>OX621234.1:29442548-30692548 GCA_951640165.1 Pseudoips prasinana
TACTTTGGCTGACATGATGATGATGATAATATGATTCAATTATTAAGGGTAGAAGAAGTAGGTCTGGAAATAGCTTATACTAAAATCACTAAAATAGTTAGCCACTTACCGTCTTCGGTGCTAAGAGACGATAGCACATGCTCTACGGACGCTGAGGGCCTGTATCCACTGCGGCTAGGCCCCGCATGCGATTCATCGTGGGAGGTGGCGCTGACGACAAAAATAAAAAGATTATTCCACAGCTAAGTCATTTTGTTGGCTAAGTAGATGGGATTTTCTCTTAACGGATTGATACATATTTGTGGCAAATTTTTGTTTATTTTTTTTGTCAATGTGTGTCTGAAATATCAATTTCTTCGAGTGGACATTGGTGTAATGGGACTAAGCCCTCCCTCTTACTCACCACTACAGCTTCTATAAGAAGTTTCAACCGTCACACACAATGGAATGACACTGAATATATATCACATCGGGGAATAGCTTCGACTGTTTTGTATTCCGCAACAAATTTGACCAGAAAGAAATAAGAAGGATTTGGAAAAAGTAGTTCCACTTGGTGTAGGACCGAATAGCGAAAAATCTATTACTTCTGCCTTGGCGCCAACATGCTACAGTTTCAACTAGGTGGGACATTTATATGTGTGACCCATATAGTCTAAGTCAAGGTGTGCTTAATTTTCCATGAAATTGTATGTGTATAAAGTCTTGTGTAAAAACCCTAATAGGAGTATTGTCTTAAAAACATAGTGCAGACCAAGGCCCGCGTAATGCAGGGATCCATAGTTGCCAATAAGAAGATACCTCTGTTGTTTTATACCATGAATATTTAACGTTAACGATTTCGGCGCCTCATGCAACGATGGTAGCATATTGTCAAAGTATACTGTTTGAAACAATTTTCATTAAAAGTATTAAGAGCACCTTCCATGATATATTAAACGTTTTTTTTAATAACGTTGTTGGGGATTTGGGAGTGAGATTCCAGCATTTATTTACATACATACATCATGTTGCCTTTAGGGGTATGCAGAGACGATGGGTTGCCATTTGACACGATCCTTTCACATCTCTTTTGCCTCGTTTACTCTCAACGGTAATTTAAATAGTTAACCGAAAAAATAATATATCATTTTGAAAACTGGAAGAAGTCACATAGTGCCGTTTCTAACTGAATGACCCATTCAGTTAGGAATTTTACTTGTCTGTATGAAAGCTGTTATTGGTGCAAAATGATACAGCGTTATTGGTTATTTTTACGGAGTTCTCCAATGACTTCCAACAAACAATCTACCAAACTGCGACCTTCCTTTGAGATTTTATGGATTGAATACTGTAGCAAGAAAGTCCACGGTTCGCTGTCATTCGTATTCCGGTAGTCAGAAGTGTAATATAAACTTGTCAACGTCCCCGACCTTATCGGGGAGGGGGAAGGTTCAGAAATATGTGAGTGATGCTTCTGCAACTATATTCTTCGTCAATTTCTTATGGTAATGTCATTACCAGGTTCAAATAAAATATATATATTAAAATTTAAAAAGTTGAAATAACATATACATTTACCCCGGAAAACGTTGTCCTGCCACACAAATAGAAAATAAAACTTGGAATCTCTCCGCAGTGCCACTTAACAGGTCTATTGTAAATCTAAAAAAATATTGAGGGTCTCGCTCAAACACTAAAAAAATAACCAACATCGGTCCGATTGATTAAAAAGAGTGAAGTAAATGACTCAATTGTCCAACTTTTAAAATCACATATTCCAATGAAAATGTTTTTAAAAGAGCATATACATCAGCCTAATTACAATACGGGTTCTTCAGGAAAGATTGGGCATTTTTAACGATAATACTCGCAAAATAAGAATTTTTAACAATATTCGCACGAAACAAATAAATCTACCCGTAACCTTATTTCAAAAATAAAACAAACCATAATTATGCGATTTATAGCTTATATAGAATGCGATAACGGTTATTCTAATATTGTCAATTTTGGCAGTTGTTTTTATTTCATTTTAATGCAAGTACTTTCTATGTATTTTGATATTTTTTTAAATTATTATCTTACCACATTTTATTACTTAATTGTTTTGCCTTCCCGGAACCTCTCCACTAACACTTAAAGTTTATGGTATAGTATTAAAGTTCAAATTGACTTAGAAGTATTATTACCAATCGTTTGATTTGGAGTATAGAAGTGTTGCTTTTAAATTTATTTGCAGGCAATTTTTAAAGTTTTCGTAGGACAATCCACGTAGTTCAAGGAATATGCTAAAAAAAGAAATAGCCAAATCGGTTCAGATGCTCTCGAGATTTGTGCTAAGTAACTCATTCTGTGTGTAGCAAAACTTGCTACGCCAGAAGATTGAAAAAGGCACACAAAAATCAACTAATCTATGAACTAGCTTATTCGCTACAGCCAGTTTTTGCATAACGGGGTTCCGGTTTTTATTGAACAGTGAAAACACTGTTTTACTTTACCGATTGCATACGGCTATGAGCAAAACTATTACCTATTAACTACTTAACGGCAATATGATGTAGCTGTGACGTGTGATATTAGATTAGTACTCCGTCCGATGACAGCGTTGTGACCCAGCGATAGCCATAATGAGTGAATAGAACGGAAGGGGAAGACCTCGTAGAACATTCTCTGACCAAATTGGAGACGTTCTCAAGAAAGGGCAGGTCAGAAGTACTCTAACCCGGCGAGCATATATGAAGAATATAAGACAAAAGAGGTGTGCAAAGATCGTGACAAATGGAAATCCGCTGTCTCTGTCTACCTCTCTGGGAAACAGGCGTGAGTCTGTGTATGTATGTATGTATGTAATATTGGATGTACTACTCGTAATATGTATAGTTATAACGCACTATTCACTTTAGAGTTTTAACACCATTAAGATACTTTATAGTTTACACTAAGAATCCTTTTTAGGGTTCCGTAGCCAAATGGCAAAAAACGGAACCCTTATAGATTCGTCATGTCTGTCTGTCTGTCCGTCCGTATGTCACAGCCATTTTTCCCGAAACTATAAGAGCTGTACTGTTGAAACTTGGTAAGTAGATGTATTCTGTGAACCGCATTAAGATTTTAACACAAAAATAGAAAAATAATAATAATGTTGGTGGTTCCCCTTACATAGAACTGAAACTCATTTTTTTTTTCATCGTTCCAATATATGTGGGGTATCTATGGACAGGTCTTTAAAAATGATATTGAGGTTCTTAAAATCATTTTTTTCTAAAATTAATAGTTTGCGCGAGAGTCACTACCAAAGTGGAAAAATGAGTGTCCTCCCCCCTGTAACTTCTAAAATAAGAGAATGATAAAACTAAAAAAAATATATGATGTACATTACCATATAAACTAACAACGGAAATTAGTTTGAACGAAATCTTTACTAGATTTCGTAGTTTTTTTTAATGCGTCATAAATCGTAAACCGCAATTTACTTTTCATTTAATCAACTGAAATACTTGCTGCTGCGGAACCCTTCATGGGCGAGTCCGACTCGCACTTGGCCGGTTTTTATTATTGAAGTGAAAACTTCTTTAGCGGCGTTGTCCACTTTTTTGTGATGTGTAAAAATGTTAAACTGGCATCAGGACACGTGACCTGATCGAATATTCGTAAGACGGAGGGTACTTTTTTAATTCACACTGACCTTTCTACACTCACATGACCGTAGATTTTTTTCTTAATTATGTTAGATTTTTTTAAGCCTAACCAAAACTTGTTATATTTTTAAAATTGATTCCCACCATAGGAAGAGAAGCAATTACCATGAGTCTTTACCGCCCCAAGGTGGAAAGTAGCATCTTCCACTCGCTACTCGGATCAAATAAACTACTAAACTACTTTCCGAGTATGAGAAATAAAAAAATAGATTTCTCTTCTATCGCCAGTCCCCAAAGACTGCCCCGCACGTTATCTATTCGGCCGGTCACAAACGAGGTCACAAACTTGTAATTCATGGACAGAGAGAATTTTTGTCCCATTAATACATAGTTGTTATGTATACAACTACGATGTATTGATGGGCCACAAAAGTAGTGCACCGAAACTGAAAACACACGGGCACCAAGGCAGTAACAAGAACTAACTTAACTACTTCTACTTCATACCTGATGGACTGCTGGAAACTCGACAGCCTCGAGTTTCTAGAGCTGCCGCCTGTAGAAGCCCGTTTCATAGGGTGCCGAAGGCCCGGCATGGTCTGCAGCTGTGGAATACGGGAGCTGCTGGTGGTGCGATCTCCTGTTCATAGAAAACCATAAAAATTACAAAACCATTTCGGGTACTTATCTATATACGTTAAATAGCGTACATATTTAAAGACCTTAATCTAAACATGGAATATCGGCTTAGGAAATATCTTATTCCGTTACACGGCAAAGACCTAATAATAATAATACCCTGGGACATTATTCACACACGGCCCTCTGATCCCAAACTAAGCAGAGCTTGTACTATCCTGGGACATTATACACACGGCCATCTGATCCCAAACTAAGCAGAGCTTGTAATATGGAAACCAGATAACTGATATACTACATATACTATTTTTCTTTTGTAAATACATACTTTATACGGATAATTTACACCCAGACTCAGGACAAACAGACATGTTCATGCACACAAATATTTGTCCCGTGTGGGAATCGAACCCACGACCTGCGGCGTGAAAGGCAGCGCATCTACCAACCACGCCAACAAGCCCGTCGAATATGGAACTATGGGAACCAAACTGATATACTACATATACTACTTTCTTTTTGTAAATACATACTTATATAGATAATTACACCCAGAATCAAGACAAACAGAGATATTGATGAATACAAATATTTGTCATGGGTGGGAATCGAACCCACGATCTCTGGCGTGAAAAGCAAACATTTGCCAACCACGCCAACAGGCTGTACATGTAAAGTCCTTAAAAAGCGGCCGAGGAAATCTGCGCGTCTGCCCAAACGTTCCCGAATATGCCCTCACCCTCATTCATACACAGCCTTCGCGTTGATCCTTCGAGACGTATTTCTACCCTCAGATTTCCAGTAAACAATTTTTTAAGGTTTTAAAGCGCTTGTAAATAGTCAGAACATGTTTGTAGTAATATAGTTAAGTATACATTATTATTTCTTGTTACATGGATTGTATGAAAACATTTATAAAATTTATTTTATAATAGTAACGATAGCTAGGTAATATCAGGTGTACTGGACGCTTGTTGGCCGACTTGGTAAAAAGTTACTATTATCATAATTATTAGATCTTACCTTCCAATGAATCGGTGGCTACCGAAGTGTCTACGTCCAAGGTGGATTCCAAGTAGCCACTTATATAGTACATTGAAGCCACCTGCTCCCAAGCCTCTTTCTCGGCAGCCAACTCGTCGGGTGCCCTGGTACCCTTTTAAAACAAATATAGCATTATTAAATTGTACTTGTGTATTACGATGGGATCAAAGAGGTTCTGCACAAATGTACTAGACTTAAGGTTAGTAATCACATTTTAAATTGGATTGCAGGGTACTTTACGAAACAATGAATCGCCACAAAGCACATAGAGCCCGACAGGCAGGGTAAAGCAAAGGCACTACGTCAACCACTGCACCATACAAATGTAAAGATTTCTAATGTAGTGATTTTTAAGAGCCTCGAGTGCTGTGGTATAGGTTTCGACTTAGTTCAGACTCTCAAAAAGAGAACTTTATAATTTACACCCTACCTTTTATATTTTGTAAACATTGTGAGAAGTGTATAAACAACATTATAACTATTAATTATGTCGGTCAAGTGGCCGTCGCCAGAGCGATGGCATTTACTTTCACTCTTGCCAGAACTTCCAGCGATGAGTTCCCGCATTCCCGACGGATATTCTCCTTGAGGCCGTCAAGAGTCTGAGGTTAGTAGGCATAGAGTTGCGACTTCAAAAAACCTAGCAAAAATCTTGTCGGCCAGTGTAAATCACCAAAACAAAAAGCTTAAAAGAGCAGCGAAATTCAGAATTACATTCTCAGAATCATTCCGCGTTCTTGAGAAGTGCATATAGCGAATAATGCGCGAACAATTCGCCTTATCTCAAAATGTATCCCAGAAAGTAATAAAAAAGTTAACAAACTTTTAAATATCTCTCTATGTGGGTCAATAATAATGCGTTCGTTCATTAATCATTTTGAAATTAGAAGAAGTTTAACACAATAAAATGTATGCAATAATTCTTACGGATCGGGAGAGGCACGGATAACCGCTTTCGCCAAGTGTGTCCAAATCCACATCAAATATGTTAAATGAAGGGTTTCGTTGAATAAAAAGGATCAGATCATACATCAGCTTCGCTTGTCGGAACTTCAAGTCCCAAGTCTGCAAAATATCACAATGAGTTAATTATTAGGTACTTATGAATACAAAATGTGGTCACTAGAAACGTCTTCTATCGAAGATTAGTTTGATAATTATTCATAGATTGTAAGAAACTACTGCGATAATTCAGAAGGTTGAAAAACGTTGTGAAGGTTTGGTATGTGATGTGGTAAAACAAATGTTCGAACTTCACTAAATATATATAATTTTAATTAATACTCTCACTTGCCCCTCATGGAAGGTAAATAAATTTCTATTTGTAATAGGCAAACAATATTTAAAATTATTATAGATTAAATAACGTTAAGAGATGCTGATATACCACTGAAAGAATATGGTCGCATCATAAAGTTAGTATATCGAGCGGAATAGAACACCAAAGTCACTAGCAGTAACACTGTGTGATAAAAATTGATGCGTGATGCGACGTTGTAGTATTCCGATACCCCATGCTTAAAGGATGCAGAAATTTCTACCTATGTGTTTGAATATGGTAGGTACTGGCAAGTACATAAGCATTATATAGGACCTCAAGTAAAGGAATGCACTCCAAGTTTCTCACAATAATCAGCCATAGGATGTAGGCAAAAAATTAATATTTATCGTTTTGGGTTTAGCTAAGAATTTTAAATTCAAGAGCCCATAAAACTCTAGTCGATAAGTGACACAACAAAAAATCATCGAGGTATTAGAAATTTGGTGACCACTTGAGACATCATGTGCAAGTGTCTCGACCCTAAACAATATTTATTGGTTTCTATCGAAAGATTGGTTTGGAAAGGGAAGTAACACGTTTATTTTTATGCATAGTAGGAATATTTCGTTAGTCTTAGAACTGTCGCGCGCCGGTTACAATCGGGATTGTTATATTCTAACATATCGCAATAATTTTATAAGATTTAAATTAAAGTCAGTGTGTATTAGTGTTAGAGTCAGTGTTTGCTTATTAAATATTATAACTAAATTAATTAAATTCAGTGAATGTAGCCGGTTTCCTGAAATTGAAAGCTAAGTACTATAACTAAGTACATTAGGCAAAACTTTGTTTACTATTTCATATTTTATTTCCATTAAATACTAAGTTCTATATTTATACATTACTGGACAAAACGCTGGTTACTACTTCATATTTCATTTCTCTAAACACTAAGTACTAAACTCTAAGTACTAAATACTAAGTACTAAATACTAAGTACCCATATGTAACTTTGGCTTACTTGTTAGAGGTTAAATTATTACTCTTGCATTGTTGTTGTTGCACAGACAAACAGCTAACCATAATAATCAAATGATTATTATTTTATTGTGTTTGAGATAGGTTCTCAGCCACACTTTGGATTATATCCGATCATTATTTCTAATTTTCATGGCTAGAACTGACGATTATGAATCTAGACTTTACAATGTTTACCCGACTGTGAGAACCTAAGGTGAAGGTTAACTAGATCTATTGGTTCAAATCCAATTAAATACTGATCTAAATGATTTATCCGTTATATATTAATGGAGATTTTTATATGTGCATTGTCGTAACGGTATTCAAGATATAGAGATAACTGGTTCAAATCCAGTTAAATACTTATATAAGTGGTTTATCCGTTATTTATTAATGAATGTTTACAAGATATAAAAATAACTGGTACAAATCCTGGAAAGCCTTGTCTAAAATTCTTTATATATTATCTATTAAGGACATTATTATGTACAGAACGACGACGTCGATATATACTGATGGTTGACTTTTACTTTGACGACATTTACATGACCATATACACATAAGTAGAGTGCTGGCAGTTAGTAAATATAAAACATAAAGTAGAATGAATATATATACAATTGTATGTACGGGGAGATGTGATTTTGGAATACCTATAATGTGACGCAATCTGCGTAAGTGTGCGTAAACTTTATCTATTTCCCGATGAATACGATACAAAGAGGGCGGTTTTTACGGCACACACACACTAACACTAATGAGACATCTATCTCGGATGGTTCGGATCAAGATGATCGAACACGCCAATTGAATCAAGCTACCATTATATACTATAGTGTCGACAGCGTGTAATCCCTGTATGTGTAGACTGTCTAAACAAGCGGGCATGCGATAAGTCATGTGTGGGAGATATCTGTTTGCCCAACGCGGGTCACGTACATGTGAATAAAGGGCATAGATCCCTTCGCAGACAGACTCTCTCATGCAACGCGGGACGCGCTAGAAGCAAGCCTACTGTTACAGCCTTTTGAGAACACGTCTGTGATCGGCCCATATTATAAATCTCCGAAACATACCCTATACTCAAACTATTATGGCTATAGATTACTTAGATCTAGCAACTATCCGAGTATTCTCATATTCACACAAACACACAAGCACGCATGCACGCATGCTACAACTTAAGTTGTCGAGAATGTTAGATTTAAGCTACCGAAACATTTCTCTCAGATAACGTGAATAATTGCGCAACCTCAAAGTAATTGCCATTAGCGTAAAATTAACAAAATCTCATATAACTGAATTACTGAGTTAATTCACAATCACATGAGTGGGATTTTACAATCAACAGTATCTGAATATACATATATATATAAATCAACTATTTCTGACACACTCTTGATGACACATGACCTTGACAATGACCCTGAGACTATGAAATAAATAAAATAACTGATATTAATAATTCTAGGAAATCATGGTTAACTCATCATAACTCATGAGACTAATTGCATTGATAATATTTCTTTACAAATATTACGAGCTATGTTAAGATTAAGTAGACAGTAGTTTTGCATTTTCCGCTTCATCCTACAGGACTCGTGTGAAAACCATTTTCCGGCATATACACGCGGTAGCTGAAATCCGGGGTAAGTTGTAGAAAATAGCCCATATATTATTTTATTTTCACGAATCATTACTGAAACTTTGGAGCCGTATACTGTGTTTAACTACAATTCCAATTAGGATGTTTATTTACAGCAATTTTCTTCTCAACAGCATTAATTAACTTTATAGGAATCAAGGTATGAATATAAGATGTAATAGCATATTATGTTAATTTATTCTAGACGATCACGCGCCTTATAAAACTACATATAGACGATCACGCCCAACTAAAACTCAACTAAAAATTATTAATTAAATAAAACCTCACAGCATATTATCGTGAGATAAGAGTTAGAGTACAGACTTTACGACAGTCTTCCGACAGGGGGGGGGGGGGGGGTTATTACATCTGATGCCCGTGACCGAGGATCTCGTTTGTAAAAGGCATTGATATAATTCAATGACACGAGATAAAAGAACTAAGTTAGATCTTGAAATCGGTACGAAAGTAACTTTATTTTATAATATTTATATTTCTATATAGAGTAGACAATAAAAATAAAACACAACGTAGGAAAATAAAACACAACGTAGGTTATACTCGTTATTATTATATATCACAATATTTCTACACAATGTAGGTAATACTCGTAATAATTATATATCACAATAATTTTACACAACGTAGGTAATACTCATAATAATTATACATGATTATATTCATTAAATTTTCTGGATTCAGTTAGATGGAATTGAAACACAACGTATGTGGTTAAACAGAGGATAATGGTTCTGTGTTTTTGGAATGGAAATTGGGCTCTTTTCTGCAACTACTTCTGAGAATGCGTCATATGTCATAATTCGATTTATCTCTATTATAATATCCTCCCGACCGAATTTCGGCCACATATTATGGTGTACAAGTGTGTACGCAAGCACGGGGGCACTTTCTATTCCATCACTCTCAGGATCTTATAGGACAACTATCGACACGACTGGGAAGAGGTTAGGTACGGGACCGACGGCTTAACGGGCTCTCTGAGGTACGGGGGTGTAATACTGCCAACGTCCAGACCTCGGGCTGGCACTGAGAAATTTTACGGAAAAATCCCATCTTTATTATATTACTGATTTAGTTGATTTGTTAAAACTGATGGTAGGCATTGATATAAAATTTTATATTGTAATCTATTTAGAGTGTATGCGTCCGTAGCGGTCAACAAAGAAGTTATCAAACAATGGGGATAATAACTTAAACTTATTACTAAGTCCTACTTTAATAGATAGTAGGTACAATAAATAAACCAATTAGTTTGATAAAAACGCAGGGTTAGTTCATTAGTATATATGGTTGGCGTGGTTGATAAATGATTGGTTTTCATTCCACAGGTCGTGGGTTCGATTCCCACATAGGACAGGTATTTGTGTGTATGAAATGTTTGTTTGGCACGGGTTAGTTTATTAGTATATAAGCAATTGACGGGCTGGTATGCATGGTTGATAAATGCTTGCTTTCACGCCGCAGGTTGTGGGTTCGATTCCCACCCAGGACATAAACTTGTATGTATGAAATGTTTGTTTGTCCTGAGTCAGGGTATGATTATCTACATATATAATTATGAGATCTTTGTGGGAGGCCTCTGTCCAGCAGTGGACGTTTTTATGGCTGATATGATGATGATGAATTAGGTGTTTAAAAAAAAAAAAAAAAAAAAAAGATGTAGCTTAGGTTGAGAAGCCAATAAAAGATTGAGAGGATTAATGATAGTCTGGGAGGGGAGATCAGTCTACAACACATAAATTCAATTAATCAAGCAGACCAAAGCATGGTAGATTTAAATTAAGTTAATGAGAATAATATTAGAGCATATGCAGGAACAATACTCGTCATTTAAATATGACTGCACGTGTGGCGCAGTGGTTAAGGCAGTCGCCTCGTCGCTTGGTGTCCCGGGTTCGATTCCCACCCAGTAGAACTATTTGTGTGATCCATAAATAGTTGTTATAAGTCTGGATGCAATTTGTATCCGACTATTACTTGTTTGTAAAGCACTTCGCGACACAGAAATTAGATTTCCTAAACAATAGAATGGCTTAGGTCTAAAATAAATTTTAATATTACAAGTAGAATTGACAAAATAATACCCTATTTAATTACGTCCTAAATAAGTACAGTTTGTCTGCAAACAAAACTTTAAAACGTTTCGTTTGTGACAAAGGGAGGGGGATGTAGTATTCCGATACCCCATGCTTAAAGGATGCAGAAATTTCTACCTATGTGTTTGAATATGGTAGGTACTGGCAAGTACATAAGCATTATATAGGACCTCAAGTAAAGGAATGCACTCCAAGTTTCTCACAATAATCAGCCATAGGATGTAGGCAAAAAATTAATATTTATCGTTTTGGGTTTAGCTAAGAATTTTAAATTCAAGAGCCCATAAAACTCTAGTCGATAAGTGACACAACAAAAAATCATCGAGGTATTAGAAATTTGGTGACCACTTGAGACATCATGTGCAAGTGTCTCGACCCTAAACAATATTTATTGGTTTCTA
Organism: Pseudoips prasinana; assembly: GCA_951640165.1. Classification (NCBI taxonomy): domain Eukaryota; kingdom Metazoa; phylum Arthropoda; class Insecta; order Lepidoptera; family Nolidae; genus Pseudoips; species Pseudoips prasinana. The sequence goes on from OX621234.1 coordinate 29,454,299, forward strand.
TCGAAAGATTGGTTTGGAAAGGGAAGTAACACGTTTATTTTTATGCATAGTAGGAATATTTCGTTAGTCTTAGAACTGTCGCGCGCCGGTTACAATCGGGATTGTTATATTCTAACATATCGCAATAATTTTATAAGATTTAAATTAAAGTCAGTGTGTATTAGTGTTAGAGTCAGTGTTTGCTTATTAAATATTATAACTAAATTAATTAAATTCAGTGAATGTAGCCGGTTTCCTGAAATTGAAAGCTAAGTACTATAACTAAGTACATTAGGCAAAACTTTGTTTACTATTTCATATTTTATTTCCATTAAATACTAAGTTCTATATTTATACATTACTGGACAAAACGCTGGTTACTACTTCATATTTCATTTCTCTAAACACTAAGTACTAAACTCTAAGTACTAAATACTAAGTACTAAATACTAAGTACCCATATGTAACTTTGGCTTACTTGTTAGAGGTTAAATTATTACTCTTGCATTGTTGTTGTTGCACAGACAAACAGCTAACCATAATAATCAAATGATTATTATTTTATTGTGTTTGAGATAGGTTCTCAGCCACACTTTGGATTATATCCGATCATTATTTCTAATTTTCATGGCTAGAACTGACGATTATGAATCTAGACTTTACAATGTTTACCCGACTGTGAGAACCTAAGGTGAAGGTTAACTAGATCTATTGGTTCAAATCCAATTAAATACTGATCTAAATGATTTATCCGTTATATATTAATGGAGATTTTTATATGTGCATTGTCGTAACGGTATTCAAGATATAGAGATAACTGGTTCAAATCCAGTTAAATACTTATATAAGTGGTTTATCCGTTATTTATTAATGAATGTTTACAAGATATAAAAATAACTGGTACAAATCCTGGAAAGCCTTGTCTAAAATTCTTTATATATTATCTATTAAGGACATTATTATGTACAGAACGACGACGTCGATATATACTGATGGTTGACTTTTACTTTGACGACATTTACATGACCATATACACATAAGTAGAGTGCTGGCAGTTAGTAAATATAAAACATAAAGTAGAATGAATATATATACAATTGTATGTACGGGGAGATGTGATTTTGGAATACCTATAATGTGACGCAATCTGCGTAAGTGTGCGTAAACTTTATCTATTTCCCGATGAATACGATACAAAGAGGGCGGTTTTTACGGCACACACACACTAACACTAATGAGACATCTATCTCGGATGGTTCGGATCAAGATGATCGAACACGCCAATTGAATCAAGCTACCATTATATACTATAGTGTCGACAGCGTGTAATCCCTGTATGTGTAGACTGTCTAAACAAGCGGGCATGCGATAAGTCATGTGTGGGAGATATCTGTTTGCCCAACGCGGGTCACGTACATGTGAATAAAGGGCATAGATCCCTTCGCAGACAGACTCTCTCATGCAACGCGGGACGCGCTAGAAGCAAGCCTACTGTTACAGCCTTTTGAGAACACGTCTGTGATCGGCCCATATTATAAATCTCCGAAACATACCCTATACTCAAACTATTATGGCTATAGATTACTTAGATCTAGCAACTATCCGAGTATTCTCATATTCACACAAACACACAAGCACGCATGCACGCATGCTACAACTTAAGTTGTCGAGAATGTTAGATTTAAGCTACCGAAACATTTCTCTCAGATAACGTGAATAATTGCGCAACCTCAAAGTAATTGCCATTAGCGTAAAATTAACAAAATCTCATATAACTGAATTACTGAGTTAATTCACAATCACATGAGTGGGATTTTACAATCAACAGTATCTGAATATACATATATATATAAATCAACTATTTCTGACACACTCTTGATGACACATGACCTTGACAATGACCCTGAGACTATGAAATAAATAAAATAACTGATATTAATAATTCTAGGAAATCATGGTTAACTCATCATAACTCATGAGACTAATTGCATTGATAATATTTCTTTACAAATATTACGAGCTATGTTAAGATTAAGTAGACAGTAGTTTTGCATTTTCCGCTTCATCCTACAGGACTCGTGTGAAAACCATTTTCCGGCATATACACGCGGTAGCTGAAATCCGGGGTAAGTTGTAGAAAATAGCCCATATATTATTTTATTTTCACGAATCATTACTGAAACTTTGGAGCCGTATACTGTGTTTAACTACAATTCCAATTAGGATGTTTATTTACAGCAATTTTCTTCTCAACAGCATTAATTAACTTTATAGGAATCAAGGTATGAATATAAGATGTAATAGCATATTATGTTAATTTATTCTAGACGATCACGCGCCTTATAAAACTACATATAGACGATCACGCCCAACTAAAACTCAACTAAAAATTATTAATTAAATAAAACCTCACAGCATATTATCGTGAGATAAGAGTTAGAGTACAGACTTTACGACAGTCTTCCGACAGGGGGGGGGGGGGGGGTTATTACAACGTAACAGAACTGTTTTTGGTACCTATCTGTTTGACAATTCGTCATCACTCATCAGAACGCTGAGAATATGATTCCTGTGAATTTTTCTGATTTTATTTGAACTCGTGGATATTTTTGAAATATAGTGCTTCAGAAACATGGTGACTTGTTCAGTGATTGATTGTTGTAAAACACAGCGACACAACCCCGAACAATGTTCATTTCACGAGTAAATTATTCCAAATAGGTACCTCCAAACCTAGGATTTATTTTTACCAATGCGCTAATGAAATATAAGCACTGTGTTAATTCTCTACTATAAACATTTAATAATGTAAGAAAAAAAGATACAGAATGACAAATGTTATTAATTACTAATAATACAGAAATAAATATTAATATACCCATATATAGTCCACTATCTATCGCGTGGTAAACAAATGTGTATTACTAATATTAAAATTTATATTGATGAAGGAAATCATTTTGTTTCTTTAGTTGACCATTCCTTCTATTAAGCTCCACTTAATAGTCACAGATAGCTTATTACCACAAGTACCATTGAAACATATTTACCTGTAAGATTGAGGTACGTAACGAAATTAAAAAATGTATCAATACTAACTTTTAGAAATTATTTAAACAAAATAATACTTTTCTGAGGGCAATGCAAAATGTTATTATAAATTATATACAATATGTTCAGAGGTTTTCTTAAATAATCTTACTTCACTCCGGAATCGTAGTTTTGGGTCATGACAATCCCATTCCATTAGTACTAATAATACTATTAATGTAACTAATTAATATTATCGATATCGATATTAATGTGAAAATCGACATGACTACCCCATTGACATTTATAAACATTTGTTTAAACACAAATGTCATCCTATTTTGGTTTCGTTTGGCAGCTCGTATTTGTTGCTATAATCCGCCGCTGGGTAAGTATACTAACTTTATGGGTCGCACTGTCGGTTGACATAAGTGTTATTTTGTCCATTTTGGTGCAAAACTGTGCAAAACGTTAAAACTGTATTTTTATTCAAGTATTAAATGTCAACATTATTTCATATTCAATTTGTGCAGTTTATAGTGTTCAATGTGTATAAGCAACCTTGACGTCATACGAGTAAAATGTCCGAGATGTAGTATATAATTTGTTACTCACCCTCATACCTGAGGAGCTGGGATCGGCTTTGGAAGATTCGGACAGTGAGAACGCCGTTGAGGAAGAACCGACCTCGTCGAGCATAACAAAGATCAGCGATTGCATATAAGGTCCGTCTTTTGAATGTTTTGCGCTGTATTTTGGACTTGCAAGCATCCTATATATCATGTATTTGGGCCTACAATACAAGTCGCAAATTGTAATTATTAATTCGCAGAGCACATACATAAAAGTAATGATTTTAGATAAGTAAAGACCAACCTTAGAAGCTTATAAAGGTATAAACCGCCTTTGGAGTTCTTTTTGCAGATAAGCAACATATCCGTTAGTAAAATGGCTCTTACCTCCATCTGAAATGAAACATTGATTAGTTATACATAAATACGCTGAATTTATCATGGTTGTTTTCCCGCAGTGTAATATTTTGTCTTGATAGTACAATCGTTCTTGTTATAAAAATAAAAAAAAGCTCAGAAAGGACCTCGAAACAATAGTAGTATAATGCGATAGGTTCCCGCAGAGTGGGCACGCTTAACAGTCAGGCAGACTGAGCGCCGACTGCAAGTGCGCCTCGGTGTTTTATGTTGTATATTCTAAGTATATGATATTCTACAAACATAGAAATTCATTGATAACTGCGCATGAGAACCTATTTGCTGAGCATTTAAGACATACGTGCGGTAGAATAATACCCACGTTAAATCTAGTGAACTACCATTGTTTCTCCCGCTTTCGAGTTGATGAGTATTTCTTAATTACTTGGCAAATAAAACCTTTACATTATTTAAATTTGAGCTTATATTACGACAGTACTATCGAAACCAATCGATGTGCTGCGAGATCTTCTAAAATAAACCGCGATACGAATGATCTAGGAGAGTAAAACGGTAACAACACCAACAACAAAATAATTGTTCATTATAGAACACATTAATTCCAATAAAGATGATAAATTATTTAAGCATTATAACATATTAACATTCGCACGAAAACAGAATATACATTTCGCATCGGAGGAAATAATTATTCGGAGACCATGATTCAAAGAGTATTACGACCATAAGTGAATTAGTTCTATTATTTTGCCTAGTAAAAAGGAGCGAATAATGAATATAGCACAAATAGTAATAATTCATTTAATGATCAGTTTAATTCGGACGCATCCGAAATGTATTTTCGCAAGCATTATTAAAAGTAATTTATACGTTTGTTGTCCACCAAAAACGATTCAGATACGGTATAACATGAAGTTCGGAAAAAGGATTTTTAAAAACGACCTTGTCGTTTGATACATCAAGAATACCAAGCCAGTGGACAACGGTATAAAGGATGTGTCTCCCAACATTTTCCGAAAAATGTTTATGGTAGCTGCATGCTCCTACCGAGGAACTCTCGTCGAAAGTCTCCGGCGGGAAACTTCCAGAAAGAGCATACTATCAAATATGTACCTTATGTACACTAGGTTATCAGTTGAACTGTGGATACCATACCGGCACGATGCACCTGAAAATACCTTTTGTTTTTGTGTATGGTTAGCAATGAAATTTACAAGTATGTACATACTCGCTCTTCGAGTCTTCTCCTCTATCTTCGCTCACGACTCGGACGTAAAAATCGACACACGAGATAAAATATGGCGAGGTGAGCAAAGAGTGTGGTGTGTGAGAGAGAACTTCCAATATGTATACTGGCAGATGTTCATAATCGAGAAAGTAATCAATCGACCATAACATAGCCTGTTGGTCTAGTGGTTAGTGACCCTAACTGGTAAGCCAGAGGTTATGCGTTCGATCCCCACCCAGGACAAAACTTGTAATTTTTTTAATATTAAATTCCTATGCAAGGTTTTCTATATCAATGATAGTTTCACGTGTATTTGCTACTAAGTCATTATCTCGTAAAAAAACACGATTCGATTTTCCGTCATATTCTCTAAATTTCATTAGAATGACGTTGGCCATTATGGGTAATGCCAGAATAATTAAAATACCTACACCTCGATCATGAACACCTTTTTATAACAAATGTTTACTGTTACAAATTGAAAGATATCATCCCAGTATTGATCAGAGCAAGGGTAGATAATGTAAAACGCAGCTCTTGCCTCCTTTTCTCTATCTTTGAAGCGCAGATCACCTTCGTATATAACCCAGCGGCTGAGACGTTCAGGGCAGCCCTCCATTGGGGCGCGAAGGTTTATTTGCGAATTATACCTGAAGTACCTGTCCAGATCTTCATCACGAAAGTCCTGAAAAAAATATCAAAAGAATTAGTGAACGCAACTTATTCAACCGTATAAAAGAAAGTATCTAATATATTGTTGTATAACTACAACAGGTACCTTTAAAAAATACATTCTGAGAAATCAAACACAGTGCCAATTTTATAACCTGTCGACGCAAGTTGTCGTTTTATGTATTGTGAATATCATTATCTTGTATATTAGTGATAATTAATTAAGACTGCATAGATAGATCTAAGTTATATACAATCAACACTATACTTTTAGACCTGCGAATGAACCCGCAATGTCACTTAGTGCATTATTTGGTAGAAAGTGCATTATATTTATCCTTTAAACCCATTGCAGGTCTCATGGTCTCACTCCACGGGGAGTTTAAACTAAACTATCGTTTTGAAAAGTAAATGTGAGTCTAATAGAAATATTTCTAATATTTCAAAGTTTTATTACAAAAATGGAAATAATGCTCTGCCGTTGTTTGCCAGGCCAATTTCTGTCTGGTATATAACAAGGAGACCTGTTATGGATAAACTTGCAAGTCAATTATCAGAAAGTGAAGCAAAATAGGTATAATATAAGATGCAATAAATATTCTTTTATGCACATAATGTTACTATTCAATTTAAACGTAGGTACTTGTCGCAATAAACGATCACCTTAAGTAGTAGAAAAATTAAGAGTAAGGGTAATGTATGTTGCAAGACATGCTAATACTACTAAATGGTAGTAATTTAACACACGTATTGCTTATAATAACTTAAATTTATAATTATAACATAAAGTCCAATTATTTCTAAAGCAATTCTATTAGTATTTCTACTGTAACACGTAGGTACTTTATGTGAAACAGATATAGTGTAAGTGTAAGTAAAGATATGGTATTAGACACGTAATTAAGAAGATCTTTGTTTATAAAGATTCCAAACTTCTTACCTTTTTGAGTTAATGGTATCACAGCAATATATATTTTCATTTAATCTACTATAAGTAATTTGTGATCAGTTTAAATAATTTATTTTTCTCACTAAGAAGACATGTCAACAAGATATATAACAAAATACACACATTATAAATTCAATTCAAAATATTTTTCCGACCTTATTAAAGTTAAGGAATCTTAGCGTTTTATTAAAGCCATCGGTTGGAATCATTTAACTATGGATGTATAGTACTTACAATTTCATATGAATCAATTGCATTTGCCATGAGTTCAAATCGCTCAAGCTCTTGTCGTTGCTTTATCGATCGGTTCAAATCTTGAATAAAACTTCGGGTATGCGATATCTAAACAATAATATAAAGATATTAAATATAGTTATCTAGATTTTTACTTCGTCAATATATCTGATACCATATAAAAATCTCTAAAAAGGCTCAGAAAATAGCGTTCTCAAAACGCTAATTTTTGACTCCACAAGTCATAAATTCATTATCATAATTATTTGAATTTAGTTAAGTTAAGTTTAGTTTATTTTATAAATTTTCTCTTATGTAGTATAATTTGTAATGTATAACATATTGCATGCTGTGTTTACTTCAAGAAGGTCCTACACTAAGCTTTTTCAAGAACTTACATTTATCTTTTTATTTAATATTGTGTACGGCCAGTTTAATCAGGTATATATTTTTATGAAATCTAGCATCTCAACGAGACAACTATTGACGTTTACAATATGGAGATGTTGTGTTGCCTTACTCAACTGATTGAGTAAAGCTTTACGGGTGTATTTCTTATTGGTCCAATATAAATCCATAATAAAGGTTGTAGGGAATGCTCATATACTATAAAAACATTGACCAAATTGAAGTAAAATTAGCGTTTTAATGAAACTGCGATAAGTGCCAAACCATTGTAATAATTCTATCTAAGTAGTAGTGAATCTGTCTTCTTATCCAAAGGTTGCGTTATAATTAATTTTATATGTTACTCATTATCAGCCATTACTACGAACAAGTTCTGACTATTTAAAAGTGCTTTTTAAAGTCTACGCGAATAAAAACCTTTTTCATTTTAGTTTAACAAGATGAACCTCGAAGAAGCATTGGCAAAAAAAAAACGGAAATGCATTAATTTGGTACTTACCATAATCGATAGACTCATCTTTTGTGGCTCAGAGTTGGTCTGTGTCAGGAGACGATCCAATAAGATCCCGTATTTCGTCATCCTCTGCATTGGTTTTACCATGAGATCGGATAATTGAAGCCTGAGAAGTTAAAAGTCTTTAAGTTTATATTCAAAGGGATTGAGTCCATAAGGGTGCTCTTGGGTATTTATTGCTGAAACCCCTACATAAGTCTTCTGCACTCGCCACTTGCCTGTAATATGTAGTAGCAAAATACAATACAAATAATAATTATATCCAGGGACATTAGTCACACACCGCCATCCCAAATAAAGCAGAGCTTGTACTGTGGAAACCAGATAACTGTTATACTACATATACCACGTTTCTTTTTTAAATACATACTTATATAGATAATTACACCCAGACACAGGACAAACAGTGCACACAAATATCTGTCCTGGGTGGGAATCAAACCCACGGTCTCCGGCGTGAAATGCAATCATTTTAGCAACCACAATTAGGATATCAGCTTTAATCCATTATCTTCTAAGTCTTTACTGCTTATTAGTGAGCCTAACTATTACATATGCAAGCTAAAACTTGGGAATCAACATACACATGATTTTTTCATACAGTTACAGTATAAGTAGTGTTGAGATAATAGAATTACTTAAAGTATAAAACTACATCAGATTTATACTACCATGCTATATTAAATAATAGAAATGCAGTCAGATAGCAATACAAAAGCTAATCCAGAGGTGAAATGTATTAATAAACGGGATTGTTACGTTCATTTTGTGTTCGTTCTTATTCATCCCTGGATTAATTTTGATCCTCAAAGAAAATAGTGAAGGCATCACATAAAATAACAAAATACTTAAACAAACTTGCGTTATTTTTACAAGCATCCATCAAATTTCCTCTAAATTATAAAATCCCTTATTTTACTATCGAAATGATTTTTGTTTCATTCTACCACGTTAGTTATACGATATTTTAACTGGACGGAATCGGTTTCATTGTAGGAACTCTCGGTTGAAAAATAAATACATTCTAATAAAAAAATAATTTCCCATCGTATAAAAACCCGATTATTGATTAGTTAATGCTACCAATCATGTTTAGCATGTGCGAAATAAACTTAAATTACTTTAATCTCAATAATGAGATATCATAAATTAAAATTCAGGCGGGTTTAGAACCAGCAACCTCTACCAATATGGGGTAAGCATTCTGCCATTAAGCTACAAAAGATATACACAGGCAGATCAAATATAAAATTCCATAGCTGCACATCCTTAAAGGAGGATGTAGGTGCTGTCTTTCAGTTTTCTAGAGAGCTATAGAATTTATGATTTCCCATTTTTAAGATAAAAATTATACTGCATTGCGAATATTGCTAAAAAAACTAAACATTTATTCATTTGCTTTAGTTCGATAATCACCACAACAAATGAGGGGCCAATCAAGAGGCAAGCTAATCTCTTTTAAACGGTCAAAGATTATGTTATCATAAAGTCGCGTGATATGAAACAACAGTAACGATTTTTAGTGACTAGCTTCCCAACTTGGCTAAGGCCGCTGATTCATTTTGGTTTTTAAGTTAAATACCTGTTGCAAGCTTTATGACTATGGCACCAAGTCAGGTACGTCATGAAATCTGTGTCGTTTGTAAGCGACCGCATGTAATCAAGAGCCGGCGTTTGCTCGTTCACAAATCTTTCTACGGGTCCGAATATTTCTTTAATCTTAGTGAAGCCAATAAACATTAAATCAGAATTAAACCTGAAAAAAATTATCACTTTAGTATAAAAAATAGTAACAGTCTTTATACAGTAAGCTACATCAATGTATGTTCACATACAAACAGTATGAACCTTTTTATTAAAGAAAAACAAAGAAATTATATTTTTATCTGTCGTCTATTATTCCCATATTTCTCCTTGTGTCACTTTCTTATATTTTTAAAACCTTTTTATTCGTCACGTCAAGTCTGTATCAACGTCATTTCAGTCTAAATACCCCGTTACACCTTTCTTTAGCGTTATGTAATGTTCGGTATGATCTAATCACGATCCGACCTTCACATGTCACGTCAGTAACCACCCCTAGTCGACGTCCAAACTCCAAAGGGGGTGCGCTTTGGCAGGGGCAACCAGTGTCATCATCCGTGTAAACAACGTCGTCGTTATTTCTTAAGCACTAATTGTTTTCTCTCCGGAAGGAAAAACGAAAAAGGTTGTAGAAATATTAGACTTTAGACAGTACTGATGGCAAAAATATGGACAATGGGTACGGATTACCAAAACTTTAAACTATTTTCATGTTATATGTCAGAAAGTAGGTTATCTTCTCCGCAGCTCTTGGGTAGGATTACAGAATAAAATGTAGGGATATGTATAAATATCCCTACAGTTTATCCTTTATCCTGTATACCAAGGGAATAATTAATCACACCGAGACGATGAGGACTTGGTTAACCACACCCACCTAAGGAACATATATATCTTATATCCTACTGGTAGTAAAGTCGATAAGTATATTTTTATCTCTGAATAATAGATAAAGTGATCGTTAGAAATGCTAAAGGTGTTTTGCTGGTGATAGAATTGATGCAGGCAATATATGACCTTCTATTATTTTTATGTTTAAGCTTTAGGTATATATAATTTAAAATTGATATTGCAAGATTTTTTATAGAAATATTAGTCATTAACTAAAACTTTTCCCTCATATATTTAAAACGTTTGTTATGCGACCTTAAAGTAAACGAGACTCTATAAACTAGTGACTATGCACTTGAATGCAGCTCGCACTTATGTATTCTCAGATACAGCACTAATTTAATTTAATTTGTCAGTCCACTTGTTTAATTTGGGACAAGTGGAAATGCTCATGAAATAACATCCATCAATTCATATTGATAATTTTCATATCAAATATACTTACTGCACACTCAATACTATTTGCTTAAAAGAGGAGTGTTTGGGTAAATAAATTTGATTTTTGTACAATTCTAACATAACACGAATTTCGAAGTCGTAACCTACTTTTCTGGTAGAAAAACACATTCACAGTTGCGTCCGGGTAAATTTCGTGCTAGTTTAGATTTGTTCGACAAATAATCCAATTCCAAATGAATAGTATTGAATCATGAACTTTAAAATTAATTATCCTTCTTGCATGTGCATATTATTTTTGCCGGCGGTGCACAATATTCACACAATAATCCCAACTTGATTAAACTGATAATTAGCAGAATTAATACTACATATGAAACTTTGTATTTTGATCATTAACTTTAATTACTGCTAGATTATAATACTTTTACCTCTAAGATCATATTATATTGTAATGATTCGTTACTCACGGAGTGTGGTTATCGACAGCATCCTTCAGCATAGGGTACATGGCTGTCTCCCAGAAATAGAGGCTAGCATTAATTACATCTGGAATGTTGGAGAAAAGTCTCCTAGTATCGAGGTCCATAAGCATGCCGTTTTCTTGAGCTTCATGAGCTGTGGCCAAAAATACCTACGACAAAGTAAAATATGGTTATTATTATATCTAAATAAACATTATATTATAATTACGTAAAAAATATACTAATCCTACTTCCTACAAATATTATAAACGCGAAAGTTTATAAGTATGGATGGATGTTTGTTACTATTTTACGTAAAATCTACAGAATGGATTTTAACGAAACTTTCGAATAATATTGCTTATAAATCAGAATAATATATAGGCTACAATATATTGTGTGAATTGTTCAAAATATAACGATAAGCGTCAAGGAAATAGGAAAAAATCTACCATCTGCAAGCTATTCCGGCGTGCACTGCCAAAACCGCTACAGGTACACATCCTACTAATATAATAAATGCAAAAGTTTGTGAGTATAGATGTATGTTTGTTGCTCTTTTACGCCAAAACTACTTCAATGCGGGTGAAACCGCGGGGCATAACTAGTATCCTATACTAATAGCATAGTATTAAGATTATCAAGTTCTATATTAGAAGGACTATCCAAAGCGGCGTTGTTAAGATCATACCAAATCAGTTAGGAAGAGGGGAGAACACTGAGAGATAGAGAAAGTGAGCTTTGATGTATCACAGGAGGCCATATTTCACTTAAATTTGAATCACAAGTATCAAATTTTTGTTAAATTGTATTATTTGTCGTTATAATAGTAAAGGTACACCTTAGTAATATGTGCATAATAACTCTATTATATAAAATTTAATACAAACAAAATCAAAACACAGATCGTTGAACCGACGGCCGTTGCGTTGGGGTAGAAAGGATCTCGAGTGGCGACCATGAACCGGATGACGCAGCGTGGGCAGCCCAAGAACATTGCAATATTTATGATCACAGTGATTGGGAAAGCAGAGCTATTTTTGGTACTTGAAATATATTTTATAGTATGCACATGCCTGATATCCGTAAATTTACTAGGACTTGTAAATAAATATTATACTTACAATAACAATAAAGAAAAACTTGCTTAAAATTATTTCAAATTCTAAAATCGTTAGATTAGGGTGTTTGTGATTTTTAGAGTTGCTCTTCTGTATGTAACCGTTCCGAACCGATCGCATATATATGTCACGGCTAATATCTAATCTTAATTAGAACTAATACACTTCGGTTTTTCCTAAATTTATGTGAACCAGGTTATTCGTAATGACATGTGTCACTTTGCAACCACAGTTCACTTCCACTGCTAATGATATATGGAGCCCTACATTATATGTTGGGGTTTCGTACTAATGAAAACAAACTTTGGCTTTTCTTTCTCGAATCAACTTAATAAATATCTCCCAAGTTGAATAGAATTATAATGAATGAATACACGGATGATAGAATTACATTTTTGTTATGATTCTAAATTACAGTATTTTGTGGAAAATATAGGTGACGGTAATACCATATCGGATAGCTGGATGATATATTTGTAATATTTGCAAGGAACACACTTTACCATAATTGAAATTACATTTTCTATTATGATTCCTAAATACGGTATTATGTGAAAAACTACGAGCGACCGTAATACTATCGGCTACCAATGTACATAGTGCCGATTCGTATTTAGATTGTATACCCAAAACTGAAATCAATATACTCACGTAGTTAATTTGCCTTACTAACAGTATCACATTGCGAGGATCCCCTGATACCTATAGATCCCCACCATAAGACACTGAATATTATTATTAGTAATGCACTTTACCTTGTCCTAAAGAAACTGCACGAATTAAATTTGTGTATTACCTTTACTATGGAAAAGTGCATTGATAACAGCGATACACAAAAAGACTTTACAACATCTGCGCATGACCCATGCACAGAAAGGTTGTAAAGACTGTTTTACAGATACATATCTAAGGTTACTGGCAAAAGTGATGAGTCGCAAACCGGCACCCTCTACGAATCTGGGACAGGCGCTCTGTGTTAAGCTACGAATATACAATGGGAGATCAAATTTATGATTCCGCTTGTAACATCCATTCAGGGATGATCTGTCAGTATGTATCATTCGTAGCTTAACGCTGACCGCCTTCCCCCGGATTGGTCGAGGCGAGTCGGACGGACGATTACATTTAAGATTTACCATGTTTGAAATTAGTTTTACGTTTTGCATTGCGAATAACGCTATAAAACAAAGTTCAAGAAATTATTCTCCACTTTCGTTCGCAGCTCATAAAAATACGCTAGTCAAGTGTAGAAACCTTGTTATGAAACGTATATTACCTACTCGAGTGGAAATATTCAGGACTTGAAAGTGAAATATTTTTGCTACCACCTAAATTGTAAATTGAAGTGGGTAGACAGACGTTGCATGCGAGCGGAAGGTAACTGATATCATGTACCTAATGAACATTCCATTCCTTAGAATCAATTGGCCCGATAAAGTTAGTATACCTAGGTATACTAACTTTATGATTGGCCCTGGGCGCGATCGTCATAGACCACAGTGAACTCTTACTGTTAGATAGGCTGTTATACTTGTTTGCCGACTTAATCATAAAATAAATGTTTTATCTAAACCAAATTACGCCGCCATTATATGGTTATGGATCGATTGTCCCGATCTCCTTTCAAATATTATTTTCAATATACTGAAATGTTGCGACATCTTACCTAAGTATCAACTAACCATCTATACATGCTTTCCTGTGGCGAACAAGTAATAGCTTAAACAACCAAAGTAAATAAATCGATTAATTCGTATTTAATACTAAACAACATGCGGTGAGAAGGGTTTTCTTATAGTGTATATAATATAAAAATGTTTTTATTGTAATTAACCAGTGTATTTTGCCAAATACCTACAACAGCAGACACCAAAATAGGATTTGTATCTTCACATAGATCAATCCAATATTCTACTATATAAAAATAAGTCGGGTTTTCCTTCCTGACGCTATAACTCCAGAACGCACGAACCGATTTCCACGGTTTTGCATTCGTTGGAAAGGTCTCGGGCTCCGTGAGGTTTATAGCAAAGAAAATTTATAAATTTTAACGCGAGTAACACCGCGGGGCACAGCTAGTATGAGTATATTTTTCTATGTGGCTAACTCACGATTTAAATAATCTAGTAAATATTCTATGTGTCTAATAATATTTATGTGTCCATTAGAATACCGACACTATTGAACCAGTTAAACTCAACCGCAGAACAGTCTGTAATCCCCATCCATCGCAGTACACTTTGGGCCAATCAGTAACGCTAGTCGGGTTTCCATTATTTTTATCATACACTGGTGTGTAAAATCTGTATTAATGAATGCTATATGGACAACACGTACAAAGTTAATCTCTTGTCATTTTATTATTAGAAGCATTAAGGGTGCTTTTCCACCAGGTAAATGTGCAGTTACATACATAGCTGTGGGTGTCTTTGATATCCATCAATCGTATTCATTAGTTAAAATGGCTTAGTCATTAAGTCCGCCCATGTATATACCCACTGTACTGAAGTTTAAAAAGATTAAATTAGTTCCTATAGCTTATCACGGGCGGAAACGAGTTCAACTTAGCTATGTTTATTAAATAGATGGATGCATCCTGACAATGCATGTCATGGATGGTCGCGAGTGGCGCTGTCAGGACACACGACATCGGGCGAGCGCCTTTCCGCTTACCCTTACCCTCTAACCTAACATTTTGATTGCAAAGAAGCTATCTCCATACATCAGTAAGGTGAAATTGGTAGAAAATGAAATGAAAATTATCAGATCTGCTACGCACCGCTACATGATTACTTTTAAATCAATCAAAGGGATCAAATGTCAAATGGGTACCAGATGAGTTTTATTTTTCCAGTGTTAGTACTTCATATTTGCCATCCGTCAAAAATAAGAGGACTGATGCGCAATGAGCGGCACTAGACTTCTTACAAATCCGCGATCGAACTAGCTATGTGACGAAGGATCGTTCACTACTAAACAGTTTTACCCTTATAAAATTTTATTTGTAAAATGAAATAAATAGATTTCAGTATGATTATGTCACTAAATTTCCCAACAAACTCAACTTTACACACTCGCGGAATGGTCATATGTTTTCATTTCTATACAATGTTCTGTTTACTCCTACTTCCATTTGTATCAAATAACGCTTTATATTTCTTTATTAGTAAGAGTTGCGAATAAGCTTGAAAATGCCACGGCATTCCGTAATCCTGCTCGGTAAATATTTTGCTGTGCAAGGTGCTCCTCTGTGGAATGCACCACCGCTAATATTTTTCATCACGTCGCTTCCATACATGTATTGGCAAGCATTTTTTTATATTTTTTATTTATTTAACATCATATAATTAACATGACAGGTTTACACCCAATGCGTTATATAACGATGGCAGTTTCAGACAGGTCAAGTGTACATAACACTTGTATTTGAGCGATCCCTCCTAATGATGGACACAATTCCAATGTGGAATCTTTTGGGGAGGCCTTTTCCAGCAGTGGACGTCATTCGGCTGACATTATGAGTATGACACATTAGGTAGACATCAATAACTTCACCTTATACCGACATTTCGAATTTTATAAATAGACTTCAAGTTACATATGATAAATTATTATAAGTATTCCGACAAAGATATTCATTTACTTTTGAAAAGGGTTGCTTGAATTTTGATATGATTGGAATTGATTTCTTATAATCTTAATATTTTAGTGATATGAATTATATAGGACTAGCGGCCCCGGTACGTGCTTCGCTACGTATAAGGCATAGTAATAAAATATGATTATTAAGTTCATTTATTTAAACAAAAAAATATTTTAAATTGCTAAAAGATGTTGAATTTACACTTTTTCAAGAATTTTTTAATTTTTCTTTTAATGTACAGTCAGCTCCAAAAGTCGATGAACAGAATGTATATTTAACAGTACCTACAGTTACGGCGTCAAATCAGGGTAATCTAATGATATATTTAATGGATGTGCTGGCGTCTGTACAGACTTTTTATCCATTAAATATTATCATTAGATTACCCTGATTTGACGCCGTAACTGTACTGTTAAATATACATTCTGTTCATCGACTTTTAGAGCTGACTGTACGTACAAACTTTCCCTGGACTTCCACGAATAATTCAAGACCAAAATTAGCCAAATTGGTAGAGGCGTTGTTGAGTTATAACCTTACAACGAAAAGTGGCATTGATTTTTATATGAACGTGAACATAAATACTAAACTTATTTTTGTGGCTTGGATACCTAATGTAATTTTTTTCGATGAGTACTGAAAATTCGGCATGAAAATGTTTTATTTGCACGCCTACTATAAAAAGAACTATTTGAGTGATTTGAATTACCATTTGCACATGGCGTTTCACTAGACATATGTATATAGCCTGTACAAATGATGATGAATGATACAGGCTATTATATATTCGAGCAAACCAGAGATGCATTTTGAACGTTTGAATTAACTACGTCGTACGTAGTAGTTTGTCGAGTACGTAATTGACTTAAATCGTAATCTTTTAATCTCTATTTATTCTCCCTTATTTATTTCCGAACCTACATAATAGCTGTAACTTTGAAATGTCTCAACAAATTTATAGAAAGCACTACTAACGATCATCTTGATTAATAAATAATACCGCATTGAGTTGGATACAATTAAACTGCACTGTAGCACACCGACACATAGGCTTCAAAGTTTTTGGCGGGAAATAACCATAACACCTCTCTTTATTATTGGGGATTTCAAAACACGGGTTCGGTGGAAGTTAATTACATTTTATTGTTGCTGTAATAGTCGAGCGGTATAAAGATATAAAGCAAATTGGGACGGGCAGTAATCTCCGAAAGCATAAACTCAAATGGCTATTTTGTACCTCCAGTGCCTACAGGCTGTGCCGTTACTTTATTGAGTACCGCTAGTCCTTTATGGGTCGGTCACTGAGCCGCGCGGCCTTCGCCCGTACGCATAAACGTAAACTTTGTATGAGGCTCAAAGTGTATTTCATTCATTATCCATTCAGTTAAATTTGTGTTGCATCAACCCTATTTCTAGATTAATGTTTACTTTAAATAAATAGAAGTGAATTCAGTTGATATATAAGTAATTAGACTATATCCGACTAGATTCAGGCTTCTGCCAAAAAGTCGCATCCGTTAAGGAGTAACAACATGGTTTAACTTAAATAGTGTAGTGCAGGTAATTTAAGGAGCACAATCTACGCATGATCATGAATGTATTCATTTTATTTTACATCTGATCAAACTAAACGATTTAGTTTGTAAAATACAAAAATATTTTTTTGTGTCCCCGTAAAGCGCAATCTTATGGAGCTGGAGCTAGCTGGGGATTGGGGGGCGGGGTTGTTACTCCTTGCCAAATGCGACATTTTGATTTTTTTTAAAATTACTTATATATCAATTGTATTTACTTATACTTATTTAAACGGGACGGCAAAGAAACCTTTCGACATTTGCGTCCCCATAAACATCAACAATAATTTTTTTTGTATATTTTCAACGGTCTACGCGTTGAGACTTTCAACTTGGAAAGGGTTTGACTTGGCTAGTTTTCATGCACTTAAGTTATTAAGTTATGGGGTCAAAAGTGAATCCAAATGATTCGTGTAATTACACACAGTACCGCTCGCCAGTTCTACTTTGGCTTGACACGCTACTCGATCCAGATGTTAAGGTTATACACATACAAGGATCAAATTTAGTTAAGAATCCTCACGATTTAACTAGTTCTAATGTTAAGGTTATACACATAAAAGGACCAAACACAGCTAAGAGCTCTAAAGCCCTCACGATTAAAATCAAAATGTCAAAATTAGTATGAAGAACAAATCGATCTTCATTTTTAACCACCTACTTAAGAAGGAGGTCATTGAGTCAACTGTTTTCTTTTGTATGTATGTTAAGTAATAATCTCCTTTGTTTGTGAACCGATATTGATATTTCCTTTTTCAAATAGATATGGAAAGCTTGCGGTAACCCATAAACATTTTGTTGCAATTGATGGACTATAAGTATAATCTAAGTATGATGTGTATATTAAGTATCTATATAATATTTAAAATGTAAGTAGTTATATAATCATTTATAAAACAGTAATATGCAAATTTTTTTAATTAAGGGCCATATCCTAAGTAAATAAAAGCATTTTTGTGGTACATACATAATAACGAATTTAACAATATATATTCAATAATATAATATTTATTCAATAATACTATCTCCTGGTCAAATTCCGGCCATGGCGCGGCAGCTGTCAGTCTCGAAGAACTGTCAATCTGAAGACTAGCCATTTGTGTAGGACATATTAGAGTGCACAAGTATGTGCGCAAACACAGGGGCACTTTCTTTACCCTCACTCATATGACTCGATGGGACGACTAGCGACACGACCGGAAAGAGGTCAGGTACACGGCACAGGGGCCGCCAATGCCCAGATTCGGGTGAATACTGAGAATAATCCCAAAATCACAATTTGGCCCGACTTGGGATTTGAACCGGGAACTCATTATCCGCTTGAACACGCTACTACTAGGCCAACGAGTTTTATGTTTCCTACATTAAGTTTCATAAAATGCCAGCAGGTGGGCTGGTTGTGTCTACCTATCTTAAGGGACCCAGGATCCGCACCTGTATAGCAACCATGGTTTACGTGGAATACTATGAAATTCATTTAGTTAACGTGTAAAAGTATTATTAAGTTGAAGCACAAACGCGCGTAGACTTCACACAGTTTTGTTGTCGTACCTATGTACGACAACATGGAGTGTTGTGCCGCTTTCAACGACGAACAGTCTCACTTCTTTCCCGTTACCTGTGGGGTGAAGCAAGGGTGCGTATTGGCGCCCACACTGTTCGCGCTGTACTTTGCAGTTGTAGTCAAGGATGTCTTACAAACTTCTTCAGGAGGTGTCCGTATTCGTTTCCGCACCGATGGCAACCTGTTCAACCTTGCGAGGCTCAGGGCTCGCACAAAGGTATCACACGCTATATTTACCGAGATCATGTATGCCGATGACTTATGTTTCGTAGCGGAATCCCCAGAAGGCCTGCAGCAGCTTATGTCTGATTTCCACGACTCTTGACGAAAATTTCGTCAAAAGATCAGCGTTAAAAAGACGGCAGTGATGTTAATAGACACTCACAGCGCTGAACATAAAACTCGGGGAGGACGAGCTAAGGCAGGTTGACAAGTTCCGCTACCTGGGGAGCACAGTAACATCCAAGTGCGACCTTGATGCTGAGATAAACAGCAGAATCAATGCTGCAGCTGCAGCATTCGGTAAACTGGATACCAAGGTCTACCGCTCACATGATCTGAAACTGGCGACCAAGATCTCAGTCTACATGGCAGTCGTCGTGCCTAACATTCTATACTCTGCCGAAACGTGGACTGTATACCGCCAGCACATCCGAATGCTCGACTGCTTCCACCTCAGATATCTACGCAAGATCATGAACATCCGATGGTCTGATTATATATGGAACACAGAAGTGCTGCGAAGAACCAATGTGAATGGAATTTAGGCTTATCTCATGCGGCGACAGCTTTGGTGGTGCGGTCATGTGTCACGCATAGCAGAGCAGCGAGTGGCTAAGTGCATCTTTTACTCGGAACTTGAAAAAGGCAAGCGAAACAACTCCTCAGGTATGAAGATATGCTTAAGCGCCACATAAGAACTGTGGCGTAGAGCCAAACCATAGAATAAAAAGGCCAAACGGTCTGAATAGCGGTCTTTAGCCACAGTCAAAGCAAGCCAAAGTCGACTGTTTCGAGTCTGGAAGACGCGCTGAGCTGGATACCAAGCGCGATGAATTGCAGCGATCAATTACAATTATTACAATGGTGTGCTCACATGCCCGCAATGTGCGAGGATTTTTTCACATAAAATTGGCTACATAAGTCACATGCGAGCACACGAACGTCGGCTACAGTAGGAGAAGAAGCGGTCGCCGTGGCCGAAATCGGCTGGGACCACATCATATAAACTTAATTCATAAGTTATGACATAAAATAAAATAAATTTATGTAAATATATGTATATTTATATTACCGGACGGAGGCGCTCAAAGCTAGATGCTCTCACCGGTCCGTAAGCGCTCGGCCAGGTTAAGCAACTAGGCTCGCGGTCAGTCCATAGATGGGTGACCGCCAAAGTGGTTTAATTTCTGAGCATCTCCGTGCTTTGGATGGCACGTTAAGCTGTCGGTCCCGGTTGTAGTCATTAGACAACAGTCGTTAAGCCATGTCAGAGGCCTACTGGGCGGCTTGAACAACTCTGACACTAGGGTTACCACTACCCATACGATATGCAAGCAAGCAAGCAACCGGACAGTATACATATAATAAATAGGCGAAAATGCCCCGGGGCGGCCACATCAGTTCACTGCGCGTAGCATGGACCGATTTTTAAGAGAAGATGTAGGAACCTAGAAGTAACGCGTGTTGTATTGTATTGTAACGTAATTGATTGGATTGTAATTGGTTGTTTATTGCATGCAATACATTGCTATTTAATACATGTTGTCATTACAGCTGAAAGAAGTCTGAAGCTGGACAAGCCTCTCTCAAAAATCATCTTGGAGGCAAATGCCATAATCGCCGCGCTTGATAGTCGGGTTGCCGATCGCAGTAATATGGTCATAGTACTCCGAAGGAAGCTGCTGCCCGTCCTCTGGTAGATATTCCCTCGGGTCGACTTCTACGTCCTCCACGGGGTAAGATGGGGTGATCATACTCTGATATTGTGTTTTATTATTATGACAAACAGTTGAACTAGACGGTGAACACTAATTAGCTAAAAACCTATATATTTCATTGTTATCATTTCTAACCTTATCTCATGGTTGACCGCCGTGACCCGACCGGTGGGTGAGGTCACGGACAAATTGCGGTAAAGGCCCGAAATGTACTGAAATTACAATGTTTACCCATTCCTTAATTCTTAAAAGGTAATGTGTTTTATTTTTGGTATTACGAATAAAGCTACTCGTATATTCAACGCATGCCGTGGTTTTATCCTGTTTATATGATCTCTTGGCAACATCAAAAGTGCTTCTGTACTTTCAAGTGATGAATATGGACTTCAATAAATATACAACTTGTAACATAAATAGTCTAAATGCTTTTTAGTTGTACTAGTTATTGTTTCTTGGATACAATATAATCTTTGGATGCTTGGATACAATACATATTTGTGGCACCATTCGCATGTCGTCATCCTCATAAGATCGTTTTTCCCTTTGGATACCAAACCCTGGGATTTGTACCCAATACTTCAGTAACTACTACTGAAAAAGTAACCACTAGTCTGCCGAGGCATTGACCAAAATCATACGCATAAAAAAGAAAATATGTGATGTTAATTCTAGTCAAAACTTTTTGGGAATGACCTGTGGAGGACTGAAACACGTACCAGCTGTCCTTCTTGTACAAATTTCTTGGAGATCATCATTGGTCCATTACGTAGTATCGGAATACGAATAAGAGTGCAGTTTACTTCCCAGTGCTGTGTTGTAATTGCTATTGCTATACGTAACAGGACTTGTTGTGAGTGATTATCGTGCGGCCATGATTACTGACTGTATTGTGTCGTTAATATGTGTGAGTGCCTATAGTTACTTTGTTGGGCAGTGTAGCGGGAAGCGAGATAAATTATTGCTCCTTCAGGTTCTATCTCATGCACTCTGCTTGAGTACGAGGGACGCGCAGCGTGGTGCACTTCGGTCTTAAAATGCCATCGTAACATTTGCCCGAGTAATAAAAATATCGATGTATAATTTAACCGGCTGAATACATTAGCGCTTTCATCACATATTAACAAATAAAAAAAAATTAGTGACACTGCCGACCCGTACGCGCTTGTCACCGTCTCACAACGTCTAATAAACACATTTTTCAATATTGTACAAATGACGACGGTCTTAGTAGGCTACCATTATTAATTACAAGAGTAAAGTAGGGTAAATATCTCGTAAAACTGACCAAAATTTAACCGAATGTGGAACAATGTATGAAGTAAGCGTAAAATATATAAAAAAAAAACTTTAAACAAAAGTATGCAGATAATGCTTCTATCAAAAAGACCTACTGCTATATGCAACACATCTAAATTAATATTTTTTTTTATTCCAGGTCAGATGAAAACTATAGGGCGTACATACAATCTATAATTGGTTAATAGGCTCTAATGTTGCATATTTTCCATCAGAATTATGCGGCATAGTAATAAATAAATTTATAAGAACTAAATACATCTTTTTAATAAGAAATAAATCAAGGTCAACGTTATTTTTTGTTTGGTTCTGGGTACGGAGTGGGAGGGATGGTAGGTGAGGTTAATTTCCTTACTACGGAACGAGTTTAAAGCTAAGCTTACCTCGGCTATGGCCAACACATGGCGGATGTAGTCGGCTTCCGTGGCCACAATCTCTCTGATGACTGCCTGCCTGGATACTTCGTACGGCGTTAATTCTATGGAAAAGAAATTTTATTACAAACATGTTATTAGTTTTCACAGTATATAAACAAACCAGGAGTTATATTTGTCAAGATTTTAAATATTCAATTATATAGTAAACAGGTCATTTTAAAGCTTTTTGAGAATCCTTAAAACTACTAATTTGAAAAAATATATAATCGTGGTACTTTCGTAAAATGTCGTAACGATAATAAGAATTCTGAGTTCAGTACTCTTAAGTGTTCGATATGAACAAAAATACTGATAAAAATCATAGTAATATGATTTGAATTATAATCTAATAGTATAAAACTTCATCGGTATTATATCATAAGAAAATTAGTGGGAGAGTGTTGTACACTTGTGAGCCACAGATTAGTATAAACATTTTGAAATAAGTGGTCATCTTTTTATATGCTTGTTTTGTATACAAGGTTAATTGTATATGTATGTAATGGACCAAGTGAAAAAGGCGTGGAATGTGATAAATAATGATATAGTTAAGATAGTATACTTCACTTAAGCCGATAGAGCTAGACATTATTCATCATACCCGTACATTATGTTTAATGCCTGCATTAATCACCTGGTCCATAACATATACAAGACATTAGACAAGCATATTATAAACCATAATAGTAGCAGTATTCACGGGCCACTACTGCACCAAGTACCACCTACACAAACTGGGACTATCGAATAGCCTGATCTGCAGGACCTGTGGGGAAGAAAATGAAACAATGCTACATATAATATGCAAATGCGATGCATTAGCAAGACACAGAATGGCAATCCTGGGGCTCGCATATCCAGAACCAGATGCCTACAAGGATCTACCCCTAAGAAGCGTACTGGATTATGTGCAGACTTCATTCAGGGCTCTAGGGATAGAATAAAACCAGTGGGGGATAGTACAAAAGATCCTGAAGGGTCGAATTGCTGTACACAAGTTCACCCCAAATAAGATAAGATAAGACAAGAATATTTATTATCGTTAGAATGTTCTTAATATTGTCTTATTTTAACGATAAAGCTTATTATAAGCGATCTTAGCTATAGGTGTTATTATTTTATATTAGCAATAATTATACAAGATTTACAAGATTACATTCCAATATTTATGTAAAATGTTTTTGTAAATATTAAATAAACTTATTATTATTACATATAAAAAGATAGCCACTCATTTCAAAATGTTTATACTAATCTATGGCTCACAAGTAACGTTCCCACGTTAATGTTCTTTTCGTATAATACCGATGAAGTTTTAAACTAGTAGATTATAAATCAAATCATAGATATTACTATGATCTTTATCTGTAATTTTTTGTCCAACACCTAAGAGTACTGAACTCAGACTTCTTATTGTCGTTGCTACTATTAAACAAAACAGAAAAATAATTAAAGGACATATTACTTAAGTACCAAGCTTACATATGTTTTTGCAATATGTACTTTAAAGGATTCTCAAAAAGCTTTACAATGACCTGTTTACTGAATAATTGTAGAAAAAGGTGTCGTAAAAAAATCATAGCATATTTAGTAATAAACCGACCATATCTGTTATAGTCGTAGATTAGTCTTTAAGGATTATTTTTCATCGTATTAATGTCATTCTATAACTTGGACCGTTCTTTACGTAAATTATTTAATGGAGTATTAAACTAAAGAAATGCAAGAAAAAATGCACACTTATTCTTCTTCTTAGCGTTGCGATGACAAACTAGTAATTTTTTTGTGGCCTAGAACGTGGCCACACTGATTGCCCTGCTTGTGGCATTCTTCTGCCATGAACATGTGGCAGGGCAGTTCACATTGCCTTCTAAACATTGTATTAGTGCTAACAGGCGCAATTTTTGTAATATTCAAACCAAGCTTTGCACGATTAACATCTTATACTTTTCATCATTATTATGTCAGCCGAAAGACGTCCACTGTCCTACAAAATCAGCTCTCTACAATTGCCGATATTGCGCTATTAGTCATTTTTATTTATTGTGAACCGTTGGCAAGTACATCCAGATTTAAATTGAGTCTATATTATAACCGCTAATATACACACATCAACAAAGTCTAGGGATACGTTATTTTGAAATCAAACATGGCTTTATTGTTTAAACCTATTTAGTTTCCTTAAAAAGTTTATTTACAGATTTAAACCTTGTCTATTCTTTATTCAAAATTTAAAAATTAAAATGAGAAACAAATGAAAACACGCAAAGCACAGCGCAATCTTGAGTTGTATCTAATTTCAAGAAGTTGCATTAAAATTTTTTTTGCGTGTTAATTGAAGAAAACCTGATAAATTGTTTTATTTTCTTTTCTCAATTGGTTGTGTAAGCTTTTTAGCGTCATGCCACGCCATCATTTGAGTCGAGATGAAATGTTACGGGCAGTTGGCATGTTACAAAACGGTGCTATTCAACGCGTCGTTGCTGAGTCTCTGGGCACAAGCCAAAATGTGGTATCCAGGCTGTGGTCACGTTATCGCGCTACTGGAGATGTGGCAGAACGGCACACAGGTAGATATCGTGTTACCACTCAGAGACAGGATCGATTTCTCCAAATGACCGCCAGAAGACTACCCAATATCACAGCGATGCAACTAGTGCAAAGGCTCCAGGAGGGTCAGCAGCTGCTGGTGAGCGACCAAACCGTGCGAAGGAGGCTGCATGAAGTTGGTCTTCATGCTCGCAGACCGCTACGAGTCCCAGCGCTGCGACGTGGCAATCGCGGTAGGCGACTTTTATGGGCTCAAGAACATTTGACATGGAGTGATCAACAATGGTCATTGGTGCTGTTCACTGATGAGTCCCGCTATGGATTTCATCCAGATTCGAGACGAACACGCGTTTGGAGAACTCCAGGCAGGGTCAGCCGTCTCCGACATCCACAGGAGGTCCACTCTTACCAAGGCGGGACAATTATGGTGTGGGCAGGAATACGAATCGGCGGACGAACCCAACTCATTTGGATTCAGGGCAGCATGACTGCCCATAGATACCGTGAGGAGGTAGTAGAACGTGTCATTGTCCCGCTCAGGGCCCTAACGGGGCAAGAATTTCAGCTCATGCATGACAATGCACCTTCCCATACAGCGCGGCTGGTGAGGGCCGCCCTTCGAGAACACGATGTTCAGGTATTAGATTGGCCTCCACAGTCGCCAGACTTAAACCCAATTGAACACGCCTGGGACATGTTACAGCGAAGAGCATTGAGGGATTTTCCGCCCAACTTGACAACAGAAGAACAACTTTTCGAACATTTAAAAAGAACTTGGGACTGCATACCCCAGCAAGACATTGACACCTTAATTTTAAGTATGGAAAATCGTTGCCGCTGTGTGATTAATGTTAGAGGAGGAAATACCGATTACTGATTATCAGATTTGGTAAGATTTTTATTCATTTAATTCGATTGAATAATTTTATAAGAATAAAATGTTTTTGTTCACTCAGTAATTTTCTATGGCTTAATTAATTTAAGACTTTTATTAATTAGAAAAACAAAATCGCATCGTGTTGTTAATGTTTAAATATCGGCCATGAAATTATCTTTAATTCTTCCATTTACAGTCATAACAAAATGTTTATAGTTTTCTAGATAATCAATGAAATGTTCAATATCCCTAGATTGTGTTGATGTGTGTACATAGACACAATCAAATCGTAACATTCTATCTGACGATTGCTACGATAGCTACGACATAGGCTAAGGTAGGTATGCTACAACCGCTACGAGCCGCGTAGCATTGCTATGACGTAGCTGGTTTGCGTGTTACTACTACAGTTTTTTAAAGTAACTAATCTAATCTGAATTTTATTCTTAGCGATTAGATTTAGATAGAAGCTAATCTCCTAAGCGTTCCTAATCATCATCATATATTATGCTCTAAACTTAAACTGTAACAGCAAAATGCAGGCATTTATTCTGATTATCAATTGAAAAATTACTATCAGTATGGTTTTAAAATGCAAAATGTTCATATTATTTTATTATTATTGAAAATAGACAAAAAAGCTTAATACTAATATTATATTTTAAATTGAAATGTTGGATCAATTTAGCTATTGTACTCTGAAACAAAAAGATTAAACTTATATCAGGCTGAACGAAGTAAGCAACACTTGTTGCACCTTTTATTTAGACGGCTCGAACCAGTAATGTAAGTGTCATGATGTACCGTGAAAAATGGTACTCATGGTTAGATACCCTGTGATACAGTCACGTTATAGGAACTAATAGACACCACTGACATCGCTTCATAACCAAGTCCCTTACTGGTATGTAAGCTAAGTTAAGCAGCAGAACGCGCGGTTTGTTTTATAAGCATCTCTCAACACAAAACTAACCACTGCCTACACTCAATATACAAGGTGTAAGATAATAGTTGAAGAACAAAGTATCGCCATCTATCCATAAAACAGATGAAATTACAAGTATAAAAATAAAGTTGTCCCCCCAAAAATAAAATGTCGATCAACCGAAACACTGGAGTCATTTAATCGATATTTTGTGAGAAGTTTTTTTTTGTATTAAGTAAGTTGTAGTGGTGGTCAATTGGTCATGAGCCAATTAAACTGCTTAAATAACTATATTAACGGGCCGGTTGGCGTGCTTGGTAAAAGCTTGCCTTTCACGCCGCAGGTGGGGTCGGTTCCCACGATACGATTACAGATTGTGTGCATGAACATGTCTGTTTGTCTTAAGTCTATGTGCAATTATTTATATAAGTATGTTTTTACAAAAAAAGTATTATAATGTAACATATCAGTTACCTAGTTTCCATAGTACAAGCTATGCTTTGTTTGAAATCAGATGGCCGTGTGTGAATAATGTACCACGTTATTATTATTATTACACCGGAAACGTACGAATTTATGTTAAATATCGGTACTTAACAAATATATGTAGTAGTTGTTATAGCTGTTGTTCTACTATTTCTACTTTGTTCTCGATCGTTGAAGATTCTGTTAAATTTATTGTCGATTTATTAACATCGATGACGTCGTAAACTCCTAAGTGGTTAACGAGGTCACGATGTCGGTCAAATATAATAGATTGCTACGGTGCGCGAAATGTTTACGTGTTCGTTATTTTACTTGAATTATGTAATATCACACCTTTTTAAGGATCTATGTATACCACAATGGTAAAGAACACACGCGGGCAGTCTTTGGGGACTGTCGATATAGAGTAAAATCCCAGACTCCTAGACATTTCTCATTTCATTGTCTACTTTGTCATTTTAGCAAAGCTGAAATTTTGAGGATTTTTAGTCTACTTACTATGTAGTTAAGACAATATGCTTACTTAACAGTTCGAAAGCGCCAACTAAAGCTGTATAATAGCTTTACTCACCTACGTTAAAGTAGAAACACTCATATTTAAATATGTTTAGTAGAATTGAAAAATATTTATTCATTTCTGATACTCGGTTTATTTGGTCCGAGTAGCGAGTGGTACTTCAAATGCTACTTCAAATCTTTGGGCGGTAGACTCATAGTAATTGCTTACCTCCCTATGGCGGGTATAAATTTGAAAAATAGAACTAAATTTGGTTACCCAGTCGGCTGTAAAAATCTAACATTATTAAGAAATGCGGTCATGTAAGTGTATGACTCCCCGTCTTACGAATATTCGATCAGGTCATGTGTCGCGAGTTTAAAAATTTGACCCATTCCAAAAAAGGTGCACAACGCTGCTAAAGATGTTTTCACTTCAATAACCATTATGAAGCGACTCAGTCTGGTGTGGGAAACCGGTATACCCCAAATACTACAAAATTTGCTTCATATAGAACCTGGTCTTGCGGCTATTACTTTCCTTTTAAAAGATAATGCCCACACTGGGTTAATAAATCCCTGTACTACTGGGGACTTTACAAACGTGCAATTCACGGACATAAAGCACAACTCAGAACAACCATTTATGGATAACACAAACGGTTGTTGTCCTGTCCGGGGTTTGACCCCGAAACGCGAGGTGGTGGCGAGAAGGCCTTAACCGGTAAAAGTTAACCTTAATTATATAGCAAGTGGATAGAGATATATTTATTTAATAAAAGGCGCAAGTGGTCATAATTTTAAGTATCGTACCGTACGGAATGGTTTGACGGGCTTTGGTAGATATGCTGCCTTAAACGCCGTCGCAGGAAAAAATATTGGAATTATGAGCTTAGCTTGATGTGTCCTTTATTTGCCCGGTTAGACCCCAAATGTAACACAAAGTTTAATTATGTATATTAATAAAAATCAACAACACCAATGACTTAGTGGAGGATTTCTGGGTAGAACTTCATATTAACAGGTACTTACTTTAAATGGCCCATACCTAATTAATAAAAATGTAGATAAGTTCATACTTAACTACATTGTTAGTGATTAGAGAACCTGTTAAATGATAATATTAAATATGTTAATAAAATGTAATAACCGTTCGTGCTCCATAAGAATGTATACTTTCACTTCTATTTGTCATTGAATTGTATTCTGTTTTGGGAATTAAAGGCCTTGAAACGTAGGTAGTCTAGAATTGTATATAGTACTTTATTCGTAGATTTATTAACATATTTGTTATATAACAGAGCGTATATTTCGGAATTTGTTGAAGTTATATTCAACAAATTCCGAAATATATGCTCTGTTATATAACAAGTATGTTCCTAGTATTGGTCACGTCTGATTTGTATTATGGCCACCTAATATGTAGAATAATGGAACTATATATGTAACAATGACACCAAGACATAGTGCGTAAACATTCTAGGCGACAATTCAAACCAATTTAAGAAAAAATAACGATAAACCTATTACAAAGGGATATACCTTAGACCAGTGTTTTTCAACCTTTTTCATGACGCGACCCCTTTAGTATTAAGAAACATTATCGAGACTCCCCGTACCCGTTTCCCCCCTTATTTGCATGTATTTTCCAACATATTTATTACTTTTTTATAATTAGACATGAGTATCGGAGACCCGACGAGCGTTACGGGAGCGACACTTGCTATGCAGTGGCGGAACGCCCGATCATGATTCGCTTGCTTTTTACGACATTTCAAATTCAGATTTACTGTGATTGGGAATAAATAAGAGAAAAAAATAATAATATAGTAGTCTACTTGGAATTGATGAATCTACGAATATTGCGGATTGTGTGCACTTTCTAGCTTTTATGTGTTTTGAATCCAATGAGACTTAATGGAACAAACACTATATTGTACAGCGCTTGCCATGAATACCACACGTCAGTGCTTATATCACATGTTTCCTGGGAAAAGAAATGTATTGCTATTTGTAGTGATGGAGCAAAACTGGTGCAAACAGTGGTATTCTTGCTAGACTGGAAAAACAGCTGCGAAACGCCTATTGACACATAGCTTTCTCGATCAACAAGCCCTTGCAGCCAAAACCTTACCACAGGAATACAGTCAAGTTCTAAATACTAATAAAAAAAGCATCCAACTGCGAATCCGACTCGCCCATGAAGGGTTCCGTAGCAGCAAGCAACATAATATGTTTTTTTATTTATTTATATTTGAGTTAATTGAATGATAGGTAAATTGCGGTTTACGGTTAAGACGTTTAAAAAAACTACTTAATAGATATCGTTGAATCATATTTTTTAGTTTTATTATTTTCTTATTTTAGAAGCTACAGGGGGAGAGGCACATTCTACCACTTTAGAAGTGTCTTTCGCGCAAACTATTCAGTTAAAAAATATATTATTTTTGAGTTTCAGTTCCAAGTATGGGGTACCCTCAAAATTTATTGTTTTAGTTTTCTATTTTTGTGTGAAAATCTTAATGCAGTTCGCAGAATACATCTATTCACCAAGTTTTAACAAGTTAGTTCTTATAGTTCCGGAAAAAAGTGCCTGTAACATACGGACCGACATACAGATACACAGACCGACAGACATGACGAATCAATAAGGGTTCCGTTTATCGCCATTTGGCTAGGGAACCCTAAAAATGGTAAATTCTATTAAAGAAAAAGCGTTTCAGACACCTGTCACCAGTTTGTTACAAAAATATTGCTAATCGTCACAATATTTATTTTTTATTTATTAAGGTTCACCAACAATTGTTTACATTAATTCTTATATCTAACACATTATCAAAAACTTATAACAATGTAACAATTACTTAAAGGTAAACACCGCAAACGATTATATACAGAGAAAAAATGTGGAACGCTTCACGATGTTGCGTGTCATCCTTACGCAGGGGCCATGCTAATCTTCTCTGTATTGTTCCAATTTTAGTATATGTACTGCCGAAGCAAGTACAAATTTTTGAAACACACGTCGACAAAGCACTCCTTCTAAATTTACTTTATGTCAACTACTACTAACCAGAGTTTTGGAACTTCGCGCTTAACTTTTAATGTATTTGCAGCAGGCCTAATTATAATACTCCAAATTTATTTGCCACCCTGTGAGTAGCTTTCCCAACGTTTTGCAACTTTCCCATAGAAGCGTCGCGACCCCCCTAAAGAGGCTTCGCGACCCCCCAGGGGGTCGCGACCCACAGGTTGAAAAACACTGCCTTAGACCTTAGATTAGTAATAGCCTTAGATATCCTTAGATTATATAGCCTTAGATTTTTGTAATTTATTTACTGAACATTTTAATTTTGTTTTTTATTTTTATTTCCACAATGTCCTATGTATTTAAACTCTGACCTACTTAGTGTGTGTTTAAAATTCGCACATTGCCAACTTCCATAAAATAGGTATGTATCTGTTTTCTTATTCTTCCTTTCTTAGCTTAGTTTTAATTTGTAAATATAGCTCTAACAATTACTAAACATGACAAATATAAATGTATCTTTATTCAAAATGTGAACCGTACTACTAACTCTACTAACCATATTACTTTGAATGATGTGATTGTCTATAAATGTTGCAACACAAGTTCGTATTCTAATATATACACGTGTCCTTTGTCTTTTGTAAGTGTTTGTAAGGTTGATAATCCTAAAATAAATAATAATAAATAATTTTCCCGATCTCCATATTGTATATCTTGGGCCGGTGTCTTTCAGTAAATATGTTTATTATTCAAAATGAAAAAAGCTTTTAGAGTTCGTTCATAACAGCATCTGTCATGAGCGAGTGACGTTCGTCAAGCGTTTGACTACTTTGCAAGGGGCGCTCGAGGTGCTAAGCTTACTATAAATGATAAAAAAGTGCTAAGTGCTGTCGGACTGACGTCTTGAAGGTTCTGCCACTCATGAGACAAATAAAGCATATTTATTAATTCAAATCTGAAACAACCATGTTTCTGTAAAGGATTTGTTTATTACAGATTTTAGGAACGAAATTTCTTATTTGCGGAGAGATACCCTAGCCGGCAGAAAACGTCCGTAAAAATGTTTATGTATAGTTTGCTCGGTATATTACTATAGGGGCACACATTTTAATTGGATGCTTTCATTACCATGCCATATACCAACTATTTTAAAATTCACGAATTATGGCAGTAAAACTTCGACCATGTATCAATTGTGCACATTAAACTTATGTATTATTTTTGAAAATTGCATTTCTATACTGGGTTCAAACCTTAAGGCGCCCATTTGTTAACGGCTTAATTACTGTCTACGACTGACTCTAAACAGCTATGTTAAGGTATTTTGTCTGCGCGCAGCGGTTAATTATAATGATAATACAGTATCCTGTCACACACAGATTAATTTCGCTGGTGCGTTATCTTTTTAAAGAAAATAAATGTTTACAATTGATGGTTTTATTCACGTACACTTTATATAATAATATCCCGGGATATTATTTACACACGGCCATCTGATCCCAAACTAAGCAGAGCTTGTACTATGGAAACCACATAACTGATATACTACACATAGTATTGTTCTTTTGTAGATAATTACACACACTTATATAGATAATTGCACTCAGACTCAGGACAAACAGACATGTTCATGCACACCAATGTCTGACCTGGGTGGGAATTGAACCCACGACCTCCAGCGTGAAAAGCAAGCATTTGCCACCCACGCCAATAGGCCCGTCAGTTAAAAGAGCACTTGTAAATAGTCACAACATGTTTGTAGTAATATAGTAAAGTGTACATAATTATTATTTCGGTTCATTCGGTGGATTTCTAGGGCGACGACATTTAATAAGAGTGAGCTGTTGGCACTAATCAGAAGATGAGATTATTCTGGCCGAACTTGTGCTAAACTATAATGCTATCACCAACCCGCTCTGCTGTATAAATTACTCGACTGAAATTTAGATCGCCCGAAATTGCGATATCGATTCTGCACCAAATACCATAGTGTGATTAAGTACTGAAATTTACGCCAATACTGTCAATATTGGCGTAAATTTCGGTGATAGTGTCAGTGAACTCTGACGTCATTATTTCACCCAAGTGAGGAGGAATTTGATGATGATGTGATGATCGTCACCGCAAAACAAATAAGCTAAGTGTTGTAAAAAAGTTTACGAAATATTATCGTCATTATCTGCTGACTGTCTCGCGGGTCGGTAGTGAGTTCAACCCCAGATGATGAGGCTCTCAGTTCAATTCACAGGATCAGTTAGGAAGCCTTATTGGGATTTCCCTATAACGAATAACTAGCAGTGCCCCGCGGTTTTACCCGCGTTTAATTTTTTGGAACGAAGTTCCTTATCGCGCGTTGTGAAAAAATTAGAAGACGGAAAATATTCTTACGAAAAGTTGTCACGACACTTTTTGCAGCTGTGCGGCGTGCGCATGTTTCTCTGTCTGTCTCTCTCTCTCATTCTCTCTTAAAGAAAGCAAGCCAGATATTTTCATTGCTATTTCGCATTGAACAGTGTGGAGTCGCGACGATTATTTTTGTTGAGTGTATACAGGTTTTTTGTACATAATAAATAATAAGAAATAACTTCGTTCTATCCGGGTGTCCCTTGACACCTCTCCTGTTTTATAAATTATAGCCTATGTGTTAAGAGTGCCAGCTAACTCCATGCCAAATTTTATTTAAAATCGCTCCAGCCGTTTAGACATGAAGAAGTAACAAACATATACACTCACAAACTTTCGCAATTATAATTATCAGCCCGGAGTCTGGAAGTCGGCACTGCTACGTACTATACGTACGGTGAGTACCGCGGGACCGGCTATTGTGGAGATCCTTGGGGGAGGTCTTTGTCCAGCAGTGGATGTCTTTCGGCTGATATGATGATGATGATGATGTATGTATGTTTATCAGTTGTCTCAACTTTCACTTGAAAATTGGTACTAAAGTTATCTGTGGCAAAATGTTGAACTGCGGCCTTTTAGGCGATATTATATTTTTATGTAGCGTGTGTATCAACCACATAAAATTTGCTTTGTGTATTTCGATAATGTATTCATTTATGAACTATTCTTCTTCTTATTTCCTGTTTACTTGAGATTTTCACGGTAACTTTTTACATGTTGTATATTGTAGCGACTATCTAACAGCAACATCAAGTAAATGTATTTCTTCCATTATTTTTTATTCCTTAATTGTATCAATAAATTAATTATATTCATTTTATATTCTAGTTGACGTCAAACGTGAAAGTTATAATTTATTGTGTAGAGCGTTTTAAAGGAGCGTGTTAGAGGTGTTCAAAACAAGTTTTGTTATTTGTTCTACCGTGACCTAATAACACTTCTGGAATACGGGGCTAATTGGGACGGTGAGCAGAAATAAAATAACACCTAGTATGAAATTTAAAATAGCAAAAGATAATCACTTTAATCGCGTCCTACTAATATTATAAATGCGAAAGTTTGTGAGTGTGTGAGTGTGTATGTTTGTTACTTCGTCAAGTTCAAACGGATGCAGCATTTTTTATAAAATTTGGTATGGAGTTAGCTGACACCCTGGATTAACACATAGGTTATAATTTATAAAGTTTAATGCGGGTAAAACCGCGGGGCACAGCTCGTTATATATAGTTTTAAAAATGGATGTTCATACATTGTTTGACGCGCTCATTCAGACTTGCTTTGTGTGGTGCGCATTTATTTTTTATAAAGACATTAGTCGCATCTCATGAAGTATGAGTTAAAAAAATGGGTTCTTGTGCGGGGATCAAACCCGAAACACGAGGGCTAATTATTGTATTTCTTACTCGATTAGTAATGTGGTTCTTACGTGATCATTGCCGTCATTCTTGTAAGCCAATTGTTAAAGATTGTTCATTGTGAGCTTTATGAATTTAATAAGAGTTGATGCATTTAAAAAGCACATACACTTTTATTCGGACGAATAAAATCGTATGTTATCCTACTGCTATATGGTGTATAGTAATAAGATTTTGATAGCCAGCCGCTACTTTGTAATAATAAAAAACCGGCCAAGTGCGAGTCGGATTCCTGCACGACGGGTACCATACCATTATCTTTAAAAACGAGCAAAAAAATTCTCGTACGTTGAATGGGAGCCCCGTTAAATATTTACTTTATTTTGTTTTTTTAGTATTTCTTATTATAGCGGCAACAGAAATACATCATCTGTGAAAATTTCAACTGTCTAACTATCACGGTTCATGAGATACAACCTTGTGACAGACGGACAGACAGACAGACAGCGAAGTCTTATTAATAGGGTCCCGTTTTACCCTTTGGGTACGGAACCCTAAAACGAAAGAATTTCATTTAATGAAATTCAACGTAGATATCATTTTAATATTCAATTTAATATTACGGGTTGTGAAAGGAGACTATATTTGTTATTTATATTAATCTCCATTCAATGGAATATGTGAACATAATAAAGCGTCGGCATATTATCCTCAGATTGTATTACGGCTCTATTGCTACCAGCTTTAATTTAATTTATTTAGTTCATTTGAATTGATGTGGGTGCTTTTTGTGATGAAAAGTTTTATTATTTTCTAGGTGTGTCCCACGGTTTTACCCGCATTAAACTTTGTATATTGCCTATGTGTCAATCCAGAGTGTCAGCTAACCATACCAAATTTTATTAAAATCGCTCCAGCCGTTTAGACGTGAAGAAGTAACAAACATACACTCACAAACTTTCGCCTTTATAATATTAGTAGGATGATTTCTATATTTTTATAATTACTATTCGGAGCTCTACCTACAGCCATCGCTGATCTTTTGGAGCAACGAACGTCTTTTAAGTAATTTACTTTGTTTTTTTTGTTGTATATTTTTGGCTATGGGTTTACTACACTACAAAAGATTACGGTGATTAAAAAGACGTTAGCGCCCGGCATCCACCTGCAGATTGCTGGCCGAAAAATTATGAGTAATTAAATAATATACTACTATATAATAAATAATATTGTAAATTTTTTCATACCATCCGTGTACCTAAATATCTGTATATACCTAGAAATAGTTACAAATTAATTAATTAATTATATATTACTACAAACATGTTCTAACTATATACAAGCTCTTTTTAAAGTCTTCGTGAATAAATACCTTTTTATTTTATTTTAAATTATTCATCATCATATTAGCCGAAAGACGCCCACAGCTCGATTTGTGATCTAATGGTTAAGGTGTTCGCCTCGCTAAGATTGAGATTAAGATGGACGTAAACTTAAAATAATGCGATAAAAGCATTGATATTCTGTAGAAAGTCATTGGATAAAGGATAAATATGTATGTACGTCTGTTTAACATAAATAGATTAAAAATTAAATTTATACCTTTATATTTCTACAATACCGATAGCTGTATACTAGATTAATCTACACTAATATTATAAATAGGAAACATTTGATTGCTTTTTTGTTTGTTTGAAATGATAGGCTCTGAAACTACTTGACCGGTTTGAAAAATTCTTTCACTGTTGGGAAGCTACACTATCTCCGGCGAACAAAGGCTACATAAAATGTTCAAAAAAGTTAGGGATCCATACTAAAACTCCAATAATGTAACCCAAGGTGTGAAAAAAATTCCAAAAATGTTTCTTACATTACGTGCGCTGCGAAATCTATTGATTATAGAACAAAATAATGTACTATGTCTTTGTAAAACATATAATTATCAAAACATAAATTCGCGATTACATAAAAAAAAAATTCACAAAAAAAGCAATTTCATATTCGAATTTTCTTCATTTTACTCTTTTTTAATGACCCCACGCAAAAACTAGAAAATATATAATATGGGAGTGAGTGTGCGTGTGTGTAAAAAAAATATAACTTTAGAAATAAAAAAAGAAGCCGGGGCGGGCTGCTAGTCTCATCATATAGAAACGCATAAAAGCTTACATCGGGAAATTACACCCTAAACCTTAAGCTGACTTAAACTTAAGATCACGCTGATGAAATACGCCGTTATTTTGACTTTTGTGTGTATAATGTATGTAATTCAACGCATTAACCAAGTCGCGTAAACAGAAATATGTAAAGGTAAACCACTATATAGGTAATGGCTACCGGATAACATCAGTCTACATTAGTACCAGTCGTCGCCTCTGGTAGACTTCGAGTGACTTGTTAATTTAATAAATGTGCGCGGATGCGTCCACCGTTTGTTTCACTTGCAAGAGGTTATTCTAATTGCTTGAGTGAAATTGAATTTTATTGTTTATTATGTTTCAATTATTTTGATTCCATCATGACAACGTTCTGTGCGTGCATTTGTGCATTTCTATTGTTATGTTTATGTGTATCTTTGAAATAAAAGGTATTGTAGAGGCAAAAACAAATAGTTTTACTAAGATTTGCCTCTCCAATACCTTTGCAAGGAAATATTTTATTTTGTTTTTGCCGCATCAACATTTCTGTAAAGCAATATTTTTATTTATGTTTGCCTCTTTGATACCTTTTCCATATAAATATACCGCTAGTTTTTATTTGTAGAAAAATAAAAACATACCGCTTTATCTATATAATAACAAAACTAGATCGTGTCGGCTAGCCCGTCCCATCCGATCAGTCATGTCGGAATACAGAGTGAAACTAGTTTTGCGCACAGATTATCTCGGCTGGTCCATATTAAACTTCGATCAATAATAGTAGGTGCTATTATTGATCGAAGATATTAAATCCACTATGGCCAAAATTCAACAGGTAGGTCATTATAGAAACTACGGATTGGTCTTTTTGACTTTGTACGAGTGGGTTTATAAACTGTTGATAGTGAAACGGTACTGAGATATTACCTAACTTTACGTTACAAATCCCTTTATAACGTAAAGATAAATAGAACAAGCGGTATAACACAAAAATGAGGAGATTTTAAAAATAAAATCTAAGTTAAATAATAATTCGGTTTTTATTCACATAGACTTTAAAAAAGCGGTTGTTATTTACAAGTGCCATAAAATTCTTACCCCAATTGTCGAGGTTTAGTTTTCGAAAACCACGCGGGTGAAGTCACGTCGGAATCGAACCCACGACTTCTGGCTTAGCTGTCAGGGTTACTAATAACAGGCCAGTAAAGTAAATTGTATGTTTTTAAATAGTAATTGCATAATAATAATCCTATAATAATTAAGCATACATGTTGAGCATTTTAATTACACAGTACATGTTGTAATTATAGGAGAAAAAAGACTTTTCAATGTACAAAGAAAACATTAATGAGCGCGCCGCCATCTTTTAAGCTGATAACCTATTCTTTTCTCACCTCCCTTATATAATTATCAACTTAATCGACCAAATATTACAAAAACGTATATCGTACAACGTGCAACAGAAATATGGAGACATGGACTTTATAAGACATTATGTCTACTTGTTATAATTTTTTTATAGTGATGACAAATCAAACAATATGTGTTGCTCTGTAAAGTAAGGATATTTTTCCTGTAAAACAGAAAAACGCAATTTAAAATCTGTCGCGCTTTCTTAAATAACCAAACTAAATTATTTTTATAATATTTTGTCCACTCAAATTACTGACACATCAAAAATTATTAATCTGTTTTACCAATCTTCTGTAGCTAGCCAGGTCAACTATAAAGAGCTACACTATAAACAACAAGTAGTCCTAAATATATTAATAAAATGCATAATGATATATACATAGATTAAATAGTCAGACCACAACTATAGGTGCTTAATGTTTTCGATCTTTTACAGATCTGTAAATGCTACCTATGAGCGTTTCGCTTACTTAAGTATGTTAAATAAATAAAAAAAGTATTCAAACTTTACGTACTTGCTTTCTAGGTTCTATGCCCAACGGTGTGTCAAATATAAGCACTAGAAGATCACCGGCTGAACGACCGTGACGGAAGCTATACTATCGATCCTTTACCAGCTGGTGCTTCGCAAGGTATTGTAAGATTCTCTCGACGGTAAGGTAATTGGTTGGTAGGTTTTTGAGTGAACATTTCTTTAGGCTCGTCGAACACTTTTTGGGTGAACTAAAGACTCGCGTCATGGTCACCGCACGCTTCACATGAGCTATATGTATAAGTAATACCTACCTCCGAGCGTTACTAGTATACATTACATATACAAAGCATAGATTAATATGACGTGTCAAGTATTATATTGTAGATTACTTAGATTAGAAGTGTAAAAAATTGTTTTCACTTCCATCGGTAGTGCTCAAAGACTCCCCGCAAACTATTCCAAATATAGTTTAGAAGTATTTAGTTTCTATGGTGGGGAAATATGGGCTTCTTATAGTAGTGATCTTGATAACGGGCGACGTGGCTAGTAAGCCCGAAAAAAAACGAAAAAATAAATAACCAAAACAACAACAAAGATAAGGGAATTTAAAAAGCAGTTTCATTTGAATCCGTCGTTGAATTATTGATATCTTATTATACAAACTCAACTCAACAACGCTCTTAACCATTCAATTAAGTTGGCATATCGCGACGTGAATATCGATAAGTCGTTAGTAAGATAAGATAGACATTACTCACATTTGTCTGTTTACATTGAACGCATTAATAATAATAATATCTTGACACATTATTTTCACACGGCCAACAGATCCCAAACTAAGCAGAGCTTGTTCTATGGAATCCAGATAATTGATATACTATATGTATATGTAATATTTTGGAAATATATACTTATATACATAACTAGCTGACCCGAGTACCCGACAGACCTTGTCCTGTCTTAACGATGACTATTAACTATTATCTGTCAATACTATGTCAAATAAAAAAAAGTTACATTAAAAAAGGTTATATTGTCCAAAGCGCTAAGGTTAGATTAGAAATAATATTTGGTTGTGAAGTATTCTTAAATTTTCTTATTTTCCGCGCAATTTTAAATTCTTTTTTTTACACAAGCACCTTCTCCTGACAATAACAAACACAATAAAAAAAGAAATAGTGAAATCGGTTCAGCCGTTCACGCGTGATGTCGTGACAACGGAAAACGGGTTTCATTTTTATATATATAGATTACACGCAGACTCAGGATAAACAGACATGTTCATGCACGCAAATATCTGTCCTTGTTGGGAATTGAACCCACGACCTGTGGCGTGAAAGGCAGGTATTCTACCAACCACGGCAACCACCTGTAAAGTATAGTAGTTTTTACTATATTATATATAGTAGTTATGTATAATATGAAGTTGAGTTATAAATAGTTAATTTTAAAATAGTTTTTGGGGCAAGCAGTGTTCGGTGACCAAGTGATGAAAGCGGCTTAAACCCGCACAAAATCTACGGAAATTATTTCTTGTTGATTTAAGATCTGTATAATAATTATTAAAGATATTGGTTGTAAGCTATTTAATAAAATATCACGCGATATGGTGTTATTTTTTCTGAACCACACGGCAAAAAATTAAAGATGGAATTATATTATATATATATTACTGTATCAACCGCATAACTTTAGTTTTTGTAATAAAATTGGTCACCTTGAATTATCTAATGCTTCTGAAATATCTATATGAATATTGCTAAAGCGTATTTATAGTTGGACATATTTACGGTTTTCCATACTGAGAGAGCTGCGTCAACTGTCGAAAACCCGGTCGTCCATTGATGATGATACATCCTTAATAAGTATGCGAGGTCGTCCCCCAGGTGGAGTTTGAAGCTTTGGGCACAAGGGCACAAGGGCTTTGACGGATTTTATTTAATTGTTTTTTTTTTATAGTCAACGCCGGAATTAGGGAATCTTATTCCTATGTCTCGGGGTACTTTACAAACATATAATAGACGGACACGTTTCGTTTGCGACACGGAGTACAGCGCTTAAATCAGAAGATCTTTTAATGCCTACTATTTTTAAACCATGTCCGCGGGTTCTATGGACCGCATAAGTCCCGAAGAAGATGTATAATCAACTGAATGCTCAGCGGTGGTATATGTAATAAACGGTAAACCAGTTATCACGGCTGTACAATGGGGGCGGACGTTTTTCTCGGTAAACGAAATTTTATTCTTCCTCTTACGTAGGAGTCACAATATTACTTTTATTTTCATAAACACGTAAGTGATATTCCGTGTTTACCAATTTACGTCAAGATTTTAGCGCAAATAACGAGATAGATTATTCATGATATTCATACTCGAGTTGAAATCACTAACAAATTCATGAATCTTTGATAATAACACAGAAGCTTTACTCACCGGATCACAATGGACCGAACTGTATCGCTAATGTTTAAAGTCGACTTAATTCGGATTAAGATCTCCGAAAACGTTTAAAGCTAAGTACATCTAAAACCCGGATATTACTTACCAAAACACTTAAAAAATCTCACAGATAGTTGTTATTATAAACACTTACACAAAACAAGAACCCCTGGCTACCCCTATAAACAATCGCGAAGGTGCTTCAATAATATAATTTCAACAGCAAAGCTCACGTAAAACGAGCTGTTGCGGGGCGGTGAGAGGAAGTGTACTCAAAAGCATCAATCAGCCAAATGGGCAGAACTATTCTCTAGCGATTCCTGTTGTTTCATACAAGTGGCAAATCACATAGATAGGCCGATTTGACCATGCAGATTTATTTTCGAGGTGGACAAAATTACCAATTTCTTAAAATCAACCTTTTCCTTATCACTAAGCGCAAGAGTATAGCTAGCAATATATAAGCTAGCCATATGTACATATGCATATAAAAGGTATAACATAAATAGTCGACGTAACCTAAGGAGTCTGATTTCTGATTGTGTTATCTTTAGTTTTTCCAATTTCTTGAATAAATAGGGATCCTTAAGTTAC
Organism: Pseudoips prasinana; assembly: GCA_951640165.1. Classification (NCBI taxonomy): domain Eukaryota; kingdom Metazoa; phylum Arthropoda; class Insecta; order Lepidoptera; family Nolidae; genus Pseudoips; species Pseudoips prasinana. The sequence continues at coordinate 29,496,335 of OX621234.1, forward strand.
CTCTACTATGCCTTGTATAATGTTAAGAAACCCATGAACAACTCGTCATACATGTATTATATTTATACACTAGAAGACGAAGTTCCTCAGCAAATTGCTCGTGCATAACAAAGCACACAGCTGATACCATCGGGAAGAAAAGCCAACACAACAAAAACAATTGCAACCGATGATATTCTGTTTAATATTTAAACAAGAAACTGAAAAAAGATGCTCAACGATAACGTAGATTTATTTGGAGAAATAATTTTAAAGTCACCTAAGTTAATGCCACGTCATCCCATCTGCGGACTTATAACGCCCCTGTTTTAATTAATAACACAGTTGCGAGCCGAGTTATAGGTACAGTCATCCAAACGATGCCTAGGTGCCTGCGTAGGTGTTTGCCCTCATTCAGGGTGAACTGTCAAATCGGATAAGGTGCAGAACTGACGGCTTTACATATTCTCCGAAGCACTCAGGTATAAGACTACTAACTTCGAGACTTCCAGACCTATTATCTACAGTTGAACGCGCTACGCCCGGTCGTTAATAAACAACTTACTTTAAAATATGAAATGCAAAGACAAAAAGCCAATTAATAACTATAAATGGATCTCAAAATACTTGTCATGTGTGGGGATTGAACCCGAAATATGGGAACGCCGAAGAATGTATTGAAAAAAAAAAAGTTTTAACGAAAAAAAAACTAATTTTAATATTCAAACTATATAATAAAAAGACAAAAGAAAAGTCCATATTGGCTCGTGCTTGTTAATAAAAACGGAACGAATCAATACTTTTCTAGTTTACCTATTTGCAATATAATGGCGTGGCCATGAGTCTTCTATTTAGGTCTACGATTCTTCAATACGATGTTGTTTATTGAAGGCAACTTACTATTGAACATAGTTAATTTGATTAAGCACAAATAGCAAAATACAATTATAAATACAAAGAGAAAGTACCATGAGTTTGTCCTATTTGACTACCCCCTCCTTTGTGGCTGTTTAGTTATGATTGATTTTTTATAAAATCGAGTCTTAAAAAGAAAACTATAACATTGTAATAAATATTTTGATGTTTTGCCTTCAAATTAGCAACAAAAGCTATGAATTTAGTTTTCATTTCGTTAATTATTCTGTGGTAGGTAAATAATTGCATCGTATTATAATTCACGCGTATTTTGACAGCGCCTAAAATGACATTGTCATTGCCCAAAAATCGTGAACCCTCTGCCAGTTTCGGTATAATTTTTCGTAAAAATGCGCTCATCCTTGTAAGTTTTTATATAGATATAAAGGCCTACAGCTACGTATCAACTTACATGTTACATAAAAATGTTCGTAAGTATGCCTTGCTATGTTCGTGCGGAACCCACCTCGGACAACATTCATTTGGAGATTCAATGCTTAGTTCTGGCTCAAGCTCAATATGTAATTTTCCGGTTTTCACTCGCTGCCTTTGCCACATTATTAAAGCTTCTTCGTCCTGTTTTAAATTCAGCAAAGCAATTGAGTACTGAGAGAGAAAATACAAGCTTACTACTGTAATAATTAAACATATTAAGTGCGTGTGTGAGTTAGTTTGTTTGTTACTTATTCGCGCTGAAAAGGCTGCTCGGTGGACTTTTATAGACTGTGACTTTCAGTTTGGAAAGCCTGTAGCTAATACCGCGTCTTTGAGGTAGTTGTATATTGTTAAAAAAGGTGTGGTCTTAAAGCCACGGAGAATATAGAAATACGTTTGTATGGGAAATGGCAGCTAGTAATTGCTTCTACGCAATGGAGACCAAACAAGATTGGTAAACAATGAAGACTAATTGTTTTACAAAAAAGTTGGCCACTTTTCTAAATAAACTATAATTTTATTTTATAAAGAAATTAATTTCAGACTTCACAAACATGACATGACTTCGGTTGAAAACAACCATGAATGGGTCTCACAAATAGTTGTACTGCATGGGAATTGAACCCGTAACGCTTGGGTGCCGAGGCAGTACCGATTTGACCGCCTTAACCACAGCGCCATATATGTATTAATTTAAAAATATTGTTCAATTTTAAATAGTATTTTAAAACAATGTTTACTTAAAAGACAAAAGACCGGGTTGATATCGGCTTATGCTAATATAGCTATGAACAATGACGGGTGACAATATATAATATACTAGCTATGCCTCGCGGTTTCACCCGCGTTAAAGTAGTTTTGGCGTAAAAGAGTAACAAACATACATCCATCCTCACATCTATACTCATAAACTTTTGCATTTACAATATAAGTAGGATGTGTATTCACACAATATTTTTATAAATTGTAACCTATGCGATATTCTGATGTATAAGCTATATTATTGTAAAGTTTCATAAAAATCCATTCAGTAGTTTTCACATGAAAGAGTAACAAACATCCATCCATACTTACAAACTTTCGCGTTTATTATATTAGTAGGATTTAAATTTCATTCGAGCTGGATCTCACAGCGTTTACTGCGATTTGGAAAATACAATGTCAATTCATGGTGTTAACTTTTCTCCGTTCCAAATGTCATACAAATCCGTCCTGCTGTTCTGCTTCAACTGACATCCAACTTTCACAATATTAGTTGTCAGTTAACACGTTAATCTATTTTTCTTGGTCAGCGAGTGCTTGGCTTCATATCAAACACGTGGACTTCAAAATAGCTTCATCTTATCAATCTTACAATGGACCGAAAAGGTTATGGCTTTAAGACGTTACCGCCCATGGTTTGAGACTCTCGACCGATTTTAGCTGAACGAGAAAAGCCTTTATTTTAGGAACAATTATGTATAAGCGTTTATTTTTGCCAACCATTATTAAACAAGGATCTTCTAACTCGTAAAGTGCTTTAAGTAAGCGCTTGTAAGTCTAGAAATATGTTGCGAAATATCGCAACTTTATTCCCCAACTATGAATATATATAAATATCTCGGGACAGACAACACACACTGCCAACTGATTCCAAACTATGCAGAGCCTACGGGCAATCAGATAAATGGTAAACTTACTCATATATTTCTATATATATATTATAAATAAATTACATCCAGACACTGAATAAATAATCGTGTTCATCGCTCAAACATTGTCGTGGGTGGGAATCGAACCCACGACCTCTCTGAGCAGTCAGGATTACTAACCATTAGCCCAACAGGCAAGTCATACCACTCTTAAAATAGCTTCTAAATACTGTTAACTTAATTATAAAAAAAATATGAAAAGACAATATTCTAAATATTCAATAAAATATATAGTTCGTACATATTAAAGTAGGTAGCTCGACTCACTTCATCGCTTTACCTATTCATTTGTTCGAAAATACTTGAAAATAAGAGTCCAATATAAATGGACGAAGATATAAATGGTGCAATATTTGTTACGGCTGTGTCCCGAATGTGATGATTAATGAAGGGCCATTATACTCCGGTCGGTGCTTAGAAATGGTGAAACCCACCCTCCTGCTTTTAATATACATCATTATAAAGCTATAGATTTTTTATGATTCCGTATTAAAGTCGAATAATTATAATGTACCATTGTAATTATTAACCACACTGTAGCATAACAAGGTCACACTTCAGTGTACATAAGGTCATAATACCTACGAAAGATACTGCGGACTATTTAACAAAACAGGGTCCATGGATAATAATTGGATCAGAACTTTACATTAACTGAAAACGGGAATATGACCAACAACATGAGCCAGCAAAGTAGCTGAATCTATATTCATACAGACAGATAAAATAAATACTACTATCCCTATATGAAAGCTTATAGCGACGACTTCTACGCCTGCCAAGAGACTACTTACGCACGGCGATGGGCACCACATCGGACACTGAACACTAAATAAACACCTTATCACGATTGGTATCCCAGAAAGTCTCTTTGTAGAGGTAGTATTGACTATGGGGACACCTGGACACTGCTACACTACAACAGCGTGGACTGCCATTTGCCCGTAGGCAGTCCACGCTTTTGACATAATCCAAACACATCACAGGAGACACTGGAGCCCCTTTGAGGACTCTTTGACTACTCGACGGCACAGAAATGGTTCGAGTAGGCAAATAATGACACGAATTTAAATGTGGCATCCAAACGCCCTATTAACGAAGCCCGTTTAATCGTTGTAATATACCAGCATAGTCATAGAGTTACTCCTATTTTCCAGATTGGTATGTAGAAACAGTGGATTTGAATTTGCTACGATCATTTTGAACTACTTTTGCTCCTTCACTCTCATTACATTTTACATTCAAGCACGTCCGTTCAGAGTACTAGTTCCCTTATATATCAAACTGACTTCTGTTTGATATATAGCGAATGGTATAAATTTTATCCTGAAAGGGACCATACGTGGGTTAAAATTTCGTATGGCTACTAGTTAAGACAAAGTATCGTACGAATGAAGTTCGTTCACACATTTCATTACTAATTTTATTGGGTTTTAATTAGCGTTTTTTGAAGTCTAGAAAATAACGACCGCAACGGGCACCCATCATCCAAGCAATTGGTTACTGTTTGTTGTTAGTTTTTACTTACTGGAAGTAAGAACTAAGTATGCTCAGAACTCAACAATTAAAGTCGCTCTATTTTAAATCCATACTAGAATTATTGTACATACATTTAGACTTATATTGATATCCTAATTTAAATCTTACTACTTTAATACTGGATGACGGTGCAATCAGCTTTTGTTTTTATACTTTTGTCGAGCACTACGTCTATGTGACTGTTCCATATTTTTAACAAGTACCAAAAAACCAATAAATCTCATTTCATATATCTCCGCAGTTTCCAATCTTATTGAAATAACTAGACTTACTACTTGTTAAAACAGAAAGTATTACAGAATAATTATTGCTTTTAAACTTAAACGCTGGCTGAAATGTAGTTTTAATCGAATACATAAATGGTAGGATATACAATTTTTGCGTTATACATGAACCAATTTTGGATTTTCTTTTTGTATTCGATAGGGAATTCTTTCGGAAAAATATTAGTTGTAATCATGTTAAGATGACACCTTTTATTTGTTAATTTCCATTGTAAGATTGTTTTCTAAAATTATTATGAAAATTGTTTTACGAACACTTCAAAGAGTGCGACACATATGTCAGGTATATACAAAAAAAGAAACATACATTTATATATATAGAATCTTAGTATAGTTAAATTATCCATAAGTCAAATGAACAACAAGCAAATTAACTCATTAATGCGGTTTGGTTTATTGTTATCTAGTTAGCATATAAAAGCTCAAGGAAAGTGCCAAACATTCCATGTATAACTCCCCGTTACGCGTAGCCGGTTTTTATTAAGTCAGCATTTACTCGTTATAAATCACAGTAAATTTTAACAGTTTTATTTATATTTTGAAAGCTGCTGCAACTAATCTACATAAGATATACTGTGTTACGTAACTCCAAAAAAAATTGTATATGTAGTACATTAGTTATCTGATTTCCATAGTTTTATTGGGATCCGATGGCCGTGTGTGAATAAAGTCTCTGGATATTATTATTTGTAATCAATTTCTATCTGGTGCATAAGAAAGTCGGGCAAGCAAATAACAGGTGTAGGTTACGATTTGGGTAGGCGCGGTGACCGGGTCGCGAGTTACCTCGCGTGTTCTTTATCAGCCTGATCGATGCTGACGCACAAATATCGCTCATTCTATTAATTTTCTCCATTCCAATAAACATGAAATTACCCATTATATTATAAGATTTTCTTTTTCTTATGTTTCCCCGTAATCTTAATTTGTTTTCACTTAAGAAAGTAAAAGAAATTATTTGACTTTTATTGGAAGTGAGGCTATTCATCTATTGTTTTCTGTGTGTCCCTGGTGTCAGAGTTGTTCAAGCCGCCCAGTAGGCCTCTGACATGGCTTAACGACTGTTGCCTAATGGCTACAGCCGGGACCGACAACTTAACGTGCCCTCCGAAAAACGGAGACGCTCCGAAATTAAACCACTTTGGCGGTCACCCCTCTATGGACTGACCGCGAGCTTAGTTGCTTAACCTCGCCGATCACTTACGGACCCGTGAGAGCATCTAGCTATGAGCGTTTGCTATAGAAGGGTATTTACTTGTGGAAGAAGCTTTTGCCCGCGTGATATCTTATGCGTGTTAAAGCATTATACACATTTGGATTAACACGTATTTTTTGAACAACGTTACAAGTGTGCGCAAGAAAATGATTATAGTTATATTGTATGCTGTGTGGCGGATGGCATAGAATACCGACGCTTCATTTCATCCCGTAGGGCAGCGTAGAAGTAAACCCGAGGGTATATCTCCCAGAGAACGGGCAGCAGCGTCTCTCTGTGGTTTATGACCCCGTCTGCCAAGCGTGGCGATTATGGCGTATCCCTCCAAATGATAGACACGACTCCATTGTGGTAATCTTTTGGGGAGGCTTTTTGTCCAGCCGTGGACGTTATTAGGCTGACATGATATTGTAAACTAAATTTTATACGTTGAGTATATCCACAATCACACACACAATGCACTGTTTTACAATTACTTAACCTTACTTGTCCTATGGGCAGTGGTTACCCTAGTGTCAGAGTTGTTCAAGCCGCCCTGTAGGCTTCTGACTTGGCTAAACGATTGTGTCTAATCACTAGAACCGGGACCGACAGCTTAACGTGCCCTCGTACGTACTATTAACGTATTTATATATAGGTATATGTTTCCGGACCGGTGAGCGCATCTAGCTATGATCACATTACTTAACCAAACCATAGTAAACATAAATATCATATATAAAAAGTACTAATCACAAATGGAACCCTTCTTCATATATTTTGTTCATTACCCAGGATAAATAATATTATAGTTGGTAACCCTATTCCAATTTCTGATGTAACCTCGCGCAGCGCCATGAGGATAGCAGAAATAGTATTAGTAAGAAGTGTTTTCGACAATTGGGTAATTATGATGATTACTAGGATATTTTCTCGTATCTCTGTTACTAAATTACTGATAATGTTAAAAAAGTTTAAGTAATGGTTATGTAAATACAGCTTTATTAAAAAGCAGCGGCTTGCAACAGCTTGCAAAATAAGTAAGTTTGTAAATATCCAGCCAAGTACGAGTCGAACTCACATGGGAAAGATATTTTTTAGAGAGATATTTTAAAATTTATAAAATTATTACAATGCGGCAATAAAAATACATAATCTATGAAAACTTTAGTTGTCTACCTATTACAGTTCATGGGATACAGTTCGCTGACAGACACACAGATGGAAATAGGGATGGTTAGTGGAGGCTTAGAAATAGGGTTCCGTTTAAGTATTCCCTAAAATTTTAAAATCAAACCAATAGCACAGTAGAAAATATTAACAACCATGAAACCATTGTCTTAAATTATGTACAGACGCCATACGAAGCTACCCCAATCTGTCAAATTTCCCCAATTGAAAGTGAAGCTTATTCGTTTGTGATAAACTTGAAAATCTATAAAATAAAAATGACAGATTGGGGTAGCTGGATGTGCTGGCGTCTGTACCTACGAGTATTCTTTTCGACGTTATTTTTTTCTTAGATACATTCGCATCGATTACTTCGAATATAGCGACAAAATTACTGTTGTAATAAGGTTATGTAATGGTAATTGGGGGCGATAATAACCCGCTGACTGATCCGATAACGATCGACGAGGATAAGCTACTAGATGCACGGTCATTCTATTGATGGGTGATAGTAATTACAGTTTAATTTCTGTGCGTAACTACGTTGATCGATGTTAACACAGTTAATCAAAAATGTAATCAAAACTTCAGCAACTTTAAAAAAATAGATTTATACAGACTTTGTTCCACTGTCTTTTTCAGCTGCAGGCACGCACTGCATAGTAAATGAAAAAAAATGTAGTATAATTTAATTGTTAGTTGAAATCCGAGTTCAAACCTCTTAAACACAAACAATAAGTAAACGATGACAGATTATTAAACGGTTGGTAACCAAGTAGATATATGTATAATTGGTTCCGTTTCGCAAGTATAAAGTAACTAAGCCTCTCCAAAAATATATAATACCTCTAATTAACGTGGAAAATTATAAATGTAAGGTATAATATTTCATCACGAGTGCCAAAAATAGAATTAAGTTCGTGGTCTTTGTTAGAAAAGCGGTTTTTAATAATTGTTTTTGTTCTTACGTGTAAATTACAGATATTATTTTTCCTTTATTATGTTAAAAGTCATCTTAAAAATAAGATATCATTTGTTTGCAGCATCAGTGTCCCTTATTTTTTTAAGGTTCCATACCGAATGGATAAAGAGTACCTATTAGATGTGACTCACGACCAGTTGGCATACCAGTTTGCCAACTGGTCGTGAGTCCATCTGATGTCAAGTTACCACCGATCTAATGACGGACGCGGCAAAAATGGCATCACTCATACGTTGCGACATTTCTAATGACCCGTCTTGATGAACACTGGCGTAATAATGCCATTACCTACCCCTCTCTCTGTAAGATAGCTTTAGCCCTACAGGTCTGTCATATACTTGACACACTCACTAAAGTGATGGAAAGGGCTTGCCAATCCGTGAAAATAGATTTGTTTTCAAGAAGTTTGCCTATAGTATCTTTATTAAGATTTCAGATTTTATGGTACAACGTCAAACAAACAGAAGGCTGACCTTTCACAATAAGTCTGTTCTATAAGTAAAAAAAAAACCAGATAAAATATGTGAAAACATGGTATATATGGTATATATATATGGTAAGATAAAACTAGAGTATGAACTAAAATTTAAACAATCAAGGAATTACATAATTATAAAAGACTGCACGTATCGCGCAGTGATTAAGACAGTCGTCTCGCCGCTACGTCTCGCGGGATTTTGTGTGACCCACAAATAGTTGTTCTGAGTCTGGATGTAATTTGTGTTTGTCTATTATATGTTTGTATAGTACCCCGCGACACAGGGATAAGATTACCTAGTGCGGGCGTTGTCTTTAAAAAAAAAGATCAAGTTTTAAAATAAGACATTATAGGATAAATAAGGAACTAACAGTAAAAGATCATATCACACTTACAATCAATCTTTTATAATTTTTGCGTGCGGTATACGTAAAAAGTTATTTGCCATCCGTGCTATTCAAAGACTATGTTACGGCAATGATTCTAGCACAAATAATATCGACTGTATGACACTTAGCTTAAAGATTATATTCGATTAATAGTCGCAATATAACAACAAACAAAGAATTGCGATAAGGACTGATAGTTGAGCAGTATATTTAAAAATGATAGTTATCTATCATTTGGGAATGTGAAGTTGTGTACGATCATCTTAGTATTTTAATAAATCTTAAGAATCTAATTCATATATGTTGTGTATAAATCTAGTATAAGCATATATAAAAACACATATATAGATTGAACCTAAGCAACACATATAATATAATATTGATAGTCTGATAATGAAAGTATCTATAAAATTATAAATAATTTACAAAAAATATTTAATAAATTTTCTAATACACATAACACTTCCATATCTATACTCTATCATTACTTGTAATACATAGTATAATATATTTTGAGATAATATATACAAGTATACATAGAAGTTGATTTACTTAAATATTGGTATAATATTTTCTATCCTTTACCACCATTTTCGGTTGATAATCCATTACTCAAAAACTCGTCCAGCGCTCTTTTGCAAATCTGCACGTATAGCGCAGCGGTTAACTTAGTCGCCTCGCCACTTCATGTCTTGGGTTCAATTACCGTGCGGAGCAACTATTTGTGAGACCCATAAAAAGTTGTTCTGAATCTGGATGTAATTTGTATCCGTTAATTAAATGTTTGTTAAGACACAGTATTAATTTCCTACTGCGGGCGTTGTATTTAAATAAAAAAGATCTCGTCATATTCTGAAGGCTTATTTTGTTTATACGATTACTTTATAACGAATTTTTTTAATTGACGAATGCAGTTATCCGAGAAGGCTTTCACAGCTTCACCACACGAGACCGAGAGCTCGGACCTAGCAAAATAAAAACTACAAACTAAGTACCTGCGCCAGAGAGCAACCCCTTTAGGGTTTGAACCTCGACTCAGGGTGGTTACTGACGGGGAGATGCGAGAGGGCGTATCGTTTTAGGGATGTTTTTTGCAACTTTCGCTCTATGTTAATAAGCAACGCGGGTGCTTCTTCCATCGATTCGAACGAGCTAAAGTAGTTTTATAAGAAGGAACTTTGTAGGCTACATGTAACTTTCGGATCGATATGTTACTAAACACGTAACACGTTACGCGTTAGTCAATGTATTTCTCTGCTCTGGTGTCTGCGGTCGGTTATTTGGGTTCCATAGCCAAATGAAACGGGACCCTATTGCTAAGACTTCGCTGTCTGTCAGTCTGTCACCGAGCCCAGGTGGGGATTTTTAAAGTGCAAGTGTGGTTCTGTCCCTCAAACTATGACACACTTGTTAACATGTCCTGCGTGCCCTAATGCCTGCACGTTCCAAGAACTAATGGAAGCTACTGACAACGCTCAACTCGTACCTGAATTCTGGGCTGACTTAATTTAGATTGCCATCGATACGCTAAGAAGAAGAATCAGGCTGTATCTCGAGAACAGTGATAGTTAGACGCTTGAAATGTAATCGTGCGTGGTTGGTAAATGCTTGCCTTTCACACCGCAGTTCATTGGTTCGATTCCCACCCAGGACAGATATTTGTGTGCATGAGCAATTCTGTTCGTCCTGAATCTGGGTGTAAATATCTATGTAAGTATGTATTTACAAAAAAAATACTATGTCAGATGGCCGAGTGTGAATAATATCCCAGGATATTATGCCTACGGCAACAGGTAGACGCTTGAAATATTCACAGACTATTTAGATATATATTCAAAATCCTACTAATATTATAAATGCGAAAAATTGTGAGTTATTCCCGTCAGTTAAACTGACACCAACAAAGGTAAACATACATATATATGTTTTGTATTAATTTGTTTATTATTATTATTTGTTTATTGTTTAGGCGTAATCATATCACACTAATATTATAAAGGCGAAAGTTTGTGAGTGTATGGGTGTGTATGTTTGTTACACATTCACGCGAAAACTACCGAATGGATTTTGACGAAACTTTGTAGTAATATAGCTTATATATCGGATATATAAGCTATATTACCGGATATATAAGCTAGGGTATAATTTATAAAGTTTAGCGCGGGTAAAACCGCGGGGCACAGCTATGAAAACATACATTTAAAGGGGCTTCTAATCTAAAAAGGTGATTTTTTGCCGTTTTACAGATAATGGTACGGAACCTTTCGTGCGATACTTCGACTCGCACATAGCCGGTTTTTAATACTTAGTAGGGAGTAAATAATTCTCTACACCTTAGTCAATTTATTTCCCGGTGTTCGCAGTTATTACTTGTAGCACTAATATTTCAAATGGGCAGGGAATCTCGCTATCCTGTCATAACATAAATCCTTCTGGACAGTTTACGTCGACACAGAGATACGTTTGCGCTTAATACATGTCGGCACAATTTTCACCTCGGTACGGAACTAGTGAGGTGAACTTGGCTATTCTTTGCGTCTCACGGTTTTTGCTTTCAACATTTGACGTTAACATCGCCGCAAAGTTCGGATATGTTTTAAAATTGTTAAGTTTCCGCTTCCTATATAAATTAATATTCGTATGAAAATTCTGTATATCATAGAAGTTTACTTGGGTACGTAGTTAGTTAGTAATGAAAGTCAAGCGGAAATTGTTAGTTAAGAGCATTATATTTTGACGTTAAGAGTTACGGTGCAGGCAAGAGATTTCAAAAAATTCAACCTCTAAGTGTGTAAAATAATAATAGTTTTTTGTAAAGTTAGAAATAGAAACATTAGTATTTAGACTAATGTTATCTGTATAATGTAATATTTATAATATAAAAGCAAATAAAAATGTTTACTATGTTTCTTAGATTGTTTGAAAATAATCCAAACCAACGTAAGCAATGTATTAAAAATGCTTTCACTTATATAAATCTAAAATATTAGCAATTAACAAATATTTTAATAAAAACAAAAATTAATAAAATTAGGTATAAAAGGTATAAAGTTTGCCTATTAAAGACATTATTCCGGCGTTAAGTACTTATTTAGAATACTATTTTACCTTTCTACCCATCTAGCCGTGCAAATCCGGAGCAAATCACTAGTTTTCGATAATAATATCATGTACATTAAAATTACTATTTATTAACCTAGCGTTATAGCTTTTTGACCCTAATAATTTTAGGAGACTTTGAAAAGGATTAGAAAAAAAATCTCGTCTCATTTGGTCAGGATATTTATCAAAATAAATAAGACTTTACATTAATAGATAAACCATTAATGTAAAGTTTTCACTATATTGATTCTTGTGGTTTGATTATATAATTTCTGCGTGATTCTTGTGGTTTGATTATATAATTTCTGCGTGATTCTTGTGGTTTGATTATATAATTTCTGCGTTAGATTATAAATGTTGTGTGTTCTGTTTAAGATTTTCAAATCTTTTAGTAAGGAACTGTAAAATGCACAGAATACATTACTTAACGATGATTAAAGTAGGCAGCTATACTAATACGCTCTAAGCAACCCATTTTTGCGGATCCGCGCGGTACACAAGCGAAGAGCGCTAGCGCTCGAAATATGTGCATTCGCATTTATTTTTACACGGCTGCTGAATAATCGGGCCTAGTACTAATCTTAATCAGAGTTAAGTACGTAAGTCATAGGAACTACTTGTCAAAGTAAAAATAACACACACACACCATATTAATTGTGTACACACATTGTGGACATCAAAAGATTTAGGATTGAATCTCTTTAAAACGAAAGTTTCTAGTGTCTTCTAGTTTTTTGTCAGTAGGTATATTTATTAGTTAGATAGATTAGTTGCTATGTCATGCTTTCCACGTTAGGAAGTAATTTATTTTCAAAAATATAACGCCTGTACTAGGGTATGATATCTTCTATCGCGGGGGACTTTGCAAACATGAAATAGATACAAAGCGCAACCCGACTTAGACAACAATTTACGAATGGTGTTCAGTGGGCGATGTGAACCCAAAATATGAGGGAAACAAAAGACTAAAGGTGCACCACACGTGCAGTCATTTCAATGAAACATTGTAAAATTACCAAAATCTGACCATTCGTGAGGGACCGTCAGAAGAAAACGGTAAGAGAAGTTCGGTAAAAAGGATTCAAGATCTTTTAGTGCAATAGATCCTGAAGGGTCGAAGTGCAGTACGCAAATACACCCTAACTAAGATAGGTGTATTTAAATACCCACGTGCTCTCATTTATTTCGTTTCACTATTTCAGAAAGTACTCGTAGTTTATGTCCTGAGTGCCGGATTAACAAAATATTAAAAATTCTTTCGGCCACCTATCACAAATTACTATTTATATATACACTACGACGTAAGACGTATATGCTGGCGAATACGACAATTTTGTTTTGTTTGTTTTTTAGCTTGAAGTTTATAGTTAGCCTAGGTGGCTTTCACTACTTCACCAGACTATAGATGCCAGCGGGGGCCATATAGCAAATAAGACTATGAATACGTCAGTTATTATTGTATTGTACTACTCGCTCTCATTTCTTGAATATTATCATCTACGAAATCAAAATGGTATCCTGCGAAAACAATTAGTTATGTAAAAAGAGTTACTTACGTCCGCAATCATATACTTCTTCTAAGTTTTCAGCTCGTTCAGCCCACAGTAAGTACGCGAAGGCTTCATCCGTGATGTTGGCAATGCAGAAACCTCGAAGTTCGGGAAGGCCATTTCTCGAAAACTCCATCAGTAGATTTGATAGGTTGAAGTTAGACTATAACAAAAACTAAAAGTTAATAAACATATATGGCAATAACAACAGCATTTTCTTATTTTAAATACTTCTACAAAAGCATGTCTAAAGGCATATATATCGATCCTAGAGGTAAACAGTCCAGTTACTAAAAGTTGCAAAATGGCTGCGAGTATTGTAATGTTTGGGCTACGACGTAACTCGTAGCAATTTCGAATCGTTTAGTAGCACAGATGGCACGTAATATCAACTACGAGTATGAACCAGGTGTTATAAGTGAACGCAAGGTGAATTTTATGTTTTGATCGCTTCCGGCCTGGAAATTTTGTAGCCAGCTATAAGCCGCGGCTTATTCATACACGAAACAACAATAAATTTTAAATAAAGGGTTTTCATTCCCTATTTTTAAAGCATGCGTAAATATTTTGAAAATGGCTGTGGTATTACAAGTTAATAATACATAATGAATTATAGGTGCAAATAAATATTTAGATCTGTGATTTATCTGGAACCATTTAGAATTACCATTTAATGTTTGATAGTAGTGGTATAGTCAAATAGGTAAATTAATTCAGTAATGTTAAAATTATCATTTGAAAATTTGTATACTAATTGTAAAGATTTGTAGTTTTAGATGATATATTTTATAACAATACTATTATTATAATAATTATTATAACGTTAATCTATAATAATAATAAGTAAAAATATAGAATATCTATCTTAAGGTAAGATAACAATATTAATAGTAAAGAAAACCTAGATTGACAGTACGTTTGTCGCAGCGGTGAACGTAGTTCCCACGCTACTACTTCGCCGCCCTCTTGTTTCTCGTACGAGACAACAGTTTGTTACAATCCACACAACACGTGGTATTCTTTGCTTAACAAACTTCATTGTTTCATTGAATTGCCATATGTACATGTATATATAATAATTTGCTTTATTTAAGGGTTACCTTAAACGAATTTAAATGCCATGAAATACGTATTTAAGCCATTAATTACTCTTTGTCCCTCTCCTATAGAGCAAATTTTGGCATAACGGGTTCCGTACACAATATTTGCAATAAATCAACACTAAGGTATTTGCGCGACAACTGACAACTACCGCGGTGCCGCCCTCGTATTGTGTGTTAGATTACAAGATTACTTGATCTAAGACTGCATGTGTTTTATGACTATCAACTGCATGTTTTTAAAGCCCCTTGCAACACAGAGATTTATTGAACTAAAGCGGCCGTTAACTTTATAATAGACTAGCTGGTGCCCGCGACTTCGTCCGCGACAATTTTGAATGATTACCAATGTAACTACTTACTTCTAGCTTAATCTATAAAAAAATACTTTTAAAATAAATAAGCAATATAAATTTAAGAAAACCTAACCTATAAATAACCTAGTTAAGAAATAATCTAAAGACTACTTTGCTACTGTTATTTAAAAAAAAGACCCGATATCATAAACCCTAAAATATCAAAGAATACATATCAATTGTCCTTAAGTAAAGTCAGTAAGTCAAATAAAGTAATATAATAATCAACGATGCATTAATCACAAAGGTAACTCCCATTAGCTTAGGTTGCGACCACGGCATTGATAGGTCTAATATCACATTTTGTGAACGAAACCATAGCGCGATCTAAAACGATGATTACACCATCTACTAACAAAAATATAAACTTGTAAAGCGGTAAAATTAAGATGTGGGCATATATTTTGGGTGAGATTTAGGCGATCATCTTTTCATTCAGTTTTGGACTACCTTTTACTTCAAGCATTTATTTATTTTAACCGATATGTCAAATGAGTTCTGCGATCTGAAACGATATAAACGCCATCTAGTTACAAATTTGTAAACTTGTAGATCAGTAAAATTAAGATGATATTTTTTGGGTGCGATCATCTCGACACGAACAATTTATACTACGCTAACTCGAATTTTGGGAAAATTACTTTTTTACCCCAATTTTATTACATTGACGTTTTTTTAATATGTTATTAAAAATACCAACAAAAAGAAGTTACAAATCTTATAAAACGCTAAATCTTTACTTGGACGACACCAAACACGACATTTTAAGCAATAAGAAACAAATTTCTCTATAATTTAAGTTGGCGTACATTTTTGGTGTTGACCTATTGAATCAGTTATGGATTAACTTTTTTTAACAACAAATTATTCTCTTGATTGCTTTATTTTTAACTGAAATACCAATTTACAGCTTTTAACTCAAAAAAAAAAACAGTATTTCATACAAACTTACATCCCCTATTTTAGTCGCCTTTAGGGGTGGAATTTCCAAAAGTCCTGATGATATATTTATAATGTTTAAATGAAAGGAGAAATACTAATTTTCATGC
Organism: Pseudoips prasinana; assembly: GCA_951640165.1. Classification (NCBI taxonomy): domain Eukaryota; kingdom Metazoa; phylum Arthropoda; class Insecta; order Lepidoptera; family Nolidae; genus Pseudoips; species Pseudoips prasinana. Next base: position 29,512,549 of record OX621234.1, read on the forward strand.
GTTTACCTTAAAAAAAGTCACATTTTTCATACAAACTTCCATCCCCTATTTGTCACCCTCAAGGTCTGGAATTCCCAAAAATCCTGAAATACATATTTTTAAATGAAAGGCCAAATACCAATTTTCATGAGTTTACCTTAAAAAAATGTCACATTTTTCATACAAACATCCGCTATTTGTCACCCTACGTGGTAGAATTCTCGGAAATCCTGAAACATATACTTTTAATTTTTAACTGTAATGCTAAATACAAATTTTCATGCGTTTAACTTAAAACTTGTTGGCACTTTTTTCACATAAACTTACATCCCCAATTTTACGCCCTTGGGGGTGGAATATTCAAAAATCCTGAAATATATATTTTAATTTTTAACTGCAAGTCTATATAGTAAAGCCTTAAACATCAAAATTAAGGACTTTCATAAAATATTTCATCCCTTATTTTAGTCCCTTAGGGGTGGTATTTTCAAAAACCCTTCTTCAGTGGATGCCTACGTCATAAAAGGTAACTACTGTCAAAATTCAACTCCCTAACTCCAGCCGTTTAGACTGTGCGTTATGATATGTCAGTCAGGCAGTATAAAATTATATCCCCTATTTTCCGCCCTTGGGGGTGTAATTTCCAAAAATTCTGAAATAAATGCTATATATTTTTAACAGAAAGGCCAAATACTCATTTTCATGCGTTTAACTTCAAAAATATGGCTTTTTGCATACAAACTTACATCCCCTATTTTATGACCTTCGGGGTGGAATTTTCAAAAATTCTGAAATATATATTTTTTATTTTTAACTAAAAAGCCAAATGCTTATTTTCATGCGTTTAACTTAAAAATTGGGACTTTTTGCGTACAAACTTTCATCCACTATTTTTTGCCCTTGGGGGTTAAATTTCCAAAAATCCTGAAAGATATATTTTTTATTTTTAACTGAAAGGCCAAATACCAACTTTCATGCCTCTAACTTAAAAAACGGCAAAGTTTCATACTAACTTGGCACCCCCGTTTTACCCCCTTAGGGGTTGAATTTCGAAAAACCCTTCCTTATTCCTTGTCTACATTATAAAGAAAACATCTGTGCAAAATTTCAGCTTTCTAGGGCCAAGGGTTTGGGCTGGGCGTTGATGAGTCAGTCAGTCAGTCAGGACTTCTCTTTTTATTTATATAGATAATCCGACCAAAATAGCGCTTGACCACCAATAAAAATATATCATACTTTAAATCTCCGTTCCCACTCGACTGAATGACGTTTTAGTAAGGCTGTATACAAATAGAAGAGAAATTTATTCTTTCAATAAAGTCATGTCAAATCATGTTGGATGTAATAGCTTTAAGAGTTAATGGCCCTAATCCGAGACACAATATCGCTTATGTATCTACGCTCTATAATTATAATAACAATACTAGCACGCTATAATTATAACAACTAAAACCAGCCATGAGCGAGGTTGCGAGTAGCCAACAGTAACTGTTTTGTAATATTAATTGAATTAGTGGTTGTGTAACGATCATTTGAGTAAAACCTTAATTTACAATTCGTGTATGAATTTAGCAACTAATATTTTATACTATTAACTATCTATTTACTGACTTTGTATGTATTTCCTAATTAGTTACTATGTTAGTTTTAGATACTTATTTCACATTAATAATATAAATAATAATAAATGAAGAAATTCATATAAATTCACCTACATGAGAGCATTACCCGCCCTCTGGATGTGAGCAGCTCAAGACCAGCTATTGTGGAGATATTCCGGTTGATAAATATAAGCAAATATTTACGTACAAACGACTTTTACCTCTAATTATTGTTTTTGTATCCCCAAAATAAATTTTGGAATTTTAAACTATAATCTATGTTTGAATTTACCGCCAAAACGCCTTGCTCCTACATTTTAGTAGTGGTTTTATATTACACAAAGAATAAATCTATCAATAACCAATAACCACTCTGGTAAATTGAACACGTACACAAAGTAATGTATCAGAAGTAATCTAACAACTAACATAACGTATAGGCCGTTGTCTTTTTGCTTTTACCAATATTTGACATCGGTATATATATCATGTTTAAATAAGTGTTATATCGACACAACATTTTTGCCACTAAAAATAATCTCTTATTTTTATATAATAATATGATAGCATCGATCCATCCGTGTCGTGGCTTATTGAGACAATATTAATCTGAAACCGCTGTCAAGTGGTACATTTAAAAGAGGACCACGTAACACTCTGTGTTTCTTTATGAATGAATGAATAATTTATTTGGTAAAGTAACAGGACTCATTTTGTTAATAAAATCTATGTTAGTAATCATAAAACAATTATGTAGTACGCAGACCAATACATCTATTTGCACTGAGACCCTTTTATGTGACCCTTTTTTATACTAGACTACTAATAATGTTATAACCGTCAAAACTAGAACGAGAAACGTAAACAATCTAATTATTGGAAAGCTGAAGCATTAAACATATTTGAAACATCAAATTTAACTAGGTATCACATTGAACCGTTTTCTATGTGATAGCTAGTTAGATTTGATTTTTGAATGATGAAAAGCAGATTTGATTGCAATTAAATTCGTACTGCGGAATGCTAGTTTGTCATGATTGTTATTGCACGCAATTATATAACATCTGCCTTCATCTCATGCCAACCTGCTAATAATTAGTTGAGGTCGGCAGAGATAACAAACAAAGAAACCATCATAAATAAACTAATGAATGAATTTCATGTAATTTTGTATGTGATTCGTTGGGTTTCGCCGATACTGTAACAATGTAAACTAGGCAATTTTAAACCTAAATTTATTCTCAAAATGATCGTGATAATAATCAAGGATAATAATGTATGGAAGAGATTACTGCGTCTGTTGTACCTTATTTTAATTATTGAATCTTGTAAACTATGCACTGTAAACTTGTACTGACGCGGTATTATAGTATTCACGATGCACTCACCGACACTAGCATTAATTTCTATAATGTAATCGTGATATAATTTCTATACTATTTACATGTTACTCAAGACTAAACCTTGCTTATAAATTCAAAGCAATTTGAAGAAATTGAGAGGCGAAAAGAAAACTATGTTAGTATATAGTAGTTAGATATTAAACAATTTATTTAGTTAGACCATTATTGACTTTTTGGAACGGTCACATCTTAATGCTAACCGTATTATATTGAGAACTTGAGGTTAAAATTGAATATGAATTTCCTTTATCCACAAATAATTTTATTTGTAGCAATTACAACACTCCTTCTTATTGCCATTGGATGCCGTTGTAATGAAAGTTATTAGGTGCCCCTGGTGTAGAAGTCCTGGGTATAGCAAACGATAACAACATTAGAGGCCGTTTTCATTGCTACACATTTTTTATGTTCCCTTAAAATATAACTAAGTTCCGAAAAACAGGGCATCCGGTCGTTACTCCTCTACTACCTCAATACCTCTACTGCTATTTTACGACGGTCCGTTGGCTGCCGTCCGGACAAGCGTCGTTGTGAAGACGGAGAGGAATAGAATAATTCCAATTCTTAATACAAGATACCTTATCTTATTGTGGGGACTTATTTCGATGTAATATTGTTGTTATGTTCAGACATTAAAATGGATATATAATCCATTTTGTTATATGTAAATCAGTTAGTATAGGATCGTTGAAGGACTGAGATTGCTGTTGGGTCGGGTCAGCTTTAACTACGTATTCAATTCGTATTAATAGACAATTAATACGAAATCTCTCACGTTGGCCCTGGGGCACATTATTCAAAATTCCCAGAACAGGAGCAATCAAACCCAAATTACGATGTTTTTTCAGTGCTTTTACATTCTCATTCATTTATGCAAGTGCCCCACAGTATTAGTGTTTGAATCAGTGTATTGATATAAAATGTTATTACTTTTTACTCGAACGTTAACCATAACGTTCAAGTTTACTAGCTGTATCGTTGACCACAACGATACAGCTAGTAACTCAAATAAACGTAGATATCCGTAAGTCAATTAATTTTAAGAGACAAAATTTCACTTGCATCGTCCATTCATAAAACCGTTTTTTTAAAGACTTCACCCGCACTCGAATGAATACACAAATAGTTATCCTGTGCTTGAATCGAAACCAGGAATTGAAGTGGCTAGGCAAGGTCATAAGTGAACAAATCATAAGCAAATAAAAGTAGATGATGAGATCTACGATTTATGTTGGCAAATTAAGAACCACAGTTTAGCGCGGAGCTATCCCGCAAGCGCATATAATTATTCACCACTTTCAAAGAATGTGCATCTCTCTTATTCGTCTAGCATATTGGTCTAGCGGTTAGTGACTTGACTGCTAAGCCAGAGGTTCAAACCCCACCCGAGACAAATCCTTGTGTGATTACCCTAATTATTTAGTCGGTGTTTGGGTGTAATTGAAATTGCAATGAGTCAGCAATATACGTCAATACTTATTCAGTACCCATGTGTTTTGAGTTTCAGTTGCACACGTCAACAATTTGTGTGGCTCATATATGTCTGAGTGGGCAATGTGTCCGTGAATATTAACTTTGTACTTTTCTCCCCGATGCAAAATAATGCCATCAGATGTCGTTCATATAAAATATAAAATAATCTTTCGGTCATTATAATTTAGTTCGTTTTGACATTCAATAAAAAGCGTTGATCAAATTGGTGACAAATGCATCCGATATTTCGTATGTAAAGACTTATGTATAACGGATATAATTTATGCTTGCATCGATAATAATAATTGGTGCTTCTGGTTTTCCTCGTAAAATGTATAGCTGATTTAGTACTAGGCAAATTTCAAATCGCTCTCTCTCTCTCTCTCTCTAAAGTGACGATTATGCAGAAGTAAGTTTATTCTACGGATAAGTGGATTATTCCCTAAAAGAACACCTTTGGATGTGCCGAACCAATATATACACAATCACTACACATAAACACTTCTATTGCTTTAACCATTGCAGGCTCCATGTGCCTCTTTATCCGGTAGAAGCCCGATATGGAATAACTTATTGAAGGCATGTGAAGACAATAATCGAAAACCTTATCTCTATTCGAGTTTAATAATAATAAATTTCATATTAAACTCAATAGGTTCTAAATATGTATACAAGCATCTATGTAAAGGTTCTTATAAAGTCATTGAAAGGATGAAGTGGGCCCTAAGTGTTCTAAGTCCTTTGTCTGATCCATCTTCCGATAACTTGAATGGGGGAAGGAAGGTATACAAAGCCAATAGATTTATAAGATATTAATTATTAAGATAATACACGTTAATTTTTTGCAAATTTTGCGATTTTATTATAATGAAATTGAAACGACTTCAAACCAAAGATGATCATACTATCACTTAACATTAAGTATTTCAGGGTTCCGCATCAAAATTGTCAATTTGTGATAATGGCAAAATATGTTTTCACAGATAAAATTTAACGAAAGCCCTCCCTCGCCTGATTTACTTAAATTACCTATTATACAACAGTAGCAAATATATTTCAATTAAAAGGATGCGCAGTAGTTTCGTAGCGATAAAGTCTACGTGCTACAGCGCGGCGTAGTTACGGGTCTACGGCGTAGAAGCTAACCACAGAGATGAAGAGAGATTTGAAATGAATTAAGCTGTAGCTTTATATTATTATTATGAGTTTCTGTACTAAAATTGTAAACAGAAATATTCTCGTGAAATTTGAATTGAATCTATTATTCAGTACACTAAAATTTCGCTCACTCACTTTCGTTAATTTTATCATTTATGTATAGTATAATTTTCCCAAATAAGAACCTATACTGATATAAATAAAAAAATAGGGTTGTATTCTGCCGGATTACTTTATTTAACCCTATACAATAAAAGTTGAGGTATTATTCAATAACTACACAAGTACATGCTTTACCAACTTAATGTTCATACAATACACATACTACTACAGTTATACTACGAAGTAATTATGTATTGAGGAGTACCCTTATATGTATGTTTATCATAACTTCATATTATAACTGTAGTAGTTATACTATGACGTTAGGTAAAGCATGGACTAAAGATATTCGGACCAGAACCAAAGTTCTTCAGACCAAAACATAGCTAATAAAACGACGAACATGCTCGTAACGGCGACGAAGGTTATCAAAAGGGCACAGATGACACCAAAATAAATCATTATGCTCGAATTCTCTTAAAGTTTTGTATGAGCCGCGAATAGCGGAATTTCTCCAACGCCTGCGCCTTTGTGACGTTATTTTTTCGTAATCGGATGAACATGATATTTTTCCAGTTTTTTTTTAATTCTAGGCATTTACACTATAAAGTTATTTCATAATATTTAGTAATATTCATCCACGTGTCTGTAAGAAAAACTTGTAAGAGTGAAGAGGAGGCGAAAGTGGTGTGTATAAAATCACCCAAATTAAATAATACACAACTAATTTCTCATCCTATTCCATTTATTATCTTTGCATCGAGATGTGCTTGGTGTCCGTAAATTGTATGTTTATAAAAGTCCCGTGACAATGGATCTTTTCTCCTGCGGATGAGATCTTTATATTATTTCACATATGTAAATCTTGTTTGGTTTTTGTGTAACGCGTGTATAAAAGTGCATTAATTAAAAGATTTCGTGACACAAACCTTTAAGAAACTTTATTTTTAAATTCTTATGTAATATAATAATGTCCTCCTAGCCGAATTCTGGCCACGGCGGCCAGTCTCAACAGAGATTGGTCAGGCACAGGACCGACGGCTTTACGTGCTCTCCGAGGCACGGGGGTATAATACCGCCAACTCCCAGACTTCGGGCTGATGCTGTGAAATTTTCCTTTTACAGAGAAGTCCCAAAATCACTTTTGGCCCGACCCGGGATTTGAACCCAGGACCTCGTTAACTGCGGGTGAACACGCTACCGCTAGACCAACGAGGCAGTTCTTATGTAGAACTTTTTTGAACATGATTAAATACATACAAAAAATTCTCTATTTATCGATTACCGCAGACATGCGTGACGGTGACTTTGTTGTTCTCTTTAATTGCGTACATTTATTTCAGGTAAAGACTTAAAAACATCTGGCAAACAAATCTGACAAAAAGATAGTAATGGTTAGGAATAACCTAGTTTCTTGATGTGTCGATACTGAAAAAAGAACGGTTTCATCTATGAAGAAGAAAAATCTGTGTGTGGTTTTATGGAACCACTATTCAAATGAAACTATGACTCCTACACTCCTCCTAAAGTTTTTCATTTTCGCATTATCCTTGGTTTTCCTTCGTTGACCGAATATATGATTCTATAGCTGTATCGTTGTCCATTACGATCAAGTGACAACAACGTTTATATAAATCCACTACACACAAAACACAAATACCGTGGAGCATTTGGACAAATGAGGAAATTCTACACTGTCAGCTGATGCGAGTCATGGGTGCACCATATTGCGACATGAAATAGATGGATGAAAAAACTTGAATTCCCAAAACAGTATATATAATGAAACAAAACCAAGACTTTATGGATTTTGTAATATTTCCTTGTTAACATTTATACGTTGGGAGCAGGAAAGCTTTGTTAATAGAAATTCTTTTTAATACTTTGCCGAGACCTTTTCTTTGTAGTACCATCAACTTTCCTAACAGGAGTTATTCATTTAAAATAACCTCAAAGTATGACAATATATTTTCAAGGAATCAAGTTCTTTTAAGAAAGTCAGCAGTGATATTTCTATTTCAAAGTGAAATCTGTGTACAATAAACAGCAAAGTCAAAGCAAAACCCTCTCATTTTGTTTCAACGCTCAAAATGTCTGAATAACTATTATTAACATTCGTGCACTATTTTATTCTCACTTCTAGTTAGAATAAAATAAAAGTGGCAATGCTAAATGATAACTAAGATTTAATGCAGATGGTACATGTGCGACTTAACCATCAAGCAATAATGGTATTGCCATGAGAAGAGGAGGCAACTGAGTATTTATATAGGTACGCCTCTTTAAGTACTACTTAATGACTCTAGCTTCAGTAGTGACGTCATTAAAATTTCGTTAAATATCATCTTTTATCCCATATTATACGCTAACGGGCGTAAATTTTTTAAAGTACTTAAACGAATGACTATTGTTATCTAATGCACCAGTAAAATGTTGACGAACTTTCATCCATTATTTAATAGCCAGTCCGTTTGGCAGACCGTCATAAATTATTACTTGACTATGTAATGTAAGCTCCCTATTTTTGAAAATTAGCATTCGCTGGTTTGATGTAACGAAATTTTTATGGCTCTGAATCAAACCTACACCAATTAGTGTGGAATATCAAACTAATGGGAGAAAGTTATACAAATATATCATGTATCCTTACTCCTTACTAATATTATAAATGCGAAACTAATTCTGTCTGTCTGTTTGTCTGTCGCGCTTTCATGACAAAACTACTGAACCAATATAAATGAAATTTGGTACACAGATAATCTAGACCCCGAGAAAGAATATAGGTTACTTTTTAATGAGAAAAAAGTAAAGTAAAGGTTTGAAAAGTGAGGATGAAAAGTTGAAGTGAAGAAGAGTCATTTTTAGAGCTTGAATATTATATTATAGACTGTTGATCTCATATAAATAAATATGACATTGAAAGTTTGAAAAAGTTTTACCCTCAAGAGTGTTAAATAATGTAAGATTTCTGTGAATGTTTTAAAAATTTGCGACAAGAGACAAAATATTCGTGATATGCTGAAGTAACTTTTACGGGACCATTACAAAATGTGCAGACGAAGTCGCGGGCACAGCTAGTATATTTATATATATATATATATATATTAGACATTTCTTAATGAAACACGTCATTTTGAAAACGGAGGAAGTCACATATTTCTGTCTAATTTTAAGTAATTTATGTAAGCAATTAGATTAAAAAAAAAGAAACATAAACCTATAATATACATAATTATATAGGTAGTTGACGCAAATATCAATCAAGAATTAAAGCCTGTTTTAAAAAATGACTGAATCCTGTCCTGTTTTCTATTCAGCGATCAAATTATGCTTTTCATTGTGACATATTTGCAAATATAAATGCATAACCATATACCAATATGAAATTAAGCGCACTTTGAGGTATATATGTATCATATTTAAGTAAGCTGGCTGTACTAGTGCCTATTTTATAGGGTTCTATCTTCCGTACCAAACTGGCAACAAATTACCTTTTGCCTCAGTTCGTCTGCCGCATATCAGCATATCATTATTTTATAAATAGAATAGAAGAGCTTCGAATTTGTATATAAACTTTCTTGAAAACTGAAAACATTTTAAACTATTAAGTCGTCTATAATTTCGGATTAAATTTAAAGATTCTGTTGATGTGTGTATATCGATCGTAAGTAGTAGATTTTTACAAACAAAGACTTTATAAAGAAGGTATTGGACACTGTTAAGACAGTAACTGAAGTTAACTAAATAAGAGTAGACTCAGAACTTGGATCATTTTAGTAGCTGATAACTGTTTCTACTTTGGTATTAGATTTGATTGCTCCATAAAAAAAAAAACTAATAGCAATTTAGAAAGTTGCCGTAGCCAGTTTCGTAAGTGATCGATGACAAGTACCTAGGCGGTCATTCTATAGATGGGTGACAGCAACACGGTGGTTTAGTTTGTATCAATTCAAAGGCGCCCTTGGTGGTTTAAAAACTCTGATACCGGGGTAATCTCGGCTCATTAAAAAAAAGAAGTATAATCCATATTTAAAATTTTAGTATTATAGCATTATTCTAAATGCAAAGCGTAAATCTAATCTCAAAAACGGCAAATCATATATTTAATCATACTGCGCTTTTCAACCCAGCACTCTCTACCAAATCATCGGCAGATCAGATTTAGGATTTTTAAGACTCCATAGGTGTGACGTCAAATTAAATTAAAACAACACTTCCTTCGGAAATACGGGCACCATTTAAGCCATTAAGAATCGATATTTTGTATTACAGCACACGGAAATGACACCAACTCCATCCTTGTCATAGGTGTGACGTCAAATAAAATTAAAACAGCACTTCGTTCGGAAATACGGAAACTAATTGAGCGAACGGTACCACTGGCGGCACTTTGCAGCGGGCCTGGAATCGACTAGCCGCCACGTGACAAAACGTAATAGGAACCAATTTAAACCTTAGAGTAATATTGATATAGCTAGAAATATTTCAAACTTTTTCAGATACATAGTTTTGTTTACATAATACTACGTCTAGCTTTTTGTTTAACATGAATAGTGTTAAAGTAAATCTAGCGGAATATTTTAATTCCTATGTTGCGATATCCACTCTGAGATCTCATTACACTCGGGATACGAATGTATTTGCGTTAAATTCAAAGTTTTTAAAGCGCTGAATATTATTATTGGGCAATTTATCTACCGAAATTGGCAACATTAATTAAAAATGTAAATAATAGAAAAGTAGTGCTATATTATATTTCACCCCTTAGGCTACAAATTATGATAATACAACCTAGACTTGTTACCTAATAAATTGGTTGCCTAATTTTTTATTGTTTAATAAGAAACTAAAATCGTCAAATCTATTACATAATATTTCCAAACTACATTTTATTTGACGCTGCCGCTTTTGGATAAATGTATTTTGCAATCATGTTATATGAATATTGAGAAAGTTTGAAACTCATTCGTCTCAAACTTTCTCAATATAGTATTTTAAATTAACAAACAGAGGAATTGATAACGTACTTTTTTAACGTCCTGTTTTTAAAGTGAGATCCATAATGTTGAAGTCTAAAGTTTTTGAATATCAATAGTAGATCACTTTTCAGATGACTAAGAGTTTCTGTAAATTCTGAGACTATACATATATCACGTTCAGAATTAGAAGCATTAGTAGAATTTTAACTAGCGATATTTAAAAAATATATTGATTAAACAGAAAAGCATGAAATAATACGTGTATTCCTTCAGTAAACATTACGTTCGACAACTTTAAAAAAAGTTACAAATGCTTAAATTTTTCTTTATAGTAACCGCTATCAAATAAATATATACGGGAAAATCACGACTCACTCTCCATAATCATCATCATCATCATCATATCAGCCGAAAGACGTCCACTGCTGGACAAAGGCCTCCCCCAAAGATCTCCACAATTGCCGGTCTTGTGCTATTCGCATCCAGCAGTTGCCAGCGACCCGCACAAGATCATCGGTCCATCTTGTAGAGGGCCTGCCCACGCTGCGTCTTCCGGTTCGTGGTCGCCACTCGAGAACCTTTCTGCTCCAACGGCCGTCGGCTCTACGAGCTATGTGCCCTGCCCACTGCCACTTCAGCTTGGCAATTCTTCGGGCTATGTCGGTGACTTTGGTTCGCCTGCGGATTTCGACATTTCTGATGCGATCCCGCAGGGAAACTCCGAGCATAGCCCTTTCCATTGCTCTTTGGGTGACCTTGAGCCTTCTAATAAGGCCCATAGTGAGCGACCACGTCTCTGTTCCGTATGTCATCACTGGCAACACACACTGGTCGAAGACTTTCGACTTGAGACACTGCGGTATTTTGGACGAGAAGATGTTACGTAGCTTCCCGAACGCTGCCCATCCGAGTTGGATTCTACGATTGACCTCCTTCTCGAAGTTGGACCTACCTAGTTGGATGGTCTGTCCTAGGTAAATATAGTTCTCTACCACTTCGAGTGCAGAGTCACCAACTTTCAATTGAGTGGATGCAACATGGACGTTTGACATGATTTTCGTCTTATCCATGTTCATTTTCAGACCCACTTGTTGAGAGACTCTGCTGAGGTCATCGAGCATTGTACCGAGGTCTTCCATGGTCTCAGCCATGACTACGATATCATCGGCAAATCGAAGGTGAGTGATGTACTCGCCATTGACATTGATGCCAAAGCCTTTCCAGTCCAGAAGCTTGAAGACGTCTTCCAATGCAGCGGTGAACAGTTTCGGAGATATAACATCTCCCTGTCTCACGCCTCGTTGCAAGTGGATAGGTTTCGAGATCTGGTCCTGGAGTCGCACTGACATAGTGGCGTTTTCATACAAACACTTTATCACCTCGATATACTGGTAGTCAATTTGGCACCTTATGAGAGACCTCATAATCATAATCATAATATTTATTTGCGTAAAACACGGTATACAAAGGTTTTATGACTTAGAATGAATGGACATGCGTGTTTTGCTAATTATATGTACATAGCGTGCAAAAAGAAAAAGAATGGCTACAAACACCACAGCAATACAATGAAGAAATACAAGTACAATTTTACAGTTTCAGCTCTAGAAATTCTTTTACACTGTAGAAATTATAATTATTAAGCCATTTTTGTAAATTAATTTTAAATAAGTTGGTAGTATTTAACAATTTTAAATTACGAGGTATTTTATTATAAATACGCACACACATAGCTATGCAGCTTTTGTTGTACTTGGTTAGCCTGGGAGCGTCATCAAGCACTAATCGGTTGGGATCACGCCTATTTCTGGGATTTACTTTGTCTTTAGTTTTAAACAGAGCATTGTGCTTCCGTACGAACATGCATATCTCTAAGATGTACAGTGATGGTAGCGGCAGCAAACCAAGTTTCCTAAATACTGGTTGGCATGACTCATCAGGCTGTAACCCGTATAGGGCTCTAATGCACTTTTTTTGTGCGACAAAGGCTCTGTTTTGATCAGTACTGTTTCCCCACATTATAAGTCCGTAACGGAGCGTTGACTCTATATAGGCTTGGTATGATAAAACGGCAGTTTTAATATTGGTGACATTTTTTACTTGTTTGAGAGCATAAACAAATTTATTTATTTTGCAAGAAATGTTATCTATGTGTGTTTTCCAATTCAGATCTTCATCTATTATTACACCTAAGAATTTAGTGTGTGTTACAGGTTTGACCTTAGGTATACATAAATTAATATTGTATCTACTATTATTACATTTATTGAATTGAATATATACAGATTTGTCCAAATTTATTTGTAAATTGTGTATGTCAAGCCAGTCAATTAATATGTCAATAGTGTTGTTAATGTCATTTTGGTGGTCAATTATAGTGTTATATTTTTTATTGGAAGTCACAATTATAGAAATGTCGTCAGCAAATAGATAACATTTATGATTAGTAATGTCAAAAATGTCATTTATGTACAAAAGGAATAAAATTGGTCCCAGTATGGAGCCTTGTGGGACACCACATTTATTATGTTTGTAATCAGATAAATAAGATACCACATCATTATTGTTATTGATATTTTTTATTACAACACTTTGTTGCCTATTTTTGAGATATGATTCGATCCACTGTACAGTTGGACCCCTGATACCAATAGATTCTAGTTTGGAAAGTAGTAGATCATGTGAGACTAGATCGAAGGCTTTTGACAAATCGAAAAACAATCCGGTGGTTAAGTTTTTATCGTTAATACTGGTAAGTATAGTTTTCATAACAGAATAGATTGCTAGTGTAGTAGACTTATGCTTTTGAAAACCATATTGATCACTTCGAATTATATTGTATTTATCACAATATTCAACAAGTCTCTTGTACATACATTTTTCAAATAACTTAGACAGTACCGGTATCAGTGTGATGGGACGATAATTTCTGACATCACATTTGTCACCTTTTTTATATAGTGGTTTTACGATCGATAATTTTAATGCATCGGGAAATGTTCCACAGTAAAACGACAAATTAATCAAATGTGTTAATACTTGCAAAATTTCATTAGCACATGCTTTAATCATTTTTGTATTAATTTCGTCATATCCTTCAGAGGTCGTGTTTCTTAGAGACATTATTTCCCGTTTCACTTCATTTTCAAACATTGGCTTAAGGAACATTGAATTAGCATTCAAGATACAACAAAAAGATGTGTTTCTATTTGTCTGTGTATTGTTACTAGTACAATTAATGTAGTGGTTGTTAAATGCATTTGCTATATGAGTCGGGTTTGATATAATTCTATTGTCAATATTTATTTTTTCTATGTTTCCTATGAAGTTAGAATCATTAAATTCATTTTTTATAACTGTCCACGTCGCCTTACATTTGTTGTCATTTTTATTGATATATTTAATATTAGCTTGCTTTTTTGAACTATAGATGCACTTTTTTAAAAGTCTTGAATACTGTGTGTAATTATTTTTATTTAGTATATTTTTATGTTTATAATATTGATGTCGGAGTTTCCGTTTTGTTTTGCAACTATTCTTTAAGCCTCGGCTCATCCAAATCTGTTTCCTTTTATTATTCATGTTAACTCTTACTCTAACCTTAGGGAAACAGAGATTATAGAATAGGCAAAACATTTCATGAAAGTCATTAAATGCACAATTTACATCATCTAAAACATAAATATCAGTCCACGATAAGTTTTGCAGACATTCTACAAACTTCTGAATATTTTGTGAACTAAAATCTCGTTTGTAAAAGTAATAGGATGTATGTTTTTGATGTTTATATTTGATTGGAAAGCTAAGCATTTGTGCTGTGTCATGATCGGATAGGTAGAGTGGCATTATAGTTGCATTAGCACCTGAAATATTGCTAAGAATGTGGTCAATGCAAGACAACTTACGTGTTGGCGCGTCAATGTGTATTTTTAAATTAAAGTTATAACATATGTCCTGTAATTCATTGGTAATTTTGCCTTTTTTTAGCGTATTAATATTAAAGTCACCGGCTAGTACTATTTTTATTTTGGATTTATATTTTTGAAATAATTTATGTAGTACACTATTTAACTTAGCCAGAAATTGGGTTGGGTCAGATTGGGGTGTTCTATAAGCGCAAATAACTATTAGTTTGGGCGAAATAAGTTCTACGCCGCACGCTTCAAATATGTTTTGCACTGCGTACTCTTTTATAAATGTTAGATCTTTATAGACAAGTCCACGTTTGATTAATATGCATGTACCACCTCTTTGTTTTACCCTACAGAAATTTGCAGCCATTTCATAATTATAAATTTTTAGGTAGTGCTCGTGACCTTTTTTGACAAATGTTTCTGACAGACACAATATGTCTGGATCATTGTGTTCCTCTCGCAATTCCTGTATGGTGAGTTCGAGGAGTTCCTTTTTGGACAAAATACTAGCAATGTTTTGATGGAGTATTTTAAAAGTATGTTTAAGCGATTTATGCTCGAAAAAGCTTGTTTTTTTGTATGGTGGGGAAATAGTACGGAATAGTCCCTTTACTTGATTTTTTGTCAGGTTCTACAACAGTCTCAATTTCTTGCTGTTTGATATTTTTTTTGGAAAAATAGAAGGGAATTGTTCCTTTTTTTGGTACACTTGCCTTAGTATTCACGAAAAACGTTGGAATGCTGCTGGCTATTCGTTCTTTAAGATTTATAGGGTTCAAATACTTCTCATTATAATCATAGCAATCTATTAGGTAATTAACTGACTTCGTTATTTCGGCTATTGTGCGAGTATTGGTTTCTAGAAAATTACATTTACTATAATGGCTACATAATTCGCTGATACAACTGTTTAATGTACTAATATTTAAATTATTATTTTTTGATACATTAATTACAATTTTTAAATTATTATAAAATCGATCTAATACAATTTTTAACTGAGATAATATAAACTTCATGTCATAATCATTTTCTCCTACACATATAACAAGTTTGTCGTTCGGGTTTAGTTTAACATGGCGACAATTTGCCAGTATATGGTTACACAATGCAAATGGTTTCGTTTCTGAAATTATTGTATACTTCTCATATTGTGTTTTCTCTCGTGATCGCATCATTGCTGCTGCAAGACCAACGCATTTTTGCGATCCGAAAATAACAACTTTTTGCGTTGTGTCACGTTGTGGCTTCTGCATGGAATCAGGCGCTTTGATGCCGGTGGTGAGCATTCTATGTGTTACAGATTTGTTTTTTATACGTAAATCCTGAAGGGTTTCTATTTCTTTCTTAAAAGATAATATTTCTTGATGAGCTTTATCCAAATCTAGTTGCAGATTAGAGATTTTTTGTTGTAGGCTCAATATTTTAATGCTACTAGAACAGTCAATATAAGACTTTCTTGTCAGTGGAGAACAGGGAGTGGAGGTTACCTTCTGACATAGTAAAGAATGCCTTTTTTCATTAATGTTTTTACTGGAGCTATTTTCTAAGACTGATGATGCATGACACAATGACTTTAATACTTTTATTTCTGAATTTTGCCTTTGTATTTGTTGGCGAAGATCATTGTTTTCCAAAATTGTGTTTTCTAGCTCATTTTCTGCGCTATTCAGTTTTTGGGTACTCAGCACGGCCCATGTTTCGATAGAATCAAAGGCTTTCTCATAGTCCACAAACGCTAAGCACAGTGACTTGTTATACTCTTCGGTCTTCTGTATAACTTGCCGCAGCGTATGTATGTGGTCTATGGTGCTAAAGCCTTTTCGGAAACCGGCTTGTTCGGGAGGCAGGAAGTCGTCAAACCTGCGCGCGAGACGGTTCGTAACGACCCTCGAAAACAACTTGTAAACATGGCTCAGCAGTGTGATGGGTCTATAATTCTTCAATAGGGTTTTGTCGCCCTTTTTGAAGAAGAGCACCACCACACTTCTGTGCCATGCTTGTGGCGTTTGATCATCTAGTATGACGGAGTTAAATAACTTCTGAAGGGCCCGTAGGATTGGTGTACCACCCGCCTTCAGAAGCTCTGCTGTAACTCCATCATCACCAGGCGCCTTGTTGTTCTTGAGTTGTTTGAGAGCCATTCTAATCTTGTACAGGCTGACGTCCGGGATGTCTTCGGTGTAATGTCGGGTTAGTCGTGCTCTGGGATCTGAGGCATGACTTTTGACAGGTGGCTGTGTTGTCGTATATAACTGTCCGTAGAACTTCTCGATCTCTCCCAGCAACTCAGGTTTAGACGTGACGATTCTACCATCCTCAGTCTTCAGCTTCGTCAGATGGCTCTGTCTAAGAGACAGAGCTCTTGCGAACACTTTGGAGCCTTTGTTCCGCTCGATGGCCTCTTTAATACTGATTGTATTAAATTGCCGCGTGTCGCGAGTCAAAGACTTTGAGATCTGTCTGTTGAGCTGCCGATATCTGGTAGCATCATCTGAGGATGTCAGAACCATTTTCCGTCTATCTTCCATAAGTTGCAGGGTAAAGTCAGAGATCTTTTTAGTTCTGTTTGTACGACGGGCCTTGAAGACCTTAGACCCAGCCGTATGGACAGCTTCTACGAGCCTGTCATAGTATGAGTCCACTTCCTCGCAGTCTGCTAGGCATTCGAAACGGTTTTGCAGTTCGAGCTGAAATCGTTCGGGGTTTTGGACGTGGATAGCTAAGGGTCGGAGCGTAGACTTTATCAGTCGGGACCTCTGGAGTTTGACATTAAGGTTCAATGAGCCTCTGACCAGTCTGTGATCGCTCCCGGTATTAACCGCATTGATCACGGAGACATCATTGAACATCTGTCGTCTCGTCGACAAGATAAAGTCTATCTCATTTTTAGTTTTACCATCGGGGCTCACCCAGGTCCATTTGCGGTGATCCGGCTTCCTGAAGAAGGAATTCATCATAAAGAGTCCCTCCTTCTCCATGAAGTCGGCCAACATTTGGCCCCGGGGGTTCCGGTCACCAGTTCCAAATTGCCCCACTCTCAGCTCATTACCGAATCGTTTGCCCAGCTTCGCGTTAAAGTCCCCCATGACCACAGTGAAATAGGAGTTAGAGGTATGTATGGCTCTGGATATGTCCTCATACATAACCTCGACTTCATCGTCGGAGTGTGTCGAAGTGGGTGCGTATACCTGTATAACCTTCAGCGAATACCGCTTGGTGATTCTGAGTATAAGGTACGCAACCCTCGTCGACACACTCTCGATTTTCACTAGGTTGTTCACATGGGACTTGTGGACTATGAACCCGACACCACCTTGGGATATTTGGTCACCCTCCCGGTAATAGAGCAGGTTTCCGGATTTCAGTATTATCGAGTCCTCCCCCTCTCTTCGGACTTCAGATAATCCTACAATATCCCAATGTAACCTGCTCAATTCTTCCTCCAGTTCGGTTATCTTCTCGTCGGACCGCAGTGTACGTGTGTTATATGTTTCCAGGGCCAGAGGTCGTCGGTGTTGGTAACGCGGAATCTGCCGGGGATTCTTAGCACCCCCTGCCCTGCCGTAACCACGGCTGTTACCACGGCTGGGAATAGCAGGGCTGCCGGGGACTGGGGGCCGCGGTTTGGTTGTGTCCATCATTTGAGGGGATTTGCCATAATCGCCACGCTTGGCAGACGGGTTGGCGATCGCAGTAAGGTGGACATGGTACTCAGGAGAACGCTGCTGCCCGTTCTCTGGTATATATTCCCTCGGGACGACTTTTACGTCCCCCCACGGGATGAGAGGGGGTGGTGATATTCTTAGGCCGTCACCACACAGCAAATATCCATAATACACTCTATTTAAACATACAGTCGAATTAACAACTTAAAAAGAGTTTAGTTTTTTGTCGTTCCGAAGCGACCCACGTTTGTACCCATTGTACCCGGTTTTATGTGCTAAAAGTGTCCCAACCCTACCGTTTCCGGCGGCCCCCATAACAAACGTCAAACACGATCGTTCTTTGTTATAGTATTATGCCTATTTACCAAATATATATGGTGCCTCATGGCAGGCGTGAACCTATTATCCGTAAAATTTCCTTTAATAGATGCTTCCAGAGTTATACTAGTAAAGGGTGATATGTACATATTTAAGTAAAACCGATAGTTTACCTAAGCTCGATTTCTTGATACTACTATACCCAATACAAGTGGGTTGATATGGATTATATGGCTTTCATACTTCGAAACGGAGAAAATACCCTAATAAAAAGCTTATATATCTGCACAATTTGTAGAAGATTGTGTTTATGTACCCAATTTTCTACAAGTTGAGCAGATAAATAAGCCTTTTCACCGTGTAAATTTTATTTATCTACATAACTTGACTATGACTTACCTTATAATTGGAAAAGTGAGCACTTATTACCTAATATCTCATTAGAAGTTGTTGTTTTTGAGCGAATACTTCTGCATTAACCGTTGTTTAACTTAAATTTGTAGTAGATTGAAAGGTAAATATTTGAAAGGGGAATAGTATCAAAAATTTATTAGTCCACAAAAAAGAAGAAGGAATTTCGTTCTTGACGGGGTGTCCTGACTGCACAGTCAGGGCACCCCCTCAAGAACGAAATTCTTGTTTAATTCCGAATGTAAATCTTAATTATAACATTGTAATAATGAGTCAATGTCATTCACATGTGATTTAAAACCAAAGATATAAACAGGTAAATTAAGTTTAGCTTAGGGAATTAGATAAACAGGTGATTAAATAACAGTTATAATAGTATAAAATATTAATGATCATTTTTCTTTCCACTTTTCTGAAATCTCAAATCTATATGCAATCAAGTCATATTCTTAACTTTAAAATCGCTTTTATGGCAAGAGGTAACCCTTATAGTTATAACACGACGTACTTGATGAGGTTCAGAGAATTTTGCGAGTGAGGCAGGACTGCCACGTTTATAAAATTAAAGTAGTGTACTGTTCTCACAAAAGTGTGCAGAGTGCCTCTGATGTGGAAATCTTGAATTCGGCATCTTGTCACTCCATACTGACAACGCTTTTAGAGCAGAAATAGTTACATAACATAGGTACATATCCTTTGATCCGCTAGTACTACGGCAGCATTGTGCCACGTCATGCAGAAAAATCACTCCACCACCGTATCTTTGGTGTACATCCTGCTCGATGAAATTTTGTTGGAGTCCTTTCATCTTCAAAGCACTCTACCGTGACTTTTACTTTGTTTCAGGATCAGATATCAAGTCTCATAGTTATGTCACCATGTCTACCTGTCAGTAAGTATATTATAAATGTTGCCTTTCTCGACAACATGTCATTTATTTGTCAATAATATATAATAAGTAATGCGGAATATATCTTGAATAACGTTAACATAGAAACAGTGGTATCATCAGTGGTAACAAATATGTTTCACTGAATACAGTGAAATATATTTTATACTTGTATATTATTTGTAGTAATAGAAGTTACTGGCTGAACTTACTTCGCTTCATAGACAAAGTTTCCCCGACCGCCTTATTAAATCATTAATCCAATTAAAAACTGCACCTTATAAACCAGCATAATCAACAGTATCAGTGTCAAAAATGTCCAAATATTAACTATATATCGACGTATTTTTCGTATTCGGATTTAATAACTCTAAAAGTTACATAAGTATTTGGTAATTTTGAGTCTCTATTTTTGATTAGAATGGAGATTCCATTCCAAACAAAAATCGGCTCAAATATCTCCCACTATTTGAATACATCATGGGGGGTGATCATTTACAAATTTCTTAGCCAATAATCTTTATACAATTTGCCAGTATAGCTATTTCGGAAAGACAAGACACGCCTTTAAAGTAAAAAAAATAAGATTTATTATATTACAGAGGCATTCCGAATCATTTAACGAATATCAGTCGCTTAGGCACGCTACCTCCTACACCCTGAATATTCACCCCTTTAACTAGTGCTGCGAAAACGTTTTAAAAAGCAACAATTTGTCCTTGCGCAATCAAGTTTTAGCAAACAGTTGGGGCACGAACCCGTTAAATGTGGACGATCGGGGATTTAACCTGTTACGTTTTTAATTTATACAACAAAAGAAAAAAGAAGCTCTGCACACTCAAAAGCATTCAGTATTTACTTGTACTCGGTTGGTAAATACAAGAGGATTTACAACTCACGGACCTTGTGAACATCTGAACGTGGAATAATTAAGTGAACGAAAAACAAATTTCTGTCAAGAAAATAATAACCTTTTAAAACTCGATACAATAAAATTGCTTAGGTAATTTTGACGTGTAATACATACACGTTATAATTATTGTGGGTGTTATTTGCTTCCAGACAGACCAACTGATTTTAATTTCTTTTTAGGGTTCATACCAAAACGATTATAAGTGAACCACTATACAACGCTTCATATCATAACAAACGCCATCTATCATCTCCATAAGTGCAAATAAATATCTAACTTTGTTTTATTAACAAAAAGGGCTGAAATAACACTGGATTTTTTGCAGGGGGTGCTCATAGCCAGATACTCTCGCTAGATAAGTAATCTGCAAGTTTAAGCAACTAGGCTCGCAGTCTCTCCATAGATGGGTGACCACTTAAGTGGTTTAATTTTTGAATCCATGCTTCGGAGGGCATGTTACGCTGTAGTTCCCGTCTGAAGTCATTAGACAACAGGCCTATTGGGCAGCTTAAACAACTCTGATACCATGATAACCACGGCCTATCTATACGATAACTAACTAAAGTTCATTGTCCAATATTTGTAGTTCAGAATCTTTATTAGACCACGGACTTACGAACACAAAATACACGTTAATTCTTAAATGATTTATTAAATGATCGCAACCGCAACGGTGCTTCGGCGAACAAACTACGTTCTAATCTTACGATATTCTTTTTTTTTGTAATAAAATTGATCCCTGTACCCCGAGCGCATGCAATTAACGGACATATAACTAATACAGACGAATGCACCGAATTGGAACAGGACAGAAATAAGTTGTACCGAGTTTAACACGATAGCCTCGAGTTAGAAGTTTATTTAGAGCAATTGAGACCATTCGCATATTGCATATTTTTCCTTTTAAAATATGATAGTCATCATATCAGCAGAAAAACGTCGACAAAGGCCTCCCCCAAGGATCTTCACAATAGCCGGTCCTGCGCTGCCCGCATCCAGCGGCTTCCCGCGACCCACATAAGATCGTCGGTCCACCGTGTAGGAGGCCTGCCCACGCTGCGTCTTCCGGTTCGTGGTCGCCACTCGAGAACCTTTCTGCCCCATCGGCCGTCAGTTCTACGAGCCATGTACCCTGCCCACTGCCACTTCAGTTTGGCAATTCTTTGGGCTATGACGGCTACTTTGGTTCGCCTGCGGATCTAGCATTTCCGATTCGATCTCGCAGGGAAACTCCAAGCATAGCCCTTTCCATTGCTCTTTGGGTGACCTTGAGCCGCCTGATAAGGCCCATAGTGAGCGACCACGTGTCTGTTCCGTAAGTCAAGTAAAATATGATAGTAACAATTACAATAAGTAAACAAAAAATATTTATAGAGGTTTTGATTTATTTTTGTAAATATAAGATTGAACTAGCCACTAAAGTAACACACGCCTGCACATCAAGCTATACTTTTCCAGTATAAACTGATCTAGCGTTGTGTAAGACTTCCATACAATGACAGGTCAGCTTATATTGGAAATGCATAGTTTGATATGTAGCCGTGTGTACTAAAATTTAAATACGAAGTAGCACTTCACTTCAATTAAATAATTATAAGATTTAATGAATTTACAGTTTTCTGACAAAGTTTGACAAGACTTTGAAATAAATTTTGTAAAAAAAGTATAATATTGTTAATTTAATTTGATTTGTTTTTGAATTTTTGTATCTTGGTCGTTTAGAAATGTTTGTAAGATTGCGCTGTCCTATAAGATAGGTGCTTTTAAGTGTTCATATGAGACGACTCTCTTATCCCATAGTCCAATCCCTGCGTAGGTTCTGTGGAAGAGATTACATTAGTGATAAGACCGTCAATTATACAGTTATGTGATACATACATACAGGGCGATCCCATACCATCATTTGGGTGTCGTAAAAGGAGAATAAAGGATACGACCCGGTAGTCGGGCAGCAGCGCCACTTGTGGTTTCCACCTAACTACGGTCGCCGACTCGCATGACAAGCGCGGTGACTATGCAAACGCCTCCAAATGGCAACATTATAGAAACCTTTCAGGTGAGTATGAACAGGTTCTAAGATGGACTAAGAATACTCTGTTGACTTGTGCAATAAGCATTTTAGACAGGTAGACAGAGAAGAACAAGATCACTTTATATTTGTGGGATTTTTTTGTTTCTTGTCGCAAACTTATAAAACCTTTTATATTTCCATACAAACTTTCAGCGCCTATTCCCTATTGTTATTTTACACCCTCGAGGGCCAAACTTTTACAAACTTTGAATGTCATATTTATTTATATCGAATCAATAGCCTAAAAATAAGTTTACCTAATTCTTCTGGCTCTAAAAATTAACTTTTTATCCCCCCTTTCCACCTCTTACAACATTTTTTTCGCATCATAAAGTATCCATATTACAAATAGTTGTACTTGTAACATGGAAATAAGCCTTCTGATACCTAGTAACTATAATCACAACATACACGTAAGTAAGTTACGGGCTGTTATTGGGCAAATGATAAAGAGTGTCAAATATTGACAGGTTCAGGACAGTAAAGTAAGCGTACAACTTTCAATTCTGGACTACCATTTTGGAGCGTAAACACTAATCCCTACTGGATTAGTGACTACGCTCCAAATTGATAGTAGTTTAGATATTATAAATGGGAAAGTGTCGCGCTTTCATACAAAAACTACTGAACCGATTTAAATGAAATTTAGTACACAGATAGTCTATGGCCTGAAAAAGTTCATAGGCTACTTTGTGATGCGAATAAAAGGTTGTAAGGGGTTGAAAGGGGGGAAGAAAAGTTGTATGGAAGTATCATCATTTATAGAGCTAGAAGAATCACACTTATTTTTAGGCTATTGCCGTTCTAAAACAAGTAATTCCCGGGTATTCTGACATATTAGAACATTGAACACTACAACGAACTACATCCATCATGCTTTCTAAAAGTACGATAAATAGACTAAACTACTAATGTGTTAATACACATTAAACTCTGTCCAAATTTGAAATAAACAAATAATTACTGCAACCAATATGTTTATTTAACTTTAATATCAGTAACACAAGAGTCAAATTTGTTTAACGGCACGGCTATTCACATGCATAGTCGCATCGTTCAGTTAAAATAGCCACAGGAAATTAATATGTAGCTGGTTACAGATCCGACAGAGTTTTCCGTAAATTTAGTCTATTATCGTTGACTTACATCTGGCAGCCGTCCTCCAGCCCAAGGTGGTCTACTGCCGCGGCCTGCAAGGAGGCTGCGGCGTTCAACTGGCGAATGAGACCTCGACATTACGCTGGCCTATTTAACATTTCTAAATAACTTAAACATTTCATAAGTCAATAAAACGACCCTAAATTTAATCCTTTGGCATAGACCTGCGAGCAATAAAAAACAGAGGTAAGTAATTAATATTATACACGTATTTATTTATATATTCAAAAATTTGCTTAGAGCGGATCCCAGATAGAAATAGGGTACAAAAGATTATTGCTTGGTTACTAATAAAAATGTCTATACCTTGCCCAGTGGCAAACCATTTAGTTTTACCTGTGCCAGCTACTTTCATACGTAGCTGGTGCAATCTACTCTGGGATGAGCACTACAAATGTGGGCTTTAAACGCAAGCATTTCGAGAATAATTTGTGATTGCCGGGCTTTATTGTCATTTCGCCATCTGTGCTTAATCTTAACAAATAGAAACTTGACCACTAAATACGTCAAGCTATAAGGATTCGGTACCAAATGTTCTATGATTTTATCTCTAACTAGCACTAACCGCAGTCTTCGTTCCGCGTTATAAATATTTTAGTCCCTGTCCGTTTGTCGACGTTATAAATATTTTTGCCCTGGGTAATACTTCGGGTTAAAAGCCGGGTTAAAAAAATTATGATGATAAATCTTAGCCTATGACACTCCACAATAACATAGCTTTCTATTGGTGAAATAATTTTGAAAATCGGTTCAGTGGATCCAGAGATTATCCCTTACAACGTCACAAACTCACAAACGTTACCTCTTTATAATATTAGTATAGATAATGCCTATAAATGTATCATAGAAACTTAAAACCATCTACATAAAGTATAAAGGAGACCGGGATTTCTGGGCCTGACTGTAATAAGTTGAGATATGGTTTAAAAAAAGCGTTATATTTTTCTATTTCAAACTGTAGAAAATTGGTCTAATTTACAATCTGGAAAACGAGAAACCTTAAAATAAGACGAAATAAATTAACTATAATCGATTAACGTTAATGAGTTCAAACAATGTAATATAAAATCTCTTGCACCAGACACCAGATAACCGATTTAATCAAAATAATTATTAAATACATTACAGTTAACATAATGTCAACAGTAAAAAATAAAATATCAACAAAATAAATAGAAATTATAATATCGGTTATCGTTCACAAATCGATTTATTGGTTATATTTAGCAACTATACATTTTTAATCTATGCTGACATTGACTGATGACAGATTTTGAATCCTAATCTATGATCGGTCACTCGTTTCTCGTATAGTTTAGTGCGTATGTGATTTGAGAATTTTTCATTGTTATGTTTATGTTTACTGCATTCTCTCTACGGACTTCTGATATTGCTTAACTTGTACGACCTTTACTAACATACTGGACAGGGATACCTATTAAATAGCAATCGCACTTAAAAATCAGATGTTTACTATAGGTTGGTACATAACCTCTCTATTACTACCTAAATCTTTTATAACTCACAGATTGACAAAATCCATGGAATTTTTAGTGATTGGCTGTTAATTTACAGACCCATTAATTGACACCACTTTCATCTTTTTACATCCGAGCCCAATATTGTATGAAAACGTATCTGTCTCCTTTCGATATTGAAGTTAGTTTTTATTTTATAAGTTAAGATAAAGTTGAACTTTTTTAAGTATGTATAGACAGTAGACATTTTTGGTAACAAGCGATTCGTGTGCCTTTGTTGCCCAATTGCGGAGTTTCATAGAAACCATTATATTTTAAGTGAAGATATTTTACCTATGCATTCTCATAGAAATATCAAACGGTAACATAGATCTATGTGCATAAAAGAAAGTTGGATTATTTACACCATTTGTAACTGTAGAATGACTGCACAAAGTTTGATTGGATCTTATGTTTCAGATTCATCTCCTCTAAGAAAATTTTAATTTATTTATTTATTTAAGAACTTATAACTATTAAAATATCAAATCAAATATCAAATAATATGATGACTATATTTTGTATTAATATGAAAAAGTATGCATGAAGCTTTTGAAAGGAGTGGGATGAAAATGAATGTTGGTAAGACAAAAGTAATGGTATTTGAGAGGGATGAATACACGACAGCATGTGATATTGTGATTGGAAGAGAGAAAGTCGAACAGGTGAAAGAGTTTGTATATTTGGGAACTTTGTTTGCGAGAGGTGGGAAATATGAAAAAGATATTGTTAGAAGAGTAAACGCGGGAAACAGAGTGCATGAGGCATTAAACGCCTTTATGAGTAGCCGGCAAGTCTCAAAGAAGGCTCGACTGGCCGTGCACAATGGAGTGTTAGTGCCAACTTTAATGTATGGAAGTGAAAGTTGAGTATGGCAGAAAAAGAATGAAAGTAAAATAAATGCAGTGGAAATGAGAGCTCTGAGAAGTATGTGTGTTGTGACTTTGAGAGACAGAACTCGAAATACTGATGTAAGAGAGCGTTGTGGTGTGAAAGAGGATGTAGTCACAAATATTGAAAAAGGAATGCTGAGAAGGTTGAACCGTTTAGAAAGGATGAATGAAAGAAGATTGACCAAAAAAGTATACCTGGCCTGTGTGAATGGAACAACCGGAAGGGGAAGACCTCGTCGAACATTCTCTGACCAAATCGGAGACGTTCTCAAGAAAGGGCAGGTCAGAAGTACCCTAAACCGGCTAGCATGTATGAAGAATATAATGACAGTAATCGAGGCAAAAGACGTGTGCAAAGATCGTGACAAATGGAAATCCGTTGACTCTGCCTACCCCTCTGGGAAACAGGCGTGAGTCTATGTAGAAAAAACATGAATACAAAATACGGTTAATTGAGATTGCCAGAACGTACTAGAATTTTTTAGAACAAGCCATTATTACGTGGAAATAGTCTTTGGTTTGTTAAAAAAAGTTTACCGGTTCATTTGTTTATTTTGTTCGGGTGTTGTTAATTAATCTTATTGGGCAAGTATTTTCATTAGAAATGCCGCTACCAAGAAGATCCAATTTTTCCCAACGAAGCCGTAATGCAATTAATTAGGCTTAGACTGAAAAAGCACGTTTGCGGATTGGTAAAGTAAAAATATCACAAAATAATTAAATCCGTACACAACCTATAATAACAAACTAATATATATTTTTTATATATATGTGTGTAAATGTGTCATTGTTTTGAAACCATCAGATACATGACAATAATGTTTACAACTTCTTCTGGGTATTATTCTATATAATAATCTGGAACAAGTCTGGTGCACTTGGCACTTTACATATAAAGCTGTAAGTACATTGGCACCCGCTACGGTTGTCAGCCAAACCAAGGCGTTGGCCGATGATAATGATTCCTTAAATATACCACGGATCAGCTGTAGTAATACTATGTGTCATTCATTTTAATGATTTTTTAAACAACACTCGCACTACAAACAGCTATGAAATTAACGTACTCAAAGCACAATCAGACTCAGTCCTCATACAAATATTTATTCCAAAAGGGAGTCGAACTCAAAAATTACCTTAAACACGACGCTAGTACATTTACGAATATTAAGAAAAACGGTAAATTAAATTTCATTAACAATGATAATTTTACCAAGTTGATTCGTGTTAAGTATTACTGTGGTTGATGGATAATATCTACAGCTCCCGCACGTTAGATTCAATTTATTGTGTCGCTGTGAAAGTCACTATTTATTTAAGCGTTTTAATTAAGTCTAGGTTTTTCTATCTTTACTCTGCGCCAGGAGATTAAGTTTAGCGTATGTCGCTTCATGACTTACTACTATACTGACGATACATAGAGCATTGAAATGTTCGTGTGAGGAGGGCTTTATGAGCTCATATAGAGTTTACGAGCATTCGAGGTTAATTGCTCGTCGTATTGACAAAACACATTATAATGAATGGACTGTTTGCTGTATTTGCTAGTAAATGTTATGTGGTGTGGTTGTTAGCTTGTTTATTGTGTAAATTTTAATGCCTTGTCTACATATTTTGTGAATATTTGGTCTAAGTAGAATTAATTTACTTATGTTATAAACAGCAAGATTCCCTTACCGGTGACCGGCAGTCGGGTGGCCTTTACGGGCCGGGTGGTTGTTACGTTTGGAGAAAATCATATTTTTTAAATCAATAGATTACTCCTTATTTCCAAAAATTAAGATTATTTATTTGTAATAGTAATTTAGTACAAAAGATCCTGAAGGGTCAAGGTGCTGTACAACTACACCCCAACAAAGATAAGATCATTTTTTTTTTGTTTTTCGCATACGAAAACTCTAACCTCCCATTGTGTACATATAATGATTACCAATGGGCAAAAGTAAACCAGTCTGCAAGATCCAGACGTTCAGATTTCGGTTCAATTTATTAAAATGCACCATACATGACTTCACCTCTAACGCCAAGAAACGAAATTACGATGTTTATGAAAAAATATTCTATACTATAATATGTGCTGTATTTTATATTCGCAAAATGTTTGAATAGAGGTATAATAAATACAACTTCACCGCACGCTGGTAAAAAAAATGCGTGTTGCATAAGTTTACGTAACTGTATGCTTGGTGGTAGGTTCCTCGGGTCTGCTTATATGCCATAATGTGTATGTGAATGCAAGTGATAAAGAAGAGTTGCTGATTTGTTAATGAAACAATTAAAAAAAAATTTATTATAAAAAGCATCGATAGATAATTTTAAGTCAAACGAAATATTATAACGGTACTCGAACTCTATAAACTTTAAACTTCCTTATAAATCGTAATATACTTTTAGATCTCAACTAATATTTCAAAGGGAATGAAGATTTTATTTTCTTGGTTGTTTGTTTATTGTTGATGGACGGACTCCAAGACTACTTAACTGATACTTTTATTCTTTTCTATAAATAGAGAAGAATAAAAGTATCAGTTAAGTAAAAACCAATTTGAATGGCGTACGCCATTCAAACCGGTTGAAGTCCTTTGTTATTGTGTTTGTTTACTATTTCTCAACAGAATTGTTTGATTAAATAGGTATAGGCACATTTAAAACAAGCCTTTACTTAATTTTGTATACGATTACTACTTTGATGTTTTTGTGTGTATGAATATAAAAAAGCACCAATAAAAGAGGTACAAATATATAAATCTAACAAACGATTTATAAATCCTTTTGTGTGTGTTAGTTGTGTAACAGTGTCAGCAAACATGGAAGCGCTTACTGTAACCTAATTGAGCTTGTAACATTTGGAGCATCATTCGCAAATTGCTGACCCATATCCTTCTCCCCATTGACATATGGTGACCTTTATAAGTACAGGAACCTAACACAAGTTGTTTGCCGGCTGTACACTGCAAGGTTGGGCTGGGCTATCGTTCGTTTTATAGTACAATACTAAGATCGGCTCTGATTTTGATTTCATTTTTAAAACACTGTACCAGTTCAAAGAGGACGTAAGTCCAACTTACGTTCTAGCGTAAAACACGTGTTTTGAACGTATGTTAAAAGTGGGTAACTTTTTTTGTTTTTATTTTGTTATAGCTCTTTATTCATGATTCAACAACACTATTCCTACGCTCACATAATTTTTTGATGAAATACTTTAAATGTTTCTATGGCAATAATTGTCTCGAACAAATGTATTTTATCTTGCGCCAGATGAACGAAATGTTACGTTTTCTTGGCTCGTATTTATATGGGTTTTTGGCGGAGTGATTAAGGTGGCTACTACCTTCGCAGCCCGGCGACCGGCAAACTCAGTGACCGCACAATCATAACATCAATATTGTGAAACCCATATATATTTACTCTGGGACTGTATATTCAACTGTGATACGGGGAAACAGATATTTATTTCAAACGCGAGGGAGTTCATTTTCTTTCATGCGAATAATAGTCAATGCAGGTTTATGTAATGCAGTTTATATATTATGCCTTTATTATTATTGTCAATCTTCAATAATTTAATAGTGGCAGAATTCAGTATTCATTTCCTAATATTATTAAAAAAAACTTTTCGTTTCGTAAACTACTGTACAGTGACTTCAAATATTAATTTAAACAATTTATTTTTTGTAATACTATTTTTTTTGTACACACGGCTACATAGACACTCATGACTTGGATTCAGCATTAGATCAATTCACAGATACAATTAGGGACATAGTAAATATACAGACTAAAAAAGAAATTATACGTAACTCCAAAACCATTAGGCAACCATGGATGACAACAAATCTGCTAAAATGTATCCGAAAAAGAGACATGCTTCACTCTAAAACTAAAACACCAGAAAATAAAGATAATTACCTAGTGCTACAAAACTATAAAAAATATAGAAACTATTGTAATAACTTGATACAAAACCTTAAAAACGCTTACGACAAAGAGTTATTAGATAACTCTAGGGGTGACTGCAAGAAAACGTGGGCGGCGGTTAAAACTATTTGTAATTTCAAAAGAAAGAAATCCAACAGCACATCTTTGTTAAGTACAAATCCAGATCCGACTATATCTTTAAACATGGTCAATCAATATAATCAATATTTTGCTAATGTAGGGGTAGAGCTTGCAGAACAGACCTTGTTACGATTAAACACAACTGAGTCGCAGCTAGCTAATATGGTACCAAATTTAGATAACACTGCTTCATCTCCCACACAGTCATTTTTCATGACCCCAATCGATGAAATGGAAGTTAGTGCTGTCATTGCCTCTCTCAAAAATGATTCCGCCCCGGGATGGGATGTAATTACAAATCGTATCCTTAAATTAGCACGGCACTGTCTAGTTAGACCTATCTCTCACTTGTGCAACTTAAGCATATGGGCTGGCACAGTTCCTGTACAATTAAAAACAGCTAATATATGTCCGATTCACAAATCAGGCGATGTGACAGTTGTGTCCAATTACCGACCAATCTCACTATTGACGTCACTGTCTAAAATACTTGAGAAACTAGTTAACAAGAGACTATTGACGTACTTGGAGAAGAAACAATTATTAACAGACAACCAGTATGGCTTTCGGAATGGCAGGTCAACGGAAGATGCAGTAACTAGCCTAGTCGAACATATTATTAGTAAACTTGATAGTGGAAAAAAGTGTCTCGGTGTCTTCCTTGACCTCGCCAAAGCCTTTGATACCGTGTCCAGGCCTATACTTCTAAAGAAAATGGAACTTTTGGGTATTAGGGGCACTGCCTTGGAATGGTTCAGGTCCTATCTCACTGATCGTGTACAAAGGGTTCGCCTGGGTGAATATCAGAGCTCCTTAGCGAAAGTGAAGTACGGGGTACCCCAAGGGAGTGTCCTCGGTCCTACTTTGTTTCTCTTGTACGTCAATGGTCTCTGTTCACTAAATCTCCATAATGCTCAAATCTCAGCATACGCGGACGATACAGCCATAATTTTCCACGGTGATACCTGGGAGGAAACCTATAATGCCGCAGAAGCTGGAATGAAAACTGTCTCTAATTGGTTACAGCACAATCTCCTTACCCTAAACGTCGGAAAAGCTAAAATAGTCAACTTCTCAATCACCAGAAAAACCGCAGCTCCCACAAATTCTGCACTAAAATTTCACCAATGCAATGATGGTTCGAGTAGCAACTGTAGGTGTCCTGAATTTGAGCAAGTTAGTAGCATAAGGTACCTTGGCATAATCATTGATAAGCACTTGACGTGGAGAAATCAAATAGAATCAGTGACTTCTCGCGTCAGGAAACTTCTCTACGTATTTAAAAGACTTGGACATATAGCAGACCATAAGATCCTCAAAATGACCTACTTTGCTTTGTGTCAGGCAATATTAAATTACTGCATCTTAATATGGGGTACAGCTGCAAAAAGTTATTTTATAACAATAGAACGAGCTCAAAGAGCTATACTAAAAGTGTCTTACAAACTAGGTATTCGCTACCCTACAGATGCGCTGTATCAAAAGATAGGAGTGTTAACAGTGCGCCAACTGTATATTCTGACAGTCATCCTTAAGTTCCACAAAACGGCATTAGTTACTAAGGTTACTGATCAACGCTCGCGCAGAAAAGAAACCTGGCACAGAGGCTCTTCCAAACTAAAGTTCGGCAATAAAGCTTTTACATGTGTTGGACCCCGATTGTATAATATGGCAGTAAATTAAACATACTACAACTAACCAAGTTTGCATGTAAAAAACTAGTTAGTGATTGGCTCTTACGACTAAATTATATAGAAACCGAGAAAATCATAACTAATAACTAACTTGCACATGGCTTCACCTATTCATGCACACATAATATATGTATTTATCTGCACTCACATATCCACACCCCACACATGCACACTCACGCACACACACAAACTCTCTCTCTCTCTCTCTCACACACACACACACACACACACACACACACACACACACCCACACACACACTCTCAGACTAGTACAAACAATGATCTATACAGTACTCAGAATTTAGATGTAATGTACCACTTAATTTTAATTATTTAATTCTGTAACCTGAAGCATGAAAGAAGCACTTTTTATTGTAAAACAATCCTCGACGGACGAGACTGGATCCTGCAACACAGGGTATCCTAGTGCGGGTTCCAGTGTCACCTTAAATATCTAAGTGCAACCATTTAAGGAACAATAAATTTTATTTTATTTTATTTTTATATCAAGCAATACGTTTCCAGTATAAGCTGATCTCACGTTGTACAGTATTTCCATACAATGACAGGTCAGCTTATATTGGAAACGATATGTAGCCGTGCGTACTTCGAATGTAACCTGTTCTTCAATCAATTCATTAATTATTAAATTTATAAC
This sequence comes from Pseudoips prasinana, assembly GCA_951640165.1. NCBI lineage: Eukaryota > Metazoa > Arthropoda > Insecta > Lepidoptera > Nolidae > Pseudoips > Pseudoips prasinana. The sequence continues at coordinate 29,545,407 of OX621234.1, forward strand.
ATAATTATCTTAAACAACGTGTAACATACATAGCATGCATAGTTTAACAATACAATTAAATAAAATGTAAGACAGTCAAACTTTTTTTAATTATATTTTTACATATGGTGGATTAACAAAGCTCTAAAAAATACGCAACGAATACGTTCTCAGTAGCCTCGCCGTACGCAACTTCACCGATAAGTTTCAAGAGAGTAGGCACAGAGAGTATTGACACATCATAGGAAGACATGGTTTCACTACACTCAATTGTCGAAGGTTCTAAAAAAACCAACATCCAAACTTTTGACTTTATATTTGAGTTTAGATGATGGTAGAAATACATATTTAAAGATATTAACATTGTGGATTTTGCTTAAATTGACAATTTTTATAAATTAATTATAAAATATTATAAATTAACCGGAAATGTTTTATTCAATATAATTTCCAATTTTGTTTTTTATTTATACCTACTGAATAGATATAAAACGTTTTGTAAAATTGTAATCCGGTATTTCATATCTAGATAACCTTAAACTAGTCGGCATATTTTACTGATGCATTCATATAAATCTGTCCCGTTGTCAGTTGTCATGGCGAAATGTATTCGTGACGGTGACAAATGGCCCAACCAACATCTCTGGGCATATGTTTGATGACTTATTAATAAAAATATCAGACACATGTTTTAGTACCTACAAATATTATTTATTTTTTGAATGACGAAATATGGAGTGGTCATTAGATTACAATGGGCTTAATGTAGATATGAATAGGCAACTTTCGTCTGTGTCTTTATTATGTTTACGATGTGTAACATAAAATTGGCGTAAACGTAAAATTTATTTTAATTTTAAATCTTTAGCACAGCGATGTACAAGGCGGACTTAACGCCAAAGGTATTCTCTACCAGTCCACCTTAGGGTGATGCAGAGAAGAAAACTTTTGTTTATGAAAGTTAGAATATTTTCTTGTAATACACTAAAATTATATCAACTTACCTATTTACCATACAATCCTACCGAACAGTTAATGCATTTTACGGGAGACCTTACATTTATTTTAGTATACCTCAGAGTATTTTATTTATAGTTCTAACACTACAAGTGTCTAACACGCTATGATACAGATCATACTATTAAACAAAATGAAAGCATAAGGTTCACTTTCAATTGGGAAAATTTGACAGATTGGGGTAGCTTGATGTGCTGGCTAAATGCTTGTGCCCATAATATTTCCTGCCCTGCTTCCTGGCTGCATGTGATCCTAATCGTTAGCTAAAAAAATAATTAAGCTCACTTATGTGTGTGTGTAAATGTATTTTTCTGTGTGCAATAAATATATCAGTATCAATAAGTATTAGGTCTTTACCTATGAAATTGCCGTTCTGCAGTACTGGCCATTTCAAATCAAAATAATTTTTGTTTGGCTAAGAATTCTAATTTCAAATTAATTTTATTTTAAAAACATGGATTCTTTTTTCCATAAGTAGTCATTTCTTTATTGATTAGTGTTACATTTTCATCGCATTTCAATCTTTTTCGTCATCATGGATACGTTAAAAATTCGAGTAATTATGGAATATGAGTACCGTCGTGGCAGCAACGCGGCACAAGCGGCACGCAACATCAACGACGTTTACGGAGCTAACACTACAAACCAACGCACCACCTGTTATTGGTTTGCTCGCTTCCGTTCTGGAAATTTCGACCTGAAAAATGAACCTCGCGGTCGTCCGAAGACTTTGGTCGACAATGACGAATTAAAGGCGGTTGTGGAAGCTGATGATACACAATCTACGGCTGAATTAGCAGCAGCTTTCGACGTTAGCGTCAAAACAATATTGGTCCATTTGCGTCAAATTGGCAAGGTAAAAAAGCTTGACAAATGGGTGCCCCACGAACTCAATGATCGCCAGCGCGAAGTACGCGTCGAGACGTGCCTTGCACTGCTCAACAGACACACAAATGAAGGAATTTTGAACCGCATTGTTACCTGCGATGAAAAATGGATTCTGTTTGATAACCGCAAGCGCTCAGCAAGTTGGTTGGATCCTGGTTCAGCACCTAAACAATGCCCTAAACGAAAACTTACCCCTAGAAAAGTGATGGTCACTGTTTGGTGGTCTAGCGCCGGTGTGATTCATCACAGCTTCTTACCAAACGGGGTGAGCATTACTGCAGATGTGTACTGTGAAGAACTGAGCACAATGATGGAGAAGCTGGCGCATCTCCAACCAGCATTGGTCAATCGCTCGTCTCCGCTGCTCCTGCACGACAACGCGCGACCTCATACTGCACAGCAGACGGTCTCCAAGTTGCAAGAACTGGGGTTGGAAGCTCTCCGTCATCCGCCCTACTCACCAGACCTTGCGCCTACAGACTACTACTTTTTCCAGAATTTGGATAACTTCTTGGCGGGAAAAAAATTCAATACCCGAGAGGCAGTACAAAATGCCTTTGAAGAATTTGTTGCCTCCCGTCCAGCTGATTTCTTTAAGAAGGGCATCAATAAACTGCCACTGCGATGGCAAAGATGCATTGATTGCATGGGTGATTACTTCGATTAATACAAATAAAAAAATTCATGAAAAAAATTCGTTTAAATTTTTTCATACAAAACGGCAATTTCATAGGTAAAGACCTATTATATATCATCAAATAAGTTATTAATCAGGCCAATATGATTAATGAAGACATTAACTAATTTTGAAGCCTATTACTGAAGAGCCCACTTCTACCGCACTTCGTGATTGTGAAAGTCCGCACACAAAATTCATTAATCAAAATAAAACATCTTATCTGATGGTGTGTCCATTTGTTTGATTAGCGAATACAACCTCTAAAATTGGAGGCCAAAAGCTCGAAATTGATTACAATCGGAGTATTAAAGGGTTGACGGCATTAACGTCGTTTACGTGTTTTCAATTAATGGAGGTGGAACATTAATAATGTATCTCAATGTTGCATAAACATTCGTGAGCCCAAATGCAGTGCGTTAGAACTATCTAACACTTATATTAATATAGTTTAATTTAAATTGAAAGGACTATACACTCATATTGACATTATTACATTGACGATCACCGTAGCCTAGTTGGTTGTGCCCCTGCCTACGAAGCTGGTGGTCCTGGGTTCGAATCCCGGTAAGTGCAAATATTTGTGTGATGAGCACGAATATTTGTTTCTGAGTCATGGATGTTTTCTATGTATATAAGTATTTATCTATCTATATAAGTATGTATATCGTCACCTGGTACCCATAGTACAAGCTTTGCTTAGTTTGGGCCTAGGATGATCTGTGTGTCATTGTCCCTAGATATTATTATTATTATTTTATTAAAGTTACATACAAAATAATATTACTTGATACGTTAAACTCCATAAAAAGAAGTATGAGGGTATAAAGAGCGAATCGTACAGATTTTTGACTTTTCCTTTAACAGTTACTATAGTTCTCCGTAGTCTGTACGTCTAACACATTTCAGTTCTGTAAAATTATTATTATTTACATTAGACTACCTATATGTATCAAACACAAAATGACTAAGAACATTGAACAGTGTCAATAACACACGGTGGTGTCTGCGAATGACATCTCGTGTGGGTTGCATATTTAGAATACAATCTTTAGATTACGTATAAAACTGAAATATATTATTTTTTTAATTTCTTATTTTTAGATATTTATAAATAAAAAGTTTGTATACAAACAAAACTATTATGTAAAAAATGGACCTCCCTCGGCGGAATTTGAAGCCCTAGGCCGTGGGTGGTCAGGGTGACAAGGTGAGGAACCTCCTCACGATGCGTGCTTATTGTTGGTATAACATAGATAGAATTTGGAAGCGTTACATTGCTTGGATAATTCTTATTGTATCACCTATTTCTGAGTATCTGAATTGAATACCCTAGGCTTTGAACAAATGGCAAGAGAGAAAATGACAAGATTCATAATTACAACTTTTTATTGAGTTAAACGTTAGTGCAATTTACTAACGATTAACTAAATAGTGGATTTATCAAAGTTATAAAAAAATCTCTTTCATATTATAATATAATATGTTACCTCTGTCCTGTTTATATATTTCGTTCGGTCTATATTATATAGAATTATTCAAAGAATGAATCCTTGCGTGTATAACTGCGGCCACGCTTTAAAACCTGTTATGTATCTGCAAACGTTAGCAAAATACCAGGCTAAGGCCTCCTACTCACTATGAGGCTAACCGCAATGCGGCCAGCCGTGCGGCTGACCGTACACAGATATTTGTACGAGAAAGTAGTTTTATTCGCACTGTGATGCGGCAGCCGGCCCGCAATATTGATTGCTGACAGCTGACCACATTCCGGCTAACCACATTGTGCGTAGAAGGCCTTACATTCATATAGGCCGGTACTTAACAGGTTCTACAAGTTGTTATGGAACAATGTGTAAAATCATTATTTAGTATTGTTTTGATATCACGGGACGGTTACTTATGGGACCCCTCCCATCAAATCCTGTTAATGGTATGTTCATTGTCTGTTGAACATGATCACTATATTATATCCAATTTGAATCCCAAAGTTATTATATCAGAGGTAGTGTTACATATTCATGGATTAGATTTTGAAAGGCAGTTCGGCGATATTGTTGCGGTCACTTGTATAATCGATGTATTATACGTGACAGTTTATGTCACGTTCGGGGTTCGAAACCCGCTCCCAGTAATGGATTTTGGTTTCCTTTGTAACATTTCCTTAATGTTCTAATTAATACTAGAACTGAAGAGAAAGGATAGCAGATGAAAAGGACATTAGATGGTTCTAGAATAAAAAGAAAGAGTGGTGCGAATCTCCTGATGGAAAAGAAAGAGATAGGTGAAGGCAAGTAAAGAAGTATTTAAATTAAGCTGGAAATCTCAGTTATGGTTTTGGAAAGAAAAGAATGACCTTCAGAAAGTTTAAAATTTGGTACCATTTAGGGATATATAAGCAGTATAAACAAACCAGACGGTTAGTTTTTAATTGAAGTAAAATCCCGCCTTTTATATTTCACTTGATTTATAAAACAAACCACCCCATTCAAGATGAAAAAGTAAAAGTGAAAAGCTTAAGTGATCAGTGAAAATAACAGTGCCAAGTGATTAGTGCTAGTGAGAGGTGTATTGTATACACCGGGACTCTCACACAGTGCTCATCGCGGGGCCTCCGTAAGTGCGCCACGTGTGAACTCTCGTGCAATGCTAGTCGCCGGAACTGTAAGTACCTACGTGTGAGTTCTGTGACTCTACTGTGACTGAGGAATGACCATTAAACTTAGCACCTATTTAGAACTCAGTACTTTTGTCGTAGAAGTAAACAACCAAGACCTATATCATAATATTCAAATTGGCTCTCAATTCACATTTATGGTTTTGATGAGATATGTATAACCAAATATATATTTTATATTGTATTTTCTTCAAATCCGTTGTGATACAATAAAGTTGAAGTGAGTTTAATATTTTTTAAACAGTATATTTTTATTACACTACTAGCTGGTGCCCGCGACTTTGTCCGCGACAATTTTGAATGATGACCAATGTAACTACTTACTTCTAGCTTAATCTAAAAAATATAATTTTTAAAACAAATAAGCAATATAAATTGAATAAAACCTAACCTATAAATAACCTTACTAAGAAATAAATGAAGACTACTTTGCTACTGTCATTTACAAAAAGGACCCGATATCATCAAGCAAAAATCAAAGAATACATATCAATTGTCTTTAAGTATATTCAGTAAGTCAAATAAAGTAAAATAATAATCAACGATGCATTAATCACAAATGTAACTCCCATTAGATTAGGTTGCGACATTTTGTGAACGAAACCATAGCGCGATCTAAAACGATGATTATGCCATCTACTAACAAAAATATAAACTTATAAAGCGGTAAAATTAAGATGTGTGCATATATTTTGGGTGAGATTTAGGCGATCATCTATTGATTCATTTTTGGACGACCTATTTCAAGCATTTATTTATTTTAACCGATATGCCAATTAAGTTCCGCAATCTGAAACGATATTAACGCCATCTTGTTACAAAATTGTGAACTTGTAGATCAATAAAATTAAGATGATGTTTTTTGGGTGCGATCATCTCGACCCCAACGATTTATACTACGATAACTCTAATTTTAGATAAATTCGTTTTTTATCCCAATTTGATTAAAATGTCGTTTTTTTATTTGTTATAAAATTTACCAAAAAAGAACGGTTACAAATCTTATAAAACGCTTTACTTAGACGACCTTTTTTAACAACAAATTATTCCCTGTATTGCTTTATTTGTAACTGAAAGACCAAATACCAATTTACATGCGTTTAACTAAAAAAATACAGACTTTCATACAAACTTACATCGCCTATTCTAGTCGTCCTTAGGGGTGGAATTTCCAAAATCCTGAAATATATATTTATAATTTTTATATGAAAGGCCATATACCAATTTTCATGCGTTTACCTCAAAAATGTCACATTTTTATACAATCTTACATCCCCTATTTGTCACCCTTAGGGGTGGAATTCTCGGAAATCCTGAAATAAATATTTAAAATTTTTAACTTGCATCCCCTATTGTATGCCCTTCGGGATGGAATGTAAAAAATCCTGAAATATATATTTTTATTTTTAACTGAAAGGCCAAATACCAATTTTCATGGGTTTAACTTCAAAAATGTCGCATTTTTCATACAAACTTACATCCCCTATTTTAAGCCCTAAGGGGTTGAATTCCCAAAAATCTTGAAATATATATTTTTAATTTTTAACTGAAATGCTAAGTACCAATTTGCATGCGATTATCTTCAAGTCACAGTTTACATAGAAACTTAGGTACCCTACTTTACGCCCTTAGGGGGGAATTCTCAAATATTCTGAAATATATATTTTATTTTTTTACTGAAATGCCAAATAACAATTTTCATGCGTTTAACTTTTCACATTTTTTATACAAACTTTCAAAAACCCTTCTTTAGTGGATGCCTACGTCATAAAAGGTACCTTCTGTCAAAATTTCAAGTCTTTAACTCCAGCCGTTTAGGCTGTGCGTTGATATGTCAGTCAGTCAGTATAAACTTACATCACCTATTTTACGCCCTAAGAGGTGGAATTCCCAAAATTCCTGAAATATGTATTTTTAATTTTTAACTGAAATGCCTAATTACATGCGTTTAACTTAAAAATTGTCACATTTTTCATACAAACTTACACCCCCTATTTTACGCTCTTGGGGCTCGAATTTCCAAAAATGCTGAAATACATATTTTTTATTTTTAACTAAAAGGCCAAATACAAATTTTCATGCGTTTAACTTAAAAATTGTCACATTTTCCATACAAACTTACATCCCCTATTTTTCGCCCCTTGGGATGGAATTTCTAAAAACCCTGAAATACGTGAATTTTTTATTTTTAACTGCAAGGCCAAATACCAATTTTCATGCCTTAAACTTCAAAAACGGCAAAGTTTCATACTAACTTAGCGCCCCTGTTTTACCCCCTTAGGGGTTGAATTTAGAAAAATCCTTCCTTATTCCTTGTCTACATTATAAAGCAAACATTTGTGCAAAATTTCAGCTTTCTAGGTCCAAGGGTGTGGGCTCGGCGTTGATGAGTCAGTCAGTCAGTCAGGACTTGTCTTTTTATTTATATAGACAACTAGCGTATGGTCTATCCGATGCTCAGTTGTCACTATGGCCTAAAACGTTTGCGATACACACTGTATCACTAACGTATTGCCAACCTCTCCCCTCTCCCTGATGAGCGTACAATTATATAAATCATATTGTCCGAAAGCAACTAAAGCAAAACTTGGCCTCTGTGGAAGAAGTTCGCGCGAGGAAATTTAAAAATAATAAGATTCATGAATTGTTCTACATTCATTCTCATTACACCCACCCGTTGGTCCACTTTTCATGTTCGATTTGCGAAGTCCAAAGGTCGCATTTTCCGTATCAATATACATTGACTATCCACACGATTTTTATATAGAACCTTTACAAAACTGTTACCGTTGATATAATAATAATAATTCATAATCTTTAGTGACATAAATATATATATATGGTACAATTTATTTGAAGTCCAATAAAATACAGAATACAGTGCCCTCCCTTTTGCTTTTGGTATGACAACAATAATTTATGAACAAAGTAAAATTAATCAAATTAAAAATTAAACTAAAAGAAAGTTACAATTAATATTAATACGTATGTCTGTTTATTGACTTAATTGTATAATATTTTTTTCAGATACATTTTACCTTAATTAGTCCTCATTAGTTTGATACGACAATTTTGTAACGTACTTAAATTAATGAGTTCTAATAAAATTAATTGTATAGTAGCTGAATTTCAGCTTCATTAGTCAATTAGTTATCAAGATTTCATGATCACTTAGAACTTCGGTGACTATTTCACTTTTATATAACGAAACTTAGGTAATTACTGTTCACATGGAAATCAGTGGCTGAGAATCGATATTTCACGTTTATTCGTGACATTCTTGATCGATGGCTAATGCGGACAAATATTTATTTTCGTACACCTTTCTTTTTTACTTTTATCGTGATGTAATAATTATTCAGAATAACCAATAAGTCTGCGAACAGTAACTACCCAAAATGCCATTTGGGAAACCTTTTTACCGCCTTAATTGATGTTTCATTTTAACCGACTACAAAAAGGGCGATGTCAATACAGCTATATCTATTTTTGAAGTGAAAACTTCTTTAGCAGGGTTGTGCACTTTTTTGAGATAGGTAGAATACTTGAACTTTGCGAGATCGTCGGTTCACCTTGTAGAGGGCCTGCCCACGCTACGTCTTCCGGTTCGTGGTCGCCACTCGAGAACCTTACTGCCCCCGCGGCCGCCGGTTCTACGAAGGCCGTTTTTATTAATAACTAACGTTATGAGCAATAGTCTAAATGAATAAATATATTATACGAATAAAAATATTATTAATAATAATATATCTATTATTTACAACTATTGCTATAATTATACTATTATTATTAGTAAAGACTGAATTTAACAGCTGTATATAAATTACCATATCAAAAATAATACACTGCCGATTTAAAATTTGATTATTATATAGTCATCATCATCATCATCATCATATCAGCCAAAAGACGTCCACTGCTGGACAAAGGCCTCCCCCAAAGATCTCCACAATTGCCGGTCTTGTGCTATTCGCATCCAGCATTTTCCAGCGACCCGCAGAGATCATCGGTCCATCTTGTAGGGGGCCTGCCCACGCTGCGTCTTCCGGTTCGTGGTCGCCACTCGAGAACCTTTCTGCCCTAACGGCCGTCGCCTCTACGAGCTATGTGCCCCGCCCACTGCCACTTCAACTTGGCAATTCTTCGGGCTATGTCGGTGACTTTGGTTCGCCTGCGGATTTCGACATTTCTGATGCGATCCCGCAGGGAAACTCCGAGCATAGCCCTCTCCATTGCTGTTTGGGTGACCTTAAGCCTTCTAATAAGGCCCATAGTGAGCGACCACGTCTCTGTTCCGTATGTCATCACTGGCAACACACCCTGGTCGAAGGCTTTCGACTTGAGACACTGCGGTATTTTGGACGAGAAGATGTTACGTAGCTTCCCGAACGCTGCCCAGCCGAGTTGGATTCTACGATTGACCTCCTTCTCGAAGTTGGACCTACCTAGTTGGATGGTCTGTCCTAGGTAAATATAGTTCTCTACAACTTCGAGTGCAGAGTCACCAACTTTCAATTGAGTGGGTGCAACATGGACGTTTGACATGATTTTCGTCTTATCCATGTTCATTTTCAGACCCACTTGTTGAGAGACTCTGCTGAGGTCATCGAGCATTGTACCGAGGTCTTCCATGGTCTCAGCCATGACTACGATATCATCGGCAAATCGAAGGTGAGTGATGTACTCGCCATTGACATTGATGCCAAAGCCATTCCAGTCCAGAAGCTTGAAGACGTCTTCCAATGCAGCGGTGAACAGTTTCGGAGATATAACATCTCCCTGTCTCACGCCTCGCTGCAAGTGGATAGGTTTCGAGATCTGGTCCTGGAGTCGCACTGACATAGTGGCGTTTTCATACAAACACTTTATCACCTCGATATACCGGTAGTCAATTTGGCACCTTATGAGAGACCTCAGCACGGCCCATGTTTCGATAGAATCAAAGGCTTTCTCATAGTCCACAAACGCTAAGTACAGTGGCTTGTTATACTCTTCGGTCTTCTGTATAACTTGCCGCAGCGTATGTATGTGGTCTATGGTGCTAAAGCCTTTTCGGAAACCGGCTTGTTCGGGAGGCTGGAAGTCGTCAAACCTGCGCGCGAGACGGTTCGTAACGACCCTCGAAAACAACTTGTAAACATGGCTCAGCAGTGTGATGGGTCTATAATTCTTCAATAGGGTCTTGTCGCCCTTTTTGAAGAAGAGCACCACCACACTTCTGTGCCATGCTTGTGGCGTTTGACCATCTAGTATGACGGAGTTAAATAACTTCTGAAGGGCCCGTAGGATTGGTGTACCACCCGCCTTCAGAAGTTCTGCTGTAACTCCATCATCACCAGGCGCCTTGTTGTTCTTGAGTTGTTTGAGAGCCATTCTAATCTCGTACAGGCTGACGTCCGGGATGTCTTCGGTGTAGTGTCGGGTTAGTCGTGCTCTGGGATCTGAGGCATGACTTTTGACAGGTGGCTGTGTTGTCGTATATAACTGTCCGTAGAACTTCTCGATCTCTCCCAGCAACTCAGGTTTAGACGTGACGATTCTACCATCCTCAGTCTTCAGCTTCGTCAGTTGGCTCTGTCCAACAGACAGAGCTCTTGCGAACACTTTAGAGCCTTTGTTCCGCTCGATAGCCTCTTTAATACTAATTGTATTAAATTGCCGCGTGTCGCGAGTCAAAGACTTTGAGATCTGTCTGTTGAGCTGCCGATATCTGGTAGCATCATCTGATGATGTCAGAACCATTTTCCGTCTATCTTCCATTAGTTGCAGGGTAAAGTCAGAGATCTTTTTAGTTCTGTTTGTACGACGGGCCTTGAAGACCTTGACCCAGCCGTATGGACAGCTTCTACGAGCCTGTCATAGTATGAGTCCACTTTCTCGCAGTCTGCTAGGCATTCGAAACGGTTTTGCAGTTCGAGCTGAAATGGTTCGGGGTTTTGGACGTGGATAGGTAAAGGTCGGAGCGTAGACTTTATCAGTCGGGACCTCTGGAGTTTGACATTAAGGTTCAATGAGCCTCTGACCAGTCTGTGATCGCTCCCGGTTTTAACCGCATTGATCACGGAGACATCATTGAACATCTGTCGTCTCGTCGACAAAATAAAGTCTATCTCATTTTTAGTTTTACCATCGGGGCTCACCCAGGTCCATTTGCGGTGATCCGGCTTCCTGAAGAAGGAATTCATCATAAAGAGTGAAGTCCTTCTCCATGAAGTCGGCCAACATTTGGCCCCGGGGGTTCCGGTCTCCAGTTCCAAATTGCCCCACTCTCAGCTCATTACCGAATCGTTTGCCCAGCTTCGCGTTAAAGTCCCCCATGACCACAGTGAAATAGGAGTTAGAGGTATGTATGGCTCTGGATATGTCTTCATACATAACCTCGACTTCATTGTCGGAGTGTGTCGAAGTGGGTGCGTATACCTGTATAACCTTCAACGAGTACCGCTTGGTGATTCTGAGTATAAGGTACGCAACCCTCGTCGACACACTCTCGATTTTCACTAGGTTGTTCACGAGGGACTTGTGGACTATGAACCCGACACCACCTTGGGATATTTGGTCACCCTCCCGGTAATAGAGCAGGCAATTATATAGTACAGTACAAATATTACAAATTCAGGTTTATCCGTACAAATTTTAATATAGTATACGATCAAATAAGTTCATACACGTTTAAATATTGTATATGTTTCCTATTGTACAGTGCACGACATGGAAGTTATAAAAGCACTGCCAAATAACTCAGCAGGGATCCTTTATTTGAAAACATTCGTATGATTTAATGAAAATTTATTTTTTATTGGATTGACGTAGAGCGGCTCATTCCCAATCCATACTTTCCTCATTAAAATATTTAAATTTCTTTCTTTATGATATGCCCAGCTACAGAATTATGGTAAATTTATTTATGGACATAACTCTTATATAGCAGATAAGTGTGTACAGAAATAAATATCATAAATATTTTAGGACAAGTAACGCACTAGCATCTGATCCCAATATAGGCAGTCTGTGCCTACTACCAGACAAGTGATAAAAATACTTATATTTGTAAATAAATACATATTATATGTAAATTAACATACACATAATAAATAATCGCGCTAATAGATTAAACTGGGGTGTGGATCGAAGGCACGACTTTTGGCTTAGCAATCAGATCTCCAACTAATCGACAAACAGACCAATTTTGTAGAAATTGGAAGTGTGCAATATAAGATTTCGCTTATGCCTAGTATTAATACTACATAGTTTTGACCTCTTCCTCATTATAAATATTATCATCGGTCCCGAACCCTTAGTGACGTTTATCTCGTAACCAATAAAATGTCATCCGAGCGGCTACAATGAATAATTGCTAAAGTTGTGCACACCAGGTACCTTATAATTTGCTGGAAAAGTTGATGGAAATATTATAAGTCCCTCAATCCTGTCCGCCTGCCCTTGACAAAATAACAATAGTAGTTTCTCTCTCATTCAGAGATATCCAACAGCCCCGGATTTTCATTGTCCTTTATTTGGACAGATATTTTCCGATTATTCCTGTATTAATTCCCTTATTTAAACAAGAATCGGTTATTTAATTTTTATGGCATTGTATAAGCTGAGTATTTGCAAAATACTTTTTTTTGGTATCTAAATTGGCAACATTAATAAAAAATGTAAACAAAAGAAAGGTTGTGCAATAGGTTTGCTCTACGTTTAACGATTTCAGAGTATTTTTTTGAGTAATGAATTATGCCATAATTACCTAACAAGTAGGTACAGACGCCAGCACATCAAACTACCTCAATCTGTCAAATTTCTTTTATAGATTTTCAACTTTATCACATAAGCATAAGGTTCACTTTCAATTGGGAAAATTTGACAGATTGGGGTAGCTTGATGTGCTGTCGTCTGTACTACCCGTGCGCGACTAGTTGAAATCTACATATGTGCGGCGACGATGTAGGAGAAAGCCGATGCGTGGGTGTAACCCACACGTCAGCTTCAGGGACCGTGTTAATATTTGTTTTTTTTAATTGTGTATGACAACAGACCTACCTACAGGTAAACGGGTGAAACTAAAGGTTTTTGTCTCCTACAAAGTTCACCGCGCTCAGTACTCAACAGGTAAAAGGTTGTTTATAAAATTGAGTTTTTAATTGTATTGCACAAGTTGACTGCCCTTAATACTTGTACAGGTAGACGGTCACTTGTACTGATAATATTTACGGTGGGTAATGATGAGTACTATGAATATGTACTTAGTACATAATTTAATTATCATCAATCGTTTCGCGGCACACGTCATATAATGAATTTTATATACAAGATTTTACTTACTTCTAATTGTTATGAAAATAAAATTCCACCTATTTATTCGTTAATGAAGATTTTTTTAAAACAAATATACTATAAACAATAATAAAAAATTACAATAAAAAATATCAAATGTTATAGTTATCCCATAAACATTTGGTTTCTCTAAGTGATTTTATTAAATGCCTTGCGGTTATTGTTTTGTGGGTTCACTTCGATCCACCGATAGTCATTCTCAGCCTAGGTGTTCTTTGTTCCTCGAGATACAGGTTTTAGGTAATACATACATACATAATACAAAAAACGGAACGAACCAACGTTTCGAAAGTTCGAGGTTTTTGACTGCCCAATGTATCAAACATTACGCTAATCACAACGCTTCGTTTATTATCAACAGGTTGAAGGGATTCATACGGACCGTTTCTTGTCAACTCGTACTAAAATTTACTGTTATCATAAAAATATACCCGATCGAACGATTTCTTTTTACAATAACATGCCGCCTTGAAGCAAAAACAAAAGCCGCCCAAGAACGAATTAGACTCACGCACCAAGGGCTCCATACCGTTCTTGCAAGTGAAATATTTAGGTAGGTAGCCATATATACAGCGAAAATACGGTACGGCATGCTTGGTTTGCTTGCGAAGGCTATATGAATACTACAAAACCTCTGCTAGTTAAAGTTAAGTTTAGGACTTAATAAGAAGGATATCATTATTCCAATTGAACTGATACTTGTATGCTTTAAAATTAACAGTCCACAGCGGTATATTATGTAAGTAGTTAGTTTAGTTTCTTTTATATATTCCACAATAATGATAATAGCATATATGTATTGCATATATAGTGCCGGGCTGGTTGGAGTGCTTGGTGGATACTTACCTCTTACGCCGCAGGTCGTGGGTTCGATTCCCACCCATGACAGAAATTGGTATCTGTTTGTCCTGAGTCTGGGTGTGATAATCTATATAAGTATGTATTAACAATAGAAAATATTATATGTAGTATATCAGTCATCTGGTTTCCATAGTACAAGATTCGCTTAGTTTGAGATCAGTTGACCATGTGTGAATAATGTCCCAGGATATTATTATTACTGATTAATTAACATTATTAATTTATGAAAATGATAAGTCAAAATAACTGTTGCCTAAAAAAGTTCTCGAGTGGCGAGCACAAACCGGCGGACGCAGGTTGGGCAGGTTGCCTACAAGATGGACCAATGAAATGGAAGCCGCTGCATGCATCTGGCTGTAATTCATCTTTATATGTATGTATTTAGGAATATAAGATGGACTGATGACCTTGTGAAGGTCGCTAGAAGCCAGAGACTGGCATTTTTGGAAATCGTTGGGGGAGGGCTTTGTCCAGCAGTGAGCGTCTTTTGGCGGATATGGTGATGATTTAGGAATATATAAGTAAGGCTCACTATGGGCCTTATCAGGCGGCTCAAGGTCACCCACAGAGCAATGGAAAGGGCTATGCTTGGAGTTTCTCTGCGAGATCGAATCAGAAATGTTGAGATCCGCAGGCGAACCAAAGTAACCGACATAGCCGTAAGAATGGCCGAGCTGAAGTGGCAATAGGGAGGGCTCACAACTCGTAGAGCAGATGGCTGCTGGGGCAAAAAGGTTCTCGAGTGGCGACCACGAACCGGAAGACGAAGAGTGGACCCTACAAGATGGACCGATGATCTTGTGCGGGTCGCTGGAAATCGCTGGATGCGGATAGCGCAAGACCGGCAATTGTGGAGATCTTTGGGGGAGGGCTTTGTCCAGCAGTAGACGTCTTTCGGCTGATATGATGAAGTATGTTTACCAGTTGTCTCGGTGCTATAGTACAGGGTCTGACTAGCCTGGGATCTGATGGTAGTGTTTTAGTTAATAACAGACTGACATCAGATCCCAGAAATATTTTATGTATGTACAGACGCCAGTACAACAAGCCACCCCAATCTATCAAATTTCCCCAATTGAAAGTTCACCTAATGCTTTTGTGATAAAGTTGAAAATCTATAAGAGAAATTTGACAGATCGGGGTAACTGGATGTACACATGTCTGTAAATTGTAACGTTTTTTCTCCGATGTCACAAGGAACGGAAACTACTATTGATTTGATTGTACGCATTTTATTTATTCTTATAAAGAATAGTTAAATACAGATGTATATTTCTTGAAACAGAGACTATTTAATATATTTTAATAAACAACCGACATCAAATTTTCTTTGTAAATACCGATTTAAGCAAATAAAAATATGATACCATTCCGAAAACTTTTGCTATCGAACAACGGAGAAACTTTCATGGAGAAAAGTAGTGTTTATTTATACGAAAATCTCAATGGCACAAACGCCAGCACATCAAGCTACCCCACTCTGTCAAATTTCCCCAATTCAAGGTGAACCCTATGCTTTTGTGATAAAGTTGAAAATCTATAAAATAATTTGACAGATTGGGGTAGCTGGATGTGCTGGCGTCTGTGCAAGTGTACATGCAGTAAAGCAACCGGAGAGAAAATCCTTGTAACGCACATTGATATGTCAATAAAAATGTTCGTCGATCTCAAATAACGTCCTAAATAATATTCCCGGTCGTCATATGTGTTAAAAAGGTAACTGTGGGAATTTAATGTAAATAAAAGGTTAAATCACAACGAGATTACGAATTTATTTTCTGAACGCGTTCATGTATTTAGATTATTATTTGATTTGGTCTTATATGATTTAATAGAGTTTCTGACCTTATAAACGTTTCTATTAACTTTTTAAATCACTACTTCTTGACCGTTGTGATCAGTATGAAATGAATGACATCCGTATTCGACCGGTTAAAGGCTAACGGCTAAGCCAAAGTTAGGCCTATGCACCCAGCAGGTTCTCACTCACATAACGACCGGTGGTTCGCAAACGCCCTTAAGATGACCCCTGAAGGGATTTAAACTGTTAGGTACGAGTCCAACATAAAGGGCTCCGTACCTACATGGCAAAAAACGGAACCCTTATGGATTCGTCATGTCTGTCTGTCCGTATGTCACAGCTACTTTTTTCGGAAACTATAAGAACCGTACAGTTGAACTTTGGTTAGTAGGTAGTATTCTGTGAAGCGCATTGAGATTTTCACACAAAAATTGAAAGACGAACAATAATACATTTTGGGGTTCCCTATTCTTAGAACTGAAACTCAGTTATTTATGGTTTCTTATATTTTTCTAAACTGAATAGTTGTCGCACCTGTAACTTCTAAATATTATAAACAAAAATATATGATGAAAATTGGTTTGAACGAGATCTAGTAAGTAGTTTTTTCTTAATATGTACGTCATAATCTTAAACGGAAATTTACCTTTCATTCAATCAATTCAAATAATTGATGCTACAGAGTCCTTCATTGGTGATTGCGAATCGCACTTGGCCGTTTTTGGAACGAAAATCCTTATGGGGCGTTGCAGGGGTACCCTAGCCGGCAAAAAACGTTCGTAACGTAAGATTATGTATTGTATACGTATATTACTGTAGAGGCACGCGTTTTATTTGAACGCTTTCATTATAAAATGAATATGGACCACCTGATGTTAAACGGTCACCGTAGCCTACGGAAGCTCTCAACACCAAACAAGTATACGATGATAAGCGGCCACCGTAGCCTATGGACGCTCTCAACACCAAAAGAGTATACTATGTGAAGCGGCCACCGTAGCCTACGGACGCTCTCAACACCAAACAAGTATTCGATGTTAAAGGGTCACCGTAGCCTATGGACACTCTCGACACCAAACAAGTATACGGACCACGTGATGCTAAGCGGTCACCATAGCCTATGGTTGTTATCGACACCAAACAAGTAGGTATAGTATGTTAAGGAGTGACCGTAGCCTATGGTTGCTCTCAACACCAAACAAGAATACGGAATACGTGAAATTAAGCGGTCAACGTAGCCTATGGTCGCTCTCGACACCAAATAAGTAGACGTGTATACGCTCTCAAACAAGTAAACGGATTACGCGATATTAAGCGGTTACTGTAGCCAAGTATATTGGAATAAAATTTCAAATTAATATTTTTTTATAAATAGGAACTACGTTCCTATCTGGTGTCCCATACACGACACTTTTTTTTGTGTGTATTGGTCTTTTATCTATCCGGTTGTGAGACTATCCGTGCCACGGCAAGCACGTCACGAGACTGCACGTGACTGAACGAGACTGTGGTGCAGCGATTAAGATTGTCTTCTCGCCACTTTATGTCCCGGGTTCGATTTCCGCACAGGATAACTAATTCTGTGGCCCGGAAGTAGTTGTTCTCGGTGTACTTTGTGTCCGCTAATTTACGTACCAAGTGTTACATACACAGCATTCAATTACATAGTGCGGGCGTAGTTAAAAAAAAATATATAATCAATATTTACAAACATACTAGTGGCCCGGTACGTGCTTCGCTACGTCTAAAGTGAAATAAAAAAATAAAAATGGAACATGATATTAATTTATTCAAATAAAAAAATATTCAATTAATTGCTAGCTATTTTAAAATTTAACTGTTTAAAGTTTCAAATGGACAGCAAAATCCCCATTAACAAAATATTCCGCCATTTATTGAATTCATTTGTCACAAAAATGTGAGAAATGAAGAACCGCTCAACCGATTTTGTGCAAACTTCACATAAACCATCTTCTAAATAGCCCGAACAAAGCCTAAACATTTGGTTTGGATAGGTGAGCCCGTTCTTGAGTTATACAATTACAACGAAAAGTGGTATTGATTTATATATTTATAGATTATTATGTTAATTTAATGACATTATAAAAAGAAAGAATCTAATCATTTAACACTAACCACAGTATCTGAAGAAACCGTATGATCAAGAATATTTTTGGTGAAATCTCAGGTATGCAGGTTTCCTTACGCCTTGGCTATGAACCCGAGACCTTTGACTCCACAGTCCAACTCCAACCGATAGGCTACTATTCTTATTCAATTAGTATATAATTGAAATAAACTAAGCATAAGTGATGAATCAATAACAGCTGTGTTATGGAAATGACAGGTTTGACCGCGCGTTAAAATTTTAATTATGTTAACTACCTAATCATTTGTATTACTTCTATTCCAACAGCCCCAATATAAATTCGAAAAGTGTAGGCAACGAAGAAAATGTAGATTTGAAATCTGTGAATTATTAAATGTAATTTAAGACTTATATACGCTTTTTGCTGTGGGGTGACGGCGGCGAATATCAGAATATCGTCACCACATCCCATCCCGTGCGGGGTGGGAAGGGGGGCAGAAGTCAATCCGAGGGAAAATCTAAAGTAAAAATACTATGACCATCATATGGCGATCGCCAACCCGTTAGCCAAGCATGGCAATTATGGTATATAGCCCCAAGATGATTCTTGAGGGAGGCTGTTGTCCAACAGTGGGCTGCTTTCGGCTGTTATGATGGTAATGACGATAATACGTTTTTACGTTTACTTTAAATACGTGTTGAATACCAAACGCATTTTTTTTACTTTACGTATATTATTAAAATTTTACTTTTTTGGGATCATCAAATGAAGAGCGTTGATTAATTATTGGATTTTTCTTTATTAATAATGCTCCTATAATTACTCGAAACCCTATATATCTTAAAATTACTAAAATTTCAGTGATAAATTACAGGCTATCATTACAGTCACGAAAATTACATCCTGAGACCTGCGTGTCTGAGCGGTGCGTAAAGTTAGAGCTGCTAATGAAACACCTTGGCCCGAATCCAATATAGCCTGATTTTATCGTCGGCAAGAAACCACATTTCACGATGCGAACACGAGGTTTCCACAGAAATATACGTAACGTAATAAAAAACACCAGAAATACAGTGTTTCAGATGATTGACGCTAATAATGGTTTTATTCGGGCTTCAAATCCAATGTACATAATAATATTAAATAAGCTTTACTATCTCACTCCAACTCTGTTGTTCAAATTTTAGACATGACGATAAAGAAATTTAGTTTTAACGAACAATCGCATATTTTATGGTGTCTTTTATTATAACCTACTAAGAGCTGCAGGGAAGATACCCAACAAATTATATTCATTTATTTAATTTTGGCAAACTTATATAATAGATATTTTTATAATGGCAACAGTTAATAAGATTTTAGTTACTTTTTATGGTAAATGAGAGATAAAATTTATATTAAATAAGTTTACCATTTTCTAAATATTTACCTGTTCTAGGACACGCCGAGAAAGATGAAACTATAAACTCGCGGCAAACTTATAACAAAAAGTCTTGGAAACATGGTAAACACACTACATGGCGTCTTTTTTTTTTAAAGAAAATCATATTTAATCCGTATGAGACATAACATTTAAGAATATCAAGATTAATTTTGGAGTTAGAGAAATATTGGATAGTTGTTCCGATTGCCGGGGAAAGGTGCACGATCGCGCGCGAACCGATGGACACCTCCTCTGACAATGATGGCTTCTGAAGCGGAGCTCTGCTTATAAAGGCTTGCAGAACTCACACCTGCGCACTAACCTGCCACCTCAGCCGACCTTAAAACACCATTTGCATCCAAACATATTTTTTTCAGAAATATCTTCGGAATCTGAACATTTCGAACCTTTAGGTACTTTTGTTATGTTTTCCGGTTCATAATAAAGTAATGTAGATGAAAATGGTTGGTATGGATTAAGGGTGAGTATTTGTGTGGTCATCGTAGATTTTAGTAGCTAGTTAAAGCTAGCTTTGCTTTAATATTACAAATTACTTTGTTTGTAATATTAAAGCTAAACTAAAATTGTTTCATTTAATGGAATTATTTGCTTAAAAGAGATGTACTGTCTGAAAAATAAGTTTAATTATTACCATAATAATAAAGTCGTTGTTAATTTTGCTGTTATTAATTTCTAATCAACGTGTTCTATTAATAAGATATAAAAAAAATCTTTTACCAAGGATATTACTCTTAAATTATCCATATTAAGAGATCATTCTAGAAGTTTTAGAGGACATAAATCGATATAGCTTGGTTTTAGTACCGGTCGTGACGCATAGCTGTCCCATCGGATTATGAGCGTAAGAGAATAGAGAATTAATTTGTGTTAGAGCACGCACTCGTGCGCCATGACCTGTGTAGTTAAATACTCTCCATCGTAATCATCAGCGGTAGCTTAAATGCGCCCCCTACTTACTGTTATTACTGGTAAAGTTTGTATTTTGTAGTTATCATTAAAACTTATCGTTGCAGTTACAAACTCAGAAGTAAAGGAAGCCTTCAGACCGGAGGTTAGCAGTCTTTGATAAGGTAAGTAAGGGCCACCAAATACCACCCTGTGAGTGTCGTAAAAGGCGGATAAGGGATACACCAGGTAATCGGGCAGCAGCGCCAACTGTGTGCTAGATACCACCTAACTGTGGTCGCCAACTCGCATACCAAGCGCGGTGACTATAGAAAACCCCTCCAGGGGCTCTACCGGCTAAGCCGCCGAACATGGTTTTCGTGAATGGCGTTCAAATAAACAAAGATTAAAAATGACTTAATCAATCGTTAAATCGTATTCCATGACCAGTCATAAATGGTCCGGAATCGATTTTCAATGTTGAAGCCGATTTAACGATTGATTAAGTCAGTTTAAACCTTTATTTATTTGAACGCCATTCACGAAAACGATGTTCGGCGACTTAGCCGGTAGAGCCCCAGATGGTAACGTTATAGAAACGTTTGCTGGAGAGCAATGAAATTTATAGGGTAGGGAGTCAGAGATAAGAGGAACGGGCGTGTTGATGTGGCTGGCAAATGCTTCCTTTTCACGCCGGAGGTCGTAGGTTCGATTCTAACTCCGGACAGATATTTGTGTGCATGAACATTTCTGTTTGTCTTGAGTCTGGGTGTAATTATGCATATAAGTATTTACTTACAAAAGAAAGTAGTATATGAAGCTCTGCTTAGTTTGTCACCAGATGGCCTTGTGTAAATTTTATTTATTTATTTTATTATTATTTTTACTGTCTTAGACTAGTTCAAAGTGTGGGAAAACGCTTTTTTGTGAGTTATGAGCAAACGAATGGAAGTGTGAATGAACTCTTTCCCAATCCTATATAAATACTAATAAAAACACGAGATAGGCCGTACATTAAGAAAAGAATAGAAAATCGCTTCTTAAAGGTTGCCATATCATACAGGATCGGAAATACATCCGTAGTTAATTGATTTTATAGAGTGGTAGTGCGCGGTGAAAACTCACGGAATAAGATTAATGTTTATATCAATATATGACTCGAATAAGGTCATTAAAAGAGCTTTCAGCGCTTAGTCTTAAGTCAAAAGCGAAATATATCACGATTTGCAGCTAAAATAAACATTATATGGTTGATTAAATAAAGAAAAATATTTACAGATGCACTGCACTGAGCTAGCCCACTTAACTAGAAAACATTACATAGTCAAAATAACATTGTCTAAAAATAATCACCTTTCGGCAACTCCTTATTTGAAAATGTTGCCAAATTTAAACCAAAGCTTCTAAACGGAAGTTTGAGGACTGAAAAATATAACAAAAGACTACGTGTAACAAGACGGAAGTAAGTCCTACGTAACACTCTCCTCATGGGCTGAGTAGAAATAATACGTACTATTCTTAATCAAACTCTTCAACTTTTTATAGTCGTATTTAAAGATAAGTGTTAGTTCGGAGGCGAGTTTCAGTTTAAAGTAATGTTATCAGAACTTAATTGTGAGTATCTCAAATAATTTTGTTATTTACTATTTAAAGATCGGCCCGAACATATTTGAATATAATAATTATGTGCATACGTGATATTTTATTAAAATGAAGGTTTTTGAAATTGATTGTCGAAAAACATTGTAGAAAGGGTTTTGAAAAAGTTTATTTGACGGTGTGCGGTTACCGTAGCTTGTGACAGTTATACACACGTAGCATCACTCACGCGTTGCCGGACCTGCCCCTAACGATGTCATCCGGCCGCTATACAAAAACCCTACCCTTGTGTAATATGTAAGGCGGAGGTTGATGCTCATAGAATCTCTACCCAGAGTTCACGATTAGGGTTTCAAAACCCAAAACATACACGGTAACATACAACCCTATTTTTATGGGACCTTTTTCGCAAGGTAACGACGCAAACCACATATTGAGATCCTATACGAGCTTGAGAACATACTTGATCTCATTTATTTGAGTTGTATACCATACTAAGGTTAGATAGAGCCGTTCAAAAAAAAGACTAAATCCAGCCTGAGCGCGTGTTACACGCGATAATCGCATAAACTAACTTCGATTTGACGTCAAAACCGAATAGACTTATGCTACCTCTTCACGATAGCACATTTAAGTGCCAGCAGGTTCGCCAGCACATCGGTATGTTATAAGTCAATGAAATTTCAAAGCCGATAGGATGGCTGCGCTTGAACCAACGCTTTTTCACCAAATGTAAACAAAAAAGCTTTTAGAATGACATACATTAATAAAAAATACTCGATAAAATATAAATTATGGACGGGACTTTAAGACTTAACTTGGCTATGCTAACTTAAAAACGTGCGAAATACTCGAAATGTAGATTTTACAAACAAAAATGTCGATGAATCGCAGCATTTTTCATAAGGAACCAGGACTTTTTATTCGATTTTCACAAATTGGTTCCTATGCGTTTCGTT
This sequence comes from Pseudoips prasinana, assembly GCA_951640165.1. Classification (NCBI taxonomy): domain Eukaryota; kingdom Metazoa; phylum Arthropoda; class Insecta; order Lepidoptera; family Nolidae; genus Pseudoips; species Pseudoips prasinana. Next base: position 29,568,620 of record OX621234.1, read on the forward strand.
ACATATACCTTGTAATACAGTTATTTATTTTATTTAATCTTGTGTGTCGTGGTTAGATATTTTGAGGCGATATGACTACTGTTTAAATACTTTTACTGAGAATGACAGCTTATCGTATTCTTCGAAGCACTTAGACGCTCAATACTAAAACTTAATTTGGAGTAGCCCATGTTTAGACTGACAACCTTAGCTTAAAGAATATATATTAGTTAGCTATCTATGAAATTGTTACGAATACTTAACTTTGTTAGTCGACGACATGTACGGAATCTTTGTGTGTAATTTATTTTAATAATCATTAAATATCATTGGAAAAATTAACACACTGTCATGTGATCCCAAACGAGGCATAGCCCGTACTAAGGGACCCAGACTACTAATAAAAAGTAACTTATATATCTCAAATAAATAAAAAAATACATTCATATTGTAAATAAATTACACCCTGACACAGAACAAATAATAGTGCTCGTCACACAAATATTGGTCTTGGGTGGGGATCGTACCCACGACCTGCTTAGTAGTCAGGGTCACTTACACTAGACCAGCAGGCTAGTCATTGCTGATTTATGGTAACTTTTACAACATACTTTTTCCAGAATGTTGTTAGAAATTATTATAGGCAATTTTCAATCAAGGCATTCTTGATTGAAAATTGTTTATATTCAGTATCAGAGTTGACAAATTCAAATAATAATAATTAATGTATGAGATCCAAGTTATTAATTGCTCTGGTTAATTTTATTGCAAAAGTTCTGTGTTGTGTATATTAGTGAGTTTTATTTTATTTAATGTTATTTTATTATTCAATATTTTTGAATGTTTATGTAATTGTTTATTGTATTTATGTAATTGAAAATTGCTAGTTATAAGTGTATTGTATTTCGGACACAATGTATTTTGTTAACGAATAAATAAATGAAAAAAAATTAAATGAAATATTCGATCCTGTCGTAACATGGGATAATAAAACAAAGTCTTGATCCATCGTGAGGAGGCAGCATTAAAAATGTTGCCAATATGCGTCGCTTTAATTACACAGACACTCCCCTCACCAATACACTAGTGTTGATAGGAGGGAGACAATGTATTTACTCTAAGATTATCTATACTTAAAAGTCAAAAGACGAACACTCGGAAGGAAGAGTGCGATAATTTACGTACGAGACATAGATTTGCCTACCTAACAATCTATATAAAAAAACGTATTGGTTAAAGAGTTTTGTTGGTTGAGTGACTTTCGATGCCTCTGATCGACTGCCTGTCAAGCTGTCGATCCGGTGGAAGACTTTTTAACACGTATGATAATCTTTACAGATAGTCAGACGGGTAAATTAATCTTACAGCTAACCTTCACAGCTTAGTTACTGGTTATCAATGGGTTTTAGGACAGATGGATGATAGTAGTGTTGGTAGATACTAGCAACAGGTTAGTTTGGAAGCCGAAGCTATTAGAAATACGAAAAAACTTAAGATAAGAAGAACGAAACCTTAAAAGACAACACGCGATTTACGCCGACTTGTATATATTGTAGTGTCCAGCGTTCAAACTTTAATTCTGTGAACAGATATACGAGTAATATACATATATTTTATAAGATTTCTTAACTAACACTTCTTTTGCTTCTTCTAGATATAACATTCCTTCGGTAAAATAATATATAATTAGGCTATGTACAGAGCAGAGCGTCGCATCGGGCAGTATTATAAAGTCTTATACAAGTAATAAGCACACATCCACAAAACAAATGTACACCAATACACATACATATGTAGACCAATATTTAAGCACAGACGATTCAATCGTATCAATGTGTAAATATTAATACCTATTAATATTTTACTTTGGGTAATATGTAGATTCTTTAAACTAAGCAGAGCTTGTACTATGGAAACCAGATAACTGATATACTACAAATACTACTTTTCTTTTGTAAATACATACTTATATAGATAAATTACACCCAGACAAACAGACATGTTCATGCACACAAATATATGTCCTGGGTGGGAATCGAACCCGCGACTTCCGGCGAGAAATGCAAGAATTTGCCAACCACGCTAACAGACCCGTCCTTATGGTGTACAATAAAGAGTTTTCTATTCTATATTCAACACCTTGGAATACATTACTTATTTGGACGTAATCTTTTTTTACTGTTTGGTGTACAAAATACACCCACGTACCAACGTGATCAGGTTCATCAGATTATGAATCATGAAATATTAAAATATGCGACTATAAAGTACGTGAATATGCAACATATTAATTTAAAACACACGAGACGTCTTATCGATTGGAAGGTCGTAATCTAATGATATGTCACTTCATAATATGGTAATAGGGATAGTTCGAGTGGAAACACATTTACCTACGAGATAAACAAATATGGACGGAGCGCCACATATGTACATGCATCGTATGAAAACACGCTTCTATACAAGGTGTAACATAAATACGGGGACGTAACTAAAGGTGTCAACTTTAGATTACCTATTTCATACTTAGCTTATACCCGCTCTTATATAATATAATATGCTATTACTTAAAGACGATACTGCTTGCTCTAAAAGGGCCTATGTACACCACGTTTTTAAGCGCGCCGGTGTCGCACGTTTGTATCAAAATAAACGACAACAGACTGCTCCGTATGATGAAAGCGCGCCGTCGCGTCGACGCGATGCTCACGCGATACAGACGCTCGGCACCGGCGCGATGCGACGATGCTAACGCGCGTTTTGGAAACGCGCGTCGACGGCGCGCGTAAAAAACGTGGTGTGCATAGGCTCTTAGTAATTGATAGTAACTCGTTTAATTAAATTAATGGCGTGGCCAATTAATCACAGTGTAATATCGAAACCAGTGTAAATTACCTTTGTGAACGCCAAATAGATGGAACTGAACAAACAACGCTAAAATACCGTTTTACGTACGGTACGGCTTCAGCTAATCTTTTCCACGGGATGAGTTTGTGGAATGAGTTTTTTGTAATGTTTTAGCAATAAACTACATACAGGTCTTTCAAAAAAGTTGTGATAAGCTAATGACGCCTCATCTGTTGCAAACTTATATAAGCTACGGCAACTGCTTAGCATTAGATACCTATGTTTTTTGGCGGACTTAGTCGTCCATAAAAACAAAAAGGGAAAAATTACTAAAAACAACCATTATTGTTTACTTCGGCCTAACCAATAGTAGGGGAAAGATTATATTTAATTTGAAACGTGAGCCATATTTGCTCTATGTGAACCAACATATACTTACATTATAAGACAATGTATATATCGTGTACTTTGTTCATCATTTACAAAGCTTTAGTGACAAATAGACATTGAACATTTCAACACTACCTGTATTCAAATTAAACTTCGCAGTGATACGTTTCAAAAACAAATTTGAGGCAACATTGATAGAGAAATCCACTCACCTCTGACTTCTGCTTGCGCCGTATGCTCGTCTCGACTCGGTTGAGACTCGACTCATAGTATTTTGAGTCATCTCCCGATACCGCACGGTGGTATGACAGCCTCCTGCCTTTTGTATTTGTGCGATAGAGGTTATTCTCCGGTATAGTCAAGAAATCCTGATAGGAATTGCAACCGTGTATCTCTCGGCTTTTCTCATCTTGGGTCACGCGCCTGAAATAATTAGTAAGCCCTTCGCTAGCCAACCACGTAACTCTGTAACAAATAAAAAAACATGATTAGGTTTAAATTATCCTAGTAGCTACTCAAAAAATGTCCAAAGAATTCTCATGAACTCTCAGACCAATTAAAAAAAAAATCATATCGTATTTCGTATTTATTAATAAAATAATAAACATGAATTTTTATTGAACCTATAGTCAAGATTCAATACAAGAACAATGTTTATATATGTATCATTAAAAGTATTCAATAGTAAACCTACTACGTCGTAGCCGCGTAGAACCATTCAGGCGCGTAGCAACTACGCTGTTCCGGCGTAACGGATTCAATCAAAACATTTATTGTTGTCTGGGATTAAGCTTGGTCGTTGGGCGTTGGGCGCCCCAGCGATTATCGATGAACTAAAGCTATTGCCAATATTTCGAATTGGACAGGTGCAAAAGGATATTCATGAAATTAACAATTCCATGCTGACACTACGCTATCACCATATAGAGGTTCCTAATTGATTTTTTTTAAAGAAGTTAGTTATTATCAATTATCACAAAGGCTTGTGTAACAACTCTTTTGTTTTGTAAGTAAAGTATGTAAACTTTTTCCATCATAGTATATAAATAGCGATTGATACTATACGATTAACAACTAAAACACCTGACGAAGATTATTTACTTCAAAAGGTGTCGACTGACTCGACGTAGCCTGTTAATTTAGTTTATCCTGAATAAATTTAAAGGTACAGATTAAATTAAATTAACCATTCATAGAGGAAATGGCAATAAATTAATAAATATACATTTTTTTTGTTTGTTGAGTAGCGCTTTGACTGTTAGAGGATTTCGTAGTAGGCAATTACTCCAAGCAAATCAATCTATCTGAGATTATTCCGAGTAGTTCCTCTATATTCCAATGACCATTCTCATAATTACGTGTGTGCTAGCAGCGGAGAGTCGATACATGACGATTCCACACGGATCCCTTTTTACTTGAGATCATGGTAACTTAAAGGCTAGCTTAAAATTTTAATACTATGGATATTTGCCCTAAACATTCCGTAAAAGAATAGTGTAATCTATTTAGGGAGCAAAAAAAGGAAACTGCTCTACAAGTTCTGGGAAAATAATTTAATTTATTATAATTATTTAAACGGCAATTTCGTGGAGATCCATCGGAATGTTGTATTATCACATCATCAGCCTGATAATATCCACTGCTGGACATAGGGCCACCCTAGGGTTCCCATGTGGGGGGTTGGCCTTAGTATCCACGCTTGGCATACGATTTAGTAACCGCGGTTTTTTTTTTTTTTTTTTTTTTTTTTATTATTAACCATTTATATCATTATAAAAATTACATAAGTTGTTCCCGGTGTATCAAAAACCTAATCAGGTTTGTCCGTACACCAGTATTCGTGATTAGGTACTCATTAACAGTCTAATACATCCAACTAACTCGCACCATAAAACAAGTTCCACTACTACTCGTAAACATCTCGGGCTTACAATTATGTACCTGCCGCAGCGCAGCTATACGAGTAGGATAAGGTTGCAATGGTAACTGGTGGCGCTGCTGTATCCCCTAGTCGCCTTTTACTACTACTTTCTTTTTAGGCCATAAACCACACGGCTAAACAATATTTTACAACATAGTATAAATATACGCGAAAGTATAAAAGGATAAACTTCATACCTTTACGCATATATTATTTTCGGCGTGTCAGACATGTCTATCATAGCCCTTCGGAGTTGGAGTGGGGGCATATTGAATCAATGGTGTCTAGACGAGAGCTTATCATTTATTATTATTCTATGTTACATGCTAAATATAGTGGCCATAGTATTGCTTAATATTATCAAACATACATTCCACCTTTTTTAAATTGTAGACAGTTAGTTAGTTAGACCTTGACGCTGCCTAGCACATGCTGGACGGGATCTTTTGCCGCCAGCAGTCGTATATGCGATGCTGGCTGGCGACTCCACCAAATGGAACGGTGTGGTCTCCTTCTGTGAGGCAATCTTGCTCCAGAAGGAGGCCGCCGAGCGGGATCGGGATCGAGCCGATAGCCCAACTCCCATCGGGGCTGCGGTTGCAGTATGAGAAGTGTCCTCTACTGCCACCACGTGAAAGCAGCTCCGGGAACACAGTGATTTGTTTGTGGTGCGGTCTCTGTGTCAGACTGGCAGGATTCGGCAATAGGGGAGGGTAATCCAGAGCCCTCTCAGGCTACGTGTCCCGACCATCTGGGACATGGCGTATAAGGGGTCACTGAAGCAGCATACCCACGTTCTCGGGGCTCCCCCCATCTGGCGCCAAGAGAAATCCACTGCAGGTTAGGTTTAGTCGGCGCGAGGCTGACATACCCACCCACAGACACTTTTTGTGGGTGGCATGCAAAGGCATTCCTCCTGACTTATCAAAAAAAAGGAAGCTATATGGTGCAGTCCAGTCCTTCCGTCTGTTACAGACATATTTATCCGCATTTACTATGTACCTGAACTTTATGGTTATAAATTAATAATAATATAATAATTGTAAATCAACTCATAATAAGTCCAAATTTTAAAGGATGGATAGTGTACCCAACTTTAATTATACTTGTTTTTAGTCAAATGACCACCTCATTCAAATAAGACAATAAGAATTAAATTTAAAATTACTTGAGATGCGATTAGTATATATAAGAGGCAGCTTAAAGCAAAGAAGACACGTTGTATCAAGAAATGTGCTTGCTATGATAGGGGGTATAAAGTCCAAATGCACAGTTATTAAATTAAATAATATTAGATCGTAATATAAATTTAATCTTGTGACGTGTTCTTATATCATTCGCCTATTTCAATAATCCATCACAGTAATCAAGTCTATAGAGGTAGAAGGTGAATCTACTGACGTTGTCATGTGCAAAACTCAATCATAAAAATTGTGATCGCTTTGTTAACTCTTGAAATGCTATTGGAAATAAAAATCTTTACCGACCGAATTTGGACCACGAGTCCTCAGGTACGATTGAGAGTGCCAACATTTGTGCAGTTTGTTTAAATGTTTGTACTTGCCTCGGAACTTCTACCGATTTTACTTCCTATATATAATCCTTTATCAACTTTACCATTGCCTTTTCAGTGACCTTACATTAAAAAATGTAACCAAATCGGTCCAACCATCCACAAATGTTGCTCTTACAGCCAAATTATTTCATCATTTAAAAAATAAACACAAGAAACTGACCCGATCTTAATAATCAATTCAAACCTATAAAACTATATCTTCATTTACGCATTGATCACCAGAGATAGAACTTGCACTTACACTGGAGTCCAATTTTTGCCTAAGTACGCTGCATTTTAGTAATATTTCACCTCCACGAAATCATTATTATGCCATATGCCATTCAGTGTGTACATATGATTAAAAATGTTCGTATTTAAGAAATTACTTCGATGGCTACTTCTTTCATTTTGTGTTTTCCTACGATGCTTTGTTACACATGTTTATTAGCATTATTATTTACAATACATATATTATATAAGGGTATTTTAATACAAATACAACATTTCTCTCCATGTAGCCTATATATTTTATATATATGGGCTACATGGAGAGAAATTTCCGCACAATCCTGGCATTCGCCAGCAGAACCGCCTTCTGCATGTAACTCTCCAGCCAGATATCAAGTCCTAAACTTGCAAGGCTGATTTTCAGGGATTTAGGAATAACTCCATTTGTGGATATAACAATAGGTATGATCCCAGGTCTTTCGGTTCTCCAAATTTGCGCATATTCAAAACTCAGATCAAGGTATTTTGAAATTTTTTCTTTTTCTGCGTTAGATATATTTTCATCATACGGTATTATTATTACCACAAAGGATGTCTTTTTCGTTTGTTTGTCAATGACGACAATATCGGGTCGATTGGCACCTACCATTCGGTCAGTCAGCACGGGATGATCCCAGTATATTTTAAACCTGTCATTTTCCAAGACCGCTTCAGGATTATATTTGAAGTATGGAACCCTTGGGCCCGGCAGAAGTTGGCGATCGAAAGCAAGTTGCTGATGGATGATTTTAGCAACAGAATTGTGGCGATACAAGTATTCAGTGGCTGCAAGAGAAGAACATCCAGATGTTATGTGTCGCAGAGTTTCCCCTGCGACACCACAGGCTCTACATATGTCCACCGTGTTGTCCTTCATGATGTACTTATGGTAGTTTCTCGTTGCAACCACCTGATCTTGCATCGCCAACAGGAATCCCTCGGTTTCTCCGTACAAATCACCATGTTGTAGCCAGTGTACGGAGGCCTTAAAATCCGTGTTTTGATCTTTCAGAACATGATAGAATCGTCCATGCAGCGCTTTATTTCTCCAGGTTTCAATTCGGTTTCCTATACTTATAATTGGTAGATTGATCTCAGAATATGACAGGTTCAAAGGAGTAAATCGTAAATCACATGCCACTATTTCAGGGTAGCCAGGTTTTGACTGATTCCTAAAAAACATTCTTAATTTATTTACTTCCTTATTACACATATTATTTAAATTTAGAAGCCCCCTACCCCCTAGTTTTCTAGGTAAATATAGTCTCATCATAGACGCCCTGGGGTGATGCATACGAAACTTCGTCATAGTGGTACGCAATTTACGATCGATAGTCGCTAATTCCGTCTGGCTCCACTTTAAAACTCCGAATGAATAACCGATCAATGGAAAAGCCCATGAGTTAAGCGCTCTTATTTTATTGTTTCCACTTAAATAACTTTTCAGAACTATTTTCACTCTTTTGAGATAATTATTTTTAAATGAATCTTTCAACTTCTTATGATCAAGGCCTAAACATTGTTCCATTCCTAAATATTTGTACGTCTCATGGGTGCTTAAGCCATTGATAGGTCCCACATCAGGAATTTCAAAATGAGGTGAGTTTTTGATTTTGCCTTTTGAAGCCATCATTACTGCGCATTTGTCCAATCCAAATTCCATTCTAATATCCTTACTAAATTTTGCTGTAATTTCGAGTAATGTTTCCATATCTTTTTTGTTTTTTGCATATAATTTTAGGTCATCCATATATAATAGATGATTCAATTTAAAACTTCTATTGCTCAGTTCATACCCTATGTTTGATTTTTGTAATAAGTAACTAAGTGGGTTCAACGCAAGGCAAAACCAAAGTGGACTGAGACTATCCCCTTGAAATATACCCCGTTTGGTGGTAAACGGTTCTAAAACGTAACCTCCAGCAGCTGAGTTCACTATAAGTTTGACTTGCCAATTCATCATACAATTTTCCAAAAACATTACTAATATTGGGTTAACATTATAAATTTCTAAAATTTTAATAAGCCAAGTGTGGGGTATCATATCGTAGGCTTTCTTATAATCAATCCAAGCTGCAAAGAAATTACGTTTTTTGGATTTCACGGCTGGCTAACGATACTGTCTATGGTCAGTAGTTCTTTGGTTCCTCTTGATCCAGAACAACATCCATTCTGTGCCGCCGACATTAAATGCTTTTGGATTTTTTTTGTAATAAGTGAAGTGATGATTTTATATAACGCCGGCAAACACGTTATTGGACGAAAATGTTTCGGCTCAGAGGCACCAGGAACTTTCGGTATCATGTACGTTATACCTTCTGCGAGAAATGTAGGAATGGAACCGCTTTGGATACAATTTTGAATTTGTTTAGCAAATAAATTACGTGAACTTTTAAACCACTTAAACCAAAAATTGTGGATTCCATCTACTCCTGGAGAATTCCAATTATTTAGTTTTGAAACCACCGTTTGGAAATCTTCCAATGTAATTTGAACTTCTTCCATCTGATGAATTTGCTCTGTGCTGTTTTGCAAATCATTTACCAAATCTGCATCCAAACAATGACTAACCGAATAACCCCAGATATTCTTCCAAAACTGTTGCATCAAACATTTCTCTGGTAAGGTACCAACCGAGCATTTTTCATTGCCTAATTCTGCGTAAAACCTATTTTGGTTGTTGTACAATAATCTGTTTTGTTTTTTTCTTAATTAATTTTCTTTTTTGCGTTGCGTTACTATTACTAAGATGTGGAATAAGGATATTTTAAACAATTCAGTGAAATTTAACACTTAACAACTGGTTAAATATCATTGAAATAGATAATCCGATCTGTCCACAAAAAGCTTAAGTTGTGTGCGCTGTACCGAGACCGCGGTGTAGAAATGCTCACTACTCGGAATACGACACTATTTACATCGTACATAAATTACTTCTCTGCCTACATTCTTCGTGGTCGTTTTTTATACCATGTGGCATCAGGTAACCTATTATACATGTTCGTTTATTCTTGAATGTGCTGTGTGGGCTTTACTATTCATCTTTATTACAATCTGAGTGTTATTTTGCTCACAACACACATATCAGTTCAGTACCACGTAGAAATTAGTTGTTGAAGTAATTAAAACTTGTTGAGCTCTAAGTTTTAATTACTTACCTATTTTTATAACACAACTTACACAGCTATAATAGATCAGAAGATGATATGTGATCAAAACTTATGTTTCAGGCGAGCGGAAAGGGATAGTTTATTGGAAAATAACTAGGTAATTGTTCAGGACTTTTCTTGTTTTTAAATATTGATATAATTTCATGCTTATTAAGGTTAAGATAAATATTATTTCAACCTTATGGGAGGTAAAAGTCCCTTGGAGAATACTAAATACGTATAATGATGTGTTCTACATGAATAATGTATATCATTGAATAATTTTTGAGTACCCTTGTGGCACGTTGGTTAAGGCGGACGCCTCGCTATTACTTCAACGTCCTCAAATTCTAGGTTCGATCCCCACACAGGAAAACTATTAAAATTAATTTAAAAGTTGTCCTCTGAGGACAAAAACCTCAATTAGATGGCTGTTGAGTTGAGTTGCGGTTTATTTTATTGGAAAGGCTTCAGCGATACAATAATGATACTGTGGACGTTGACCTTTTTTAAATAACAAATAGAGCATTTATTAATATTATCTTAATAGTATACAAACTTATTTTCTACCATAAGTATACATATTATTTTCGTCACAGAAAACGACTTTAAACATAAGCCCAACAATATTTTGGAAGTGACAACTTCTTAAGCGGCGTTTACCACTTTTTGTGACAGGTAGAAAAAGTTAAACTCGCGTCAGGACACTTGACCTGATCGAATATTCATAAGACAGCCGACTGCCTAACCAAATTTAGTTCTAGTTTTATTTTAACATTTATTTCCACCATACGGAGGGACGCAATTACTATGAGTCTTTACCGCCCAAAGGTGGGAAGTAGCATCTTCTACTCGTTAATGGGATCAAACAAACAATACTTCCGAGTATGAGAAATGAAAATAAAAGGTTTTCACTTCTATCGACAGTCCCCAAAGACTTCCCCGCATTTTTAAAATCAAAATCCCTTTATTTTTCATCTGTGGTGTAAAAATGAAATGAACAATATTTTCTAATTATAAATTTCCTAGTTACTAGCATATGTTTGTCGTATACTACAGTCCATTTAAACATATTAACGACAATACACGTGTATATATTATATAAACTGGTCGTACTTTAATGGCATTTGTACGCTACCGGCGAAATAGGGGCGCCCTTACCGCAAGGAGCAAGCAAGCCGGTATTTAATTATGTCAAGCAGAGCGCAGTAATTTTCTGCTCTAAATTGTGGCCACATAAACTAAATAGATTATTTACGTCGGATGTAATATAACTTAACTAACTTAAACAGCACCGAGCATCCTACTTATTGGAAGCAGACGTTGGTAATTAGGTTAGAAACAAGCTTATTTGTATATCTAAACGGAATAACCAATAATCTATGTTATATTTCCATATAGAGAATACATCTATGGAGAACGCATCAGACATTAAAATCACATTTAAGTTTAGCATTGGATTTGGCTTTAACTCTATCAGACCACTCGTTAGTACTTATGTAACTTTCTTTTTTACAACTCTGTCAAGAAAGTACCGGGAAAAGATCAATAATATACAAAATGTTTGTTATTCATCCAAATTTATTTTATCACCTTCACAGTATGCTCCTTCAGAAACGATACACTTACGCCAACGAATAATCCATTCATCAAAACATTTTTTAAACGCTGCTTTCGGAATTGAGTTCAGTTCTCGCCGCGAATTCTCCTTTATGTCTTCTACCGATTGAAAACGAGTACCACGAAGTGGTAATTTGAGTTTAGGAAAAAGAAAGAAGTCAGCTGGAGCCATATCTGGTGAATATGGTGGTTGCTGGATGGTATTTGTTGAGTGTTTGGTCAAAAATTCGTTCACAATTATAGCCTTGTGCGAAGGCACATTATCGTGGTGCAAAATCCAAGAATTTTCTTTCCACAAATCTGGCTTTTTTCGTCGACTTTGCACTCTTAAACGCCGCATAACGCTCAAATAATATTCTTTATTTACCGTTCGACCTTCCGGTAAGAATTCAGAGTGCACTACACCGCGATAGTCAAAGAAAACAGTCAACATGACTTTGACTTTTGATCGACTTTCGCGTGGTTTTTTCAGTTTCGGTTCAGTCGGAAGGCGCCACTCCGAAGCTTGTTGACTAGTTTGCATGTCAAACTCGTAAACCCACGTCTCGTCACCAGTAACAATGCGTTTCATGAATGTTGGGTCGGAATTGACTCGTTCTGCCATGTCCTCAGCGACTTTCATGCGATTGAGTTTTTGGAGAAAATTCAGATCTTTTGGGACTAGCCTAGCGGCAACATGTTTCATACCCAAATGATTAGTTAAAATGGTACGAATCGACTCGTGAGATACAGAAAGTTCGGCGGCTATCTCTCTCAGAGTTGAATGAGGATTTACAGTCATAATTTCCTTCACTTTTGCGATGTTAACTTCAGTTGCAGACGTTGGTGGCCTACCATGGCATACCATGGCAAATCTTCCATCACATCTCGACCGCTTTTGAACGCTTTGAACCACTCATAAGCACGAGTTTTTGATAAAGTCGATTCACCGTAAGCCTTCTGTAACATTTTCAGTGACTCTGAACACGAAATTCCATTAGCGATGCAAAATTTAAGACAAACTCTTTGTTCGATATTTTTGTCCATTATGAAATTCGCAATACACACTATACATGATATTACTAAAACCAGCACTGTATTTAATATAAATAACAGATGCAACTCAAACTCCGCGCCAAAATGGAAAACAGTTGTGCGAATCTAACAACAAAAAAAAACTAATTTGGAACCATAAACAAATCATCCATTCCCGATACTTTTTTGACTGAATTTATACGAATTGTATCAGATTATTAATGAATCAGTTGAGTTGATCTACAGCTCCAAATTTATTTATTTGTTTAAGGATTATCAATATTACAAAGACTTGCAAAAAGATAAAGGATATATGCATACAGAATAGAAAGTCCTTTTGCAATATTCATAGACAACCACAGCATTCAAAGTTGTAAAAACAGCATATTAACACAAGGAAGAGCTATAAAACACGCCCTCCAAATAAAGTTCTTATAGAAATTATAGCAGACTGGCTAAAAGAGCTATGAGGCCGACTCTGAGGATATCGATCCGAATTCCATTGCCTTTGAGAGTGACTACAAAAATAAAGGACACGACTGCTTACAAATGTGCATGCAGTATATTGAAATTTCAATGCGGTAGTATAATACAGCTGTATGCAACAACTGTTTGTTAAGAAATATAGTTCCTACAAATTGATGACTAGTAATTTTACAGAAAACCGTTAGTTATTAATGTTGATCCTATTTTTACGATTAAAATATGTACTTATCTTTAACAATAATATGATGCTTAAAAATAAACACTGCTATTATTGCATATTGAATATTAAGACATGAGTTACTCTTTCGCTCTTACTCAAATGTTAGAGGGCAGTAAAAGTTAACATAGCAAATTCTCAGCAAAGTAATAACAAACGAACAAACAATACACGCATGCTTGCAAATGTGTATCATCATCATCATATCAGCCGAAAGACGTCCACAGCTGGACAAAGGCCTCCCCCAAAGATCTCCACAATTGCCGGACTTGCGCTATCCGCATCCAGCGATTTCCAGCAACCCGCACAAGATCATCGGTCCATCTTGTAGGGGTCTTGTCCTGCCCACGCTGCGTCTTCCGGTTCGTGGTCACCACTCGAGAACCTTTCTGCCCCAGCGGCCGTCGGATCTACGAGCTATGTGCCCTGCCCCCTTCCACTTCAGCTTGGCAATTCTAACGGCTATGTCAGTTACTTTGGTTCGCCTTTCCATTGGTCTTTGGGTGACCTTGAGCCGCCTCATAAGGCCCATAGTAAGCGACCACGTCTCTGTTCCGTAAGTCATTACTGGCAACACACACTGGTCGAAGACTTTCGACTTGAGACACTGCGCTTTTTGGGATGAGAAGATATTACGTAGCTTCCCGAACGCTGCCCAGCCAAGTTGGATTCTACGATTGACTTCCTTCTCGAAGTTGGACCTACCTAGTTGGATGGTTTGTCCTAGGTAAATATAGTTCTCTACAACTTCGAGTGCAGAGTCTCCAACTTTAACTAGAGTGGGTGCAACATGGATGTTCGACATGATTTTCGTCTTATCCATGTTCATTTTCAGACCCACTTGTTGAGAGACTCTGCTGAGGCCATCGATCATTGTACCGAGGTCTTTTAGGGTCTCGGCCATCACTACTACATCGTCGGCAAATCGAAGGTGGGTGATGTACTCGCCATTGACATTGATGCCACAGCCTTTCCAGTCCAGAAGCTTGAAGACATCTTCCAATGCAGCGGTGAACAGTTTCGGAGATATAACATCTCCCTGTCTCACACCTCGCTGCAAGTGGATAGGTTTCGAGTTCTGGTCCTGGAGTCGCACTGACATAGTGGCGTTTTCATACAAACACTTTAACACCTCGATATACCGGTAGTCGATTTGGCACCTTTGGAGAGACCTCAGTACGGCCAAGTTTCGACCGAATCAAAGGCTTTCTCATAGTCCACAAACGCTAAGTAAAATGGCTGGTTATATTTTTCGGTCTTCTGTATAACCTTTCGCAGCGTATGTATGTGGTCTATGGTACTAAAGCCTTTACGGAAACCGGCTTGTTCGGGACGCTGGAAGTCGTCAAACCTGCGTGCGAGACGATTCGTAATGGATTAGAATAAATGTCACCATTACCTTGTTGAGATGAAGGGGAATTTGCTATATTAACTTTCAAAAGGATGAATGAGAGAAGATTGAAAAATGAAGTGTACCTGGGCTGTGTGAGTGATAAATCCGGAAGGAAAAGATCTCGTAGAACATTCTCTGATTTAAACGGATATGTTTTCGAGAAAGGCCACGACAGAAGTACCCTAAACCGGCGAGCATCTATGAAGAATATAATGAGTAAACGAGGCCAAAGAGGTAGGTATACAAATATCGTGTTAAGTTGAAATCCGTTATCTCTGCTTCTGTAGATTAGCGGTTCGAATTAACCCTTAGCATGAATTAACCCTACTATAAAGTGAGCTATACATAGTACATGAGGGTAATTTGTCGCTCACTATAGTACTAACTTCATGAGCTTGTTCCAAGAGTATTTCATAAGGGCAAAAGCAGCAAAAGAGAAACTCATGCTATCTGTAATATCTGGGTGAATAGCTGTTTCAAAACTCGTTAAATTTTTTTTAAAAAAGCATGCTATTACGTTCCTTATAGACAACCCTAAGCGAAACTAAAAGCAATATGAATATTGGGCAGACGAACCGCATAATGGAATATAAATACTACCTGTTTTCACAAAATCCATACACAATCTGCGTAGCTACAATAGATCCTTATATTATTAGACAAGTAGGTACAGTGTTGCTTAGGAATAACAAGTAAGTTTATTTCTATGAACTGAGACTTCGCATAGCTTTAGATAGTACTATTCAGTAGTTTAATAGCATATTAAAGTACTAAATATTAATGAGATAATGAATTTTATTCAGCTCTTGGGTATTAACATACACTTGTACTTGTCAAGCTCGTAATGCAGTACATACATAAACATAGTCTAATACAATATAGAAGTAACAAAAAAACATTTAATGAGGCCGTCCTTCCGGTCTGTTTTAAAATATATGTATATTTTTTTAATCTTAAACAAATAACAATTTTCTAGGCTATTACTTTTAAATTTACTTATACTGTATTAAAATTAAAGAATTGAAGATAACGAGCAGTTGGATAGCGCAGAAAGCTTTCAACCTGTAGCTTAATTTAAGCGACTAATACCTGAGGTTCGGGCCTCAGCTCAGGGGGCCGATGAAGTTAAAAAGACCGAATTCTGAATGAGGGTGTGATCACTTGCACGGGGTCACCGATTACGTGTTAAGGGTACAACGCGATCCTCGCCGCTGAGGAACCTACCCTAGTTAACCTGCAGCTTTTTCTAGCTATCTAGGTGGACGATCCGGAGAAGAAAGTCATAAAGAAAATATATATGCGCCACGTTCTTCAAACAAATATAACGATACGATCAATATAGTTCAATACACCTCGAGCGTCGTATGCCCATAATTTTACTTGCCTACATTTAACGAAACGTGAACAATGTTTTCCACTGACCATGGCCAGGTCACTGCACGACCCGTTAAATAACCTTCTAATGCATAGTATAATTATAACAAATCTAAATATTTTATTACAACTTATGAACCTACTGTTTTAAGCATACATCACACAATACTTTTCTGTACAAATATTAGCCATGTTTGCTTTTACCAACCGCCTATTTAGTTTTAATGAATGAATGTTATTGTATTCTATCCCGCGCTTGATAGTTTTGTTACTGCAGAACAACAATCTATAACGTATAAATTGGTGATTGAACATGGTTGCTAACACGAACACGTACGAAATTAAAAAAATCTCCGCGAAATGAGAGCAGCATAGCTATCGCCCACAAACATGGACATTATATTTAAAATTTCCGGTTTTACTTTAACATAATTTAATCCAAATATATAAATTTCAGACATTGAACAGTACTTGGGAATATAATTATGATAGTGTTTATTTATGAACTAAACACTTAACTTCGTTTTCTTAAAAACCAAAACCTTTCAGGTGTTTGGCACATTTAGTGGATCTTCTTTTGCGGTACGTAGTGCCCATTTCAACGACTTCAAAGCGGGCATTTAGCTGGGTTCGTCATTAGCGCCTCTCTTAGGTTGTATTGGTTTTCACCTATTATACCTATACCATTTCTAAGAAATGAAAAGTATCTATTTCACCCATGCACTCACACTCACTTCCTTTATAATGCTGATGGCAGTCTGACACGGTGTATTTCTTAGAATTTAATATAAAAAGTACTTTTTTCATGTCATGTGACATCAGGTATCCTATTATACATGGTCGTCTATTGTTTGTGAATGTGCCGTAAGCTTTTTCTTCTCAATAACAATGTGAGAGATACTTTGTTCTTAATGCACATATCAGTTGTGATGAACACGATTATTTTTTCTGTGCCTAAGTGTAGTTTATCTATAATATCTATGAATTTAGACATATATGTATAAGCATATTTATCAGTATGTATAGTACAGGCTCAGCCTACTTTGGGATCAGACGTACCATAAACTCGATACATCCTAACAAATTATACATTTACGCTAGTCCGTTGTAACTTCACTTGACAATAGCCTCTATAGTCAGTGGGTCTTCAAGCCGTCTAGCAAAATACACTACAAACTATGTCCGCGACAGATGTTAGCCCTTTGTGGCTCGGCTCAGGCCTTTCCCGGGGCCTTTATTTTGTAAATGCACGTTCAGTTTCATTACAATGAAAATTTAATTAACGTCAATCAACCTTCATCTTGGTGCGCCGATCATATATTGCAATATATTCAAAACTAACGATGCCGGGGCAGGTTAACGTGGTCGGTAGATACATGCCTGTGGACAGATATGTGTGTATCTCTACAGGTATTTACAAAAGAAAAGTAGTATGTGTTTTTTCTTTTAAAAGACAACGCCCGCACTAGGCAATTTAATCCCTGTGTCGCGGGGTACTTTACAAACATATAACAGACGGAAACAAATTGCATCCAGACTCAGAACAACTATTTATGGGTCACACAAATAGTTGTCCGGCGCGGGACTCGAACCCGCGACACTAAGCGGCGAGGCGACTGTCTTAGCTGCTGCACCACACGTGCAGTCAAATTTATATCATGGTATTGCAGTGACATGAGAATGAAAAGATATTCGGTTTCATATGCACGGTCTGTGCTTACGTGCCTGTGAATGTCCCGGACGTATGGTCAGGCCCGATATTTGACAAAAAGGACATTATAATTCAATAAAAAGTTCAAGGTGGCTCTGAGGATTCCTGCATTATTTTAGTAATAATTAGAAAAACAATATAATATAATTTGAGTTCAGTGAATTCTTCTTATATTTAAATATCTCAATTACATAAAGTGAGATATTTAAAAAAAAGAAAGTCTACATCCCCAATGAAGTTTTTTGAAATATTAGGTGTATAATTATGTATGCTCAATTATATCACTACAAAAATGTTCTGAACATTCATTGTCATAACAATAGTTTGAAGTATTGATATGTCACTGATCAGCGCGATCTAGTGCCCTAAACAAATCTAAAATTTCTTCCGTAAAAAATCAAAACCCAAGGTTACGGTTACGGTGATATAAGATGGATAGCAAGTAGTTACATGAAGTAGGTTTTATGTTTATATTAGGTAAATTTTCAAGACATATAATTTGATTGCAGAAAATCATTCAATAATTTAATATGGGGTTTATATGGCTTTAGATTTGGCGTCTAAGCCATACATTTTTGCACTTAAAAACCTAATGACGTTTTTTTTTGTTAGTGTTTACGATGGCAAAC
Organism: Pseudoips prasinana; assembly: GCA_951640165.1. Lineage (NCBI taxonomy): Eukaryota > Metazoa > Arthropoda > Insecta > Lepidoptera > Nolidae > Pseudoips > Pseudoips prasinana. The sequence goes on from OX621234.1 coordinate 29,587,175, forward strand.
TCAGACAATGCAAGTTTGTTTGCGGAGTTTTGGCGCCAAAGCGGAAAAAGACGCATCAGGGCATTCTTTCATTTTCAAAAACTGGCGTAAACTCAAGTTTTTATGTGTAAATATGGTGGATTTTTAAACATAACATCATGGACAACGTACACAAGTGGAGGAAAGTGCCATATTGCCGTGAATTGCGATTTTCTGTGTTGAATCTAAAACTCCATATAAGCCTCTAGTAAAGTCTCCACTGCTATACTGGGGTACGACAAGGACTACGTATGACTTGACTGTGATGGACTTTACTTGATATGACGAAAATAAATGAAATAACAATATATTTTACGAAAGGCTCTTATGGCTCTCTAAAAACAAAGTTTGCATTTTTGCTGAATTTGACGTTGTGTTAATACTTTAAGTGACATTGGCGGTAATAAATGACATTCAGCACTTTACAATCCAATCGCTATATATCTGTAGGTAAATAGGAATTCACGACTCTTCAATTTTAGATTATACTAGCTGCGCCCTGCGGTTTTACCCGCGTTAAACTTTATAAGTTATCACAGCTGCTCCCCCGTCCGTGATAGCGTGATAATATGTAGCCTATATGTTGACCCGACCTCTTAGTAATATTCATGCAAAATTTTAAGTAAATCCATGCAGCACTTTTTGAGTTTAGCCCGGACATACATACAGACAAATAGACGAACAGACAAAAATTCTAAAAACTGTATTTTTGGGTTAGATACCAATTGTAGATCACGCCCCAAGTATCCCTTTAACAAAATATTCAATGTACAGTTTTGTCTTTCCCACGATTTTATTATATGTATAGATAAAAAAACATATGTAAATTGGATAAAAGCGTCAAATACTAAAATTACTGCAGGGCGACTTTATATCAGTAGTAATTTGGTGTGAAGGTTTTATGTGACTAACTTTAGACCCTATACACGTCGCCTATTAAAGTTGCAAATATATAGGTATTACGTTTGGTACAAGATCCTCAGTCAAGACTGCTCGCACTGTATTAATTTTACCAAGTAAAAGCGGGATAGAACGATCCGGTCAGTACAAAATAAGCATTTATGGGTAGGGATTCCCGATGTTAGAGCAGATTTATGTAAATCAAACCGAGGATATACAACGCACGTAAGTTCATGGTTCAGAACTTGCAACAGCTACGACGTAACTTACACTTAAGTACTATTATAAAATAATCGGATGTATATGGGACATGGGTACGTTGTTTTATAGATAATAGTTTTATAGAATTACATTTCACATAATTTTATTCTCATATTTTCGTTTCGAAGAATAATCAATACGCGGAATACTTACTTTGATTTTTAAATCATTGAGTTTAGTTTTACATAAAGTTTAATTTTAAATAATCATATCATAGAATAATAAATCATATATAATAAAACTTATTACTAAGTACACTATTGTTAGTGAACATTGGCGCTAGAAACAATTCAAGGTAAATTAAACGCCGAATTATTGTTTCTAGCGCCAATCTTCACCAACAATAGTGTAACTAGCTCTCGGCGGCCGCTCCCGCGGCACGCTCGCTTCGCTCGCTCGCCTTCGCGCGCTAGGTGATCGCAGTTCTAACCTAACTTTATCCAAATTATTTCCTTTCGGGCATTTGGACATCGGTATCTTATATTTCGATATATTTTGGATTAGGATACCACCCGTATTTATTGTATTCTATTTTTGGTTTTGTAATTTAAGGGTAATTGATAATTGAAAACGGAGATAAATGGTGGTGGTCATTTAATATTTGTTTAATATTAATTCTACTGTTTGATAAGTATGTTCAACAAAAAAAATCATTAAAATTTCATTAAATTGTGTTTCTGTGAAATATGTTTTGAAACAATAATATTCGAAATAAAAATACAAGGACCAAAATATTATATGAAATATTTTCTGGGAAACTAAATTCTATGAAATTTCTGTCTGCAAAACAAGGGGCTCCCATATTACATACCTGTTGGATTTGCGACGCCTCTGTCTTTGCGCTGAGGCCTGATCTAAGCCGGAGTTCATAGAAATAGCTCTTGAGTTCAGTACTGGCTCCTGGATGTACGCCTCGTTGAGACCTGGTCAACAGAAACAAAAGCAAATGATCTTATTGTAAATTCAGTTATATCACACTTGTCATTGATATCATAAATGCAGAGTTTTGTGTGAGTTTGTTTATTTGTTACTCCTCTTGTTATTAAATGAAACTTTTTTCGCCCATCTATCGCATGTTTTTGACAATAGCTGGACGTTTAGCAGTACATTGATATAAATGTTGTTATTCACTTGATAGTGATGGAAAACGATACAGCTAGTGAGTCAAATATACTGGTCAACGAGGTAAAAATTGATTAATGCTTGCCTTTCACGCCATAGGTCGTGTTTTCGATTGCCACTCCGGACAGATATTTGTGTGCATGAATATGTCTGTATATGTCTGTCACGAGTCTGGATGTAATCGTACTACTATTATAAATGTAAAAATTTGTGAGTATGGATGTTTGTTACTCTTTCACGCAAAAAGTACTGGAAGGATTCTGATGAAACGTTGTAGTAGTATAGGTTATATTTTCAAATAACACATCCATATAATGTATAAAGCATAACGCGAGTAAAACCGCGGCGCATAGCTAGTTATCGCATATATAGTATAGTTATATATAAGTATAGATATGTAATGACAAAAAAAATAGTATGTGTAATATATCAGCTATCTGGTTTCCATAGTACAAGTTCTGCTTAGGATCAAATGGCCGTGTGTGAATAATGTCCCAGGATAATGGCAAAATATCCAACATTGAATTAATTCTGTGTCAGTTGAGCGAACTAAGTTGAATATAGAAATTATTGTAACTGACTGTTTATTTGTTATTTTATTTTTTTCCAATATGTATTTTTAACTATGTATTCGTACTTTATAATAAAAAAATCTAAGTGATCATAAATCGTCTTCGCGGGGGCTATGACCACCGATCACAGATCTTTTTGGCAGTAGAAATCGATCACGATAAATGCTCGAACTCCTACGTAATTTTTTTAGGATTCCGTATCCAAATGGCAAAAAACGGAACCCTTATAGATTCGTCATGTCTGCCTGTGTCTGTCCGTCCGTATTCACAGCCACTTTTATCCGAAACTATAAGAGCTGTAATGTTGGACTAGGTAAGTAGATGTATTCTGTGCACCGCATTTAGATTTTCACACAAAAATAGTAAAATAATAATAAATTTTAGGGTTCCCCATACATAGAAATAAAACTCAAAAAAAAATTTTCAGCGTACCCATACATGTGGGGTTTCTGTGGATAAGTCTTCAATAATGATATTGAGGTTTCAAAAATATTTTTTTTCTAAACTGAATAGTTTGTGCGAGAGATACTTCCAAAGTGAGTAAAATGAGTGTCTCCCCACTCTGGAACTACTAAATAAGATAATTATAAAACTAAAAAAAATATAAGATGTACTTTACCATGCAAACTTCCACTAAAAATTGATTTGAACGAGATATAGTAAGAAGTTTTTTTTTAATACGGCATAAATCTTAAAACACTTATTACCTTTTATTCAATCAACTCAAATACTTGCTGCTACGGAACCCTTCATAGGCGAGAACCCTATTGACATTCTATAAGATATATTGTTAAAATGGACGTGACATGGCGTCAACCGTTTTATAATATACCTAAATTTCTAAGCAATTTAGTATATGAGTGTAACAAATGGTCTAACTCTGAATACTGGCTTGAGCCAATGTGACTAAGCAAACAGTTTTATGTCATTATTACAACATGTAACAATAATAAACCAACATATTTGTATGGGACTCTGGAAAAAACATTTAATTATTTTGGTGGTAACTTACTGTGCAATTGAGTTCTGTTAAAAGTCGAGAGAGTACGAGTTTCTTAAAGCTTAACGCCCTTACCGATAGCAATAAGCAGGTACTTAAGCTGGCGAAAAGTCCTAACAACAACCGTTTCCGGCATTTCTTCATACCCCCGACTAGACTAGAGTCGTTCCAAAATTAAATCACTTAAGAAATCAGCGTAGAGTAATAAAGCGTTAAATTGCGAATAAATTGTTGATCGCATTACTCCAGATTTAAACGTCTAGACGATGAGGAAACATTTGGTATATTTGGTTATATGATTTAGGAAGTTGGCATCTTTGGGGGAAGGCCTTTGTCCTGCAGTGGCTTTCGGCTGATATGAGATTAAATTGAACAATTTTAAAGTTTATTTTGAGGTTTTTAATAAATAATGAAAATGGATATTAATCTTTGTTATAAAATATATACATACATAACTTCACGCCTGTTTCCCAGAGGGGTAGGCAGAGATAACGGATAACGATTAGTCAACGACCACGACGAGAACGTCTCCGATTTGGTCAGATAATGTTCGACGACGTCTTCCCCTTCCGAACTCTCCAGGCTCTCCCGGTTGTCCCATTCACACAGGCCCGGTGCACACATACTTTTTTTGTCAATCTTCTTTCATTCATCCTTTCTAAATGCCCAAACCATCTCAGCATACCTTTTTCTATCTTTGTGACTACATTTTTGTTTTAAATATAAATGTATTTTTTGTTGTCTTCTGGATACTGTCTCTGCGTAGCAACACGATATGTATATTTCTCTCCGTGTGCCGTTCAGCCACATCAAGAGTACCGATAACATAGTTTGGCTGGTATCTTGAGGATGAAGGCGCGTTTAATAGCAGTATTTTTTAACATGCTCTCGGCTCTTAACTTTTTTGTCGACACAAACGACGACGTGACATGACTTTTAAAGCACACCCACACAGCAAGTAAATTAAAAAATAAAACGAGCACTAAAACGATTAAACACGTTATTAAAACTAGCTACTTTGATAAAAACGCTATTAAAACTGACGTCACTCAATTTCAGGAACCTAATTAGATATTTAGCCAGGTAATTAGGCGGAAAAGCTTGACTTGATAAGTTGAAGAATTATTACAAATATTTTCCTACTGATGTTGATATCGAAGCCAACCTTATTATTTGTAGTTAACACCCGTTCTGTTTGAAATGTGCATATTTCAAGTTGGGGTCGGGCCAAAAAAGAGTTATAAAGTTTTTGTTGTGAAAAGCTTTAGTAAGAACCTATAATTTCAAAGTTAATGGTGATACACCTTCGTACTTTAGTGAATTTTTGAATCCTGGAATCTTTTCCTAGTCGTGTACAATCGCCGTGCTATCGGGAAACATATATAATATGTGTTTAATAATATGTAATCCATGTATGTCTTGGTTAGCCTCCGTAGCTGAAACTCACCATAGATTGTGCCAATTTAGCATATTATTAAACCCTCAAATATATATATATAGTGTATGTATATATATGTATATATATATATATATATATATAAGGTAATGCGGGGCTATTTCGTCTAAAAAAAATACGTTTGAAATCCAATTGTTTGCTGTTTCGCCACGGCAAACTATAACAAGAAATGAGTAAATGCATCATAAAAAACGTTTATTGGTTAACAGTTACGGTGTATTACTAGTTAATAACACGAATATTTTAGTTATAAAATAAGGAAAATTATTAAAAATTCTGGAAAACTGAGTAACTACTTAGTACTTCATAAAATTAACGTTGATATGAATGTCATTCTAGACTCTACAATAAACCAGGAGGGTGTAATTTCCAGTAAAAAAGTTTTGAAAAAACAGTGGGGCTATTACGCCTAGTCCTCATACATGCTAGTGATGCGCCATATGCTTCGATAGTTCTTAGATAAACAATATTATTCAGTTCTAATTTATGGATAATTCAACTACATTTGTTTTATTTTAATAGGTGGTATAAAATCAAGTAAATTATAAATACCAAATTATTGTTTGTTGGATGGCAAAAAAGAAATATAGATAAAATTAAAAGATAGACACTGTATTACACTAACAAATTATCAAACAGTCTTCAATTTACAGAGTATTATTTCTTACCGGAGATATAATATTTTATGTTAACTTTGAAGTCAAAAACACTTAAAACATAGATAATGTAGGTTAACGATTTTTTTTTAATTATTTAAATTTTAGTACATCAAGAATGTACAAAGGTGGACTTAATGCCAAAGGCATTAAGTCCGTCTTTCGAATTCAGTTGTGAACACTGTCGGATGACCGGCAGATACATGGACACACTGTAGTCTTGTTTTAAGTGTTGACCTAGGTATATCATGATACTTCGCCGCTGCGTACGTGGTCATTCGATTGCTTCTCACATCATCGAAAGCTTGTTGAATAGTTTGTTCTGAATACGTCTTTTCTCGTTTCCGCTTTTAATGACGGACCATCTATAACAATGAATATGTATAATATAGCACACACACACATACCGACAAACTTTCCGCATTTATAACTACACTATATATACAACTTTACTAAAACTGAGTTTAAAATATATTGAAAAGCTATGGTGGCTTTTTTATTTTCAGCAAAAGTAGGCTCAACCCGAAAAAACTCCGAGGTCAGAATAATTGATAATGACAATGTTAAATTCATCGTAATTTTATCGACGCTAGGACATCACTGACTTTTTGCAATTTCATACTAAAATGTTGGGGCTATTGCGTCTTGGTATTTTGGTTGGAATAGCCCCCTTCATAGAATTTGTGGGGTTATTAAGTCGCATCACATTAATCAGTAAAAACAAAGCGCACAGTAAAACTAAATAGCACAAAAGATTCATCTGTTTTTCGTCTCCTCGCATAACATTAAAAGCCTTAAAAAAAACGAAATTTTACTTACCTTTGCTCAAAAATCAGCGGAGCATGATCTTGACGGCTTGACGCATGATCTTGATGGGCGTCAATCAAACAATTCATGCGCTAGCACTACCATCTATATACCGATCTAAGAAAGAGAGTTTTCGCTTTCCATTCATAGATATCGTTATTAGTAAAACATTATGAAAAAAAAAGTTATAACAAAAAGACGGAATAACCCCCTAGACGGGATAGCCTCGCATGACCTTATATATATATATACATATAAAGATTGTTCTAAATTGTAAATAAAAATTAGCTTTAAATTGTTTGACACCATATAGAAGATCAATAAGCAATTTCGATATTACTAAATAGATATGAGGTTTGTATAAACTATAAGTAAATCAAACTCAGGTTGAAGCTGTACCTGAAAACTTCAAAATTCAAAAAGTTATTTATTCCGTTAAAATATTACTTTTTTGTGGAATCGTCAATTTTTTTTTACCCTACCGTGCAGTGCTTGACGTGGCAGCTACTGAGAAACACTGCGAGAAAACTCAGTAGGAATCCTTTTTTAAAATATTTATTTCTTACATAAAGTTACATTGTATTTAAATGTGTTAATTTAGAGCGACTCAATCCCAAGCTGTTTTGTCACTTAAATAATCAGAGGTTTTGTAGTAAGCCCTGCTACACAATTTGGTTTTTATAATTCTTTTAAACTTATTCATAGACAAATGTCTTCCCAGTGATATCCGAGAAATCTCGGATATCACTGGGAAGTTTGTTATAGAATCTTATACATTGCCCCATAAAAGAGTTACTTACTTTGTGGAGACGGGTGGTATGTAACACAAAGTTATGCTTTTATCTAGTATTTATATTATGAGTATCACTCCTTTTACAGAAGGAGTCTTTATATTTATGCATATAGATTAGATTCTCACATATATACTGACATGCTACAGTCAGAATGTTAATCTCTTTAAACTTCTCTCTCAAAGATTCTCGCGGACTAAGTTTATATATGGCTCTTACAGCTCTTTTTTGCAATAAAAATATGGTGTTAATGTCCGCAGCGCTACCCCAGAGAAGAATTCCATAATTTAATTAATCCCATTCAATATCGACTCGGCAAGTTTGAACTACGAACACATACGAATTACAGTGTAGAACCCCTGCCGTAGTATGCAATTAAAAAATATACCTGGCGAAACTTATTTTCTTGTCATTATTCATCTTGATAGTATTCAAGGGCACCTAGTTAATGTGGTATGTATAAACAAAGTAGACATTAATAATAGGAAACCGATTATGGGAACGTTGGAGTTCCACTAGTAGATATAGGTACGAACCGACTGATTAGAGTTATTTTGATGTATAGCTTAGGCGTTTTGTAAGACTTGCAGTAGATATATATAGGTACCGGCTGATAGATCCTAGTTAGTTGAGTGTCCTGTTGGCGTTACTATAGTACCTAGATATAGATGACGGAGGAATGATTTGCGTTACTTGATTGGCCTGTTGGGGTTACTATAGTACCTAGATATAGGTACCGCCTGAATGGTCTGCGTTAATTGAGTGTTCTGTTGGGGTTACTATAGTACTTAGATATAGGTACCGGCTGAATGGTCTGCGTTAATTGACTGTTCTGTTGGGGTTACTATAATACCTAGATATAGGTACCGCCTGAATGGTCTGCGTTAATTGAGTGTTCTGTTGGGGTTACTATAGTACTTAGATATAGGTACCGGCTGAATGGTCTGCGTTAATTGACTGTTCTGTTGGGGTTACTATAGTACCTAGATATAGGTACCGGTTGAATGGTCTGGGTTAAATGAGTGTTCTGTTGGGGTTACTTTAGTGCCTAGATTTAGGTACCGGCTGAATGGTCTGAGTTAATTGAGTATTCTGTTGGGGTTACTATAGTGCCTAGATATAGGTACCTACCGGCCGATTGGTCTGCGTTAATTGAGTGTTCTGTTAGGTTTACAGTAGTAGATATAGGTACCGGGAGATTGATTTCCGCCATATGATTGTTCTGTTGAGATTTCAGTAGGAGATATGGGTACCATCCAATTGGTCTACCTTAGTCGGGTTACAGTAAAATAAATTTATTTATCATTTGTGCACGCTATACACTTCTAAACACTGGAAAACGCTGGATGCGGATAGCGCAAGACCGGCAATTGTGGAGATCTTTGAGGGAGGCCTTTGTCCAGCAGTGGACGTCTTTCGGCTGATATGATGATGATGATGATGATGATACACTTCTAACCGTGAAAGACAAAGTATTATTATTAATAATTATAACGCAAAAATATTAACATTGTGTTACTGACGAAGTGTCAAACGGAAACGGTTCTCAACAATTTATTTTACTAATCTAAGCGTCAATCTTCTGAGGGCTTAATACCGTGAAGTTCCTAACTTAGCTCATCTACAGCTTTCTCTAGAGCCCTGATTTGTCAACGGGAACTTTGAGCTTGTTCTTTTAGTTTTCTTTTGTCTTCGCATTGCTTACTGCCTATATTATGTACACACGGCAAAATAGATAGTAGTCGTAGGCCGGCCAAGAAAATTTTCCTGTCAAATATTCACAGGCATAACAAAATTCTTCCAAACCGATCTAGTAGCCGCATTACTTCGGGATATTGGGTAAGGAAGTCATCAATGGCTCCCTGTGACTAAGTGCAGGCAGAGGTTCGCAATACCAGCCAAGGTTAATTGGACGTTTTACAAAACGTGATGCTACCAACGTCCAAGCTAAACTGGGACTCTTCTGAAGTCATTTTCTAAATTAAAGTTTGATGATGTTGTCACCTCGATATGGGAATCATTCTCGATTATGGAAATTCATGGCACTGACTTATGTTGGAATATGGTAGCATAGGGACGACTGCCACCAGTAATAGATGAGTGAGATAATTTATATTTAGTGATTCATATCACTTAATATAAATTACCTACTTGATTATGGAAAATGACGTCAATACTTTTCCGACGTACAATATTAGTTATGCACAACTCGATATCAAGTAATGTAAATGTTCTTAATCAGGTAAATTATAAAAATAACAATTCAACGAAACACTAATAACTATTGTTAACTAAGTAATGAATTGATCAAACAATTTAAAATATTTTATTAAAACACAAAAACATTAAACCCTCGGGATGTGGGATTGGATCTTACGGCGCCGAGACGTAAGATTATGGAAACCGCACGTTCGCAAGCAGATTGTTAACTATTTTATTTTATACTGCATATTCCATGCAACATTAAACTGACAAAAATAAGGAGAAGTAATTGCGTGTGGACAATGGATTATTGGGAAACAAACACGAATAAATAGGTAGTGTGAATATATCTGTCACTTTTACGAACACCGTCATAGTTGGTGTGCCATGCAAACCTATTAATTTTGCTGTGCAACAATAAATGTCTATAATTTTATATACTGTAATTTAATAAAATAACTTTTCAATTACGAAACCCATTTAAATATCAATACTATAGATTTGTGCCTTAGTCCGAAATTACATTAAGTTCAAAATATTATAATCAATATTATTAAATCAAATCCATAGCGTCACCTAGGTAGCCTCGAAGCAACTAACGGATTCGATCAACTGAAAACTTGTTAATTTAAAAGCAATAACAGTACACTATCGTTCATTTTAGAAGACTTCATCCGCACACCTTGTGATGACTCCGCAAATGTAACATCAGACTAGCTCTAATATTTTGTCTCTTGTCATAAACTTATAAAATAATAATAATAATATCCTGGGGCACGATTTACACACGGCCATCTGATCCCAAACTAAGCTGACTACTACATCCACTCCGTTTTTTGTAAATACATACTTATATAGATAATTACACACAGACTGATGACAAACAGACATGTTCATGCACACGTATTTGTGCCATACCACCCAGGGTAGGAATCGAACCCACGACCTCCGGCGGAGTCCGGCTTGAAAAGCAAGCATTTGCCAACCACGCCAGCAGGAAATATTCCTGAAAACCTTACATATTTCCATACAAACCTTCATCCGCTATTGTTATTTTACACCCTTGAGGGTAAATCTTGTACAAACTTTTGAATGTCAAAAGAAAAAAAAGAAAGATATAATCAACAGCCTAAAAAAATAGTTTCCAGCTTCTAGCTCTAAAAACGACGATACTTCCATACAAGTTTTCATCCCTCTTTCGACCCCGTACAACCTTTTTAAAATAGGCTATGTAGTTTCTTATGTTCTATCTGTGTACCAAATTTCATTTAAATCGATTCAGCAGTTTTAGCGTGAAGCAGACACACAAACATACCGACAGAGTTACTTTCGCATTTATAATATTAGTAAGGATTCACTTTAATTATAGCTACATTTTGTTGTAATTAATTTTAAATATTTAAGCCGTTTTGGAAATTCATTTATAGTACAGGCTGGCCGAGGAGTCGACGTTCAAACGCAAAATTTAGATACTTTATGATGAGAAGTATCCGAATCACCCCCATGTATGTTCTACGATTTTGCGTAGTTTTCGAGATAGAATTTTTTTATTTTTTAATGACTTTTTAATGAATTTTTTAATGACTTTTTTCGTAAATTTCACCTAAAATCAGTTTTGGAATTTTTGCTCGTTCTGTTGAACATTTCTAGTTCAGTTTTTTTTGTGGTAACTAATTAGCATAGTTTAACCTAACACCCTAAGAAGTAGGGTTTATCTAATCATTGCAGAACTGACATAGAATTTATTCGAAAGTTCAATATTAGGGTTTGAGCTCAGGACTCATAAATTGTCAAAGTATCAAAAAACGCAAAATCGTAGAACATATATGGGGGTGATTCGGATATAGCTCATCATAAAGTATCTAAATTTTGCGTTTGAACGTCTACTCCCCGGCCACCCTGTATATTGTAGCCATATAAGATACACTTTCGTGAGGTAGATTTATTTTGAGTATACAGAAACGATGATACAATATGTCTACATTGTACACGTCGCGATGCGGTCTGTAGACGGACCGCCGCGCCGCCACCGAGCTATTTTGTGGAGACCTTAATTAAATATAACGTTGTATTACTGAGAATGTTATTTAATAAAATATAAGCCTCGTCCGTTGCGTCATCAATTCGACAATGGGCGAGCACAGAATGACAGAAAAAAAGACCAATGCTTTGGTACAGACGCCAGCTCGTTAAGCAACTCCAATCTGTCAAACTTCCCCAATTGATAGTGGACCTTATGCTTGTGGGATGACGTTGAATATCTATAAAAGAAATTTGACAGATTCGGGTAGCTGGATGTGCTGGCGTCTGTACCTATCTAGTTTTGTTTATTAAATTTATTTATTAAATAAACTCGCTGGTTGAAAACTAATAACGCACCCCGATGGTTAAATGATTTAAAAAGGCTGAATAAAAATGAAACTAATTGGTGATCCATGGTCCAAGAGGTCTGAGATTCAGATCCCCAGTCAGGCCTAAAACTGTTTTTTTGCCAAGAAAACCTCCCAGTAGCAGCCATGAGTCTGTAAATCGACGGTATAACGGTCTCGTATATAAAAACTGTCGGTTCTGTGCCCAATCGCTCGCCAGCTATGTCGGATCGCCTTCTCATGGGTTATGAGAATGACAGAATTGTATAAAGTGCACTTGTGTTGCGCACTCCCACCCACCTGTGTTTATTTCCTATAATGGGTGCATCTCCCTTTCCATATTGCAAGGGGAACATGACGAGCTTACAACGGGGGACTCAATAGTCATAAACAGCCTTATATAGGCTCACAGTGTCTGACATGTCACACCAGTAAAGCAGTAAAACCTCCTAAATGTACAACTGTAGGTACACTTTAAACTAAATAATCTACAATATTGACAATAAAAAATAGATTATGCCCTTTGTATATATTACAATATATACTAATACCGCAAGGAAGATGTACATACATATATACACATGCTCATGGAAAGCGTTCGGTGAGGATGATTTTTATTCACCCAAAGAGTGCTCAACGCGGCTAATATATAACTTCACAAAACGATTTCACATAAATGTAAAAATTTGAGGTATAAATGACTTTTTTTTAATTTGAACACACGACTGACTTCAACTTCTATTTGATAAAAACCAATTTTAATAAACATGAAACATCCCGAAATCATATTAACCAAATAAAACACATAACCAACAAAAATACCTTCAGTCACTGGAATTTAATTTCTATCTGTAATGAAACTATAACATATTTTAAGCCTGCAAACAAAAAACATAGAATGGAAACAATAACAAAGCCGTTAGACGAGGTACTTGCACCGAAAGCTAATTATAAATTTAATCCTTCAAAGAACTTCTCATTACATAAACTTATTAAACAAAACCCAACTACAGAGTTCAAAAAAGGTGAAAACAGGCGGAAACACAACAGTTGTTGGTTTTGTTCCACTCGATTTTCAGCCTTGCTAGTTATATGAAACCAAGTAATCCTTACTAATTAGTATTATAAATGCGATAGTAACTCTGTATATCCGTCGCGCTTTCACGCCAAAACTACTACACCGATTTAAATGAAATTTGGTATGCATATAGCGGAGAGCCTGAGAAAAGACATTGGCTACTTTTTAATGCGAAAATAGGGTTGTAAGGGGTTGAAAAGGGGGATGTAAAAGTTTTATGGAAATTTCTTTCGAGCTAGAAGCTTGAAACTTATTTTTTAGGCGGTTAAAACGATATAAATAATTATGACATTCAATGTCTGTAGAAGCTTTCCTCAAGTGTATAGATAACACTATTGTTATCTATACCCTTGATTTATATTTATATTATTACCTATCCCTATGGAATAGGTAATAATAGAACAAGTAGCAATTAAGCATTAATTTTATCGATCTTAAATTCATCGGAATATAAATTAATGTCGATATACTTCCTTTTCTGCTAATTGGTTGATGTGCTCGTAATTGGTTCTTGCAGTCAAATACCGAGTTCGATATAGTTAGTGCTAGATATTCATGTTTAGGCGTCTTAGTTAAGTAAAGAATCAAGGTTATAAGTTAATGTAAAAGTTTGTAAACCTCCCTGCGTTGGCACCTAATTCTCTTCTTCCATTGCAGCAATTGCATCAAACATCTTTATCGTTTTTGAAGTGATATTTCTTTAGGCGCGTTGAGTATATGTATTTTGAGTGAACAATAATCATGGAACTCGCGTTATCGTCACCCATGCTTCCCATTGGCTATATGTATTCTGTATATATATATATATATATATATATATATATATATATAAATCGCGAAGGTCTTCTTGCGTCTTTACTAACTACCACCCTGCGGCGTCCACTGAATGTAGTGAGATTTTTTATGTTTTCAATGCGTATGTAGGATATTTTAATCAGTATCATATCAGTAGTCGACGTCAAATTTCATTTAAACGTTAAATGGTGATATTCAAATTAAATATTTCTAGCTGAATTTGTGCGTCCGTTCACTCTTAAATCTTTCTTGCACACTGAATACCTGCGTATACCTACTAAACACTCCATGGACATTCCCGCCTCCATCCGAATGTATGTTTAAATCAATTCGGTATAATGCTCTGCATATATAATAATGATTATAATAACTAAATTACATCCATCTACTATTGAATTCAGATTGGTTCCGAATAACTGAATTAGTGCGACCGTTCAGTCTTAAATCTTTCTTGCACACTGAATATCTCCGTATACGTTCAAAACACTGCATGCACATTCCCGCCTCCATCCAACCATATGTTTAAATCAATTCCGTATAATGTTCTGCATAATTATATCATAATGATTTTAATAACTAAATTACATCCATCCTGTGCCTCTAAGCTTACCTGTTTATACATACTTACCTGTCCAACTCCGAACTTACCTGTTCACAACAGCCTGTGCCTTTTGAGCTTACCACGACGAGTGAGGTAAGTTTGTATGTAGGTACAAACAGGTAAGCTCAGAGGCTCAGGCTGATGTGGACAGGTAAGTCCGGAGTTGGACAGGTAAGTATGTATCAACATGTAAGCTCAGAGGTACAGGCTGGTGTGAACAGGTAAGTTCGGAGTTGGACAGGTAAGTATGTATTAAAAAGTCGAAACGTCTCTTCAAGAAAAAAAAATATGAGGGTTGGAAGAAATTTTGTTTCTCCCTCTCTCCATCTTCCCCGTCCTCCCTTAAGTGGAAAAATTTTAAAAGATTTTGACGTGGCTGCGTTCCCTGTAATCCATCAATAATTCCTCGGGAGACAGCTAATCCTTCCTTAACAAATTGGCCCCGTCTTATGTTCCTCTTCTTTGGGTATAAGGCCTCCCTCCTATGATCCTCTAGATAATCCTTTTTCTCTACCTGAGCTGGAGGCTGTATTACATAATGTACAGGATTCAGCTCCAGGATTCGATGGTTTTCTCTACTCTTTTTATAAAATTATGGGTCAGCAATATCTTTTAGATATAATAAACTTATGTTTCTCTCAGGGATGCGTCCCTAACAACTGGAAGACACAATTAATCATTCCAATTTTAAAACCTGGTAAATTACAAAATAACCCAGATCACTATCGTCCTATACCTCTTATCCTGTTATATGTAAAATATTTGAGCACCTAATTAAAAACAGGTTGGAATGGTTCGTGGAAAATAGAGGTATTTTAGCGGAATCCCAGTTTGGTTTTCGTAAAGGATTTAGCACAATGCAACAGCCTCGCTAGCTTTGTGACCGATGCACGCATTGCCTGTAGTAAGAATAAATCTGTTCTTGCAGTTTTCTTGGACATTTCAGCTGCTTATGACAGTGTTCTTCTTTCAATACTCAGGACTAAGTTAAGTCAGCTGAGTATCCCAGTAAGGATGATTCATTGTATCTGCAATATGCCTGATCAGCCTACACATTCCTGGGGAAAGGTATGGTCCCAGGTCAGTGTGGCGTGGATTACCGCAAGGCTCTGTCTTGAGTCTTTTATTGTACAATATTTATACATGTGACTTACATAGGTCTCTCAACATCAATTGCCAAAAGAGAATGGCAGAATTCGTATCGCATACTTCCGTTGTTGTTCAGCTATATAATTTGTACCACTTGTTAAGACAACTAAGGTATTGATTTTAATGTAAGTATAATATTTTTAGAACTTGGAATTAATTAATAAAATCAAAAAGAATATTTCAATTATTTTCAATAAATAAACGTATTAAAATCGTAAACTAAACGCAGTTACGTTTACAGAAATTGCCATGTGTAAAATAATATAAATGTCGAAATTATAATTAATTATTTATAAATGGGAACAACATTACATATAAATCATATACTTATAGACTTATTTATTATACCTAAGAAAGCACAGTAGTTGCATTAAATCGTAATAATTAATGATTTAGAATAGGAACGATTTTCGTCGTCAATATTTTTTTGTTCATGGCAATTATTTATTGACAGGCAAAGACAACCTGTCAGGTATTTATTGCTGTTGTTTTGATACATGTCATCAATTTAGCTAATAATCTTGCAGATATTACGTGAGTTCAGCATCAGCTATAATATATGTCTGTAGACAGTGGATTCACGAAAAGACGCTTTATCATTTAAATAAAATGTCGAGTTTGCAATGTGGTAATTGCAACATTCGTTTGCCCCGACTAAGAAGACAAGCATTATCCGAATGAGTGAAGTTCTCAATAAACCCAATGTTGCTTTGTGCTATGTGATAATTATTATTGTTTGGTACTTATATGAAGATATTCTTAGATTAAGTAATAGTAAGGATAAATTAATAATAATATCAATAAAATTAATGTAGTTACAAACAACAAATAATCTATTGTTTTATTTACCTCCACTCAAAACCTCATATAAAACCCCTCGCAACGTCACACAAATGTACACTGGGTTATGAACAATGTAATTAATGGAAATAAAGACCTTTTCATTATTTCAACAAATAATAGCTGTTTGAATCTTCCTAACCTAACTCGCGACCCGGTTATGGTTTTCGGGGCAGGTTCGGAATAAATCCATGTAAAAAAACTATAAAAAGAGCTACAACATTTACTTTATCACCATTATTACATTTATTACATAAACATTGGTTTATGTAATAAATGTAATAATAATATCTAGGGACAATGTCACACAGATCATCCTAGCCCCAAAATAAGCAAAGCTTGTACTATGGGTACCAGGCGACGATATGCATACTTATATAGATAGATAAATACTTAAATACATAGAAAACATCCATGACTCAGAAACAAATATTCGTGCACATCACACAAATATTTGCACTTACCGGGATTCGAACCCAGGACCACCAGCTTCGTAGGCAGGAGCACTACCAACTAAATATAATATGTAACAATCTTCATTGGTACACTAGTTAACACTAGCATTTCATTGCCACATCAGTAGACACACTTTGATATTTACAGTATCTTTACTACTTAGGCAGTAAGAGTGATTTTCGAACTGCAATGTTTCCACGGTCATGGGGTTGACCCACAGATTACCAAACGTAACCTTAAAATAAAACTGGCTATAACTTTTATATCCCAAGTTCAAAAAATCTAAGAAATTAAAAATGCCTTTTCTATCACATTAACCACCAATAAAAACATAAAATATCCCTTAACACGAAATTTTACTAGCGGTACAAAAGCCTCATATATTCTTGCCGTTTGCCTTTTGCAATATGCTGATGATCTTTGTTTGTATGTTACTGATTCTTCCATTGAAGCTGCTAAAGAATCCATGCAGGTTTCTCTAGATTCTTTAAACAACTGGCTTTTCTCCCATGGTCTCCATTTATCTCCCCAAAAATGCTCATCAGTTATATTTACCAGTAAAAGAGTGACCCCACATGTTCACCTATAAATTGAGAGATCTCCTATCAGAGTTGAGGATAGAGTAAAGTTTCTGGGTGTTACTTTAGACTCTAAATTATCTGGCGTTTCACATCTTAATTATATTACTAACAAATGTGAAAAGAATGTAAATATGTTACGTGCACTTGCATTTGTTTGGTGGGGTGCTCACCCTTTCACTCTGAAACTTATCTACAATGCCACAATAAGAAGCTTACTGGATTATGGCACTTCCTTACTTGAGCCCTGCAGTAAAATCGCGTTGGCTAAATTAGAGTCCATTCAGTCTAAGTCACTCCGTATTGTTCTGGATTGCATGAAATCCACGCCCATCAATGCTTTGCGGGTGGAGAGTGGAGACGCTCCCCTTGTTATTCGTAGACAATATCTTGCTGAAAAATATGTTTTTAAGGTATATTTTCTCAAAAATCACAACATATTGTCAAAACTGTCTGAATTAGTTAGTTTATATGATCAGAGTGAGTATTGAAAGCACAAAGCAAGCCCTCTAATTCTAAATTCATTTAAAAAGATTAGTATGGTAGAGATGAATTCCTCTATTTACCAGTGCACTAAATTCCCATTGTATGACTTCCCATAAATTCAAATTTTATTCCAAATTTTATTCCTCACATTGGCATAGATAAACAAACTATTCATGCCAATGATGTTTTCTCTTCTATTGTTTATGATAAATGGAGAGACTATCATAATTTTTTTACAGATGCTTCAAAGTTATCTGATGATAGTAAAACAGGTGTTAGTGTATATTATTTAAATTCTCAAATTTTTTTACAGTTTCAGTGTCCCCCAGAGGCTTCTGTTTTTACTGGGGAGTGCATAGGTATCCTTGAGGCATGTGTAATTATCCTATCTCATAATACTATATCCAAAGCTGTTATTTCTCAGACTCCAAAAGTGCCTTGGCTGCTATTGTCAAAAATCCTTTTAAAGATTCCCTTCGCTCTCCTATTATACTGGAAATAAAAAAAATGTCTTCATTCTTTCTCTATAAAGAATGTAGAGGTCATATTAGTATGGATCCCTGGGCATTCAGGTATAAGAGGTAATGAGTGTGCAGATGCATATGCTAAGGCTGCTATTACCAGCAATTTGGCTGATCCTAAATATTTTTCGGTGCAGGTGTATGATCTACTTCACCTTCCCAAAACTGATATGCATAAGTCCTGGCAATGCTCTTGGATTGAATCAAGTAAGACCAAGGGCCATTGGTATGCCTCTTTTCAAGCAGAAATACCCTCTAAACCATGGTTCTACAAATACAAAAAAGTTCCTAAATTTAAAACTTCAGTTTTTTGCAGAATCCGTCTTGGCCATTGTTGTACCCCTGTCTTCCTTCATAAAATTAGGATTCGTGACAATTCCTTGTGTGAATGGGGATTAGATGATGGATCCCTACATCATATTTTGCTTAAATGTCACTTAAATAAACCTTTCTCATTTGCGAATATTTCTTCTTTAAACGTTCACCATACTCTAAATGTACGTCACCTTCTTTCATTATTTCGTAATCCCTTAATGATAAATGCTTTTATTAAATTTATATCGACTAACATGATAAAATTATGATATTTATGATTATTGTCTTTGTTGATACGTAATTTATGTATTTCTATTCACTAACTCATATTTGTGTTTGTCTTTTGTTACAGGCTCTAAACTAGTGCCACAAAAATAAAATATTAATTAACCTTTGTAGTTTTCCATGAGCAGTCAACAAACACGTGACACTGGCAGAAATTGATGAAAACACCAGCAGATTGCCATAACACAAAAAAAAACTTCACTTCAACTTATGTTATTAGGTAGCTTGAAAGATACATTAGACAAGGAATTATTAACATCGAGTGGAATTCCTTGATTTGGTACAAATTCATCTGCTTTATAAGGTTGAAGAAGTTACGGTTTGCCAATTTAAGAATCCTCCTTGCACTTCTTTTCATTCTGATCAATATATTATTATAATCACTAACTATAATAATAGACCAAATAAATAACCACTACAATACAATAATTCACTTTGGTGACAAGCTTGCATCACGGCCGGCACATGTCTTTTTGTTAAAAACTTCGGCACACGAGCGCGCTGAAGCCCGCCGCCCCGCGCCCCGTTCCATTCGTCCCTCGTGAACCCCGAATAGGCCTCTCAGACACCGTACCTAGTGCCGGTTTAAGGATATTTAAGAGACGCAAGATAGTTGTCACGAAAACATGATAAAAACTTGACAAATTAAGTACGATATTCAATGGACACGATAAGATCGGTGAACTGAACTCAAAGTATACGTGGTAAATTATACGCTGAAATCTAGCGCCCTCCAAATTTCAGTCTGACGATGGCGGAACTATATTATACGCTAAAAGGCATTCTAGTGATGGAATTACGTCCATGCCAATTTTTCGCCCTTGGATTCTAATGATCATAAGGGACCCTTGGGCTAAAAATGGGGGTCAGTCAATCTTGCGTCCGTATACCGGACGCACAAAGTCAGTCGGACGCAGCATGTCATACATATATATATATATATATGTAAGGTTGTCTGGAAGTGATCGCTGTAAGCGATAAGACCGCCAATTGTACCTTTTTGAATATTATTAATTACATTATAAGACAGTCGTTTCGCCTCTTCGTTTCGCGGGTTCGAGTCCCGCGCCAGACAACTAATTGTGTGACCCATAAATAGTTGTTCTGAGTCTGGATGTACTTTGTGTCCGTCTATTATATGTTTGCAAAGTACCCCGCCAAACAGGGAATAAATTAACTAGAGCGGGGTTCAGTCAATGGTATGCAATAAAGTGTATTTATCTTATATTTATGTATACCTCCGTGCGTTATAATAACAATAAATAATGTCGTCCTAGCCGAATTTCCGATACGGCGGCCAGTCTCAACAGAGATTAGCCATCTGCGCGGGACGTATTATGGTGCACAAGTGTGTGCGCAGACTATTCCATCACTCTCATGATCCGATGGGACGCCTAGCGACACGACCGGAATGAGGTCAGGTACAAGAGCGACGGCTTTACGTGCTCTCCGAGGCACGGGGGTATTATACCGCCAATTCCCAGACTTCGGGCTGATGTTGAGAATTCTTTCTTTTTACAGTAAAGTCCCAAAATCTTTATTGGCCCGACCTGGGATTTGCACCCAGGACCTCGTTATCTGCGGCTATCGCTAGAGCAACGAAGCATTCAAGTGCGTTATAAATTTTAAAAGTATACATTATATATAAAAAACATTTTATGTTTAGGTATATAGTGTTAACTATAATATTGTAGATTATTTAGATGTGAAATGTAAAAAATTGTTATCACTTCTAGCGGTCAGTCTACAATCATTTCATATTAGTTAAGCGTGGTCCTATTAATTTAGATCGCGATCGGAAAAACAAAAGATACATGTTGCCAGTTTTGTGCTATATTTAATATTTTCCATATACATTAAGATATTTTTAACTCATCACGTGTCAAACGTCCGACCAGTTTTTGATTAAATTAAGAATTGAGGCAGGTTATAACAAAGAGGCGAGTTTGAATATTTATCTTATCAATCTATCTGTTATTTACTATCATTGATTCATTGAAATAAAAGATAATATCGACATACAGCTAGGTAGTTACAGAAAACTTGCTAAGATCAGAAAGATCCTTTGAATTATAATATTTCAATACTACGGGCGCGGTACGAGCACGATAATTCTTCATTTACAGAAGGTTGGAAGTAGCAAAATGTTCCATGATTGAACATTTTTTATGTATTCAAACGACTTAGGTCCAATGAATCTACTTATACCAGCATATATACAATAATGTCAATTTCATGTTAATCACTGCAATTTTAAGCTTTCGATTGTAGGAGTTCAAGGCTTATGCAATGTGTCTCCCACTGTAGCGTACTCTTATGATATCAACATAGCATTTTGGAGACGAAAATGAAACGATGGATAAGTACACACGGCTACATATCAAGCTATACATTTCCAGTATAAGCTGATCCCGCGTTGTATAGGATTTCTATACAATGAGAGGTCAGCTTATATCGGAATAGTATAGCTTGATATGTAGCCGTGTGAACAGGTTAAATCAATAAACAGAGCCGTTATGTAACCGAAGGGCCTTATTCAGATAAAAAGATAATCCTTTTATGCGATTGCTGTAATAATTGAACTAGACGCCAACGTAGGGTAGTCTCACAAATTGTAAGTTATACGAGGACTACCTTAATTCTTTACTTAAACTAAGATAATTCAACAGTATACTTTTCATTAATTTTAACCGCAAGATCATCACAAATACATTCAATTTCTTGTTACGCAGTACGATAAGCTCAATGAGATAGTCATTGTAATGCGTCAATGTGTAACTGTTGCCGAACTACCTGGTACAACTAGAAGGTATAATTTTTGGAATTGAAATCAGTTAACTAATTAAATATTAGTATTACTGTACTGTGACGCATATTGTGTAACGACGCACTAATATCTAGACATATAATAAAATCGTAAGAAAGTCAAAACTGTACATTGAATATTTTTTTTAAAGGATACTTGGGATGTGATCTACAATGGATATCGAAGCCAAAAATATAGTTTTTAGAATTTTTGTCCGTTTTTCTGTTTGTCTGTATGTATGTCCGGGTTGAACTCAAAAAGTACTGCATGGATTTACTTCAAATTTTGCATGAATATTACTAAGATTTCGGGTCAACATATAGGCTACATATTATCACGCTATCACTTACTGGGGCGGAGCTTAATTTATAAAGTTTAAGCGGGTAAAACCGCGGGGCACAGCTAGTTTAAATATATAAAAATGTGCACGAATGCACTGTAATTTACTGGCTCCTTAAGCTCGTTAATAAACGAAATAATGAACATAATCGTCACAGTAATCTTGATTTATATACAAGTTGTAACATGAATAGTGCAAGAAATATTAAAGATCATAATTTGCCTGTGAAACATCTTAAAAGAAAGAAAACCAATTTGTGAGATACGGAAAGAAAGTTTTATAGCTCGCCATAGAAGATGCGACATTTCTATATTAATGATCTAAAAACATATTGTTTTCTTTTTACATCATCAACATTCGATTTATTATATAATTCATAAATTAAATTAATCGGTTTTTATGGGGTGTATTTCGTTTTAAATATACAGATAGACAAGCCTTGTCTAAAAATATGAAATCATAAATTTAATCATCGAATGAGCTTCAAACCTGTACGAATCTTGAGGCGATCTGCCGTTCGTAGAACGATGCTCCCACTAGCTACTACGAACGATACAACTCTTACTTAAAAATAAAAAAATCGCCAAACTGTCACCGTTTAATGGACATAGTGGCGCTCTTAGGTTCAACTGCGTGTTATACAGATATGTATTCTATCTTAGTGGGTATATAGTTCACAATATTAAACTACTAGACAAAAGCCTCCAAATAATTATATACCCCATAATCGCCACGGTTAGGTTTGGCGGGTTGGCGATCGGTTTGATGGTTATAGTTCACAGAAAAAAAGTGTTGGCCGTTCTCTGGTAGGTATTCATCGGGACGATTTCTACGCCCCCACAGGATGAGGTGGTGATGATATTCTTCGCCGTCACTACACAGCGATAATACTTAACCGCAGCAATATTTTTCTGTTTTATAAATCTTATGATACATTGAACGTACCTCATAGATACATTACATCAAGTTTAAGAATGACTCATCGTCATCATCATCATATCAGCCGAAAGACGTCCACTCCTGGACAAAGGCCTCCCCCAAGGATCTCCACAATAGCCGGTCCTGCACTGCCCGCATCCAACGGCTTCCCACGACCCGCACAAGATCGTCGGTCCACCGTGTAGGAGGCCTGCTCACGCTCCGTCTTCCGGTTCGTGGTCACCACTCGAGTACCTTTCTCCCCATCGGCCGTCAGTTTTACGAGCTATGTGTATATTTTAGTTTGCTAATAACTCAGCTAAGTAAAATATATATCATAATCTGACTTAAAAATAATTCTGGGTAATGAAATAATTAACTTCATAGCACGTGTAGATAATTGTATTCAAATAAATAATTGGAATTCACTAAACATTGTACGCCTAAATGGCTCGACATAGCTGTACATAAAATATAACTGTGACTGGAGACACTTAACAACTTTTGACCTATACACCTAAATAAAATATTAAATTTTTATCGAATATTTAACAAAATAGATTTTATGACAGATACTTCCAAAGACATACGGATTGTAACGTTAAAGAAAAATCTTGTATATCTATGTATTTATTAGAACTTCAAAACATAAGTAAATTAATTGTATTAATATTACAAGCGAATCATTATATATATTTTTTTTTCTTTAACTACCCCAATTTGTTTAATATTTTTCTATAGACATAACTTGTATATTGTAAATTAAATTAAGTAAACGCCCGATTAGTATTTAAGAACCTTTTGTTTAATTTGTTAAATATGTTTCTCATATAAGTGAATTGTATTCTTTTGAGGAATAAAGATCTTAAACCAGAATATTCTGCTGCTCCGCTGTATGGTGTCGGCTATTATGTGGTGACGAAGAGGAATATCATCATCGAAATCGTCCCGAGGGAATACCTACCAGAGAACGGCCAACAGTTTTATTCTGTGATATACATATGACCATCAAACTGTGATCGCCAACCCGTCTGCCAAGCGTGGCGTTTATGGAGTATCCCCCATTCTTTGGGGAGGCTTTTGTCCAATAGTTTAGAAAATATACTAATTACTACTACTACTACTAATTTACTTTAGAAAATATAATATAATGACCTTACCTTGTAAATATATATATCGGAATGTTGTTTATTTGCATTTAAAAACAGGTCAATTTTCCAGCAAGCAACGCAACGCAACCGAAAACGAATCGCACGTGTACAGCTAACAACAGCTATATTATGTGTATTAAATTATTAAATAAAGTGCCGAGTTTAATAATAGCACTATTTTTTTTTTATTTAAACGTTAAATAACCAAATTGTTAACTGATAATTGTTTTTATAGTATACAAGTATACCTCGACTATACAGCTGTGAGCCTCGTGTGTCTTGTGTGTATATATTTTGAAAAATCTATATTGCTATGTATTTATTAATAATGAATTAAGTAAATGTCTAAATTGTATGGTATTTTTTTTTATTAAAATGTAAATTTGCATGCTGAAAAGTAGAGTAAGAGATACCTATTTGTATTATGTTAAGAACTTTTGTCACCTTATTCACGCAAATAAATGATTTTTATCTTTTAATATTGTAAACTATATAGCCACTACGACAAAATAAACATAACACGTAGTTCAACCAAAGAGCGTGCAACTCTTTGGTTGAACTACAGTATTACTGGGCATTCAAACGTCGCCAATCTGCAACAGTTTAATAACTGTTGCAGATTGGCGAGGTTTTTTTTTAAATATCCGTGGTTTCCTGTGCATGAAGAATGAATGAAAGAATGAAACCTAATTAAACTGTTCAGCACAAAAAATACTAAGTAATGACAATCCACCATTGTCTACGTTAGTTTTTATCCACGTTAACCTCGCCTAATAAACATGACGTCCAAATTGTTTCAAAACCTTTGGTAAATACATTCACGATGTTTCTGCACGAGTTAAACCTGCTGTGGTCGGTTGTTTGACTGGCGTTTCTTGCCCAGCGTCGTCTGCCTAAAGCGGGGGTTATAGGATCTATCCAAGCTTGATTTCAATATTTTTTAAAAATATCAGTATACGGAACTGCGGGAAATTTGAGGCAGTGCACTTAACGCCTTCCATAGCCTCCCTAGCAATCGCCGATTATCGTATTCAAAAACTCATGCAAATGTCAGCCGTTTTCAATATAGAAATTGCTACGGTTTTTTATTAGAACTGATTTTGTTTTAGCTGATTTGTTAACCTGATCTTCATAAAAGCTGTTCTGCTCCTCAGCCCCTCCACGCCATCGCTATCTACCCTAAATTGCAATATAAGACTATGTATCATTTTCTTAGCCCATAACTGCAGTGTAATTTGTAGGGCCCACTCGGAACAACTACATGTGGGTGACACAAACAGTTGTACTGTGTGGGAATCGAATCCGAAACTCGAGGGTGCCGTGGAAGTAGCGAGGCGACTTAACTTTTGGGCCATACAAACGTGGATCGTGGGTTCGATTCTCAACCAGGACAAATATTTTTGTGCATGAACATCTGTTTGTCCTGAATATGAGTGTAATTATCTATATAAGTATGTATTTACAAAAGAAAAGTAGTATAATATGTAGTATATCAGTTATCTGGTTTCCATAGTACAATCTCTGCTTAGTTGCGGATCAGATAGTTTTGTGTAATATAATGTCCCAGGATATTATTATTATACGTGCATACGTATATAATAGAAAATAGTAAACATTGAGAAAGTTTGAAATCGTCTTCAAAAGATCAGATTTTTCCCAGTGTGCGTGAGAATAAACATATGGTATTCTCAGTTCCAACATAAGTCGAATTCACAAAAGTGATGTTAGCATCGTCTTTATAGAAAACAAAATAAAGGTCATTTCTGTATAGCAAATATGCTTGCACTACTAAATCGACGCCACGTTAGTGCTTTTAAAATATCCAAGCCACTACGTGTCGCGCATTGTACCGTTAAAAACAAGTTCACGAAGTTCCACTCGGTAGTGCAAAATCGATACCACGTCAGAACCATTAGTATTATGAGAACCACCATACTACCCACTCAACAATTACAATGTCATGTTCGAAGAGTATCCACCCACACAGGGTCGATTGAACCTTCGTCTTCGTAATGGAGCTCTTGTTTTCTTCAGAATAATATTATTAACTGTGACCCCGACGTAAACTGCATAGAATATTGCTCTTTAAGATGGACACGTATATAATACAATGCAATGCATAACAATTAGCGTGACAGTTTGCAATCTTTAGCCTGACCTGGTTGGTTCTATTGCGATATAACATCAATCTATTCGGAAGCTTATTTACGTGAGGCTCTTACAAATGTAGGTAAAATATAGGTACATACACTATTATTATTTCTATACCTACTATACTTTTAGTTTTTAGTTGAGTGTTTATTATTAATGGTAATTATTTATTAAATCTCACCAAGCACTTAAGGGAAGAAGCGAGTCAAGCGCAACAGATATATTCATCCAACTTATTAAAGTTGATTCTATGAATACGCGGAATATTTGAGTTCTAATCAATGCATATTTTGTATGTTTGAGACTCAATCCTACAGTCAAATAAGGAAAAGACGTAAAAGCGTATTTAATATTAATGAATTTTGTAAAATAATAAATAGTAAAGTGCTTTGTGTCCGATATTTATATGTTTGTTAAATACCTACCTCGCGCTACAGGGATTTGAATTCTTTAAAATGAATTTTGTAAAATAATAAATAGTAAAGTGCTTTGTTTCCGATATTTATATGTTTGTTAAATACTTACCTCGCGCTACAGGGATTTGAATTCTTTAAAATGTATAAAAATTGCGTTCACTGTCTTTGCCCTCTTATTTGACAATGTTAACAACAACAACAAAATATTCACAGCTCGTACTTTATAAATATAAACTTTACTTGCTAAATAATGAGTTATTAATTCATAAATTCACAGAGATATGTATCACCATTGTGAAACTTCAGAGACTTCATTAGAGATATTGAGGCCACTCAGAAAACTTTTATAAAAACCTGCTGCAATTAACAAAACACCGACTTTGAAACTAATTCATAAGTATAACATAATTTCAGCAGTTCACTAAATTATAGAAATTTAAGTAGGTACCAACAACGATGGGACACTTTTAAATCTGTATACGTAAATATAGGCGTCAAAGCAGTCTTCTCAGTTGACTCGGGGTGCATTGGATCTGGTGGTAGCATTAATGCGCGACCGTCGTTATAAACACAAGGTCCGCCGTAATAATAATATTGTATTCGTACATTCACATAGACAGAACCATTAGGACAATATGTAGTAAAATATAGCTATAACAATAATAATAATAAAAGTTTATTTTGACAGGCACTAAGTCCCAATTAAAAAAATCAATTACATTGGATTAAATTACAATATAAATATACAATTACACTATTATTCAATATAAATAAATTAAATATAAATAAATTAAAATTAAAATTCTACTTATAACTAACCTAATTACCTAAGGTTCGGACTCTGGTGCACTTTAATCCAGTACCTGTAAATCGGGCTGCAAATATCCTCACTGACGATCCTTAACAGTTGATTAGCTGAGCTCCGTATTCTGTCCCAGAAGGACGCGATGATATAATTATACTTTATGTAGGTACTGATGTTTAGCTAGCTTATATAAGTTATTGTCAAAGAGATCATGTTCAATGACAACAACTTAATACCTATAGGCTAGCTAAACTTTTTTCATACAATCCGTAAATATCTATGTGTATTTAGAAATAATTATGTATACTAAACTGTATTACTACAAAGATGTTTTGACTATTTCCAAGCGCTTTTATAACGTGGATAAAAACCTGTTTGTATTTTTTATTTATAGAATCATTTTCTTCACAGACTAACCTCACGCCTATAATTACATACGACCGAATTATTTTCTTTTATTTTCTTCGAAGTAAATGTTAGATTGGACACGTGTATTTTGCTGTGGGGTGACACGCTACTCATAAACAATATATTTTATTACTCAAAAGCAATGTATTTGATTAATTTGTGATGTATTCCTACTGAGTTATTAAGGAATTAGTTAACTTATATTATAATCTTACTAATATTAATATATAAAGGCGAAAGTTTGTGAGTGTGTGGGTATGTATGTTTGTTACGTCTTCACGTCGAAACGGCTGGAGCGATTTTAATAAAATTTGGTATGGAGTTAGCTGATACCCTGGATCAACACATAGGCTAATTTGTAAAGTTTAACGCGGATAAAACTCCGGGGCACAGCTAGTCTACAATGAATTCAAATAGATAAAATTTATTTAACATTATTCACGACGACCATCTGATGCCAAACTAATTAATATATTTATTTAAAGATCAACCACAGAGCTTCAAACGTAGAAATTATGCTTCCATTAGTGATGGGTATATTTATCTTCGATTTGGTTTGAAAAATATGCCCCTGGGTTCAGAAACACACAATTTTGTAAAGGATTTGTTCAGGCGTAAAACAACTATTAAATAGCTGCAAAACATCGGCTTAAAGTAGCAAGCTAATCGTTTTTCTACAGGCTGTTTATGCTCCAAGACCTCCAGTAACTTATCCCTCCCACCCCCTTTATTCATTAGACTACCAGTCGTCGGGAGAGTCTCCACAGCTTTGTTATTGACATCCCAGCATGCCATACGAAGCGGTTAACTACCTCGTTCATCATACGTGCGGCTAATAACAAGCTGTGGAACACCCCCCGAACGACGTATATCCAGACTCATATAACATGGATCTATTCAAGGCTAGAGTGAAGAGCGATCTTATGAGTACGCGCGGCCCACATCTTCATTTAGAATCAGGTGAGATTGTGGTTAAGCGCAAACCCATACAGCATAAAAAAGACGCCTTGTTGAAACTTCTGGTGCCCCACGTGTTGGCCGTGAGCAGGGCCAGCGTATCAGCTTGGTAACGTCACCAGGTTTTTGGGCACACAGCCCGCAGATAGTGATTTGAATAGGTACAATTTTTTGTACCTACTAGTTAATCAATGATAAAATAACTTATGTACTATTAAATATATATCATTTTTGTCAATTTAAAAGACAAAAACATGCTATTCATTAATATTTTTTTATGAAACGGTGCAAAATCTGAAACTAGTTACTAAAATTCCTCCAATATAAAGACGTATTGTTATATCTTATTATTTTATTTCCACGGATGTATTAGTTCTTTTATTATTACATAATAATTTTAAATGGTTAAATTCTGGTGTACAAATTGGCATATTCAGCTTTTAACATAAAATATATGTAACACCTTCCTTAACTTATATAATTTTAAATATCCTACCAATATTACAAAGGCGAAAGTTTTAAGTATGGATGGATGCATGAATGTTTGTTACTCTTTCACGCAAAAACTACCCAACGGATTTTGATGAAACTTTGTAGTAATATAGCTTATACATCCGAATAACACATAGGCTATAATTTATAAAACGCAGGTAAAACCGCAGGGCATAGTTAGTTCATTAATAGAAACCTAAATCAATAAATCTTTGTTAGGCCGTAAAAAACCTCAGGCGATGCTTGAGGTTGTATACGTCTGATAATTTCATTACGCTCAAAGCCAGATGCTGTCACCGATCCGTTAGTGAGTGGCGAGCTTAAATAACTAGGCTCGCGGTCAGTCGAGTGGATTAATTTTTAACTTCTCTGGCGGTCCCGGCAGAGGCCTAATGGGCGGCTTGAATAAAAATCTCTTGACACTAGGGTAACCACTCTCCATACGATAAGTTAGTTATTAATTACATTAAGACACTCCCTCATTAAAACAACCTTAAAGCAATGTAACGGGACACTGCACGTGTGGCACAGTGACATTGACCGCCTTTGTAATTTGGATTCGATCACCGGACATGAAAACTATCTGTGTAAATATCTTGAGACAACTAAAACATTGCTGTCTGAGGGAAAACTAGGCAGAGCTTGTACTGTGGCAACTGATTAACATAGTAATATTTTTCTAAATACATACATATTATAGAAAAATTACAAGCAAATTCAGAACAAATAATCAGTAAAGATATATCCTGTATGAAGATCGAACCTATGACTGCTTAGCAGTCAGGTTCACTAACTACTATAGACCAACAGGCCAGTCAAAAATATTTATAAAGTAACGTTTGAGGCAAAGTGCAGACGTTGCTTTAAAAAATAGACCGAGACGGGGCACATAATGCAAGCACTAAGTGCACAATCAGGGTAACGCGGGGCAGTTAAACGGGGTAGTAGAAGATTAGTACGGAGATGTATGAATTTCTCTTGTTTGTTCTCCGTACAGACCGGCAGTGTAGGACTAAGTACACCAAAATTATATTTTTAGAACAATTTATATATATATCAAACAATATTTTAAGCAGTATAATAAACATTTGACTTTACACACACACACACACACACGCGCACAACACACACACACGCGCACACACACACACTCCCATAAGCGCGCGCGCGCACGGACACACACACACCTGAACATCTGTACGACATTAATGCGGTGGACATTCTTAAGACAAGTGACAGGCCAGTTTTGTAGTACTACCTACATCATCTATTAATTAATATCTATATTTAATAATTCTTAATTTTTTGTGTGGTATTTAAGTAATGTTGTGAAAGCTGGTCTGAATCTGCATTCTCAAAAGAATAAATGAGCTTCATTGGTTCTTTTGAGAATGCAGATTCTTAAAACCTATATACCCAGTATCCGACCAGGTACTGAGGCCATAAATTGATAAATCTACATCAGGTAGCATGCATTATCTCGGTACACCGTAACATGTCGGCGCACCCTGAAAAAAAGCCAAGCGACAACCTGGTCGGAAACCGTTGAAGAACTCTGCTTAACATTAGGTACTTACTGAGTGCACTATCCGATATCATGTTCCCCAGTGGCTGACTACCTGAGAGTACAGGGCGACTCCCAGCGAGGCTATCACCTTCGCTCTGTGGGTCTGGTAAGGTGCGCTCGCTGTGTGACTTCGACAGGCTCGACCCACTGCTTTGGAATTCCTCCTAAAAATATAAG
Organism: Pseudoips prasinana; assembly: GCA_951640165.1. NCBI lineage: Eukaryota > Metazoa > Arthropoda > Insecta > Lepidoptera > Nolidae > Pseudoips > Pseudoips prasinana. The sequence goes on from OX621234.1 coordinate 29,618,621, forward strand.
ATATTAGTTATATAAAGCTGTTGGAAACCGATATCTAATCTAATCTAATCTAATATCTAGGGACAATGTCACACAGATCTTCCTAGCCCCAAACTAATCAAAGCTTGTACTGTGGGTACCAGGCGACGATATACATACTTATATAGATAGATAAATACTTAAATACATAGAAAACATCCATGACTCAGAAACAAATATTCGTGCTCATCACACAAATATTTGCACTTACCGGGATTCGAACCCAGGACCACCAGCTTCGTAGGCAGGAGCACTACAAACTAAGCTACGGTGACCGTCGATATTTATGAAGGATACAAGAACCTTGTTAAATACAACATGTAACTTAATTAACGCACATCCTGAAAATAGTTTGTTCATAATCGTTTACTGAATCGATTTATATCATTTTATAATAATATTAGTAAATCTTTATTTCAGACATAACCCCTAATTCGTTAGTTTTGTGTTAGTAACCAGTTATGCTTACATGCTATAATATAGTTAATTTTTAATATAGGTAATTTTTATTCCAAAATTATTAAAACTACGGTAATTATTGTCATATTAACTGTACAGGGGTACAGTCAAAACAAATTGAAATGGACCGTAAGTCAAAGTAATAACTTTTAAGATCGCAGTTTTATTTGTATTCAAACAAATTCCATCATTCTATATAAAATAAAGAATAATAAACTTTATTGCAAGAAACTAATTTAGTAAATAACAATGCATACACATGTTAAATAAAAATTTCAGTGTATGTATTATGATTACAACGTAATATTCCAATTGGGGTGTTTGAGGGTGTGCGTTAATTACGTTCCATGTTGTATAAAAATGGAACACAGAAAAATATATTAGATATGGTCCCAGCTTCCATATTATATCACTACTTACTATTATAAATTTATTTTGTTATTAAGTAGACCGTTCATATAAACAATACACAGATAGGGACAGGTCCAGATTTTATTATCTATCAACGCACTGCCCAAGCCGTTGAAGTTACACAAGTTGAACCAGTTGCTACATTTTAGTTAGTGTAGTGTAGTTCACTAAAGAAGGATCTTTGGAAACGCCTACCCTATAGGCGCAATAAGATTTGTGCGGTTATACAACCGCACAAATCTTTCGTTATTCGTTCATTATAGCAACATTTTATAAGTAAAAAGCATGATTTTAAATATTTTTCCTTCTGGTTTTTATTAATCCACACCGGTTTCGCCGTTTTTGAAAATTCCACATTATATAGATGAAATAGGGATGAACAGAATGTAATCTTCATCAATTTTAAAGTTAGAAGAATTAAATTAAATAGTTAAGCCCATTCATTTAAATGGTAAGGCCTGCTAGTCTAGTGTAAGTAAGCGTGAATGCTAAGCCCGAGGTCACGGGTTCGACCCCCACCCAGGACAAATCTTTATGATGAGTACGATTATTTGATCTGCGTATGGGTGTAATTTATCTATATACCTCTATTTAGAAATATACAACATGTAACTTAATTAACGCACATCCTGAAAATAGTTTGTTCAGAATCGTTTACTGAATCGATTTATATCATTTTCAATATAGGTAATTTTTTATTTCAAAACTGCGGAAATTATCGTTATTTTAACCCAGTACAGTCAAAACAAATTGAAATGGACCGTAAGTCAAAGTAATAAGACTTTTAAATGGCAGTTTTATTTGTATTCATACAAATTCCATCATTCAACACCAAATTAAAGAAAAATAAACTTTATTCCAAGAAACTAATTTAGTACATAACAATGCATATACATATCAAGATAAAAATTTAGTGTATGTATTATGATTACAACATAATATTCTAATTGGGGTGTCTCAGGGTGTGCGTTAATTACGTTACATATTGTATAAAAATAGTCGTAAGTCGTCTGATTATCATAATACAGGCTCTGTCTAGTTTAGGATAAGATGGCAGTGAGTTCTTTTTATTTTATATGTTAGCAAGGCAAACGATCAAGTGGGGCACCTTATGTTAAGTGATCGCCACCGCCCATGGCCGCATGGGTACTCGCAACACCAGAGGAACGGCAAGTGCGTTGGCAACCTTTAACGAAGGAATACGCTCGCTTCTTGAAGGTAGTCATTTCATACGGGATCGGAAATACCTCCATAGTTAATTGGTTCAACAGAGTGGTAGTGCGCGGTAAAATACTTCTTGTGTACCGCACGGTGGGACACGAACATGCGTCCAGGAATGTGGATGAAATTTCCACTTTTGGCAAGGAAGTTCGTGGCAGACCGGGGTGACAGGTATAAGTTCTAACAATTTCTAGTTCTCGTTTTAATGGATAGCCGAAACAGGTTATACAGTAAAAAGATTCTATATCTGATAAAATAGGATGCTTGTAACTTGTATACACCTGTCGTCAAAGTATATTATACGAAATAACATCAAAATTATAAGTAAAACTTAATCAAGTCTTTTAAACAAATCTACAGTATGCGACACTTGCCTGTATCTTTACTTTATCAGGTATTTTTTTTAAATCAGTGCCACTAATGTTTAGAGGCTTAAGACTAAAACTATATCTAAAGGTGCTGATTACAAAAATAAAATATATTATGTAACATTTACAAAAAATAAACGGGACCATTTTAACGAGCATTCTAACGAAAGGATAGTAATATTCTATTAATTAATACTCGCATATTATTCATTAGCAATATCATGTTTCATTGAAAAATTCAAAATTATTCATTACTAGCTATGCCCCGCGGTTTCAACCGCGTTAAAGTAGTTTTGGCGTTAAATAGTAACAAACATACACCCATACATTATACTCACAAACTTTCGCATTTATAATATTAGTAGGATGTGTATCTCTAGCGGTTTTGGCAGTGCAAGCCGGAATAGCTCGCAGATGGTAGATTTTTTCCTACTTACTTGACATTAATTATCGTCATATTTTGGACAATTCACACAATATATTTATAAATTCTAGCCTATGTATTATTCTGCTGTATAAGCTATATTTTTGTAAATTTTCATTAAAATCCATTCAGTAGTTTTTACTTGAAAGAGTAACCAACATCCATCCATCCATCTATATTTACTAACTTTCGCGTTTATAATATTAGTAGCATTATTCCTTATTCATTATTTATCTTAGTCCTACGCCTAATGTCAGATTTATTATTTACACTGTACCTACTTGATCTCATTGTAAGTGAATAATGTTCTCATGAGATCCAATAAGGTATGTAACCTGTATATCTAATTATTATCCTACTAATATTATAAATGCGAAAGACTGTGAGTTTGGATGTTTGTTACTCTTACACGGCAAACTCCTGATTGAATTTTGATGAAACTTTGTAGTAATATAGCTTATACATATATCCGAATAACACATAGGCTACAATTTATAAATATTAACGCGTGTAAACCAGGGCACAGTTAGTAATATAATATTCCTACTAACCAGTAGGTACATACTAGTATTTGAAAATTAAAGTGGTCGTATTTCAAATTCATTTTGGGTAAATGTTAAAATTTAAATGTTATATTATTTATAGATTTCGCGATCCTAAATGTTTATATTAATTAACTAAATTTACACTAACCAAATTGTTATAAGTACTACAATATATCAGATCAGATGAGATATAATAATAATAATAATAATGTCCTCCTAGCCGAATTTCGGCCACGGCGGCCAGTCTCAATAGAGATTCGTCATCTGCGCGGGACATAGTATAGTGCTCAAGTGTGTGCGCATACACAGGAGCACTTTCTATTTCATCACTCTCATCCGATGGGACGTCTAGCGACACGACCGGAAAGAGGTCAGGTACGCGGCTTTACGTGCTCTCCGAGGCACGGGGATATAATACCGCCAACTTCCAGACTGCGGGCTGATCCTGAGAAATTTTTCTTTTTACAGAAAAGTCCCAAAATCACTTTTGCCCCGACCCGGGATTTGAACCCAGGACCTTGTTTTCTGCGGGTGAACACGCTACCGCTAGACAAACGATGCAGTTCAGATATATTATGTTCACATCCATAGCAAAGTAAAATATAAGAAATGTTATTATCAATTAAAAACTCTGATAGACCATCCTTCATACGCTCGTGCAATTTCTAGAAACAGGTTAGTTCAACCGCGCGCTATCAACACGTAGGTACGGTGAACGCACAAGGTACATACCTACTGCCTCGACTTATTAATAATTAGCTACATAATTTTGTTAATAAGTCAGAGAATAAAAAATACATGCAAACAAAAATTTATGATGTAGTTCATAAATTGATTGTGATGTACAGAAGCCAGCACATCCAGATTACTGATATACTACATATATTACTTTTTCTTTTGTAAATACATACTTATATAGATAATAACACCCAGACTCAGGACAAACAGACATGTTCATGCACACAAATATTTGTCCTGTGCGGGAATCGTACCCATGAACTGCGGCGTGAAAGGCGAGCATCTACCAACAAAGGGAACCGGCACGTCAACTCACTTGCTACCTTATATATTTACCGACCTATGCTAGTTGGTAATTAAGACTATTTTATTTAATGGTACCGTATGTTCCCATGGTGTACGTTGACAGTACATGGCGCGCATCGGTTATGACCGTCGTATCGCCACTTCATATCCCGGGTTCAATTCCCGCCCATAATAACCATTTATGTAACCCAAACGTAGTTCCGACACTGATAGTTTGTGTCCGTTAATAATTAGTTTTTAAAGTACCCGCGACATAGACATTCTTAGTGCGGGCGTGGTCTTTAATTATCGCTATACTAAATATAGGTCTAGGTTTCAACAGTTTGATATCTACAGGTGAGACTGATTTACTGTCGTGGCCTCTAGATCACGGAGATGCTTGGAAATTAAACCAGTTTATTAAACATAGCTGTGCCCCGCTGGTTTACCCGCGTTTAACTTTATAAATGATTACAGCTCCTCCCCCGTACGTGATAGCGTATATATATGTTGACCCGACCTCTTAGTAATATTCATGCAAAATTTGAAGTAAATCCATGCAGTACATTTTGAGTTTAGCCCGGACGTACAAGCAGACAAACAGAAAAAATCTAAAACCTATATTTTTGGCTTCGATATCGATTGTAGACCACTCCCCAAGTATGCTTTTAAAAAAATATTCAATCTACAGTTTTGATTTTCCTATTATTTTATTATATGTATATAGATAAATGCTTATCCTCGCTGATTGACTACGAGCTATTTTTAAATTTACTGTTATATCTAGCCGCTATACCTCGGCTTCTCTTACAGAATACCCGCCACTTGAAAACACCTACCTGATGTCTGTGCAGAGTCCTTCCTGCGAACTCGCCATTACACGTCGAATTCTCATTCAATGATTGAAGGGATATCGAGCCTTTCCGCTGCATAGCTTGAGTTCCACTCACTGATTGCTTCCTAAATAATTCAGTCGTATTCTTCAAAAAGCTATCCATTTTTTTTCTAAAAAAGGAAGATTTCCTCTCTAGTGGAGATTTTCCTAATGAATTCAGATCTAATTCTGACTGAGACAGTCTTCCTCGTCTACTCAACATAGTTTGATCCAAAGATAGTTTCCTATCACGAGTGCTCACATGTGGGTATTCGACCGGAGGCGGTAAATCAACCTTTACATCTGAAATTGTGCTATTTTGTTTACATTCATCGCTAATTAATCCGACATCAGATAAGCCTTCAGGTAAACTGGAACATTCGTGCATTGTTGTATCAACATTGTCTTTGTTTTGACTAATTATTTTTATAGCAAGCTGATTAGTTGCGTTTATACTGTCTTCTGTTTCACCGTCGTTTGGTTCTAAACACTCACTATTTACGACGACGTCAGGGTTGGTTGCACTGGGTAGTTCTATATTTGGATCTATGTTATTCGCTTCGCCATCAAAAATATCTTCGCTTTCATTAAAATCCTTATTTTGCATTACTTTGCTACCCCGAGGGGCTTTAATACGCATACTCCTATTCATTTTAACTGTTCTTAAAATCTCTTTTATTTTTAGGTTTTCTTTAAACGCCTTCACATCTGATATAGATATAGGGGATTTATCCGTCTCCACGTGTTTCTGAGGTTTGTCTTTTTTAGACTTCTGGCGGAGTTTTTCCATTTTATAACACTAAACTGTCAATTTTCGGTCACAAAATCAGTGTCATCACGTTTTTATTTAGAAATGTTTATCAGTAGAACGTAACTAGCACACAAGTTACACCTGTTCAAACCGTGTAATCATGGTAAAGGCGGCACCGATAACAAAATGTCGACGAAAACGGAGTGACTTGGAATTAGAAACCAATAATATCGTTATACGCGCGCACTGCAATATGTTGTATGTTCTGATCGCACCACTTTGATATTATTTACGAAAAGCACACACTGTAATCCATTTTCTTTGTCATTAGCAATAATGTTGCAACGAATAGTAAGACGTCTCTGCGCGCCGTTCGCGTTGATTAAGTGCCAGTAGCAATAAGTAGGTAAGTCGAATATACATACGTCCACCCTCAACTGTAGTAACACTTAAAATATATCTCGAGTTTTGTGATAATCTTTGATAAAACACCTATCTTACATGTAACGTTTTGTTTTTATCTTTTGTTAGTGTTGAACACATATCGATGGACCTATTCTCCGATCACGTAGATAATACATATAGCATTAATTTTCCGCTCCACCGTTTTATCATTACGCTACAGTCAAATATTTATTTTACAAATATTTACGTGATAACTATTTTAGTTTATAAATAGCGGTACTGTGTACAACTATTCGAAATACGTTCATTTAACCTATTTTACACAATATAGTTACGTATTTACCTACTTCGCTTTATCGAATTGATAAAACTTTTATTGAACTCATAATCTAATCATAGTTTTTGTACTATGATATTCAAGTTATTTTACTATCCATTATGTTATGATAACAATTACTAATTCACTTTGAGGAGACTGATAGGTAATTTAACTTTTTTAGTTACATACAAATACCGCCTAATTTTTGCGTCAGAATAGAATGATAAGTAATTTAATAATTCGCCTATTATTTAATAGGCTAATTATTAATTTTACTACTAGGTACGTTAGGGTAAACAATAACAATTGATTATTTATCCGATTTGACGTGATATGTGGTTAGAATATAAACTCAGTATTAACGGTCAATAATTAAATCGTACAAATTGGTCAGCATAATATATGCTCCACTATGATTATCATATCAGTCGAAAGACGTCCTCTACTGGACAAAAGCCACGAGGATATCTTCCCGCGACCTTTGCAAGATCGTCGGTCCACCTTGTAAGGAGCCTGCCCACGCTGCACTCTGCCCACGGCAGAGCTCTGAGCTCTGCGATCATGGCGCTTCAGGTGACAGGTGGTGGGTCTCTTCGAAGACACCAATCTCTGCGCCATGTACGCCAGGCGTGAGACCATCATGCCTAAAGACATCCAGCTCGCCCGCAGCATCAGAGGCGAACGTGCTGAGACACGTGCGTTCTCTCATCTGTGTCTATTAAACGTACTCGTTCAAGTGTTTTCTAGTCATATAAAAGGCCCTTTTCAGGGCCACATATTATTCTGATATTTTAATATCTGTTTCTTTACGACAAAATTTTCTAGTTACTCTTGCACAAGCAACCAAAAATAGTAATACACATACATTTAGTTATGCCAATATTTGATTTTTTTTTATAGAATACGATAGCAAACGAGCAAGTGGTTCACCTGATGGTAAGTGATCACTGCCGCCCATGGCCATTCGCAACACCAGAGGAGCTGCAAGTGCGTGGCCGACCAGATTCAGTAAACAAATCGTTTTAAATGTTGAACCTCTTTATAAATTTATATAGTAAGTAGTATAATCCGGTAAATGCTTACTATATTATTATATTTATTTTGTTTGTTTGCTAAATAAAGAACGATATAGTAAGTATATATTATCTAATAGACTAAGTACTACCAGTAAATACTAGAAATTGATCAATTAAGATATACTTACAATATTATTATTTATTTTGGAAACACACAAAATATATAAACATACAAACAAAATAAAACAATATTGGTTGCCACCAAAATAATATCTACCAGCTATAATAAATGTGGGCCAGTAAATTATGCCAAACAATTGAAAAGGAACGTCATTAAATTTAATTTAATATTTATTGAAAGTGGATATAAGTCGATATATTAAGTATATGTATATTATCTAATAGACTAATTACTACCAGTAAATACTAGAAATTGATCAATTAAGATATACTTACAATATCATTATTTATTTTGGAAACACACAAAATATATAAACATACAAACAAAATAAAACAATATTGGTTGCCACAAAAATAATATCTACCAGCTATAATAAATGTGGGTCAGTAAATTATGCCAAACAATTGAAAAGGAACGTCATTAAATTAAATTTAATATTTATTGAAAGTGGATATAAGTCGATATAGTAAGTATATGTATATTATCTAATAGACTAATTACTTACTACCAGTAAATACTAGAAATTGATCAATTAAGATATACTTACAATATCATTATTTATTTTGGAAACACACAAAATATATAAACATACAAACAAAATAAAACAATATTGGTTGCCACAAAAATAATATCTACCAGCTATAATAAATGTGGGTCAGTAAATTATGCCAAACAATTGAAAAGGAACGTCATTAAATTTAATTTAATATTTATTGAAAGTGGTTTCATTTCAATCGACCAGGGGGGCTACCGACTAATTCGCCGGTCATCGTGATAAAGGTTAAAAATTACTAAAAGCATACGTTTAATTGGCTTCAACTCATATACCCAATGCGTAAGGAACAATGTAAACATGCAATAACTGAATGGTTATCTCAACTTAGTTACGACGAAACAGAAACTTTACTTCTAAAATAGTACATTACATACCAACACACACATACTTTACCACATAAATTATTATTTCATTTATTTTCTCTTTAATATAGTAGCATTATTTTTGACTCTCAACCTTTTTTGTATACAACTCAGTTTTAGTACCTACATAATTAAATTTTGTTTATTATAATAAAATTCTTACGCGACATGCACGATTGGAGAATGCCTGGAGATCTGTTATACAGGTTTAGTTAGAGCCTAGTAAAGACTCCAGCTCTCTCTAAAGTTCTAATTAATCAAAAATTGTTTATGCATCGCATTGTCATTTATATATGAACTTTTTTACGAGAGTAATAACTCATATTTTTATTTTATTTAATCGGCTTCAACGTTGAAAATCGATTCCGGACCCTTAATGACGTCACATGTGCTCATGGAAGCCGATTGAACGAATGATTTAGTCATTATTAAACTTCATCTAATTACACGGCGATCACGATCACAATAAACGGAAAATTAGGTGGTAGCCACTCTGAAAAAGAAAAATTTGGCCGTCACGGGACGCCTGTGCAGATGTGAAACAACGACATTATTTTTTAAAATTAATATGCAGAAAAGAACATATTTTGATATGAACTAAATATGTCATAATCTATTCTTCTATACATATAATAAATCTGTAGAAAAATATTTTTTGTACATCAAAAGAAAATCCAAAAAGAATAGCCAGGGTATTAAAGAACAACCAATAGAACCCATTTCCAGCATTTTTAGAATTTTTGTCTGTTTGTCTGTGTGTCTGTTTGTCTGTTTATATGTTCGGGTATCACGTAAAATATACGAAAGCAATGTAAATAACTTTTATACACAACGATTGAGCGTAACTTGAGGTAACATTTAGTTTTTGTTTTATTGCAATCGGTTCAGTCTATCAAAAGATATTAGATTTTAAAGTAATCATGAAGAAAAATAACACACATTTCGTCAAGATGAACTAATGTTTATAGTTGAACTACCTAACTGTCCGATAGATGTCATTGTGCATATTATGACATCTCTTTACTGAATGAACTACGTTGATAGTTGATTTTTATTTTGATAGATGTCGTTGTGCATTTCTTTTGACTCGCGGTGTTAAGATTTGCCCGTGTTTGCTGATTGCATGAGTTACGTAGGGTTTTGAATGTTCCGAATTGTTTCGAAATAAGGTCTTGGTTGGCTAGAAGTATGTCGTTGTCCAAAAATTGGTTATTAAAATATTCTGTTTTCTTCGGGCAAATTGAATTATGTACAAGGTTGGATTTGTTATAATTTAATTTTAAATTATAATATCAGTCGATCGAAAGTTTGTGCTGTCGATTCGTTTGTAACGGGAATGTACAGACGTTTCAAATTTTATTGAACCTGTCCGATTGAATGTATTTGAATGTAGTAAATAATCCCTGTCTCTCATAATTTTCTCAGCACAAATCTATATACCTACCTATGTAAAAGAGGAAACTGACTGACTGACATATCAACGCACAGCCTGAACGGCTGGGGTTAGAGACTTGAAATTTTGCCGGTAGTTACTTTTTATGACGTATGCATTCACTAAGGAAGGGTTTTTGGAAATACTAACCCTAAGGGGGTAAAATAGAGAATGAAAGATTGTATGAAAATCCGTCATTTTTGAAGTTAAAGGCATTGAAACTTATATTTAGTAGTTCAGCTAAAAATAAAAATAAATATTTAAGAATTTCTGAAAATCCCACCCCAAGGACGTAAAATAGGGGATGTAAGTTTGTATGAAAAGTGTGTAATTTTTTAAGTGAAAAGCATGAAAATTGGTATTTGGCCTTTCCGTTAAAAATAAAAATAAGTATTTCAGGATTTTAAGAATTTCCACCCCTAAGGGCGTATAATAGGGGATGTTTGTTGCGTGTGGGTATACCTATAATGGTTCTGAGGAATTTGAAGCCACCTAAACTTTGCAACGGCACTAGGCTTCAAGTGAAAACTTTGCATCGTGTTTATAGAGGCTACTATTATGCCTGGATCCGCCCAGGGAGAAACAGTGTTCGTCTCACGTATTCCGTTAGTGCCAAATGATCTCCCTTTTCAGTTTAAAATACTGTAGTTCCCTATAAAAGTGTGTGTCGCGATAACCATCAACAAATCGCAAAGTCCAACTCTCAAGTTAGCTGGAATTGACTTAAGGAAGGCGGGCAGGTCACGTGGCGTGCTCACATGTGAGTTCATCCCACAGTCTGGTCCATGTAGTGCGAGGACCTACGTCTTTTGCTGAGCTCCGGAAAGTTGATGATATTGAACATCCCACATACCAGGCCGCTTGCCGAGCACGCCATTTATTAGATGGAGGTCAGCATTGGGATGACGCCCTAGCGGCAGCATGCGTGAGCGATAGTCCACATCGCTTGCGACATTTGTTTGCCATCTTATTGACCTTTTGTGCGTTATCGGGTGCTAACCAGTTATGGCAAAAGTACCATGACAAGTTTGCTGAAGATTTTATGAGACATGTACAACTAAATACTGATGGAGAAATTCCTGACAGGGTACGTGAAATTTGTCACAACAGGTCCTTATTGGCTATTCAAGAGATAGTTATAAGTATAGGAGGGAACCCGATCAGTCAGAGGCTGCGAAAATGCACAGGAGTTTGCCAATTTTTTGTAAAAAGTCGGCGATGGCACATACCATAAGTTATTTTGATTGGTAATCTCTGCTCTTACGTTACATCACAGCAGGGGCTAATTTCTTCTGTGTACGGAGATACCACAAACATGGGAAATCAAGCTGGTTCTTGGCTATGTCAGCGAGCTATTTTGACTCCCTGCAATGACCAAGCTGCGGCAATTAGTTTCAAAATATTGACTCATGCGTCCGGGAATAGTAAAGAATATAGCTCAATAAATACAGTTATGGAAGAAGATGACGCCACGCACTACCTGGTAGAATTTTTGGATTCCCTCAGCACACCCGGACTTCCAACCCACAAAATAGTTTTATAAATCGGTGTACCAATAATTCTCCTCAGAAATTTATGTCCTCCCAAACTTTGTAACGGCACTCGGCTCAAAGTCACAAATCTGCAGCAAAACATTATCGAAGCTGAAATATTAACAGGTTGCGGCGCCGGTGATATTGTTTTTAGTCCAAGGATACCTATAATTCCTAAAAACTTTCCTTTCACTTTCAAACCAGTGCAATTCCCAGTCAGTCCCTGTTATGCCGTGACGATTAATAAAGCTCAGCGCCAGACATTATCCGTTGCGGGGGTGGACCTAAGTATTGGATGCTTTTCCCATGGTCAACTATACGTAGCTCTTTCACGCGTAAACAACCCCAATAACGTTTTTGTGTACGCTCCAGATAAAATAAAGAAGCACTAAATTAAATTAAAAAAAAATGTATCGGTATCCTCCCACAGCACTTTACACAAAAAAATACATTGTTAAGTTCCGACATCCACGCGAACGAAGTCGCGGGCACAGCTAGTGATAAAATAAAATATTACGATTAATAATCGCACAGTCGATTGTTTTGTTTCAAAAACAAACGTGGCGAAGCGTCGCTCCGCCAGAAATCTTTTTTACGTGCGGCTATAGATGTTTCACATCAAAAACTTGTGGCGCAGCGGCTAAGACAGTCGCCTCGCCGCTTCGTGTCGCGGGTACGAGTCCCGCGCCGGACAACTATTTGTATGACCCATAAATTGTTGTTCTGAGTCTGGATGTAATTATGTGTCTATTATATGTTTGTAAAGTACCCCGCGACACAGGGATTGAATTCCCCAGTGCCAGGCGTTATCATTTAAAAAACAAAAAAAAATGTTTCCATTTATTTAGGGGAAACACCAAAACACATTATTTTTTACAGTATTTATCACACTAATAACGATATATCAACATACTCATTAACAAACCTTATCATCAGGCAGATAACGATTTTGAAGGTTAGCTAATTTGGAACTATGTTGTCCAGTAACAAAATGGGTAAACATTTCTATCATTTATCCACCGTTTCCTTAGCAAATGTTAATCCTCTTCTTTGGGAATCTTTTTTAAATTTTGACGGCTATTCTGGAGATCTTTGACGGAGGTCTTTGTCCAGCTGTGGACTTCTTTCGGCTGATATGATGATGATAATGATTGGGAAGTTTGTTATAGAATCTTACACATTGCCCCATAAAAGAGTTGGAGACACAAATATGTCCCTTACCATATATATAATGAAACATTGTTATTTATTATGGAACATAATACGGGTTGTTCACTTGAATTACAGTGACCTGCAACAATAATATTACGATAACCAGTCCACCTACACCTATAGCTGCAGTTATTATCGCGTCAGGCGACACGCACGGGAGGCTCGTAGGACGGCACTAACCCAATGCAATTTGCATATAAATTTTACGCTCGCCGTTAAACTAGTAAACTCCGTAATAATGTAATGTACATCCATGAGATTAACACCTCACTAGTCGAATTAAGATTTATCGTAAAGTAAGGGACAGAATACAGGCACCAAGTCACCGAAGCACCATATACATACATGTTCCCGGGGGTCCCCACATCAGGCGTCAAAAGTCCATGACAGGTTAGGTTTAGTCGGTGAGACACTTTTTGCGGGTGGCAGGCGTAAACATTTCTCCTGCCTTATAAAAAAAAAATAGTGGGGCAATGTTTTTAGTTGTGCTGAATTAGTGGCACTAAAATGGATAAGTGATATAGTGCCAAATAAAAGGAAGATGAAATATAATATGTCCTGCGCAATTGGCTAGTCTCCATTAAGACTGGCCGCCGTGGCCGAAATTCGGTCGGGAGGACATCACAATAGTAGGGTACCAGAAGTAACTTCACGATTCTTACAGATGCACTTGGGGCGCAGTGGTGATCGCCTCGCTGCTACCTCGGCGCCCTCGTATTTCAGGTTCGAGTTAGGCTCAGGTTAACCGGTGGTGGGTAAAATGTTGTTCTGAGTCTGGTTGTGCTTTGAGTAAGTAAATTACTTACTTGTAAAATTCTTTGTATTTTTATTAAACCCATACAGATAATTAATAACCCCTATAGCTTTGCCATAATACAAAATACTTAAAAATATTGTATATACAAATTCGGATTCATATGACGAAACGATGGTTTAGGAAATAAGGTATACACAGGAATACACGGGAGGGATGAGTTATATTTTTCCATGTCGATATTTTACCACCTTCCAGAGCTTTAGGAATCATAAAAAAACTGAATTCTAAAATGAAATATCAATTTTTCATACGTTTTCCGACGATAATAATCTGTCTAATAATAAACATTAGCGCATACACTTGTGCACTATAATGTCCCGCGCAGATGGCTATCTTCTATTGAGACTGGACGCCGTGGCCGAAATTCGGTTAGGAGGACTTCATCAATATGTAATCACCCCTCCCCATGCCAGGCTCCTACCTGCGCTCTAGCTGGTCCAGGTCGGAGGCATGCCGGCCCGCGAAGGGGTCAGTGTACCACGACACTTCTAGTGGTTGGACCTTCGAGTGTCTAGTGCAGATATACCTATATACCTACATAAAATAATCGCACGCTAATAAGTGCAGAAATCTATTATGTCAGTGTTTATGAAAATAAAGAACTTATTTATATTGACTAGGCAAGACAAAACAGGATAATCAACGACTGCTTCTATCACTCCGCGACGGGTTGTTTTGATCAGATTTGATCACAACAACGGGATGGATATAATGATAGACATTTAAAATGTTTAGCCACTGTCATCTTATGTATATCTTAGTTTGTGAAATCATCATCTTAATATTAATACGTGCAGCAAAAATTGTGTATGTACCAATTTTAATAAAATTGCGCGGGCGGAGGAGAATGAAATTTGGATCAGTTAAAGTTCATATGGAGAAGAAGTGCAGTAAACTGATATTTTAATATAATAATAATATCCTGGGACATTATTTACACACGGCCATCTGATCTCAAACTAAGCAGAGCTTGTACTATAGAAACCATATAACTGATATACTAGATGTAACTTTTCTTTTTGTAAATACATAGTTGTATAAATAATTACACGCAGACTATTATAATACTAGTGTAATTACGCCCAACTCAGGTCAAACAGACATGTTCATGCACACAAATATCTGTCCTGGCTGGGAATCGAACCCATGACCTCCGGCGTGAAAAGCCAGCATTTGCCAACCACGCCAACAAGCCCGTCAAAAATCAAAGGCATCACAAGTAAATTATATTAATGAAAAAAATATTGCATACACTAACGTGCTTTTAACACACTGACAAACTGAAAAGAAATCACAAACTGAGTGTCAAAACTAAGAACAAATTAATATTAGGTACTAGCTGTGCCCCGCGGTGTTACCCGCGTTAAACTTTATACATTTTCTTTGCTATAAACCTCACAGAGCCCGAGACCTTTCCAACGAATGCAAAACCGTGGAAATCGGTTCGTGCGTTCTGGAGTTATAGCGTCAGGAAGGAAAACCCGACTTATTTTTATATAGTAGATTTGTCTATAGTCTTTGACAATAGAAATGGTCGAATTTCGAACAAGTACGATCTCTAGAATTTCTAAATGCACAACCAAGAACTTATCAAGGATCAATTTATATTCAACGATGAAATAATTTTAATACCAAATATCCTGATTACACAGCAAATTTATCCGGGCGTAACTAAAAATGTATTTCGCTACTACAAAATTTATCATACGCACCGCTAAGCAGTGGAACACCCTCCCGAACGACGTGTTTCCAGACTCATACAACATGGGTTTATTCAAGGCTAGAGTGAACAGGCATCTTATGGGTACGCGCGGTCCATCTTCGACCACATCTTCACTTACCATCAGGTGAGATCGTGATCTAGCGCAAACCCATTCAGCATAAAAAAGGAGAAAAAAAAGTAGGTTAAGTTCGGTTTAAACTGCAACCCCAAGAACAAATTAATTTACACAAACAGTCCACTTTAAAAATAAATAGCAATGTATCATGGACTTAATTGCTGCTCAGATTATATCATATTTTGAGATACCTTTTCGGATGCGAATGATTTTGTAATAAAAACGGAAGATTTTTTTGGAGTTAAAACCTACCTTTAATTTATTCCACCAACTAATAATGGAGACGATGTCGTGGATAAAAACTAGCTCGCTTCGCTTATAATGCTTTCTCGCTTCGCTTAAAGGTCCGATAACAATAGGTTGTGACGACACTATTAAAAATACGAATTTATGGAACGACGTGTATTGCCGACGGTACTCTTTGGGCATGGATATATAGGCGACAAGGTAAGTTAGTACCTACATAACTGTTCCTGTTTTACAAGGAGCGTTTAAAAACATATTTCCTGTGAAACTATTCCTGGAATATTTAATCATTCTACGTGTATCGAATTTGGGGCCCTTGTTTAAGTTTTGATAGCATGATACACGCCTGACCGAACCACAAATTAAGTGTGCAATGTTTACCACTATGGACAATACAGTTTACGAAGTTAGAACTTGCTAATGTTAATCTGATTATGGATATTGACAGTTAGTTCCTCGTGACATATTACTTCGCCGGAACAAAATTACTATCGACGTACTAACTGGTACAATCCTGTTCATTAAGGTAGAATTTGCATATGCTATTCTAATTTTGGATGTAGCGCCTGGTCCCTAGTAAGCGGCTACTATCCCGGCACAATAAAGGGATCGACGTATGACGATGAAATATTGTAAGTCCTAAGTCCTAGGGTGGGGTGATTACCGACGGACTGAAATAGGATATGAGAAAGGATGCAGTACTCATAGAATACGACCCATATATCAGCCAGAGGTCTTAGTCAGGACGCGATGATTCTATAGTCTGTTCACAACAGTTTGTATAATATGTGCGTATAGCTATACTAGTTAAAACTATAAATTACTGTGTCGAATGGTAAACTTATAAACGTTAAATCAGTCAATAGCGGGCGATAAACGATTGTGTTTTAGAAGGTGGATTGTATATGATGCCTGCACGTGTGGCGCAGCGGCTAAGACACTCACCTCGCCGCTTCGTGTCGCAGGTTCGAGTCCCGCGCCGGGCAACTATTTGTGTGATCCATAAATAGTTGTTCTGAGTCTATATGTAATTTGTGTCCGTCTATTATATGTTTGTAAATTACCCCGCGACACAGGGATTAAATTCCCTATTGCGGTTATTATTTATTTTATTGTTATTATCAGTTAGTGACTGGCTACAAAAAATATATTGCACACCACAGTGCCATATTTCTTTCCTACCTTGCAACTGAACCTCTGCGTTAGCTACATACTGATACGTCAATCTTAATCATTTGATTTGGCAGTGTGTATCGATTGTAGCACAACGCAGAGCGCCCACCCCAGCTTGTTAGAGGGTGCTGGTTCCAGAACCACCGGACAATAAATTTGAGATTAGATTTACGCATTATATTGCAAAAATGCAATAAAATTAAATTTATATCAAAAATAATCGTCCGGCGGCAGTTATTATTTCTATATTTATTCAGATCAAACGAGAATATAAAAAAAACGTGTGTGATCCGGGTACACAGGTCCTCACAGGGACGCAGTTCATAATCCAAACGCTTACTAAATTGCCGTAATGAGATAATAGATGAGTAAGATCGTGAATGACAGAACCATTGACAATATGTAGTAAAAATATTAGACTTAAACTAGATAATTAAACACAATCTCTTGACAATAACTTGATACGAGCTAGCTAAATATCATTGCTATAATAAAATAAATTTTATAAATGTTTTCATACAATGTGTACCTAAATATCTATGTTACTAGAAATAATAATGTATACAACTATATTACTACAAACATGTTCCGACTATTTACGCTTTTTTAAAGTCTACGTTAATAAAAACCTTTTTTATTTTATTTTAATGCGCCGCGACCACTATTTCCGGCCATGAACCTTAGTTTGCATCTGTATCGACGAAATGGCCTCACCGCACTTCAATCGGGCAGCCTACAAATCAATAGAGAAAGGCAGTTTCAGAAAGCGTCCCTTAAAAGCCTCTTATACAACTTCATTTCAGTAACCGCCTTAAGCCGACGTTTATTAATAGGGGCCTGGTATATTTGAAAGGAAACAAAACAAATTGATTGTTTACAACTATATAATGTTATCTTTTTTTGAAGGCATTCTCTTTGGTAATATGAATGGATAATCACATCATTTAAATGATCACCTCGGCTCCGTATGGTAGCGTTCAAACGAGTAGTCCGTTTTTTCATCACTTTTTGACATAATGACTATCTCATTGATGATCCGTGTTATGTTACCCGTTAGGTCTTCGCCAGTTCTTGGATTGTTGTTATGCACCAATGATTTCACATATCTCCACAAAATATCAATTCCAAATGAAAAAAAGCCAGCCAAGTGTGTGTCGGTCTCGCTTATGAAGGGTTCCGTAGCAGCAAGTAAGTATTCCAGTTGATTAGATGAAAGGTAAATTGTGGTTTACGATTTATGACGTATTAAAAAGAAACTACTTACTAGATCTCATTCAAACCAATTTTCGGTGGAAGTTTGCATAGTAAAGTACATAGTATATTTTTTTTAGTTTTATTATTCTCTTATTTTAGCAGTTACAGGGGAGGGGGACACTCATTTTACCACTTTGGAAGTGTCTCTCGCGCAAACTATTCAGTATAGAAAAAAATGATATTAGAAACCTCAATATCATTTTGAAGACCTATCCATTGATAGGTATATAGTGTAGTATATGTAGGGTACGATGAAAAAAGAAATTGAGTTTCAGTTCTATGTATGGGGAACCCCCAAAATTATTGTGTTTTTTTTTCTATTTCTGTGTAAAAATCTAAATGCGGTTCACAGAATACATCTACTTAACAAGTTTCAACACTACAGCTCTTATAGTTTTAGAAAAATGGCTGTGTCATACGGACGGACAGACAAACAGACAGACATGACGAATGTATAACGTTTCCGTATTTTGCCATTTGGCTACGGGACCCTAAAAAGGGGCGTTAAATTACATGATCTTGACTAATTTAAAATTAATTTAAATATTGCATACCTGTGGGCAACAGATAAAATAAATAGATATTTCATTTGAGGCTAAAATGCGTATAAATTACCTTTATTTTTTATTAGGGGTGACGAACAAGTGAGTTGCTGTTCAAAACTAATCATAAAAAAATGTGCATTCGATCTATTTAATACTCTGTTGACCTTACCAATTGTGCACTAGGTTTATAAATTACGCTAATATCTGTCATTATTGAACATCTGGTTTTGGGAAAATTGAGAATTGGAATGCTGTTTCAGAAGCTATTGTTAAATTCTCCGTCATTATAATCATAAAAAACCGTATTCATGACAAACAATTCTGTGGAATTAAGTAATACCGATATTTGTAAATAGGATAATCGAAATTCTCTTCAAATAAATATAAAAATTAAAAATTTACGAATTCCTGCCCATCGTACTTACTTTCTTTCTAGAAATACGGCCAACTGACTATCCTTTTTAGGGTTCCGTAGCCAAATGGCAAAAAACTGAACCCTTATAGATTCGTCATGTCTGTCGGTCTGTCTGTCCGTCCGTATGTCACAGCTATTTTTTTCCGAAACTATAAGAGCTGTACTGTTACGAAACGAAACTTGGTAAGTAGATTTATTCTGTGAATCGCATTAAGATTTTTACACAAAAATAGAAAATAATAATAATTTTGGGGGTTCCCCATACATAGAACTGAAACTCAATTGTTTTTTCTCATCGTACCCATGCATGTGGGGTATCTATGGATAGGTCTTCAGAAATGATATTGAGCTTCCTAAAATCATTTTTTTCTAAACTGAATAGTTTGCGCGAGAGACACTTCCAAAGTGGAAAAATGAGTGTCCCCTTTCCCCCCCCCCCCCTGTAACTTCCAAAATAAGAGAATGATAAAACTAAAAACAATATATGATGTACATTACCATGTAAACTAACAACGAAAATTGGTTTGTACAAAATCTAATAAGTAGTTTTTTTTTAATGCGTCATAAATCGTAAACCGCAATTTACCTTTCATTTAATCAAGAAGAAATAATGCCCATGAAGGGTTCCGCAGCAGCAAGTGAAATACTTGCTGCTGCGGAACCCTTCATGGGCCTACATGGGCGAGTCCGACTCGCACTTGGCCGGCTTTTTCCATTTACTCTAATATCAAAATTGTGGTAATTTTTAATAAAATTCAAGATTACCACGAATTTTCGGATATAATCTAATATCTTTATTTCACAAATATAGGAATGTGTAAATTTATAATATACCTATTCTACACAATAGATATTTTTTTATCTCAATAAAGTAAAGGATCTAGCAAACATAAGTAGATAAGTATATTTAACAATGCAACAGAACACACTCTTGATTTCGATTTGAACATTTATCGCTTGCCTGGTACAGTGACTGGGACATCGAATTCACTGACTTGGGCGTCCACCAACTGCTTACACCGCAGCTTAATGACGGCGTGACTCGGAACGTTCGGATCTTCCATCTCGAATTCGATCAACCCTGTCACAATAAAACATTATTATACTGTGAAATTTAATTCTACTTTATATGTATATGTTAAAGAGTTTGAAGCTGGTGGTCCTGGGTTCGAATCCCGGTAAGTGCAAATATTTGTGTGATGAGCACGAATATTTGTTTCTGAGTCATGGATGTTTTCTACGTATATAAGTATTTATCAATCTATATAAGTATGTATATCGTCGCCTGGTACCCATAGTACAAGCTTTGCTTAGTGTGGGGCTAGGATGATTTGTATGACATTGTCCCTAGATATTATTATTATTATATTATAATTATGTTGGTTTGTTTTGATCACACAATACCTATTAGGTATTTCATTTAGAGATCGTCTTTTATACTAAGGTTTCATTGTTTGTTTTCATTACACGTAATTCGCTTTCCAAATTAATAAAGTCTTGTGCTAGACACAAACCATATAAACAACAATTCGCATCTGCCACATTGTACTGTATTAAATAACAAACTAGAATCCACCCGCGCAATTTATTCTGGTTTAAAACTCTAAAGTTATTCCTTGGAAACAGTATTTTTCTCGGCCCGGACAAAATCGGTCCAATGTTGCGAAGATTCGGAACAGCCAACTCTTTTTGGCATGAGAACCGTTAATTATACAATTTTTTAAAGAGATATCCTAGTGTAGTTTCACTAGGAATTCTTTATTTTAATGTTATTTTGATAGGTTTTAACTGAGAGCGCTTCAATCACAAGCATTTGTGTCATTCAATTAATCTGAAATAAATTCACCCTCTACACAATTTGGATTTTAAAGTTAAAGCATTATAATGCCCTAACTTTAAAAACCAAATTATCTTATATGAGGTAATGTGTTACAATTCTATAGAATTATTACACATTACCTCGTTAAAGATTTACATACATATAAAATTTAGATTATTTGTCCATTGAGAAAACCTTTTGTTTAGAATAGCAAGGCAAACGAGCAAGCGGGAAGAAGCGGGTAGATATATATAAATATGTTTATCAGTTTTCTAGTCGGTGTGTTAGTTGCCTTCAGATATTTATTTATTTCATTTATATAAACTTATTATGGGTTTCCATAATAAGTTTATTTACTTATTTTACGGTTTAAAAACCATGAAAGTCGTAATTGATATAGGATTAAGACATCCCTACATAATGTTGATGTGTATCTATATAATAAACACATACAATTTTTCACTATGTTAGCTCCTCAGGTCTGTTTTAATTATAACTTACTATCTGTGCCCCGCGGTTTTACCCACGTTAATCTTTATAAATTATAGCCTATGAGTTAATCCAGGGTGTCAGTTAAATCTATACCAAATTTTATTAAAATCGCTCCAGCCGTTTAGCCGTGAAGTTGTAACAAACATTCACACTCACATACTAACTTTCGCCTTTATAATATCACTGTGTGCTTAACTCGTTGTTTTTAGGACGTCTTCAGTATTCTCGAAAGCTCTTATATAGAACACAGAAAACACCTAGCAAGTCGCAGATGCAATTGGGATTTTAAATCCACAATACATTGTGACTACTTCTTTAGTCTAGCGGTGCCGAGATCAACCACACCGCAGATAGTCTCGGGTCCAATCTATCGGGTTTGTTTCCCGTGTCGGCATTTATTTTATCTTCTCGTCTATCGGTTGTCCGATTATGAGTGACAGTTCCTCTGAGATGCCTATGGATTTTTAAAAAAGGTAGCATATGTAATTTATTAGTTATCTGGTTTCCATAGTACAAGCTCTGCTTAGTTTAGGATCAGATAGCCGTGCGTGAATTTTGTCCCAGGATATCATTATTATTCTATCATCATCAAAATAAATTTATAAATTAACGTTTAAAGCGCTTTTTGTGGCGATATTACATCTTGACTCAGAGTAGCTATATAAAAGACATTAGCAAAAAGTGTACCACAATTAAGCCGAATAATGGCTTCTTTCATTTTTGTATCGGTACTTGACAGTGGCGTGAGATTGTAGATCCAGAAAATATGAATGATTAATCGGCCATGACCAGCAAAATTATAATATACGCCGCGCCGTGGCGAACGTAACGTAGACATGCATAGATAGGTATTCACCATTAGAACTTTATTAAAGAAGAAAAACACGTTTATACATAATTGATGAAATTAAGTGTACCTACCAACTTCATTTGGCAAATCATGTCAGCCAAAGTACGTCCGCTGGACAAAAGTCTCCTCAAAGAATGGTGGGATATGCCATAATCGCCCCGCTTGGCAGACGGGTTGGCACTCGCAGTTTGATGGTCATAGTTCGCAGAAAAACGCTGCTGTCTCGGCACTAGGCTGAGCCTGTCCTAAGGGGAGCTTCAATAAAATTGTAACACATCATGCATCTTGTTATTATTATAAATTATTGAACAAACGTTTAATGTTATAAGTTATATAATATATAATTGTAAATGGAATTATAATGTCCTCCTAGCAGAATTTACTTTTTCGGCCACGGAGTCCAGTCTCAATAGAGATTAGCCATCTACGCGGGACATATTATAGTGCACAAGTGTGTGCGCAAACACAGGAGCAATTTCTATTCCATCACTCTCATGACCCGATGACACGATCGGAAAGAGCTCAGGTACAGGACCGACGGCGTTACGTGCTCTCCGACGCACGGGGGTATAATACCGCCAACTCCCAGAATAACTTTTTGGCCCGACCCGAGATAATTGCACACTCTGGCTGAATATACCCATGTTGTAAGTGTCTTGAAATATGTAGGTAATCCGGCAGAGAATTTCACAGCTCTGCCGCACGTATGGGAAAAGAGGACGCGAAATTATTGGTGAATACCTACTAAGGCAAAGTAAAAGACGGTAAATATTTCTTACTTATTTATCTTCTACTATATAAAAATAAGTCCGGTTTTCCTTCCTGACGCTAGAATTCCAGAACGCACGAACCGATTTCCACGGTTTTGCATTCGTTGGAAAGGTCTCGGGCACCGTGAGGTTTATAGCAAAGAAAATTTATAAAATTTAACGCGGGTAACACCGCGGGGCACAGCTAGTCTTCTACTATATAAAAATAAGTCGGGTTTTCCTTCCTGACGCTATAACTCCAGAACGCACGACCCGATTTCCACGGTTTTGCATTCGTTGGACAGGTCTTAGGCTCCGTGAGGTTTATAGCAAAGAAAATTTATAAAAATTAACGCGGGTAACACCGCGGGGCACAGCTAGTCTACTATATAAAAACAAGTCGGGTTTTCCTTCCTGACGCTATAACTCCAGAACGCACGAACCGATTTCCACGGTTTTGCATTCGTTGGAAAGGTCTCGGGCTCCGTGAGGTTTATAGCAAAGAAAATTTACAAAATTTAACGCGGGTAACACCGCGGGGCACGGCTAGTAGGTAAGATAATAATAATATCCTGGGACATTATTTAACAAACTGCCATCTTAACTCAAACTACTTGAGCTTGTACCTACTATGGAAAACAGATAAGTGATATACCTACTACATATACTACTTTCCTTTTGGAAATACATACTTATATAAATAATTACACCCAAACTCAGGAAAAACAAACATGTTTACTACTCTGTCAACATGTTTATTAGTGAATTTTCCTTTATGTCTTCTACCGATTGAAAACGGGTACCACGAAGTGGTAATTTCAGTTTAGGAAAAAGAAAGAAGTCAGCTGGAGCCATATCTGGTGAATATGGTGGTTGCTGGATGGTATTTGTTGAGTGTTTGGTCAAAAATTCGTTCACAATGATGACCTTGTGCGAAGGCGCATTATCGTGGTGCAAAATCCAAGAATTTTCTCTCCACAAATCTGGCCTTTTTCGTCGAATTTGCTCTCTTAAACGCCGCATAACGCTCAAATAATATTCTTTATTGACCGTTCGACATTCCGATAAGAATTCAGAGTGCACAACACCGCGATAGTCAAAGAAAACAGTCAACATGACTTTGACTTTTGATCGACTTTGGCGTGGTTTTATCGTTTTCGGTTCAGTTGGAAAGCGCCACTCCGAAGCTTGTTGACTAGTTTGCATGCCAAACTCGTAAACCCACGTTTCGTCACCAGTAACAATGCGTTTCATGAATGTTGGGTCGGAATTGACTCGTTCTACCATGTCCTGAGCGACTTTCATGCGATTGAGTTTTTCGAGAAAATTCGGATATGCAGAACTCGGTAATCGGGTTGTTTTATACCTAAATGATTTGTCAAAATGGCACGAATCGACTCGTGAGATACAGAAAGTTCGGCGGCTATCTCTCTCAGAGTTGAATGAGGATTTTCAGTCATAATTTCCTTCACTTTTGCGATGTTAACTTCAGTTGCAGACGTTGATGGCCTACCAGAGCGAGGCAAATCTTCCATCACATCTCGACCGCTTTTGAACGCTTTGAACCACTCATAAGCACGAGTTTTTGATAAATTCGATTTTCAGTGACTCCGAACACGAAATTCCATTAGTGATGCAAAATTTAAGACAAACTCTTTGTTCGATATTTTTGTCCATTATGAAATTCGCAATACACACTATATATGATATTACTAAAACCAGCACTGTATTTAATATAAATAACAGATGCAGCTCAAACTCCGCGCTAAAATGGAGAACAGTTGTGCCAATCTAACAACAACAAACAAAAACAAAAATTTTAATTTGGAACCATAAACAAATCATCCATTCCTGATACTTTTTTGACTGAATGTATGCACACAAATATCTGTCCTGGGAATCGAACCCACGACCTCCAGCGTGATTAGCAAGCATTTGCCAACCACACCAACAGGCCCGTCCAGATGGTAATCGGACAATTAGTAGCAATACACAGATTTCGAAGATGCTTCATGATCACAACCCTCATTTCAAACTCCTGGTCGGGGTCCCAACCAAGAGTTGGAAATAATCCATATAAGTAAAATATTCCTAAATATTTTACTATTATAAATTCATTAATAATTATCAATTTTTACAAGATTTTCTATTAATCTTTAATAAAGTCATTAATTTGTTTACACTTAGAACACTTACTTAAGACTTCGATCAATAATAGTACTATTACTGATCGAAGATATAAGCAACATTCTTAATCACAGATTGGTCATGTAAATTTTACAGGCGCTAGATCTCTGAGGATTATTACCAATTTTTAAATAATGTTTTATATGGCCCCTCTATACATGGATGGACACTTGTCAATGGGCACCTTTCCAGCATGGATCATACCATAACTAACCTGCAGTTTTCTCTACACATACCTACTATAAGAAATAAAAAACAGTAGATACAAAATAAATTTCATTACGTCCCTTTTTGAGACGTAATTTAATTGATGGATAATACACATATAAGTGGCAGTGGGCGGGGCACATAGCTCGTAGAACTGACGGCCGCTGGGGCAAGGTTCCCGAGAGGCAACCACCAATGGGAAGACGCAGCATGGGCAGGCCACCTACAAGATGGGTCGACGATCATGCAGGGGTCGCGGTAAGCCTATAAATCCAGATCGATTTCCTTTAGATTAATATGGTGATGATGAATATACACATTGTATATAATATAACAACGGATATATGAATAGAAAAGTTAACAAGAAATGTGCAGAATTGCAAATTAAGTTTGAATTTTGCTGATAACTTTCAAATAATGCTGTATTTAAATCTCACCTTATGAGTTCAGCCCTATCTCAAGTAGGTTAATCGCAAAATAACAAAGAATATGAGTAGGTATGTACAAGCAAACCTCATTTAAATTAGGAAGTGCCCATATACTCATTTATTATATTTTTTTACTTTATTAGAGACAACTGGATCTTCTTAAAAAGTGCATGTGTCGCAGGTTCGCACCCGTGATTTTATATTTTGTTATACCGCAGGATGGTAAGCATAAAAACCACGAAAAGAAGATAGAAACAATTTATTCAGATATTCAAATGTACTACCACTGGTTTTTAACGCTGACACATTTGTTCTGTTGTTCCGTCAGTCGTATTGAGTTTCAGTGTCGATTTTTGGTTGCCCGGACACGAATGGTACAAAAAATAATAATAAACAAAGAAAGTTACAAAACAAAACAAAACGTCAAATTGGGTCCCAGCTATTACGTTGTGTTAATTGATTAACTTATCGTACGTTGATAACAAAAGTGGCATTATACCGAAGATGGCAATAGCGAGTTAAAACGAAATCTAGATTTCCCGACGGCGCGGCGCTTTTATTTCAAAGACTGACATTAACATATAGTTTCAATACCTTTCCCTAGATGCGGTAAGTGTCAGTTTTTAATTTTGGGTATAATGACTAAGTCATAATTGATATGGTGAAACTACAGCACTAATATAGTAGACTATGATAAAGCAGTTGAAGACAAGCATTCGGAGTGAATAAAAAAGTTGCATTTCATGTTTAGTGTTATTTTAAACATAATTCAAGCTATAAGTAATAACTGCATAAATTGTATTTTAATATCGAGTCGCATATTCCATCAATTGTATGCTAAAATATTATAAAAAAAACTTGTGTGTACTTATGTACACGCGTTAGAAGTTATACTTCTTAATATACAACTTGAACATAGTTATCAATTTTCATACCACCTAGAACTAACGTTATGCTGTTATTTTTACGATGCGCGCGCATCGTGCGCGCGCATATAAATTCACTCTCATACATTTTCATACCACCTAGAACTAACTTCATGCTGTTATTTTTACGATGAATCATCGTAAAAATTCACTCTCATACTACCTAGAACTAACTTCATGCTGTTAAATTTTTTGGTGTCGGTGTGCGCGCGCATCGTAAAAATTCACTCTCATCATTTTTCTCCATCGCGCCAAAAGAAGTATAACTTCAATAAATTTAAAAAAATACCTATATATTCATTAAATAAAAACATAAATGATGTAATAGCCACTATGCAGAACTTTTAAAACTAAGTTTTCTATATATCTCCATAATTCTGCGGCATGTTTTCATGCACATAATTTAAATAAGCGATTCAAAGATTGCAATTAATTTCACTCACCAGAGGTGAAATAATTGCAGTCTTTTATTTAAGTTAGTTGGTAGTGATCCTGCCTACGAAGCTGGTGGTCCTGGGTTCGAATCCCGGTAAGTGCAAATATTTGTGTGATGAGCACGAATATTTGTTTCTGAGTCATGGATGTTTTCTATGTATATAAGTATTTATCTATCTATATAAGAATGTATATCGTCGCCTGGTACCCATAGTACAAGCTTTGCTTAGTTTGGGGCTAGGATGATCTGTGTGACATTGTCCCCAGATATTATTATTATTTGTTAAAATCCTTACAAAAATGCTACGCCAAAAAGTGTGATTGCCCATTCAAGGTTTTTGACGTTGCATTTTAGTAATACACTGACAAACTTAATACTCCAATTTTGTTTTCAAGGTGTGCTATATTTCATATCTGTTGTTGATCATCTTTTGCTGCACTGATGCCGTTCGTTGCGAGAATTTCCATTGGATTTATTTCTGTTTCGAATTAATTGATTGGAAATTCTCTCGGCTAACTGGCTAGAAAATTTGTGCAGTTATTTCAGTGAAACACCAATAATTATTTTCCTTGTTTATGTGTATATACTTTTGTGATTTCATAATACTCGTCTGTGTTTTCTTTTATTTATTTTTCGTATTACCTTTTGTATTTGTATAACGTTGTACAAATCACACTAATATTATCTATATATAGGCGAATAGTTTGTGGATGTGTGAGTGAGTATGTTGTTACTTATTCAAGTCTAACCAGCTGGAGCGATTTTAATAAAATTTGGTATGGAGTTATCACCCTGGATAAAAACATAGGCTATAATTTTTAACGCGGGCAAATTCGCGGGTCACCGCTAGTATTATAGAGCTGAAAGTTTGTGAATGTGTATGTTTGTTACTTCTTCACATCTAAACGGCTGGAGCAATTTTTGTGACACCACGGATTAACACAGGCTATAATTTATGAAGTTAAACGCGGGAAAAAACGCGGGGCATAGCTAGTATATTATAAATGCCAAAGTTTGTGAGTATCGGGCGACAAACGAGCAAGTGGGTCACCTGATGGTAAGTGATCACCGCCGCCCATGGACACTCGGGACACCAGAGGAGTCGCGGGTGCGTTGCCGGCCTTTAAAAGTCAAGTCAAACAAGTGTTGCTGACCCTTTCCCCCTCCCCAATGAGTTCTGGCGACCTTACTCACACTCGGAAACACAACATTAAAATTATTAATGTTATTATTAAGGAACGCCTTCTGTAAGGTGGAGGTACTTCCCCAGTCGGGCTGTTCTTTGAGCGAATGAATGCTATGCCCTACCTCTCTTAAATGGTGGTACTAATGTATGAATGTTTAAGTTTGTGAGTATGGATGTATAGATACATACTCACAAACTGATGGAGATGTGTGGATATAGCTATACATTCATACTCACAAACTTCAGCATTCTACTAATATTATGCGAAAATTTGTGAGTATGAATGTATAGACGCATGGATGTTTGTTACTCTTCACAAAAACTACCGAACAGATTTTGATGAAACTTTGTAGTAATATAGCTTATATATCCGAATAATACACAGGCTATCGTTTACAAAGTTTAACGCGGGTGAAACCGAGGGGAACATCTATAGTAAATAATTGATTAATGTTGATTGTGATTCTTCTAAATAGATGAATTGTGGCTTTTACCATGGAATTAAACCTTGATATTGTACTGAAAAAATTGATATTATAGCCTTGGGCTCATAAATATAAAAATGTCTCCAATTCCGTGATATCAATTCGTTGTAAGCTGCATTTCTTCCTGTTTTCTTGGACAAAATAACGATTAGGGATTTCATCTCCGTGTAAATGTAATTTTGGACGAGAGGTCACTCGACCACATACTCTTTGATGGACTTGCTGATATATTGGCAAAAGATGGCAAATTCTACTAATATAATAAAAGCCAAAGTTTGTGAGTATTGATGTATGAGTGTTTGTTACCCTTTCATGCAAAAGCTATTGTGCGGATTTTGATTAAACTTTGTAGTAGTAATATAATCAACAAGGGCTTTATGGGTTAACATTGTTTCTCCACTTCTGAAAAATATGAACGAAGGGTTATTTGATTTGGAAAAGGAATGAAGTTGCTTTTTTGGTAAGATTCAAGAGGCACTTACCAAAATTGCTTAATTTTATACAATAAAGCGGTTTAATTTTTTGGAAATATCTGAAATGATTGCAAATTTGCCACTGAAAATTTAAATAAAAATATTGTTTAGTTATTATATAAATAAAGATTATGACGGGCCTGTTGGCGTGATTGGCAAATGCTTGCTTTTCACGCCGGAGGTCGTGAGTTCGATTCCCACCCAGGACAGATATTTGTGTGCCTGAACATGTTTGTTAGTCCTGCGGTGTAATTATCTATATAAGTATGTATTTAAATGAAAAAATACTTTTTATTAATATTTTTTTAATATAAATCAACTCCCGCATCAGGGAATGTAATCCATGTGTCGCGGGGTACTTTACAAACATATAATAGACGGATACAAATAACATCCAGTCTCAGAACAACCTTTTTTGAGTCACATAAATAGTTGTCCGGCGCGGGACTCAAACCCGCGACACGTAGTGGTGAGGCGACTGTCTTAGCCGCTAAGCCACACGTGCAGTATATGTAGTAGTAGTAGTATATCTTATGTAGTATATCAGTTACCTGGGATCAGATAACCATGTGTAAATAATGTCCGAGGATATTATTATCTCACATGTTTATTACCAATATTATTTACATGATATCATACAAGGGTATTTTAACACAAATACAACTTATACAATATTTGGGCTACATGGAGCGGAATTTCCGCACAATCCTGGCATTCGCCAGCAGAACCGCCTTCTGCATGTAACTCTCCAGCCAGATATCAAGCCCTAAACTTGCAAGGTTGATTTTCAGAGATTTAGGAATAACTCCATTTGTGGATATAACAATAGGTATGATCGCAGGTCTTTCGGTTCTCCAAATTTGCGCATATTCAAAACTCAGATCAAGGTATTTTGAAATTTTTTCTTTTTCTGCGTTAGATATGTTTTCATCATACGGTATTGTTGTATCCACAAAAGATGTCTTTTTCGTTTGTTTGTCAATGACGACAATATCGGGTCGATTGGCACCTACCATTCGGTCAGTCAGCACGGGATGATCCCAGTATATTTTAAACCTGTCATTGTCCAAGACCGCTTCAGGATTATATTTAAAGTATGGAACCCTTGGGCCTGGCAGAAGTTGGCGATCTAAAGCAAGTTGCTGATGGATGATTTTAGCAACAGAATTGTGGCGGTACAAGTATTCAGTGGCTGCAAGAGAAGAACATCCAGATGTTATGTGTCGCAGAGTTTCCCCTGCGACACCACAGGTATTATTATTATTTTGATTGAGAAGTGGCTCCTTAATATTATTTCCTTTTTATTAAAGGTAAGGTGAGGCTTAGTACAAAAAATCTTTTGTAAGTAAATCCGTTACGTTAGTAAATGTATTAAATTATAATTTTTAAGGAACGATTCTTTTTTCAAAATACATAATTGGATTGAAAAATTATGTTATCATAACAAATTAAAATTATCTCATAAACAACTCAGTTGCTTATAATAAAAATTCTTCTGTCACAAATAAGATTTAATAATATTATTATTTTTTTTATTATCAATCAATATAAAGGTTAAAAATTACTAAATCAATCGTGAAATCGGCTTCGACCTTGAAAATAGATTCCGGCCCATTTTAGACGTCTCATATGCTCATGGAAGCCTATTTAACGATTGATTAAGTCATTTTTAACCTTTATTTATTTGAACGTCGATCACTATCCCGATGTTCGGCGACTTAGCCGGTAGCCTCCCCCTCCCTCCCGCTTTCCTTTTGCTATAAATATCCCAAATATTTTTCCAACCTCGTTGTAAGTTCCCTTTGGGAAGGTTTTGCAGATCATATACATAGAAACATTGATGTTCGGCGACTTAGCCGGCAGCCTCCCCCTCGCTCCCGGTTTCCTTTTGCTACTGATCATATATGTACATAGAAACATTGATGTTCGGTGACTTAGCCGGTAGCCCCGTGGATTTTATTATAGGTTGCAACCTGCAATTTTGTTAAAGTCTTAGTTTTATAGATTTGAAAAGGTGCAGGGCACAGCGTTCTTACGCTCGAAGAGCAGCCCGACTGGGGAAGTACCTCCACCTTACAGAAGAGATTCCTTAATAATAAGATTAATAATTTAATGTTGTGTTTCCGAGTGTGAGTAAGGTCGCCAGAGCTCATCGGGGTGGGGGGAAGGGTCAGCAACACTTGTTTGCTGGCTCTTAAAGGCCGGCAACGAACCCGCAACTCCTCTGGTGTTACGAGCGTCCATGGGCGGCGGTGATCACTTACCATCAGGTGACCCACTTGCTAGTTTGTCGCCCTCTGAAATAAAAAAAATAAAAAAATGCTTGAAATCATTTCTTTGTAACCTGCTTTTAGGTTTCTGTTGTTTGGTACCTTTTTCCTGTATAAAATACGGATTAGGGATTCATCATCACTTTGTGAGTCTAGGTTGGTTGGGGTGTACTTGCGAACAGCTGTTCGACCCTTCAGGATCTTTTGTACTATCTTGTGAGTCTAAAAGTACTAGTGTGTGTAGGTTAGACAGGAGTCCACTGGTCCAAATGGTTATTGACTCCACCTATGTTAAACCTGCCTACAATTTTTAGAGGTACCTTAAAATTAAAGATGTTTCTTTCTTTTATTACTATCCCTTACCTAGAACTTTTCGAAATTCTAATACAAGTGTTTTATAAGCTAAAACTCGTAGAAAAAGTCGTGTGACACAATGTACACACTTTAACGGCAATTTTCATTAGATTTATTTTTAGATTTTTAGATTTTATGTAGGTATAATGATTTTATATTATACAACATGTAACTTAATTAACGCACATCCTGAATATAGTTTATTCAGAATCGTTTACTAAATCAATTTATATCATTTTTAATATAGGTAATTTTTATTCCAAAAATAATTAAAACTACGAATATTATTGTCATATTAACCCTAAAGAGTCAAAACAAATTGAAATGGACCGTAAGTCAAAGTAATAAGACTTTTAAAATCGCAATTTTATTAGTATTCATACAAATTCCATCATTCAATATAAAATAAAGAAAAATAAACTTTATTCCAAGAAACTAATTTAGTAAATAACAATGCATATACATGTTAAATAAAAACATCAGTGTATGTATTATGATTACAACATTATATTCTAATTGGGGTATTTGAGAGTGTGCGTTAATTACGTTAAATGTTGTATATTTTTATTTTATTATTGTGTCTGTTTGTTTTAACGTTTTAATCCCATCAAATTACCCAATTTTTTTTATTAACTCAATATATTTAACACTCGCATTCCATTTTCTACCTGACATTAGCAAAATATTTGTGGGCAAAAAAGAATAAGTGATTTGTGTCCTGGCAAAATGATGTATACATACCTACTACACTGTGACAAATACTAAATTAAACTCATTGATTTACTTTTTACAGCACGACAGCGCCATCTCTGTGCGGTGACACAGCCGGTGCTTTGAATCTAATAAGCAGGATTTTCATACTACTTTAGCGCCATCTCTGGTCGCCCACTTGGACGATTCTGACAACCAACTAGTTCTCTTCCTTACCTTAGCACTACTGTCCTAAAAACATACGGGCTTGTTGGCGTGGTTGGTAGATACGCTGCCTTTCACGCCGTGGGTCGTAAGTTCGATTCCCACTCGGGACAGATATTTGTCTGCATGAACATGTCTGTTTGTCCTGATTCTGGGTGTAAATTATATATATAAATTATGTATTTACAAAAGAAAAATAGTATATGAAGTATATCAGTTATCTGGTTTCCATAGTACAAACAAGCTCTGCTTGGTTTGGGATCAGATGGTCGTGTGTGAATAATGTCCCAGGATATATTATACATATAATAATATATAGGACCGACTTTTACTTTTCTATAAGACGATTTTATGGAAATTATGTAAGTCAGTTACCACTCAAGTATCATACAAACACACATACAAAAAAGTATAGTCAAATCCTTTTCTCTCAGTCTAGTCGTTAACCTCGTTTGTATGAAGGCGGATAACAATAATAATAATTAAATACGGTTAAAAATTAGGCGACCTCCTAATTATTGGACAGATCATAAGCCTTTTAAATTAATATTACGGGTAGGTAAGATTATTATCCATAACTGCTGTCGGGGGACGGGGTGCTCATATTTTTCATTTATTTAACACAGTCTTCGCCTTTGGTAGACGTCGTGTGACTTGTTAACTTCGTAAATGTGCGCGGATGCACCCACCGTTTGATCTTCTTGCAAGAGGTTATTCTAATTGTTTGAGTGAAATTGAATGTTATTGTTCATTACCTCACAATTACTTTGATAGATGCTAGGGACTAGATGATACTGGTTCTGTGCGTGCATTAGCCCACATACCAGCCAACCACAATGTACTAAAAATACAATCTTTAAAACAAAAAATTTAAAACAAAAGCAAAAGAAGACGAAAAAAGCAAGCCTGGAGTTTCTTTGTGGCTTTCTTCTCCGGGTCGTCCATCTAGGTAGCAATAGAAAGCTGCAGGTTAGCTAGGGTAGGTTCCTCAGCGGCGAAGATCGTGTTGGCCCCTTAATACGAGATCGGTGATCTATTGATTTAGAATTCCGTCTTTTTACTTCAGCCGCCCCCTGAGCTGAGCACATAAGGGTGCCCTCAGGTATTACTCGCTTAAATTAAACTACTGGTTGAGAGCCTTCTGCGCTAGCCAACGGCCTATTGTCTTCAATTCTTTAATTTTTATATAGTAGTACTAAATTTAATAGCTTAAAAACTTGTTATTTATTGAATGATTAAAAAATATGTGATAAGACAGTGAAGAAAAAGACAGTAAAATAAGTGATATACTTTTATACTGTTTCTACTATGTTTATGTACCTACTGCATTGTGAGCTTGACATGTACAAGTGTATGTAAATACCCAAGTGCTGAATAAATTTCATTATGATGAGCTCAGTGTGCATTTTTATATTTGTATATGTGTATTTATTTATTTTTAGTTATTTTAAAGGTGGACCGGCAATTATTACACCGTAACCTATGTTTTAATTTTGACGACAGATAATCGTTAGAAAACTACTCGGCCTCATTCATAGGCTATGCAAAGTAAGCAAAATGCAAAAAAATATATTAAAAGTAAATTCAACATAACACAATACAACAACAACAAAATGACATTATTTTATTTTCTGTTTATCCTTCCCCTTGAACACTCAGTGGTGAAGCGATCAGTACAGTATCTAGCTAAAAAGTTTATAATTTAGACAAGGGGGGGAGGAGGTCATAACCAGCACCATGTCCTCTGGTGGCAGGCGTCTACTAGCTGCAGCCGCTTCTTGCTGCCTCGTCACACCGGGTGGAACTCCCTAGGGCGAAGTCCTAGGGACTCCCTAGGGCGAAGTCCAGTGAGGATGACCAGCGTCCGACAGCGGATGGTATGAAGAGAGAGCCGACTGAATCTCAAACACTTCGAAATATGTATGTACCTACAACTATCGAATGTGAAAACTTTACTTTCGCGCTTCGCATAAAACAAGAAAGTCCGATTGTAACAAATCTGTCAAAGCATTTTGTATGTTATTGTAGGTAATTAAGGAACAGAATGTATCGAATGATAATATTTTTATTTGTCATACACCGTCATTTATCTTACTCCTATTACGGTAGTATTAAGTATATATATTATCTGTTTCTTTTTATTCATAATGGGATTTCACATAAGTTTAGCAAAATTAAAGAAACAATCGTAGATAAATATAAATAAAATATGAGGAATAAACAAAAAGCGTGAGTGAGTGTGGTTCCATAACAAGCCGCCTAAAGATATCAAATAGATCAAATCCCTCAAAATGTTTAAATATTAAAAGACGATAGATACAGTAATTGACGGGCCTGTTAGCGTGTTGGCAAATGCTTGCTTTTCACTTAGGAGGTCGTGGGTTCGATTCCCACCCAGGACAGATATTTGTATGCATGAACATGTCCTGAGTCTGGGTGTAATTATCTATATAATTATGTACTTACAAAAGAAAAGTAGTATATTAGTTATCTGGTTTCCATGGTACAAGCTCTGCTTAGTTTGGGTTCAGACGGCCGTGTATGAATAATGTTCCAGGATATTATTATTAGGATATTATTAAAGACCTTATCCCTTCTATCCCTACAAAATATACAATTATATATAGCACTGAACTTTGTACTAAGTAAAATAAAGTGACCACATTATTAATCAGTAAAATTTTACCAATAAAAATATTAAAAAATCATGTTATTTTATATTACACGCTTGACGTTTTATATTATGTAAATACTAAATAAAATATTCCCTGTTAGTAAATGTAAATTCTTATTAGGAATAAAAAATAACCATAATTATTTCAAAATACTTAGGAAAAATCGAGCTACATTTCGTTTCATTACGAATATTAATTCTTATGATAAATAAAAATAACCGTAACCTTTCAAGATACTTTCGCCAAAAATCGAGTTTTGTTTCATTACAATGTAAATTCTAATGCAAAATAAAATAAACCCGTAGGTTTTGTCAATACTTTCGACACAAATCTATTTAAGTTTTGTTTCATTCTATTTTTATTGCGTCAATCTGCAAGGGTTTGGCCAAAACTTGGGAAAAATATTTTTAGGCCTAAATAATGAGCATTAAGCAATGTTTTAAAATTATAATCGATAAGTTTTTAGTTCGAAAGCTGATATTGGTAGCATCTATTACACATAAATACTGCTATATAGGTCCGGCAACTGTGACAATAAATAATAAGTAACAAAACTATTACCAGAGGCCTTGCTGATAACAAGTTGCAAAAAATAATTCAAAAAGGGTCTACCTCGAAGTCATATACCTAATTCTACTCTATCCGACATTGATGTCGGAGCGTCATGGTTAAACTATCTATATATCGTATTGAAAATACTCGTCATGGTTAGTGCTTAATATCTAAGGTTAATGTTAGTCAAGTTAGTAAAGGTAAGCGCAATAGCTTTCAATCGAGGCGACAGACCCCCACGTGTCCGCAAACGGACGTTGATATTATTCTAACTGAGGTGAAAACTTTACTTGTGTTATGCAGGATTCCCAAATCTGCATGATACGACCTCTTGGATATAATAATAATAATAATATCTTGGGACAATGTCACACAGATCATCCTAGCCCCAAACTAAGCATAGCTTGTACTATGGGTACCAGGCGACGATATACACACTTATACTGATAGATAAATACTTAAATACATAGAAAACATCCATGACTCAGAAACATATATTCGTGCTCATCACACAAATATTTGCACTTACCGGGATTCGAACCCAGGACCACCAGCTTCGTAGGCAGGAGCACTACCAACTAGGCTACGGTGACCGTCAAGATATTATATTATTCCAAGATATTATATATATATGACTGCATTATTGAGAAATGTATTTGTTTGATTATAAATAGTTTTAGTATTGCACTGGATAGATGGCGCTGTACTACAGATTATTGATAATTTAATTGATCTAGTGTTAGGCCGAGTTTTTGGGTTCAATCGCCGCCTAAGTCAGTTTTTTGCGTGATGAGCATTTTTATTTGTCAGGGTGTAATTTATCTACAATTTGTGAGTATTTAGAAACATAAAAGTATGTTTACCAGTTGTCTTGTTTACATAATACAGGCTCTGCCTAGTTTGGGTCAGATGGCAGTGTTCGATGTCCAAAGCTATTTATGTTATTATTTATAATAATTTCTGAGATAACGTCTGGCTGGGACAGTTTATTTATATATAAAAAACCATATTAGCAAGTTCTCAATACATAACAATTATAACATAATATTTACGTAACTAGAAATAATAATGTATACTTAATTATATTACTACAAACATGAACTGAAGTGAATAAAAACCTTTCTATGTAATATAATATCCTGGGACATTATTTACAAACGGCCATATGATCCCAAACTAAGCAGAGCTGGGTGGGATTCGAAATCCACGACCTCCAGCGTGAAAAGCAAGCATTTGCGAACCACGCCAACTGTAAAGTAGTAACAATAAGTATTTGGGAGTAGAAGTAAAAGAATATACCTAGTTACGTTAAAAGCGCTATCTCAAATTGAATATATAACATATAATTGTGTTGATGTTTATCCTTTGTCTTCCTAAGTATAATCTAAAATAGTACACATTGAGACAACCGCTCGAGCAGATATTGTGTTCGCCTACTAAATGATATGAGGCGCTCATAGCAAGATGTTCCCACCGATCCGTAAGCGATCGGCGAGTTTAAGCAACGAGGCTCGCGGTCAGTCCATAGATGGGTGACCGCCAAAGTGGTTTAATTTCTGAGCGTCTCCGTGCTTCGGAGGGCGCGTTAAGCGGTCGGTCCCGGTTGTAGCCATTAGGCAAAAGTTCTAAGCCATGTCGGAGGCTGACACTAGGGTAACACTAGTTGGGGCGCATTGGATCCGGTGGTAGCATTAAAGCGCGACCGTCGTTATAAACACAAGGTCCGCCATAATAACAATATGGAATTCTTACCTTAACATAGACAGAACCATTCAGACAAGATGTAGTAAATTATTTCTTAGACTTTTAATTTCTATAATTAAACTTATAAATAAGGTTGACAATAATTTTAATAAATAATTTTTATAAATTAAATGTTATACCTAAATGTTTTCATTCAATCCGTGTAGGTACCGAAATATCTATATGTATCCAGAAATAATTACTACAAACATGTTATACTTAACTATTTACGAGCGCATTTTTATTCTTTTTATTTTGTTGTTTTCAAAGGCAACCTCCGGACTAGGGAATCTAGTCCCTGTGTCGCGGGTTTCTTTACAAACATATAATAGACGTACACAAATTACATCCAGACTCAGAACAACTATTTATGGGTCACATAAATAGTTGTCCGGCGCGGGACTCGAACCCACGACACGAAGCGGCGAGGCGACTGTCTGAGCCGCTGCGCCACACGTGCAGCCAGACAGTGACGAGTCTGCGTGAATAAAATCCTTTTTTATTTTATTTATTTTGGCCCTATGTACCCATGAGGTCGTCGGTTCGATCCCCATGACGAACAATCTTTTTGTAGTAAAAAAACATTTT
The DNA here is from genome assembly GCA_951640165.1 of Pseudoips prasinana. Lineage (NCBI taxonomy): Eukaryota > Metazoa > Arthropoda > Insecta > Lepidoptera > Nolidae > Pseudoips > Pseudoips prasinana. The sequence goes on from OX621234.1 coordinate 29,657,353, forward strand.
CTTACTACAAAAAGAATTTTTGTGTATTGTGTTTATTTATATATTTATCTCGGAAATATATTTAAGTTATGAAAAGTATGTTCATGTCTCCTGAAATTGAATGCTTTATCAAATCTATTTTGATTTCAAATAAGATGAATTATTGTTGTACAAAAGCTACATAAACGACAGCCTGTTAACATTATTTTGTTCTTTAATTGAATTCCCATAAAATACTAAATGATTTATTAACTCTGTTACAATAGGAAGTCCTTGTTTTATGTAAATCCTAAATCGCGCAAGTAAAGTTTTCACCGTTAATAACATACGTAAAAATTCATTATAGTTCTACATGGGGGTCGGTCGCCTCGAAGGAAATCAGTCTTGCTAAGCTGATCTAAGTTAGCTAACTGACGCACTTGTCATCGGACAAGGAAGATTAATTAATTATGTAGAAAACTGACGCACTTGTCTTCGGACAAGGAAGATTAATTAATTATGTAGAAAACTGACGCACTTGTCTTCGGACAAGGATGATAAATTAATAATGTAGAACCTGTGGTTCCCGTAGGGCACATCGCTAGTCAACCATCATTCATGGTGACACAGCGATGTCAACCTGAGTACTACTTCGAGTGCGATACAATTGACCCCTTTTGTTTACTGGACTTTTCTAAGTAATTTCCCTTTTACTGTTTTGTTTACGCTTATGGGCTTAAATTTGGTATAGCAATTATTTAATTTCACCTGTACCGGTGTGTCTGTGTGCATGTTAAATTTAATTGTTGATGTAGGTAAATTGTGTCCGCCTATCATATGTTTGTATTGAAGGTATTATTGGTTTAATTGTCAAGATGTATGATGTCATGTTAAGAGTTTATGTTATGTTTGTATGTATGGCACGTATTATTATACCTGTAAAAAAGAGAAAAAATTAAAAAGAGTATTATTCACGTTACTCATAGCATTAATGAATTTATTTATTTATCAGCGATTGTATTATTATTTATTCAATTATTTATTTATGATAATCCGTTATTTATTTTTGTGTCTTGGTAGTATCAAATAATCATGGTAGTTACGTGAAACTTAAGTATCTCTGGCTCGCTTATTTAATTAAATCGTGGAAAAATATACATATAGGTAATTACATTTAGAGTTAACGCTAAAAATAACTAAATTCTAAATGTTCTTTAATATACCTAATCCAAAGATAAATTAAATTAGATTTGGAATTAGATCATTTTAATTATGGACTCTCAAAACACAAAACAGTCAGGAATTACATTAAATTTGTAGTGTACACACGGCTACATGTCAAGCTATACCTACATTTTCAAGATCAGCTTATACTGGAAATGTGTAGCTTGTCATCTAGCCGTGAGTACCACTGTAAGCATGACATCGTCCACTGCTGGACATAGTTACCATTTATTTGGAGTTGTTTACTGTAGACGCCGCACTTGGTATGGGAGTTAGCAACCGCAGTTAGGTGGTGGCTAGTACGCACGGCTACATATCAAGCTATTCATTTCCAATATAAGCTGACCTATCATTGTATGGAAATCCTATACAACGCAAGATCAGCTTATATTGGATTTGTAAAGCTTGATGTGTAGCCGTGTGTAAACAGGTGGTGCTGCTGCCCGACTACCTAGTGTATCCCTTAGTCGCCTTGTATGGCCACCATGGGATAGTATGGAGAAACCCATTAACTTTGTCTGGGCTGGAACCCACCTGTACCACATATTGTCATCAAAACGATAAATATTTATATATAAAATACTTATTCATTCTATTCGTGTTAGACATTTTTTATTATTATTATTTATATTATAGTTTACTTTGTATTAAAGTTTTGCACGACATATCTATGTCAAATATAGTTGGGTAAGTTTATAATGTACCCAACAACCCTGTACCTATATTTTAGGAAATAAATGAATGAAAAAGAAAGTTCTTTCATCAAGTCTTTAGATAATATGACCAAAATATACCAACATCAACTCATTTAACTCTATGGCTGGACTTCTGTAACCGAATTATTGTAAATTATTTTAGAAAAAAAAACCTACAGGGATTAAGATAACTAGTGTCAAATTCCATTTTGAATCATTCAGACATACTGTTTTAACTTTTATTATATTTATTATTATCATTTCATTGCATTAGCTTTGACGGTCACCGTAGCCTAGTTGGTAGTGCTCCTGCCTACGAAGCTGGTGGTCCTGGGTTCGAATCCCGGTAAGTGCAAATATTTGTGTGATGAGCACGAATATTTGTTTCTGAGTCATGGATGTTTTCTATGTATTTAAGTATTTATCTATCTATATAAGTATATATATCGTCGCCTGGTACCCATAGTACAAGCTTTGCTTAGTTTGGGGCTAGGATGATCTGTGTGACATTGTCCCTATATATTATATTAGCTTACGTTAAACCTAAAAGTTTATCCATAAAATCATTGAATGCCATCCCAAAAATAGAGACCAATTATAAAGGCGCCGTAATTACGAACCCTAAAAATATAATACTCTTGAGCATGTGTGTAATTATACAGAAGATGCAGGTACCTCCTTCAACCACGGCGTCCTCTTTGTAGTTCTCTTTCATACCCCTTTTCTTAAAATATTTAAAATGAACAACTCTTGATACATCTCACTATCGATATCGAATATTTCCCGCTGGGCAAGATTTAAAAAAGCTCGCAGATTTATAAAACTACTCTATGATCAATTATTATTGTAAGTTCATTAATCGAATGGTCATAAACTTATAAAAAATCTCTACGATAATACCGATATAAATGCAATTAACGGGTACAAGACCAAAATCGCCAAATTAATAGAAACACGGGATCCTATTTTATTTTTACTATAGCGACATCTATCGACGTCTATAATGAAATTAGTAGTTGCACCGTAAATATTATACGCACTTACCTATTTAAAAAGATTAGACGGCAAGACAATTCGACCGTGGTCGCGGAACAATACACTGGCATCTTTTGCCCGTATGTAGAACACCATCACCTGATCCTCCAAATTAAGATTTATTGGCTTATTTTTAATTAGATCATTACGTATCTTAAAACATTAAATATCTTTCTGATAATATAAAAAGCAAGTAAGTATTGGGAAAGATATAATAATACCTCTAAATGTTTGATTTTGGATGATTGACTTTGGATGACTTGTTTTAAAGAATTTTAACAATTGTAAAAAAAATTGAGATAAGATACCTACTTTATTGGGGCTGTAAGTTCTTAATTGCGTTGAATAACTAATATAAAAATCAATGCCACTTTTCGTTGTAATGTTATAACACTTATAACTCAACAACGCCTGTACCGACTAACTTTGGTCTTGAATTATTCGTGGAAGTCCAGTTTGTACGTAGTGAAATTTTAAAAAAAGTCTTGAAAAAGAGTTAATACGCATCTTTTAGCAATTTAATATATTTTTTTGTTTGAATAAATGAACTAAATAATATTTTTTTTTATAACTATGACTTATACGTAGCGAAGCACGTACCGGGCCGCTAGTATACTATAGTGGAAAAAGTACATAACGCCTATACTATAATATATGGAAATTGCACGTGTGGCGCAGCGGCTAAGACAGTCGCCTCGCCGCTTCGTGTCGCGGGTTCGAGTCCCGCGCCGGACAACTATTCGTGTCACCCACAAATAGATATTCGGAGTGTGGATGTAATCTGTCTCCTTCTACTATATGTCTGTAAAAGACCCCGCGAGACAGGGATGCGAACCACTAGTGCGGGCGTGGTCATTTTATAAAAAAAATATGTATAATATTATGTGCGGAATGGTTACAGCGCAGCTGAATAATAAATAATTTAAAAATATAAATATCCTAAGGGCCCAGCCCAAATCTGTGATTTATCAATTTTATAGTTATATCTATATATAGTAAAGTTCCACAAAACCTTCTGGGATAAAAAAAAACTTGGCAACCCGAACTCAAGAAGAGGAAAAAAATACTGGATGGATTGAATAAAACGCTGTTTGTAAATTATTTAAATGACTACACTCAAATAATACACATACCACAGAATAAAAAGTACTTACGTACACATACTCCAATTCAGGCGTTCATATTCCAATATATTCTAAAGAAGGTCTTTTTCTTATTTAGTTATTTAATTATGTTTGTATTTTATATTGTTTCTTTTTATATTTCCTTCTTTTTTACAATAAATTTATTAAAAATCTTTTTATTTATGGATATTCCACAATTTTGTAAGTATATTTATTTACCAATCCAAAGGTTGTCTGGAAGAGATCGCTTTATGCGATAAGACCGCCCTTTGTACAAGTTGTTTATGTAATATTCTATGTCATATGTATTCTTATGGTCTTCAATAAAGTGTATTCTATTTTATATTTTAGATTGCCGAACGGATTTATTCACGGCTAATAAGGCACAGGTCAACAGGTCCTATGCACTATCCGGTTAGCCGGAATGCGGTCAGCCGTCAGCAATCAATATTGCTGACCGGCCGCCGCATCACAATGCGAAGAAAACCTACTTTCCCGTACAAATAACTGAGTACGGTCAGCCGCGCGGCTGGCCGCATTGCGGCTAGCCGCATAGTGCGCGGGAGGCCTAAGGGTAGCTAATCCGTATTTTAGTTTAACTTTGATTCTTAACAAAAATCCGGGGAGACTGAGAACTTACACAAGAAAACTATGAGCGGTAAAAGAATTGACAAATATTTGTATTTGAACGACACTTATTCCCACAAAGAGACTAAAATTTATCGTATTAAAGCTCGTAGCGTATGTGTTCGTAATGAGATTTTTGCGTCCCAGTGGAATGGAATGATTTGGTACACAAGCATAGTTATTTTTACTGGTAATTTTCCTTCCTATGTAAAGCGTACTTTCTGTAGGTATACTAATATTATCACAAGCAAGTATACGTACATACATACATAGAGTCACGACTGTTTCCCAGAGGGGTAGGCAGAAACAACGGATTTGCCACGATCTTTGCATACCTCTTTTGCCTCGTTTACTGTCATTATATTCTTCATACATGTCCACCGGTTTAGGGTACTTCTGACGAAGCAGGTATACGTAATATATTAGGTCTTTACCTATTTTGAATTGCCGTTCTGCAGTACTGGCCATTTCAAATCAAAATAATTTTTGTTTGGCTAAGAATTCTAATTTCAAATTAATTTTATTTTAAAAACATGGATTCTTTTTTCCAAAAGTAGTCATTTCTTTATTGATTAGTGTTACATTTTCATCGCATTTCAATCTTTTTCGTCATCATGGATACGTTAAAAATTCGAGTAATTATGGAATATGAGTACCGTCGTGGCAGCAACGCGGCACAAGCGGCACGCAACATCAACGACGTTTACGGAGCTAACACTACAAACCAACGCACCACCTGTTATTGGTTTGCTCGCTTCCGTTCTGGAAATTTCGACCTGAAAAATGAACCTCGCGGTCGTCCGAAGACTTTGGTCGACAATGACGAATTAAAGGCGGTTGTGGAAGCTGATTATACACAATCTACGGCTGAATTAGCAGCAGCTTTCGACGTTAGCGTCAAAACAATATTGGTCCATTTGCGTCAAATTGGCAAGGTAAAAAAGCTTGACAAATGGGTGCCCCACGAACTCAATGATCGCCAGCGCGAAGTACGCGTCGAGACGTGCCTTGCACTGCTCAACAGACACACAAATGAAGGAATTTTGAACCGCATTGTTACCTGCAATGAAAAATGGATTCTGTTTGATAACCGCAAGCGCTCAGCAAGTTGGTTGGATCCTGGTTCAGCACCTAAACAATGCCCTAAACGAAAACTTACCCCTAGAAAAGTGATGGTCACTGTTTGGTGGTCTAGCGCCGGTGTGATTCATCACAGCTTCTTACCAAACGGGGTGAGCATTACTGCAGATGTGTACTGTGAAGAACTGAGCACAATGATGGAGAAGCTGGCGCATCTCCAACCAGCATTGGTCAATCGCTCGTCTCCGCTGCTCCTGCACGACAACGCGCGACCTCATACTGCACAGCAGACGGTCTCCAAGTTGCAAGAACTGGGGTTGGAAGCTCTCCGTCATCCGCCCTACTCACCAGACCTTGCGCCTACAGACTACTACTTTTTCCAGAATTTGGATAACTTCTTGGCGGGAAAAAAATTCAATACCCGAGAGGCAGTACAAAATGCCTTTGAAGAATTTGTTGCCTCCCGTCCAGCTGATTTCTTTAAGAAGGGCATCAATAAACTGCCACTGCGATGGCAAAGATGCATTGATTGCATGGGTGATTACTTCGATTAATACAAATAAAAAAATTCATGAAAAAAATTCGTTTAAATTTTTTCATACAAAACGGCAATTTCATAGGTAAAGACCTATTATTAAAATTAAAATCCAACCGTCAAACACTTATTACGTATTTATATGTATACGTAGGTACGTATACTTAATACTAGGGTTGTAACGGAGGCCTCTTAGCGGAGGCGGAGGCGGATGCGAAGGTGACGGATTACACCTCCGCGCATGCGGAGGTTAACGGATGCGAATGCGAAGGTGAAAGTGGATGTGAAAAAATGGTATTTTATGAGTAATATTAATCATTTTTTTAATCTCTTTCCATAAAAACACTTTCCAACCTCACTTGTTTTTGGTTTCGTGTGACTTGAGTAAACAATAACAATTACTTTGCATTGCAAAGCAAAATTCGGCGGTACGACTGAGTCGTCACCGGGCGTCGCGGCGCGCGCATTATTATTATTCTATGATTTATTTTTATTTTATTTTATTGAAACTTATTCCACAAAACTACAAAGGCGGAAATTTTTGGCTGTGTGGCTGACGGCCATAAAGAATATCGCCACCCCCTCTCATCCCGTGACGTGTCTATCTTATTGGGATCGCCAACCCGTCTGCCAATCGTGGCGATTATGGCAGATCCCCTCAAATGAAGGACACAACTAAACCGCTGCCCCCAGTCCCCGGCAGTCATGTTATTCCAAGCCGTGGTAACAGCAGTGGGTTTGGCAGGGCAGAAGGTGCTACGAATCCCCGGCAGATTTCGCGTTACTAAAACTGACGACCACACTGGCCCTGGCAACATACAGCACACGCACACTGCGAACCGACGAGAAAATCATCGAACTGGAGGAAGAATTGAGCAGGTTCTTTATATTCCAATGAATATAATAGGATTATCTCAAGTCCTAAGAGAGGGGGAGGACACGATAATCCTGAAATCCGGGAACCTGATTTATTTCCGGTAGGGCGACCAACTGTCTCAAGGTGGTGTTGAGTTCATAGTCCAAAAATTCCTAGTCCATAATTTAGTAAAAATCGGGAGTGTGTCGACTAGGGTTGCGTACCTTATACTCAGAATTTATTCGTTGAAGGTCATACAAGTATACGCGCCGACTTTGACGCACTCTGACGATGAGGTTGAGGTCATGTATGAGGATATATCTAGAACCATACATACCTCTAACACTTATTTCACTGTGGTCACTGGATACTTAGCTGAGGGCCTTCATGGAGAAGGAGGGGCTCTTTATGATGAACTCCTTTTTCAAGAAGCCGGATAATCGCAAATGGACCTGGGTAAGCCCCGAAGGTAAAACAAAAAGCGAGATAGACTTTATTTTGTCGACGATAAGACAGAAGTTCAATGACGTCTTTGTGATCAATACGGTTAAAAGTGGGAGCGATCACAGGCGGGGCTCATTGAACCTTAATGTCAAGCTCCAAAGATCCCGACTGATAAAGTCTACGCTCCGACCTTTACCCATCCACGTCGAAAACCCCGAACCCTTTCAGCTTGAACTGCAAAACTGAACTGCTCGAATTGCGGGGAAGTGGAGTCCTATCACGACAGGCTCGTAGAAGCCGTCCATACGTCTAAGGTCTTCAAGGCCCGCCGTAAAAACAGAACCAAAAAGATCTCTTACTATACCCTGCAGCTAAAGGAAGAAACACGAAAAATGGTTTTGACATCCTTTGATGATGCTACCAGATACCGGCAGCTCAACAGACAGATCTCAAAGTCTTTGACTCGCGACACGCGCCCAATTAATACAAAATGTTTTAAAGAAGCCATCGAGCGGAATAAAGGCTCTAAAGTGTTAGCAAGAGAACTGTGTGTTGGACAGAGCCAACTGACGAAGCTGAAGACTGAGGATGGCAGAATCGTCACGTCTCGACCTGAGTTACTGGGAGAGATCGAGAGGTTCCATGGACAGCTGTATACGAGACCCCAGTCACTTGTTGATAGTTGTGCCTCAGATCCCAGAGCACGACTAACCCGACACTTCACCGAAGACAGCCCGGACGTCAGCATGTACGAGATAAGAATGGCTCTCAAACAGCTCAAGAACAACAAGGCGCCTGGTCACTATGGGTGTTATCAGGCGGCTCAAGTTCACCCAAAGAGTAATGGAAAGAGCTATGCTTGGAGTTTTTGCCAATAATTGCCAAGCTGAAGTGGCAGTGGGCAGGGCACGTAGCTCGTAGAGCGGACGGCCGCTGGCGCAGAAAGGTTCTCGAGTGGCGACCACGAACCGGATGATCTTGTGCGGGTCGCTGGATGCCGATAGCCCAAGACCGGCAATTGTGTATATCTTTGGGGGAGGCCTTTGTCCAGCAGTGGGCGTCATTCGGCTGATATGACGATGATGTTGACAAAGGCGGAATTGATGCCAAAGGCATTCTCTGCCAGTCGACCTTTGGGTGATGCAGAGATATATGATTATGCCGTAAGTAAAACTCCGTTATAACTCCGCAAAAAAATTGCGGAGGCGGAGGCGGATGCGAAGGTACGATTTCATGCGGAACTTCCGCAGTAACGGAAGCGGAAGCGAAGATCCGTTACAACCCTACTTAATACGTATTTGACGATTGGTTGGATTTTGATTTTCTCTCTAGCTATAACTAGCTAGTAGTACAATTTTTTTAAGACAAAGCCCGCGGGTAGTTTACAAACATATAATAGACGGACACAAATTACATAAAGACTTAGAACAACTATTTATGGGTAACACAAACAGTTGTCCGTCGCCGGACTCAAACCCGCGACACGAAGCGGCGAGGCGACTGTCTTAGCCGCTGCAACACACGTGCAGTCGAAATGTTTGCTGTCTGTCTTTATTTTCTAGTAAACTAGTTTATTCTTCATCTTTCTTTATCGTATGGGCAGCGGTTACCCTAGTGCCAGAGTTGATTAAGCCGCGAAGTAGGCTTCTGATATGCGAAGACAAACGGGACCGACAGCTATACGTGGCCTCAGAGCACGGAGACGCTCCGCAATTTAAACCACTTTAACGGTCACACATCTATGGACTGACCGCGTGCCTAGGTGCTTTACCTTGCCGATCACATAAGGGCCGGTGATTGCATCTGGCCATGAGCGCCTCTTCAACTAGGTAACTAATACACTCTCTCAGCTCTGGGTGGCGCTTCTCTGCTAGATCTTCTGCTAGTCTGTTGTAGTCGACGACAGCGTTCAGTAGTTCAACTTCTGCGATACGAGATAATGCGTATCTGCGATGCGATATGCTGCTTCGTTTTTGTTGCCATGAATGTACTGAATGCTCGTACAGAATTGACTAAGTAGTGAAGTTGACGTTCTCGTCTCGGCGTGTCGCTGCTATTGGGCGATCTTGTTAGCGCGTACGTCAATGGTTTATGGTCAGTGTAAATTGTAATTTCGTTGCCCTCTATTAGTCGACGAAAGCTCTTCACTGCTGTGTACATCGCTAGGAGTTCGCGATCATATCCGCTCGATTGCTTTCTGCAACCACAGTTGCAAAATTTCAAATGCCTACCGTGCTCGCTGCAACCGTGGTTGCATTTTGCCATTTTATTTTAAAATCATTATAATCCTTATTACAATGGCTTAGAGCTCTATTTAAACGTATCCATAACAATTCTAATACTAACAGCATAGACAAAACGTATTATTACCAACTTCACGGAACAAAAATATTCTAATATTGGTAGTTGAATCTCAGTGAGCAACTTTTAAAATTTGTGTATTCTTTTCATTCCGTGTTTTTTTGTCATTCTTCCACACGAACAATATTCAAATGTGCATGATCATATCAAGTAATTCATCTAGTTTATGGATATATTAAATATTTATGCACTTTTTAATTTAAATTTTCTGTAATTTTGATTTAGAACTCACACACTAACATTTACTCGCACCTCTAGTTTAAAGGCTAATGGAATATTATTTATTTGAGCTTAAATAACCTAACATATACACTTTTGTACCTTATTTTACTGGCCATACAGAACAGTCAAAACCTTCAAAATGCGCTTTTTAGGAAAACCATAAATTAAGTTTTAGTTGAGGAGGGTTGAACGCTCGCCGTGCACCGAGAGCAGCTAGCACTAGAGGGCAAAAAAAAAAAATATTTTGAAGCAATTGAGCGGATATACACTGTACCTTCGCTGCGTCTCGCCCATCGCCTTTGAGTAAAAAGCGAGTGGTTTCCATTCATTGTCGACCTTCTGGTGGAGGGCCGCGCCAACACAGGTGTCCGAAGCATCAGTGTATAAGCACATCGAAGCATTAGTCACCGGGTGCGACAAAATTGTAGCCTCGAGGATGCTTTGTCGGCACTTCTCGAAGGCTTCCTCTGATTCCGGCGTCCATGCTATCGGACTTTTGTAATTTTTTTTGCTGTTATGAAGGTATCCATTAAGTAATTGTTGTTGCTCGGCTTGGTGGGGTAGACAGCTCCGGTAAAAATTGATCATACCCAAAAAATTTCTCAATTCTTGAACACTAGTAGTTTGGTTTGATTCCGTCCTGTGAAACTTCGTAGCCGAGGAATTGTATTCTGTCCTTGCCAAATTCACACTTGTCGACATTCAACGTGACATATTTGTTCAGTCGATCTAGGACTTGCCACAGATGTTGTTTGTGCTCGGATTCATCCTTCGAGTGCACAAGTAAGTCGTCAACGAAGCAGAATACATTATCATCTAGCCCACGTAGCACTTCATGCATGAATCGCTGAAAGGTCTGGCCAGAATTGCGCAAACCGACCGTCATTGAATTGAACTGGAACAATCCGAAGGGGGTTATTATAGCCATTTTCGCAGCACCTTCCTTTTCAATTGGAATCCAATAATATGCCATTTTCAGATCCAATTTTGTAAAGATTTTCTTCCCGTGTAACTGGTACGTAAAATCTTGAATTCTTGGGATGGGGTAACGATCGGGAACTGTCACGGCATTAAGTCTTCTATAGTCCACACACACGCAGAGAGCCATCCTTTTTCTTAACAACGTGAAGAGGACTGGCCCATGGGCTACTCGACGGTTGGCATATGCCCATTTCCATCATCTTCTCGAATTCTAACTTCGCCGCTTTATATTTGTCCGGGGGTAGAGGGCGGGTTCTTGAGTAGATTGATTGTCCCGTTGTTTCTATGCGGTAAGTAACGCTGTGCTTGGATGGATGCTTGAGTGACATTGGTCGTACAACATCTGGGAATTCTTTTAAGATATCGTGATAAGCGTGATTGAGGTTGATCACGTAGACTGCTTCTTCGGTGCTCCGTACTCTGATGGTGTTCACACTGAGATCGGTAATGCGGTCGACGAGTTTCCTTTGATGTAGATCAACTAACAACTTGTGTTTTGCCAAAAAATCTGCGCCCAGTATCGATGTCTTGACGTCAGCAACGGTGAATGTCCATTTAAAACTTCTTCGTAGACCTAGGTTGAGCTCCAGTGTTCGCTCTCCGTAGGTACGAATCTCTGTCCCGTTTGCGGCATATAATTTGCAGGCGCTTCCGTTCGGCTTCGTAAATTTCTTGTTCTTCACAGCTAATACGGATACGTCAGCCCCCGTATCGACATGAAATTTCTCCTTGCTTCTAATATCGAAGACACATAGGCGGTAACTGGCTTGGTTCACATCGACACCCGCTACAATCGATGTACGTTTTAGTTTTCCTGCTTCTGCTTGGAACACGGTGACTCACACTTCCGGGCCTTATCTCCATATCGCCAGTGGTAAAAACACAGCCAATCGGGATCGCTAGGCTTGCGACTTTCACGTGAACGGGTTCTCGAATGCGAGCGTGACCGGTTGCTTCGGTACGACTGGCGAGAGGAATGGCGGTGTGGCGAAGATCTCTGGTTTGAGCGGATTTCGGCAAATTCCAGTGAAAGCTTCTCTATTTGCTTCGATAAATAGTGGAACTGCAAGCTTTCCAATGTTGTTTTATCTTGAGAACACGATGAACTTGGTATGTGCGAACTCGAGGAAGCTGTGGTTGTAACTGCGGCAACTGTTGCTGGGTCGAAATGTTCCATCATAACGTCGGCCATAGCAGCTAGGCCATCGAGTGCTGACTCGGTGTTCACGGACAGGACGGCACGAACTTGATTGGGCAAATGGTTAAGCCACATAACTTTGAGCGCTTGATCCGTCATAAATTCTCCGCTCAAATCACGCATCTTGCGAAGTAGCTGGCCAGGTTTCATGTCGCTGAGCTCGAGGCCGCTAAGTAATTTCTGTAGACGTCGCTGATCGGTTTCTTTATATGTCATCAACAGTCTATTCTTGAGCGTGGTATACTTCTTCGTTTCCGGCGGTTTCAATATGATATCGCCTATTTGTTCTAAATCGCTGCATCCTAGCAGCGGTATCACGAGATTAAACTTTTGATCTTCTCCAATCTTGCTAGCTGAGATGGCAGCTTCAAACTACGCGAACCACAGGCGCGGGTTTTGTCGCCAAAACGGAGGCAATCGCGCAGTCAGTGAGATGGTAGCGACATTGCTGTTGCCTGTCGATACTCCTTGTGCGTCGCTAAACTCTTCGGTCTTGTCCATGTTGTCAGGCGATTGTATTCGGATCACGTCGGGGTCAACAATTTAACTGCCTAGATTATTTCGGGAAGATTAGAGTGAAACTAGAAGAACAGTAAAAACTTGGAATATATTTCAGATATTTTGGCCTACTAAAGTATACAAATTATTAACTCTAAGGGTAACATACATCTGCTGTAAAACATTTACATCAGCCAATCAGCGCAGACCGACATTACAAAGAAACACTGCGCTCGGCGCGCCCGTGATGTTCTCATATTGTAGGTTAAATACCTACTCTTTGTCTCATATATAAACTCCACGCGCCTTTAGTGTATTGACTGCATCGACGCCGGCATGTTGTCGTTCCTCGATTCATATTATGTAGGTCTTCCGAGCCCGAGGCGTCTACGCAGCGCCAGACTGCGCCATTGCCTGGCCGCCAGCGTTGCCAGACCGTACCAAAAAGTACGGTTTTCCGTACTATTCAACACACAACCGTACCACAACCGTACCTCAGGGTAGACCGTACCTTTTTCGTACCTTTTCTATAATAGTGATTTATTTTTACTACAAACAAAAAAAAGTCACCTTCCGTTTTTCTCCACATTCTGTGTTTAAAAACTTTTTTCTTCCAACCAAATATGATTTGGCTGTTTGGATTACATTCCTTGCCTTCTTCCTCAGGAGCGATGAATTAAAAAAACAACAATATCTTTGAGTCAATCTGGAGCATAGAGAACGTTTTATAGTCTGGAACCGAGATCGAACCATAAAGTTAGTATACCTACGGAATTCCGTAGGTATACTAACTTTATGGTTAGGTACTTACTAAAGATAATTCATTCCCACATTTATTTACTTTTAAAAAGTGTAAGTACTTATTTTTTTTTTCTAATCACTACTGCCAAGGTGTTCTTTGTAATGCCTTTCATTCGTCCTTATTAATTAGATACTGACAAACAACTTGAAATTTTACAGACTATCTGTTCTAATGGTGAAACGTTAAACTTTATTTAATTAAACTTTATTAATTTAAAGTTTGATATCTAAATAAATTATTTAATATTAATAATCACCACTAGCGTCAAACCGAAACAGATAAATGTTGTTGAAAAATTCAAAAATGTACGTCCTATTTTTTAATGTTTTGTTGGGGCTGCCATCTTGTGAAATAACAACCGAATTTGGATAATTCCGGAGCATTTACGTACCTATATCACATAAATTCATTCAAGTAATTGGCTATTTGACAGTTGTTGCTTGGAACCAAATAATAATTACACAATAGGTATTTCGCTTTAAAAGAATTTTAAAATATTTTATTTTTGCTAAATAGATTTCTGTCTGAAAAGATGCCTTTTTATTTATGGATTACAAGATTAGAGACGTGATCCGTCATCTTGTGACGTGACATCTCTCAGAAATTGTCAAACAAAACGTCATCTGTCTGGTTCAAACAACGTTCACTGATTGGCAAGAAATATACGGTTTTGAAACTCCGAGGTCATGAAATGTGACACCATCAAATGTCACGTGACCGGTTGTTTTCAAGCGAATTTTAAATTAATAAATACTGCTGATAAACACCTAAATACAACATCAAATTACTTTTTTTTGTAAATTTTGATAACGAATGATTTCGAGATAAGCAAATGTTTATCTGTAGAGAGATATTAAAAATTTTGTAGATTGAAATGTAAACTATTAACTTGCATTGAGAATGGGTCCAGGCTAAGTATTAAGCATTATGGAATGAAGTAAAGCATATCTACAGACAGAATGACACATATCCAAACTATTGTAGCTTCAAGCATGTATGTGTGTATGTGTGAGAGTCGTACTTTCTTCAATTTTCCATCATATTTGACACTAAAATATGGACACAAATTACTTAGATGGAATTTTCTTAGTTCCTAAAACATTATTTTCATATTTTTTTTGACAAACTACTTCTAACTATAGCATATTTCAACATTTTAGCAATACCTTCTTCAAACATCTACAATTTCTCTGTCTGTGTAAAAATGTTAAAATACTCTCCTGATATTAAAAATATTTTCAAATTCAAAAGATTCCAAAAGACAACTTCAGCGCGCCCTGTCGAGAATTTTTAATACTGAAATGAGGTGTCTTTATATTCGATTCGCTGTGTGGTGACGGCGACAAATATCAGAATCAGAATATCATCACCCCATCTCATCCCGTGGGGGGCGTAGAAGTCGACCCGAGGGAATACCTACCAGAGGACGGGCAGCAGCTTCCTTCTGTGTACTATGATCATCTTACTGCGATCGCCAACCCGCCTGCCAAGCGTGGCGATTATGGCATATCCCCGCAAGACGATTCTTGAGGGAGGCTTGTCCAGCAGTGGACGTATTTAGCTGTAATGATGATGATGATGATCCCGACTCAACCGTACCTTGAAGTTAAAAACCGTACCTTTTCAGAAAGCCAACCGTCCTTTTTGGGGAAATCATACTGGCAACACTGCTGGCCGCGCTCCGTCGCGGTCGGATGTACGATGCTCCGTCTCACACAAGATAAGATCTATGTTTATCGATGTACGCCATAACACTTTGACAAAAGTACTAACTAGGTGGTTGTTTACATTTTGTTATGTTGCATGCGCAAGTGCTATATGATTAATTCACTCGTTTTATGTACAAACGCCGGCACATCCAGCTACCCCAATCTGTCACGTTTCTTTTATAGATTTTTAGCTTTATCACATATACATAAGGATCACTTTCAACTGGGGAAATGTGAATGGCAAAAATCGTACCGCATACCTACTTCTTTTGGTGTTCATCTACATAATTTGTACCACTTATTAAGACAACTAAGGCATTGATTTTCATGGATGTATTTTTAGAACTTGGGATTAATTAATAAAATCAAAAATAGTATTTCAATTATTTTCAATAAATAAACAAAATTTTATTTTTATTCCATTTTACGGCTCTGGCTTCTTTGGCCTTATGAGCCTTCAGTAAATATTATTTTATATCATTTATTTCCGTCATTGTCAAGACAGGTCCGTCACAGTCAAGTCATACATAGTCCTTGTCCAACCCCAATAAAGCAGTGGAGACTACTAGAGGCTTTTATGGAGTTTTGGTTACAACACGGAAAATCACAATTCACGACAATATCGCACTTTCCTCCACTTGTGTACGTTGTCTAAGATGTTATGTCTAAAAATCCACCATATTTACAAATAAAACTCGAATTTACACCAGTTTTTGAAAATAAAACATAGCCTCGATGCGTCTTTTTCCGCGTTGGCGCCAAAACCCTTAATAATCGCAGTTACGTTTTCAGAAATTGCCATGTCTAAAATAATGTAAATATCGAAATTAATTATGTTTAAATGGGAACAACATTGCATATATATCATATAATTAGATACTTATTTATTATACCTCTGAAAGCACAGTAGTTGCATTAAATCGTAATAATTAATGATTTAGAATAGGTACGATTTTCGTCGTCAATATTTTTTTTGTTCATGGCAATTATTTATTGACAGGCAAAGACAATCTACTGTGCTACAAACTTATCTGGCCCGGTGGCCAAAAGTAGAACTAATGACGCCAGTTTGAAATGTCAATCCATGACATTCCTGCCATTGATTGTTTGTTGCGCGTATTTATTTTTCTCTTTGTGGTTTTTAATTGTGAAAAATGCCGAAAGCTTTCAAAATTGATGTGGGGAACGTTATATTACAAGTATTGAATTATATGAAGGAAGAATAACGCCTTCAGGCACCAATTATACCCTTCAATAAGTTGTATGAATGCGTAGCTGCTGCTACAGGTTAGTGTTGTCAGCTTCTGAAAAAATACGAAATTCCCCCTCGCTCTTTAAATTAAAATACATAGTACATATTTTAAAATATTCATTATTTATTTAATTTTTGCTGTTTCCTTTGTAGGTGTCTGGGAGTGATGTGTAAGAAAACTTGTGAAAGAAAAAGAGCATGGTAGATAGAATTCTGAAATCCTATCATTCATTGCAGAAGCTTTTGATAAAATAATAGTCAATGAATGGCAAAAGCATTGCAATAATGTACAAAAATATTGAAAATGTGTATCGAAAAAGGGATGGATACTTAGACGAGCCTTTCATCATTCATGGTAGTGATAGTGAAAGTGAAAGCAGTGATTGCGATAATGATGATGATGAAATGACTTCTGAATTAAACCATTCCGGTCACATAATAATACCTGGAGCATCTCCGTTAGAGAACACTTAGCATACATTTTATGTAAATGATCATAATTATTGTATAAAAATATAAAGATGTTATAAAGATTAGTAATGACAGTATTTGTTTGCTTTTTAGTGAAGTAACATTTACGTTACAATGTGCATATTATTTTTACCCACTTTATTGCAAAAAATATTTACTAGCAACACTAAATGCGATAACAGCGACGCTGCCACCGGGTCAGAAAAGTTTGCGGGACTGTAAGCTATTTATTGCTGTTGTTTTGATACATGTCCCCTGACCATAAAGTTAGTATTCCGTAGGTATACTAACTTTATGCCCCTGACACTGGCGAAATTGAAGTCGTTTATCCACAAAAGCCATTATAGAGGAAGAAAAAAAAAAAAAAGATACATGTCATCAACTTAGCAAATTATCTTGCAGATATTACGTGAGTTCAGCATCAGTTCCTCCGTGCTATAAACTATAATATATATATGTGTGGACAGTGGATTCACGAAAGGACGCTTTATCATATAATTAAAATGACCAGTTTACAACGCGTTAATTGCAACATTCGCTTGCCCCGACTAAAAAGACAAGCATTACCTATCCGATGAGAGTGAAGTTCTCATTAAACCCAATGTTGCTATGTGCTATGTGATAATTATTGTTAGGTACTTATATGAAGATGTTCTTAGATGAAGTAATACTAAGGATGCATTAATAATAATACTAATAAAATAAATGTAGTTACAAAAAACAAAGAACCTATTGTTTTATTTATCTCCACTCAAAACCTCATATAACACCCCTCGCAACCTCACACAAATATACACTGGGGTATGAACTTTGTAATTAATGGAAATAAAGAAAAAAGTTCTTTTTCATTATTTCAACAAATAAAAGATTTTGCATATTCCTAACCTACCTTGCGACCCGGTTAGGGTTTTCGGGGCAGGTTCGGAATAAATCCATGTAAAGACTACAAAAAGAGCGACAACATACTTTACTTTATCACCATAACAATGTTTATGTAAATATAATATGTAACAATCTTCATTAGTACACTAGTTAACACTAGCATTTCATTACCACATCAGTAGACACACTTTGATATTTACAGTATCTTTATTACTTAGGCAGTAAGAGTGATTTTCGAACTGGAACTGAAAAGTGTTTAATAACTGGATACCCGTGGATTCGATTATAAAATTATTTTTTGACGGCTTAAACTTTATTAAATTATTAATCCAGATCCGTTAGTAAGGGCCTGTTTCACAATGTCAATGTAAAGTCCCGAATAAGCTACTTGCAACTTATCTATCGAATAAAGACATCGTTTTAGTTTCACAATCCATGAATAGTGCTAACTGGCAAATAAACTGCCAAGTAAACTATTGCCCAGATCAAGCTTCAGATCAGTTTCAGATAGCAAAGTTAACTGATAGATAAGATATCTGTCAGATGTCATTCTATGCTTATTTCGGTGGTGTTTATTGTTAGAATAAAATGGTAAAATTTGATACTATTGAAGACGAAATTGATGAATTATTTGATCGTGAACCGCGCATAAATCAGACACCGCTATTAAAAACACCACCGAAACACCGCAACAAACATTTGTTGACATTAACATTTGACGTCTATTTATTTGACTTTCGAACGTTTAATTTCACGCAAATAAATCTATTTATGTATGTATTTTTATTTGATAAAATAATAATTAGAAGATATATTTGAAAATATTTATGCAAACCTGAAAATGCTAACCATAAAAAATTAGTAAAAAGATATTTTTAGGTGTGTTTATCATAAGAAATGTATTTATAGGTTGTCTGTTTCGTAAGACGGAACGACAAAATGCGACGTTGCCAAACTTACCTATTAGTAACTGCTGAATAGCTATCTGGCAAATAAATTTATCGGGAAGGTGGTGGTGAAACGCAATGTGTTTTATCCAGAACTTACATCTGTCAGTTTATTTGGTAGTTAGCTATCCGACACTTTATCTGCACATTGTGAAACAGACCCTTAATAAAGTAAATAATTAGTTAATAAAGTAACAAATTTAATGAAGGGTCAAATACCAATTTTCATGCGTTCAACTTCAAAAATGCCGCATTTTTCATACAAACTAACATCCCCTATTTTACGCCCTTAGGGGTGGAATTCCCAAAAATCCAGAAACACATATTTTTAAATGAAAAGCCAAATACCAATTTTCATGCCTTTAACTTCCAAAATTACGGATTTTCATACAAACTTTTATCCCCTATTTTACTCTCTTAGGGGATGAATTTCCAAGAATCGTTTCTTAGTGCTCCCCTACATTATAAAAGGAACTGGTTTGCAAAATTTCAAGTTTCTAACCCTTATAGTTTAGGCCCTGCGTTGATATATAAGTCAGTGAGTCAGGTTTGCCTTTTATATATAGATAATGAGGCTGTAGGTACTTTTTTACCATCGTTTTGCTTAGATAATTGATGGGCATCCCTGCAGTGACGTGTTCTTCTGTCGAAACCAGAAAAAAATCTTACCAAAACCTGACTGGGTAAACAGTCTTCGTTTGGTTAAAAAGGCAACATGCGGCCGCTGTAAGAATGCTGTCATGGCACCTGTCAGTTCAGTACATTTTACGTCAAATTAACACAATGCGGTATCGATATTCACGTGATTATTATGTATGGAATCCATACATAATAATGACGTGAATATCGATACCAGCTCACCAATATGGCGCACATTGCACATTTGATTAGGTTCTATCCAATACATTGTACTTATACATCAGGAGACACATAGCCACCAACTACGGCGTCACCTAAATACCTACCTACATTGTTCTCGACACCTGATGTACAACTCGTAAGCTTCAGGCAACACGTAGCATTGACGATATTGGTGTGACGGCGCAGTATATACTTTTCTCAAGAATTATAAAACATTTACAACTGATGTATATTTATTTTATTTTCATATCTATGACATACTTTTGGTTATAGCTTAACACCATTGGGTCACTGTTAGAACAGGGAAAAAATATTAAAAACTGCTTTTTAAATATTGTTTTTATCTTACAAAGTATCAAGAATGAATTTAGTCTCCAATTCTAAACATTATTTAATTTAAATGCATTATTTTGATTCGCTACACAAACTCGTTCAGTGGAGATTAATTAACGCGCTAAAATTATCAAAGCTAGAGCTAACAAAAGGTGGCCTGGTTGTCGATTTTCAACAAACTGCCACACAGAAAAAGCTCATAGGTACTCCATGTTTTCGTCATTTAATTCTCATTATTTTATAAACATCCAGACGCCGAGAGGAACTGCCTTTGTTGTTCAAAATCTATCCATCTAAGAAGCCGAACTATATGTTTCCAGGCACTTTATAAGGGTTCATTACTTAAAGAAGGCTATTCGTGAAATTTGGTACTCCTATAAAGTGCCTGGATTTTATTTTATGATTTTTTTTTATTTTATAGATCATTAACTTCCCATACAAGAATAAAGAACAGCTGATGTATATTGTATAAACAGAAAAATTATTCATATTCATTTATTTGCCTACCATGATGTGAGTGAAGGTGGTACAATAGGCTTAAAGCTTAGGTACAGTTATGGACCCTGTAAGGGCACGGCAACATAAGTTTCAGAGTAATTATAATTACATTAAAATTAAAAACATAACATGTATTTAGAATGTAATTAAAATCATATATATAACTTCATATATATAACTGATTGAATTCTGAAAATTTAAATTTCATTTAATATTTTGAAGTGTAAACTTCTAGCGGCGTTGTGCACTTTTTGGGATGGGTAAAAATGTTAAACGCGTCAGGACACATGACCTGATCGAATATTCGTAAGACGGAGTGTCTTTTTTATTCACACTGCCCGATAACACTCAAATGAATTAATACTATGAGTCTTTATTTCCCAAAGCTGGGAAGTAGCATCTTCCACTCGCTACTCGGATAAAATTGACACTACTTTCCGAGTATGAGAAATAAAAAAAACTTTTTCACTTCTATCGACAGTCCCTTAAAAACTGCCCGCATGTTTTTTTTTTTATTTGCTCAGTTTCATCAGTAATGGAAATTTACTCCACTATTTATGTTGCACCATAGGTCCTAAGAGCGTGTGGCATTGAAATAAACACCTATTTATAATAGGCAACCAATTCCCATTACTTTATTTAATACTTCATCTTTATTGAATACATATATATATATATATTTACGACGCATTTTCTGAGAGACATTTCTTTTGGTGACTAAATACACCGATGCGAGAGCAACATAGCTTTACGTCGCTTCTGTCTCTTATCAGCAAGTACTCCGAACCAGGCTTCATCACAGATCTTACGATCCTCCACTACACGTTTGCGCCATTCAACTTTATTTTCAGCGAGCTTTTCCCAGCTACAGTGGTCAATTTTAAAAGCGGCCATATCCCGCTTGGTGCAGTCTTTCTTTTTCCTTTTAATTCTCATTACTTTATTTAATACTTCATCTTTATTAAATACTTACTTAACAATCATTATTATATTTACCTAAGCCGCAAGCTACTTTATACCGTCACCTTCGCTGAATTCGAAATTTCCTTCAAGTTTTAAAGTTTAATGAATTTGACATATTGAAATTCCTCGCGGAAGTGATCTTGTAAAAATATAGCTTCCGTCTTACTTGCAAGAAATTGAATACAGCATTTAACTTTTGTCGTTGAAAATAAATAAATAACTAGTTCCTTTCCATACATTTTATTTTTATACAAATTTCACTTATTTATATTTTATTTTAGACGTATATATTCTTAGTTATGGGAACCGTAAATAAATAAGGGCAGGTCTAAATGAATGTTGGTCTGTAATTTCTACATTTGGCTCCTACAAATATAGAATAGAATAGAATAGAAATACATTTATTCAACACGAACACACAAGAAATTAGTAATTACAAGGTATAGCATAATACAAACACAAAAAATAATAAATATCGAACAAATAAACAACAAAATAAAGAAAGTACAATAGCTCCTGTATGTTCCGTCGAAAGGTCACCATCTCAGCAAAAGCTAGGTGAGGTGCACCTAGCACTGGTTTTCAGTTGGCAACCCATATGGCATATAGGTGCAGCGCAGACGGCACACTTTTTGTGCGATCGAGTCTGCGGCGCACAAAAAGTCTGCATGGCGCGCAAAACGTCGGTCGCGGATTTTTCACAGATTCAACGCACACGACGCACATCTTCGATCATTCCGTCGGCAGAGCTGTAGGGACGTAGACGCTATGGAAATCGTGCAGAGATCGCGAAGTATTATTTTGTACATGAATTACAGAAAAGAAGAAGAAATACAGAATTTTGGGTACATCCTATACTTTCGGAAAGATTACTGAAGCTCCTTAGAAGCTTGGTCTCAAACAGGAGCGGAATAAACATAACAGCACACTTATTCCCACATTTTAGGGTTCCGTAACCAATTGGTCTGTCTGTCTGTCCGTCCGTATGTCACAGCCACTTTTTTCCGAAACTATAAGAGCTGTAGGTACTTTAAACTTGGTAAGTAGATGTATTCTGTGAACCGCATTAAGATTTTTACACAAAAATAGAAAAAGAACAATAATTTTGGGGAGTCGCCATACATAGAACGGAAACTCAAAAATTTTTTTTTCATCGTACCCTTACATGTGGGTTGTCTATGTATAGGTCTTCAAAAATGATATGGAGGTTTCTAAAATCATTTTTTTCTAAACTGAATAGTTTGCGCGAGAGACACTTTCAAAGTGGTAAAATAAGTGTCCCCCCCTGTAACTTCTAAAATAAGAGAATCATAAAACTAAAAAAATATATGATGTCGGCGCGGCGCGGTGCGGTCTGCCCGAATTTACACGGATTTTATGTGCGCCGGACTTTTTGTGCGTCGTGTGCGTTACTGCATATAATTGCATAGCTTCTATTTTCACAGACTAAAAAGTGCGTCACGGATAGTCTGTCGTCTGCGCTGCACCATACGATGACTTTGTGAGGGATGTGCGAACATGCATTAAATTGGCTCAGAATTATTCATCGCTTTGGGTTGGATTTCAGAAGCTGTGTTATCCTACTTCCTACTAATATTGTAAGGGCGAAAGTTTGTGTGTGTGTGAGTGTGTATGTTTGTTACTTCTTCACGTTTAAACGGCTGGAGCGTTTTTAATAGAATTTGGTATGGAGTTAGCTGAGACCCTGGATTAACACATAGGCCATAATTTATAAAGTATAATGCGGGTACAACCGCGGGGCACGGCTAGTAAGTGATAATTCATGCCAAACGGACTGCCACTTTCGACTCTGCTTCAACAGTCCTTTGGTTCACATAACGAAAAAGGTGTTTACGCTACTAAGATTATCTAAGAAATAGAAATTGTTAGGGACCATACGACTTCCCTCAGATTTGGGTCATGTGGCATGTACGCCATGTCTTGCATCTTGGCATTTTTTCGGTTTTATAAAGAGATTATTTTCCCATATATTGCAAGCTCTGTTATCAAAATGAACATTAAATTTGCAAACATCAAAGACAGCTTTCGGCCTACGCCACTTTTAAAAATAAATTCACACGGACACACAGTTTTTACCTCCAATAATAAATATAAAATACAAACTTAAAAAAATATATTTGGAGCTTTTCGAGAACTGCTCGAAAAGAATAAATCTATTCAACTGTATATTTGTTGTTTAATTTACTCTCTGTAAAAATACATAGCCTCAAATTTAAAATGTCTGAATAACTTATTTTTTAGAAGTTCAATGTAAATGTGGAAATCACAGAAATGCTTTTGACATTAAACAACACAAAAACACGTAAGAATATTCACTGTCCAAATTAATATTGAGCTAAAGTTGCTATGGACATCTTTGGGTTCAATACAGGAGGGTTAGTGCCAACTAGAAATTGATTATCCCGCACCAGAGTTTTAGTTCTTAATAGTTTCCGCGAGAGGCGCTGGTGCTCAATGTATGGGAGGAAACTGTACGTGTGATCGAGTAAGTAAACTGCACGAACTCGTGTCAGAGGCACTGATAAAAAATAGGTTGGCGATCGCAGTATGATAGTCCTAGTACAGAGACGCTGCTGTCCGTTCTCTGATAGATATTCCCTCGGGACGACTTCTACGCCCTCACGGGATGAGATGGGATGGCAGTATTTTATGTCGTCAGGCACACAGCATTTATTATTGACAACTTTTCATATTTTTAACTGGCATTTATTATTGCGTTATTTAAAAGTAAATTCAAAACTAGGGCACCCATATGTTTCCTTTTTGCGAAATTATGAACTTTTCATTCATAATTTCAACTTTGAAATTCGATGTATTCTAAAAATTCGTAAGCGGCAAATAATAATAATAAATCTTTATTTTGCAATAAATTAAACAGTAGTTACAAATTTCCTGTGGACTCACACTAGGCAAGCCTGTATCGTGGTATCCTATAGGTACTAGATTTACAATAAGTTGATTAATTATGTATTAAGCTTATACATTTAGTTTACAATACTTACATATTTAGTTTAAAATAAAATAATTACAGCTATATCTATATATGTATATATAAAAGGATAAATAAATATGATATATAAATAAAATATATTTAAAAAGATAGTAATAATATATTATCAGATTATTGTGCGCAATATCTTTACGGTCTCGTTATAATCAAGACCTGCCAGCCAGTGAAAAATAATCGGTTTAGCTCTCCGGAGAGGAAGTTCTTTGATATCGCATTTTTTTACAACTTTGTTATAAATAAATGGGCCAATAAAAGGGCTAAAGCGCCTGACGAAAGCAGTTTTAGCTGTGATTACGGGAGCTCTATAGACTCGCCTTTTCGTTAATTCCCCGTGTACATCAGACAACATTATGTTTTTGTGGGTTTGTAGACTCAGTTTCATGAAGTATAGTTGTCGTACACTAAGCACTCCAGTCTTACTGTATATTTTCACAGTGGAGTAACGAGATGGCTTTTTTAGCATGGTTTTCAAAACCGATCGTTGAGCCCTTTCAACTTGTATCAAAGTTGATTGTGCTACACTACCCCAACAAGAGATACAGTACGTCAAGAGTGATTGGCAGAGAGCACAGTAAACTTGGCGTAGGATATCTGGAGTAGCTGAGTCCCGTAGATTTTTCATAACATTAACGATTTTTGAACTCGCCCCGCTAGTTTAAATAGATACTCCTTGAAATTAAGTTTTTAATCAATTTCAATTCCTAGGTAGCGCACTGTTTTGGCGCGATCAATACTTTCACAAACGCATGGCGTACCGATTTGACCACAGGAGTGAATTTTTAGTTGCGACATTAACATCGGGGACGTAGCAGCCGTCTTGTGGAAGCAAGTAAACTTAGTTTTATTTGCGTTAAGAGTAAGTAGATTTTGATGCAACCACTGTGATACCTTAGCCATGCCCTGCTCAGCTGTCGTAAATGCTTCAGCCCAAGATTTTCCGTGAAAGAGCGCAACTGTGTCGTCTGCGTAACATATAAGTTCGGTCTTATTTAGGGGAATTTTATGTATGTCATTCATATATAGGATAAAAAGTGTCGGCCCAAGTATACTTCCCCGTGGGACGCCGTATTTGACAAATTGTGCTTTGCTAACATATTCTCCAATACGCACTCTCTGTTGCCGATGTGACAAATAGCTTTCGAACCATTTCAAGGCGGTACCTCTAATTCCAGCAGCTTCCACTTTTCTGAGCAGCAAGGGCACAGAAACTGTATCAAACGCCTTAGCTAGGTCCAGGAACACCGCCAAGCAGTGCTCTTGTTTATTTAGGTGCGTTGCCACTAACTCAGTAAGAAGTGAAACCGCTTGTTCAGTTGATCTTCCCGGCCGAAAACCGAATTGCCTATTTGAAAGCAGACCAACTTTTGTATCCAAATACTTTATGAGCCGCACATTAACAATTTTCTCCAACATTTTCAAAAAGGAACTCAGTAAGGAGATTGGCCTGTAGTTTTCAGGGAGGTTTTTAGGACCAGACTTGTGAATAGGTCTAACAGAGGCGGTCTTCCAGCAATTTGGAAAGGTGCCAGATGAGAGGCTTAAATTGTATATAAATGCGAGAGGTGCTACGATTTGAACAGAACAGAACAGAACAGAAATCATTTATTTGCTGATAATGTAGGTATACATATAAGTTGGAATATTATTTAAGTGTCCCGATACATTTTACCTTACGGCATGCAAAATATTAGGTTTGAATTATTAAATAGTAATATAGATACAGCTATTACGATCATTATTAGCCTCAGTCGAATTTAATAGGTTGTTACAGATCAGACCACAAAAAAAGAAAAAAAAAAAAAACAAAATAATTAATGAATTACATATAAAACTCTCACAAATTATACAAAGAGAAATCATATAAATGTCGAAATGTATAATGTCAAAAGGCTTAATGTCAAAATATTGCAAAACATTAACAACAATCACAATTATTAATAGTTAAAGAATTTAGATAATATGGTAATGTCAAGATCTGTTATGTCAAATTACAATATACCTAACAACAACCACAAAAAAAAGCGCTAATAAATAAAAATAACAATGTCAATATGGCAATGTCATCTAAAACATTCACAGTTGAAAAGGCAACGTACATTTATCAAAAACATTTTCCTATATAGTTTTGTCATTTAAAAACTCTTTAACTGTGTAATAACATTTCTCCAGCAATAGTTTTGTTAATTGTTTTTTAAACATTTTTATGGGTAGGTCTTTTAAATTTTCCGGTAATTTATTATATATAAGCGGTCCCATGGAAAGGATGCTATTTTTTAATAAGGCTGTTTTATGACCACCTGTGCGCAATTGGTTTTTATACTGGGACCTCATTGGTGCTGTGCGTTGTCTTATGTCAATCATTGAGGTAAATTGGTGTTTATTTAATTTAACGAATAGGGCCACTTCTAGTATATATAAACAAGGTAATGTCAGAATTTTTAGAGATATAAATACAGGTTGACAACTTTCGGTAAACTTAAGACCTGTCATTGATCTAAGACATCGTTTTTGGGCCCTAAATATTCTTTCCCTCTCACTGCAGTTGCCCCAAAATATGACACCATATCTCAATAATGAAGCAACTAATCCATGATAGGCTATAACTAATGTATTCATGTTTAGTTTATTTGAGAGGTTATAGAGTACATATGAAGATTTACTAAGTTTTTGGCACACATTTTCGGCTTGAGATTTCCATGTCAATTTATCGTCAATCTGCACTCCTAAGAATTTAGTCACTGAAGCTGTATCTACGATTTGGCCATTATATTTAGTAGTTACTTTTTTTGGCTGTAACCTCTGGTGAAAATGTATGACTTTAGTTTTTTGTAAATTTATGACTAGATTATTCCTATTAAGCCAATCTATTATTGTTTTAAGTGTGCTGTTTATTTCATCTTCGTAGTTCGTCTCATTCATACATTCGACTAAAGCAGTGCTGTCATCGGCAAATAAAGTCATTGGCTGACAAATTTGACGGGGTAGGTCATTAATATAGAGTAGAAACAGTAATGGACCGAGTACACTACCCTGTGGAACTCCGAACTCTGTTACTCTGCAATTAGATAGGTATTTAAGTTCACGCTTAGTTTTAGTACAGATTCTCGATAGTTCTGTGTACTGTTTTCTACCCGTGAGATATGACTTAATTAAGTTTAGCACGTTTCCTCTTATGCCATAATCGCTAAGTTTATTTAAGAGAGTGTCATGTTTTACATAATCGAATGCCTTTGTCATGTCTGTGAATATTGCACAAATAGGGTTTTTTTTATCCACATTATTCATGATTACTTTCAAGAGATCAAATATTGCCATGTTGATATTTTTATTTTTTCGAAAGCCCTTTTGTTCTTCACAGAGAATGTCATTTTTAGCTATAAAGGTGTAAATAGATTCATAAATGATTTTTTCAAAGATCTTAGAGAATACTGAAATAAGAGCTACAGGTCTATAGTTTGTCCTGTCTTCCTTGTCATTCTTTTTGTGTAATGGTTTTATGATCACAGTCTTTAATTCATCAGGGAATATACCTGAGCTTATACACACATTAATTATATGGCTTAATGGTTTTGCGATAATATCAGAGACAAATTTGACTACAACGGTTGAAATGCCATCGAATCCGAAACTTTTTTTATTTTTTAAGTTTTGTATCACACGTGTAATATCTTGGGGGCCTACCGGCTGCATAAACAATGAATTACGGGTTTTGGTAATTGCAGCTGTATTTCCCGTACAATAGCTGGATATATCATGTATTTGGTCAACAAAAAAGTTATTAAATGATTCAGCAATCTGCCTAGGGTCTTTTATTAGTTTGTTTCCTTCCTTAATTTGCAAAATTGGTTCTTTAATTAAATTATTATTATTATTTATTATTTGCCATGATGATTTTGATTTATTTATTGAGGTATTAATCAAATAATTATTTTGGGCTCTTTGAGTTAGTTTCACAATCTTTTTGAGTTTATGTGCGTAGTTTTGAAATGTATTTTTGTTCTCACTTGTAGGTGATTTTCTGTATTTCCATAGCATATTCCGTTGTTTTCTGCTACAAATCCTAATTCCGCGCGATAGCCATTTAATTTTTTTATCAGATTTTACATTTTTTAATTGCATCGGGAAGCATAAGTTATATATTAGACTAAAGAGATCAATAAAATTATTATATGCATCATTAGGGTCATCTGTTTCAAGGACTTCTGAGAATGATAGGCATTGAAGGTGCTTTTTAAACAAAATTAAATTTTCTCTGGATAAGTTACGCTTTTGAATTCGCCAGGAACTAATTGTACATGTTTTGTTTACCGGTATTTTTAAAAATACCGGTATTTTAAATTTTTTGGTCCTTGATTTGTTTAACAACACTGTTTTCTATCCTGTCAAATCCTGGCGCCTTTCCTTCTTGCAGTTGTGATATGAGAGACCCAACCTCGTGTTGGTCAGTGGGCAGCAGGAAGAAAGAACAGGATGGTCCAGCATCAGTTTTAATCCTAGCTGCAAGGTCATCCTGAGTCCTATTTGTATCGGCTAAAATTTTAGAAGATTTTCTCCAATAGATGAAAAGTAATCGTTGCATCGTTCAATAGATTCGTCGGTGTGGTTATTATGAACCGATAGAAGTTCAAAAGGTTCTTTATTGTGTTGCGACAAATAGCACATGTTTTTTATGGTTTTCCACAGACGTCTGGGATTGGCACAGCTCTCTTGTAGTCTTTTGCAGTCATATTCTCGCTTCAGTTTTCGACGCAGATCAATATAAAGTTTCGGTAGCGGGTAAATATCAATTGTTTCATAGGGTCGTCTGGATTTAGCTTAGCTTTTTTATGAAGACGGTCGTAGTGTTTTGAGCAGCGTATCAGTCCTGGGGTCATCCATGGTTTTAGGTTAAAGTTAGCACGACTGACTATTGTTTCAACCGTAAATTTGTTTATGATGGAAGTTACATATTGTGAGAAGTCGTGGGCTGCTTGATTGGCGTCGGTTTGATCAATAACTTCTGTCCAGACAGTATTAGCTAGTTCGTTACGTATAGCTTTTATATCTCTCTTCTTTTTTACACGTTTTAGACGGCACGATTTGACATTGTTGGTTGTGGTAACGCCAGCCATCACGAGGTCATGGTCAGTAACAGCTGAGGAGCAAACCAGTCCAATAGCATCGCGATGAGCTGATTTAATAAATATGTGGTCAATGCACATGTTTCTTCTAGTGTTTTCTGTAATAGCAGGTTGCAGGCCATATTCAGCGAGAAGACATAGATAGTCACCGGCTTGAGTACAGTTTGCCGCAGACAAGATGTTTATATTCAAGTCGCCACAAACAACAAGATTTGGTTTATTTTTATATAGAAATAGTTGATTTTCTAGGGATGTCAGAAATGTTTCGGTATGTTTGTGTGATGGAGATCTATATATGCCAAAAATGACAATAGTTTTGGGAATATCTATAATTAAACAGTCGGCTTCTTCCATTTCTGGCTCTGTTACGTTACAATCACACCAAATGTCTCTGACGTAAACAATAACCCCGCCGTTTTGGTTAGTGTCTTTTAGGGTACGGTGAACAGAAAATCCGGTTATGTCAGGAACAATGGAGGATGAGTCTAACCAACATTCGGTAAATAGTATGATATCGTAGGGGATATTTAGGCGCGTATAACTTATTAGAAAGTTGTCAAAGTTTTTACGAATGCTTCTGATATTAAAAGTAAGAATTTTAAAGTTATGCTTGGGACATAGAAAACCTTTACACTCTTCTAGTTCATTTATTGTATGACAATCTATATTCCATTGATCCAAATCATCTTGAAATGCTAAATCAACCATTTTCGTAAAGGTAATTAAATTGATAGAATTCGAAGTAAATGATATTTATTGTCATGTTTTGGTAATAAATTAGGTTTCTCATCTTTAGGGCATTAGGAGGCTTTAGGCTTTCGTTACAGCTATTTGTAGATAAAATAATGACTGGGATATAGCGCACGTTTATATCTGACAGTATTATGTTAAAATTATATGTATGAATAATAATATATTTATAGCATGCATAAGTTATTAGAATAGGATTACAATTAAACTGATAGCTAAACATGGGGTTTGGTTCAAAGACATTAGAGCACACACAAGAACCTTGTGTGGGCTCTATATTTCTGGGGATTCTGTCTCGGGTGTTTTGAAGATTCTCTTGAGATCGGCTGCGCACCAAATCGGCATTCCGGGAGTTCCGTCTCGCTGCCGTATGTAAATGTTGCCGTTCTTGCACCAACAGTGAACCCATTTATGTTCTCTTGTAATAAGTCTTGCTTCACGAAAAAGCTTTCTATTGGCTTTAGTAAGTCTCTCGTTGAAGTAGATTTTTTGATGAGGGGCTGCGAGATCTAGATCTTTCGAAGTGAGGTTGCGAATTGACTTCGAAGCTTTTAGAAACACATCGCGTTTAGAGCGGCGCAGTAGTCGGATAATAATTGGTCTCGGTAAATTGGATACTCTGTCGGCCTCTGTTGGCACACGGCGCGATCCCAACCGGGACACACAGTCAATGTCATGGTCCTTCAGGTCTACTCCTAGTTTGTTTGCAGCCAGAAGAGCCAGGTGATGTAGATTTTCATTTTGATGTTCAGGGACACCGCAGAGCTCCACTTCGTTTGCTAGTTGGTTTTGAGCCATGACATTGTTTTCTTGTTGGAGTTGAAAAATTGTGGCTTTGAGCTCGATTAATTCACTATGGGATTTTTCTAAGTTCTTAATTCGAGTTTCTTTGGCGGTCTCTGTTTTTTCGAAAAAATCCAGGCGTTCATGACGTCATACTTACGGTGGAATAGCCATCGATCTTTGCTTTAATGTAACCCGTCAAAAAAAATCACTGTTTTGTCAAACTCGTTGGCCCCTAAACTTGTTTACGTTTGTTTCGTGTTTTCAATTTCAAATTAAGTTAAAATCGTCAATATTAAATTCGTTTCCAGTGTTAATATCCTTATTATATTTCATTAAGTCACCATGAAAGTTTTGAAATTTAAAACCGTGAGTGACAGTTGAAAATTTGACATGTCATGTTTTCGTTTAAAATATTGGAATGCTTATGCAAAGGAAACTACCTCGTCCACCGTATAACTAACGTCATCACACCTTTTTTAGTTTTTTCCTCAGAAATTAAGAAATAAAAAATAATAATTGAACTCAGGATACAAAAATAAAGAAATGGTATTTTTGTTTTCAGGTGGTGTCAGTTTTGAAATGTTGTCAATTCAGACACATAATAAATGACCAACTCAATAACGCAAAGTCAATTTTACTCCAGATTATTTCTTTCCAGTTACCCTTAGAATAAATGATATCATGGTACCACTCCCTTGGAGTACAGTACAATAACGCAATTATATTGTTGATTCTCTAGCTGTCCTGGAATGTTTGCGTTCACTGAAGCGAAGCTACCTCTACTGTTCAGGATTAGAATCAACACCAAAGACTGACTAAACCAAATACAGTTTAACTCATGCTTTCTACGAAGGTTTATTATTATATATGACAGAATTTTTTACCCATAAATTTTACTTAATTATTCTAAATTCCATTAATTACAACAATTATATCAAGTTGTATAAATTGATTGATTGACATTTTTATAACAATTTTACAATTTCACTTGATATTATTAAATTTACACCTGTTTGTACACCTGCATGTTGATCCCATATACTATGTCTGTATTAGGGTTGTAACGGATCTTCGCCTCCGCTTCCGTTACTGCGGAAGTTCCGCATGAAATCGTACCTTCGCATCCGCCTCCGCATCCGCAATTTTTTTGCGGAGTTATAACGGAGTTTTACTTACGGCATAATCATATATCTCTGCATCACCCAAAGGTCGACTGGCAGAGAATGCCTTTGGCATCAATTCCGCCTTTGTCAACATCATCGTCATATCAGCTGAATGACGCCCACTGCTGGACAAAGGCCTCCCTCAAAGATATACACAATTGCCGGTGTTGGGCTATCGGCATCCAGCGACCCGCACAAGATCATCCGGTTCGTGGTCGCCACTCGAGAACTTTCTGCGCCAGCGGCCGTCCGCTCTACGAGCTATGTGTCCTGCCCACTGCCACTTCAGCTTGGCAATTCTTCGGGTCAAGTCGGTTACTTTGGTTCGCCTGCGAACCTCAGCATTTCTCATTCGATCTCGCAGGGAAACTCCAAGCATAGCTCTTTCCATTACTCTTTGGGTGAACTTGAGCCGCCTGATAACACCCATAGTGACCAGGCGCCTTGTTGTTCTTGAGCTGTTTGAGAGCCATTCTTATCTCGCACATGCTGACGTCCGGGCTGTCTTCGGTGAAGTATCGGGTTAGTCGTGCTCTGGGATCTGAGGCACAACTATCGACAAGTGACTGGGTTCTAGTATACAGCTGTCCATGGAACCTCTCGATCTCTACCAGCAACTCAGGTCGAGACGTGACGATTCTGCCATCCTCAGTCTTCAGCTTCGTCAGTTGGCTCTGTCCAGCACACAGTTCTCTTGCTAACACTTTAGAGCCTTTATTCCACTCGATGGCTTCTTTAAAACATTTTGTATTAATTGGGTGCGTGTCGCGAGTCAATGACTTTGAGATCTGTCTGTTGAGCTGCCGGTATCTGGTAGCATCATCAAAGGATGTCAAAACCATTTTCCGTGTTTCTTCCTTTAGCTGCAGGGTAGCTAAAGGAAGAAACATAGTAGTAGCTTCCATAGTCAGAGATCTTTTTGGTCCTGTTTTTACGGCGGGCCTTGAAGACCTTAGACGTATGGACGGCTTCTACGAGCCTGTCGTGATAGGACTCCACTTCCCCGCAATTCAAGCATTTCAGTTTTGCAGTTCAAGCTGAAAGGGTTCGGGGTTTTCGACGTGGATGGGTAAAGGTCGGAGGGTAGAGTTTATCAGTCGCGACCTCTGGAGCTTGACATTAAGGTTCAATGAGCCCCGCCTGTGATCGCTCCCGCTTTTAACCGTATTGATCACAAAGACGTCATTGAACTTCTGTCTTATCGTCGACAAAATAAAGTCTATCTCGTTTTTTTGTTTTACCTTCGGGGCTTACCCAGGTCTATTTGCGGTTATCCGGCTTCTTGAAAAAGGAGTCACCTTGAGACAGTTGGTCGCCCTCCCGGAAATAAATCAGGTTCCGGGATTTCCGGATTATCGTGTCCTCCCCCTCTCTTAGGACTTGAGATAATCCTATTATATTCATTGGAATATAACGAACCTGCTCAATTCTTCCTCCAGTTCGATGATTTTCTCGTCGGTTCGCAGTGCGCGTCTGTATGTTGCCAGGGCCAGTGTGGTCGTTAGTTTTAGTAACGCGGAATCTGCCGAGGATTCGTATCACCTTCTGCCCTGCCGAACCCACTGCTGTTACCACGGCTTGGAATAACATGACTGCCGGGGACTGGGGGCAGCGGTTTAGTTGTGTCCTTCATTTGAGGGGATCTGCCATAATCGCCACGATTGGCAGACGGGTTGGCGATCGCAATAAGATAGACACGTCCCCCAACGGGATGAGAGGGGGTGGCGATATTCTTTATGGCCGTCAGCCACACAGCCAAAAATTTCCGCCTTTGTAGTTTTGTGGAAAAAGTTTCAATAAAAGAAAATAAAAATAAATCATAGAATAATAATAATGCGCGAGCCGCGACGCCCGATGACGACTCAGTCGTTCCGCCGAATTTTGCTTTGCAATGCAAAGTAATTGTTATTGTTTACTCAAGTCACACGAAGCCAAAAACAAGTGAGGTATGAAATTGTTTTTATGGAAAGAGATTCAAAAAATGATTCATATTACTCATAAAATACTATTTTTTCACATCCACTTTCACCTTCGCATTCGCATCCGTTAACCTCCGCATCCGCGGAGGTGTAATCCGTCACCTTCGCATCCGCCTCCGCCTCCGCTAAGAGGCCTCCGTTACAACCCTAGTCTGTATTACATCCGGGGAGGGCTACCGGCTAACTCGCCGAACATCGTGATAGTGATCGGCGCTCAAATAAATGAAGGTTAAAAATTACTAAATGATTCGTTCAATAATCTACTTCTACGTTGAAAATCGATTCCGGACCATTTATGACGTCATATATGCTCATGGAAGCCGATTGAACGAGTCATTTTTAACCTTCATTAATTTGAACGCCAATCACTATCACGATGTGATGACTTAGCCGGTAGCCCCCCTGTACTACACATGTTTTATACAAAAATAAATATCTTTATCTTTATTATTAAAGATAAAGATATTTATTTCTGTTTGCGTACAGGTTCACCATCTTTTATGAACTTCTACTACGTGACAACATAGAAGTCAGGTAACAGTGGGTTTTGAGGCTAGATTAAACTGGGTGATTACGGTGATGGACATCACCTCTCTATCTTATAAGATACCGTATACCGTGGGAGGCGTAGCAGTAATCATGAACATGCAACAGTTTTTTTGTGTACTAAAAACATCACATTACGATCACCATCACGTCTGCCAAGGGAAGTTCGAATATGTTATATCCCCTATGATTGACTTTGGGGAGGGGGGAAGGTAGCCTTATTCGAACTGTTGTCCTTACCAATATGATGAATGAACAGAGCGGGCACAAAATGTAAAAATATGATATTGATATATTTTTGTTTACTTAAGTATATCGTTTTTTTCAAACACCCATTTCAAGTAAGTAGCCATACTATTTTACATACAAGTATAAGCTTGGTTGCATTAAATTTATATAGTTATTTGTACATTCACTTGCTTTCTATCGATATTAAAAGGTATATAATATCATTTAAGAAGGACGAGTGAATTCACGGTCTAAGAATTTGTCGGAAACGATAACAATTTCTCGTAATCACTTAATGGGACTGCAATTTGATGAATCCAATATTGTTTTTTTTCCGGTCGCATAATTCTAAACGCAACCTTATATCACCTTTGTTATTAACCAACTTAATTTATACAACAAGAAACGATCAAATTATAATTAAACGTTCAGCCACATTGGATCCAAGTTCAAATATACTTACAAGAGTACAAACAAAAAAGAACAAAGACGAAAAGACCGGTCAAGTGCCAGTCGGAGTCGCGCACGAAGGTTTCCGTACCACAAAAACCACCAAAAAAATTGACGTTTGCTGTATGGGAGCCCCTTAAATATTTATTTTATTTTGTTGTTTAGTATTTGTTGTTATAGCAGCAACAGAAAAACATCATCTGTGAAAATTTCACACGGTTCATGAGATACAGCCTGGTGACAGATGGACAGACAGTCAGCGAAGTCTTAGTAATAGGGTCCCATTTTACCCTTTGGGTACGGAACCCTAAAGACTAACATACAAATATACTTTCAAAATTACAATCCTGATCTTAGTATCAGGTAAAATTAACTCACCCACACTAGACAGCAGCTCATTTATTTGTTGCAATGAAGTTCTCATGTCTATGATAAGTTTTCCCTTTTCGTCAAGAAAATTTGTGAGCGTTTTCTCTTCCCGATTCTCAGCTTCCAATTGGGCTTTCAACTGGTTTTTCTCAGCCAAATGCCTGGACAATAAAGATAAAGTACTCTAATTTATTTTAATTTCTTGTTTGGTTTGTTCCATTTAACGTGATGAATGGCTT
Organism: Pseudoips prasinana; assembly: GCA_951640165.1. Lineage (NCBI taxonomy): Eukaryota > Metazoa > Arthropoda > Insecta > Lepidoptera > Nolidae > Pseudoips > Pseudoips prasinana. The sequence goes on from OX621234.1 coordinate 29,693,570, forward strand.
CACGAGAACGGGGGTTTAAGCCAGAAACACCCAAAGGCAAATCAAACTGGCCAACCGAGGGTTTCTTACCTTGTTAATAATTCTAAGTATTGAGAGTTATTTAGTTATAATAAAAATACCGGCCAATAGCGAGACGGACATGCATACCATCGATTACTTTATTCTATTTGTTATAATACATACATAGACTCACGCCTTTTTCCCAGAGGGGTAGGCAGAGACAATGGATTTCCATTTGGCAAGATCTTTGCTCACCTCTTTTGCCACCTTTTCATACATGCTCGCCGGTTTAGGGTACTTCTGACCTGGCCTTTCTTGAGAACGTCTCCGATTTGGTAAGAGAATGTTCTACGAGGTCTTCCCCTTCCGATTCTCCCATTCACACAAGTCCCAGGTATACTTCTTTTGTAAAACTTCTTTCATTCATCCTTTTTCTTATTTTTGGTAATGGGTACGGAAGAAAACTTCAATTATACTTATATTATAACTAATTAATACTGTATAACACAATGTCAATTATTAAATAATTGCTATTCCAAATGTATGCCCATACATAAGTAAGTAAGAGTAACAGTAACAGGGGAACTACTTAGAAAAGTCCAGTGGACAAATTTATAACAAAAGGGGTCAAGGATATCGCCGCGTTCGAAGTAGTCAGGTTGACATCGCTCGTGTGAAGACTTAGCGATGTGCCCTACGGGAACCATAGGTTCTAACCTTATTGATTATTCTAACTCGGTATCGGACCGAGTGCGTCTGTTAGCTAACTTAGACCAGCTTAGCTACACTGGCTTCCTTCGAGGCGACCGACCCCGTATGAGACTAAAATGAACTTTTATATATGCTATTGAAGGTGAAAACTTTACTTGCGCGATGTAGAATTCGCTTAAACAAGAAAGTATGATTGAAACCAAACTATTACAACATTTTGTATTTTATTTGTACTATGTTAAGAAACAAAATAATTTAACACATAGGCTGGCGTTTATCTGACTTCTGTCCACAACTCATCCTACTGTTACATTTAACATTATAAACATTCGAGTATTTAGACCTTGGAGCTATTACAAAGCAGTACTCGTGGTAGTAGTAAGACCAGTACTCGTGGAACGAAAATGCGGTGCAAATGAAGTACAATAACATGCCCAGTACAAGAAAACTTCCTTCCATTAATTTATCAGAACGTTTGTCAAGTGCCACTTCTATCATGAGCCCCAAGCTGACGAAAGTGAAACTTCCATACACTCCAGACATCATGAAATGAGATATGGCATTTAAACTCGGGTCTTCCGAGCTGAAGAATAATCCCAGTACCATCAACATTACATTGACCCCACGTAATAGCATCTGCATTAGTTTATAAGCCATTGAAATGTAATGAATCTAAAATTAATGTAAAAATTACATACCTACTATGATTTCTATAAAATAATGTCAACAAACTACTTATGTCAAACCATAAACCGCTCTGACACAAGTACCTACTCAATACTAAGATATCCATAAATTAGAAAAGTATAGAAGTGTGTAATAATTAAAATAATCTGTACGAAGTTGGGGGAACATTTAGCAATCGAGCTGCATAGTTCATTGGCTCCTTTTACACGCTTTATATTAAGCTTCACTTGTATGTATGTAACTGACTCCTTGAGATGCGATTTTTACCCACTTTAAACGGTCAGATTTCATTCAAACTTTGGAGATTTATCGAGGACCGATGACAATACACTAATTTGAATAGATTATTCCATTATTCAATTAGCAAAATAAGATTTTTGCCAATTTATATAATTTTAATCTGTATCCATTGATGTTACTGCCATCTATATTATGTTTTTTGAATCACTACGGTCAGTAACTTGTACTTTAATCAAGCTGTTTGACCATAGATGGTGCTTCCCTAGAAAAAGATTAAGAACTGCCATTCTTCTGTTCTAGATGGCGTTTGTGTTCATTGATGTTACTGCCATCTATATTTTGTTTTTTGAATCACTACGGTCAGTAACTTGTACTTTAATCAAGCTATTTGACCATAGATGGCGCTTCCCTAGGAAAAGATTAAGAACTGCCATTCTTTTGGTCTAGATGGCGTTACCATGTGTCAATAACTTCTATTTTAATGGACCATAGATGGCGCTTCCCTAGAAAAAGATTAAGAACTGCCATTCTTTTGTTCTAGATGGCGTTACCATGTGTCAATAACTTCTATTAAAAGTTAAGAACTGCCATTTTTTTGTTCTAGATGGCGTTTGTGTCCATTGATGTTACTGCCATCTATATTTTGTTTTTGCATCATTACAGTCAGTAACTTATATTTCAATCAAGCTATTGGACCATAGATGGCTCTTTCCTAGAAAAAGCTTAAGAACTGCCATTCTTTTGTTCTAGATGGCGTTTGTGTCCATTGATGTTACTGCCATCTATATTTTGTTTCTTGAATCACTACGGTAAGTAACTTGTACTTTAATCAAGCTATATGACCATAGATGGCGCTTCCCTAAAAAAGATTAAGAACTGCCATTCTTTTGTTCTAGATGGCGTTTGTGTCCATTGATGTTACTGTCATCTATATTTTGTTTTTTGAATCACTACGGTAAGTAACTTGTACTTTAATCAAGCTATATGACCATAGATAGATGGCGTTACCATGTGTCATTACACGCTTTGTATTAGCTTCACTACTATATTTTTATACTGACTCCCTTAGACGCGATTTTGACCCACTTTGAACGGTCAGATTTCATTCAAACTTTGTAGATTTATCGAGGACCGATGACAATACACTAATTTGACAAGATTATTCCATTATTCAATTCTCAAAAGAAGATTTTTAGAAATTTATATAATTTTAATGTGTCCATTGATGTTACTGCCATCTATATTTTGTTTTTTGCATCATTACAGTCAGTAACTTAAATTTCTATCAAGCTATTGGACCATAGATGGCTCTTTCCTAGAAAAAGCTTAAGAACTGCCATTCTTTTATTCTAGATGGCGATACCATGTGTCAATAACTTCTATTTTAATGGACCATAAATGGCGCTTTCCTAGGAAAAGCTTAAGAACTGCCATTCTTTTGTTCTATATGGCGTTACCATGTGTCATTACACGCTTTATATTAGCTTCACTTGTATATTTAAATGTTTGGAACTGACTCCTTTAGATGCGATTTTGACCCACTTTAAACGGTCAGATTTCATTCAAACTTTGTAGATTTATCGAGGACCGATGACAATACACTAATTTGACAAGATTATTCCATTATTCAATTCTCAAAAGAACATTTTTACCAATTTATATAATTTTAATGTGTCCATTGATGTTACTGCCATCTATATTTTGTTTTTTGATAATAAATTAATTTAGAGTAAAAAATTGCCATTGATTGAATAAAATATTTACAAATTATATAAAATTGTACTATTATTATTAAAACATAATAATATTAGTCATGACTCAATATCGGAGTCGCTGTCCCATTCAGCATCTTCTGGCTGAATTGGAGGGCTATTTTGGCAGTTATCTCCACTGCGTGTTCCACAGGTACTATTACAAAACAGACCAACTTTTCTGCATCCGCAAGACGCTCCACATCCTTTTTTGCAGTTGCAAAAAATCATTTTCAGCAGTTCTTGTGGTGCGAGTACACAATAGTTGTACACATTACAATAGTTGTGGGTCTCTATTATACTGCGTACTTTCCCATTGCTCCAAATATTCACACACCGAAATTTTCACTAAGTAGAAAAAATATGATAAGTTTTTGGACCTCCTTCAATTTTCATGCTATCACAATTTATAAAAAACCATTGTAAAGGTAATTAAGAGAGCTACAACATCCTGCAATATATAGTAAAAAGCCTTTTTCTAAAACGGTGAAGGTTTAACCCTTCACCGTTTTAGAAAAAGGCTTAAGAGAGGCTGTGATTGCGCTGCCACGCGCTCTTTAAACAATCATATCTCCGTCAATTTTTGTTTGACAGAAAAAACAAAAAGCCAAATGGTTTGTCAGAAAAATACCTAATTTTTTTATCAGAACACATTTATACGTATCTGTCGTCATTTTTTAAATATTATGAAAAGTTGTTTTTTAATCGTGACTTTTTTGAAAAATATGTGTCCTGAAGCAGCCAAACTGACACTATCTATCAAACTCTTCATAATAAAGTTAATTCTTGGCGGAATACGATTAATGTTGGTGGAAATGGCACTTATGAAACCCATTGATTTAAAAGAAAAAACATTAGATGCTCCCCTTATTTACAATACAGCTCACTTATTTTACGTGCAAAAGACTTTTAATAGTATTCATTTTAAAGCTTATTTCAAGCACTACAAAACTCTTTTGTATTAGAATGCATAAAATGCATGTGCTCGCCGCTAGATGGCATTGATCACATCGATTAAATTTCAGACAAAATAAAAAACGGCTTTGATATTTAATATCTAGCTTAATATTGCACTTAGAATACTTTATAAAAAAAACCAAATTGTTCATTGTTTTACCTGCTAAAATTTTTCATAAAGTTAGTATACCTACGGAATAGAGCATCAAAGGGCTGAGGGAGCGAAATATCACTAGCTGCAACACTGTATGATAAAAAGAGATGCGTGATGCGACGCAACAGAACCGTTTTTGGCATCTGTTTGACAGTTCTTCGGCACTTATCGGCACGCTGCGAATTTGACTCTTGAGAACTTTTCTGATTTTACGTGAAATCGTGGATATTTTTGAAAAATATTTCTTCAGAAATATGGTGAATTGTTCAGTGACAGATTCTTGTACAACACAGAGTAATAACCCTGAAAACTGTTCATTTCACAGGTAAATTATTCCAAATCGACACCTTCTAATTTAGGATTTATTTTTGCCGATGCGTTTAGAATTTTAGACACTAAGTGTGTTTATTGTCTTCTATAAACATTTGTTAATGTAAGAGAATTTACGAATATTTTGTGTAAAGAAATAATTTTCTGTTTACACTATGGCTGAATCAACTTATCGATATTTCGTGACCACTGTCTATCACGCGGTAAACTAATATGTATTACTAATAATATTGTGATGTTTAGATGTGAATCCCCTGGAAATGGAAGTAATCCCAAATTCTCCTAAATATGTCTCAATCGAGTCCTACTCGGAACGCAAGCCAAGCGCTTACGTTAGAATTGCGCTAGAATAGTTTATTTCTATAAAATAAAATAAAAAAAGGTTTTTACTCACGTAGACTTAAAAAAGCGCTTGTAAATAGTCAGAACATGTTTGTAGTAATACAGTTATTATTTCTAGTTGCTTATTACAGATATTAATGTACACGGAATGTTAAAACATTTTCAATTATTGACATAGTATATAGTCTTATGGAATTATCTGGGTTAGCTCTGCTGACATTAACACCATATTTATATTGCAATTAAACGCTGTTAGAGCCATTTATGATCTTGACCCGAGATTGTCTAAGAGAAAAGTTCAAAGAGGTTAACATCCTAACTGTAGTATAAATATAGATATAAGAATAATCCTAGGTTGCGTACATACATACAGCATTGCAACATAAGATTATGCAATATAATCCGAACCCATCTCCACAAAATAAGTAACTCTCTATTAGGCAATGTATAAGATTCTACAACAAACCTCCCAATGATATTAGAGAATTGTCTAGGAATAAGTTCAATAGAATTATTAAAGCAAAATTGTATAGCAGGGCATATTACAACATTTCTGATTATTTGAGTGACAAAAATGATTGGGATCGAGTTGGTTTAAGTCAACACACAATCAATAATAATATGTAATTAAACTTAAGTAAATTTTATTTAAAAAAAGGTTTCCTACTGACTTTACTGGCAGTCCTGTACTGCACAGTAGGGTATAAAATAACGATTCCACATAAATGTATTGTTTACGGAATAAATGAATTTAGAATTTGAATTTATTAAGACGGACGCGCGTTTCTAACTATAGCCGTGTATAATATTACCTATCAAGTGATTGACAATCTTTAATCTTCATTTTAATCGTTCAAAGTATATACGCTCACTAAATTGTCAAACAGCGAAGAGTTAAGTGACAACCGACAACTCTTATGCGAAAATAAATTATTTAAAATTTCTTCGGAGTTTTTCTTCAATATTCTTACTTCACTTCACGAATTGTGGTTTCAGCCATGCAAAATCCCATCTCATCCTATTTAAGTACTATCACTGGGACTGATTCATCGTCATCATCATGTCAGCCATATTACATCCACTGCTGGACCAAAGCCTTCCCAAAGAATGGGGGGGATATGCCATAATCGTCACGCTTGGCAGACGGGTTGGCGATCGCAGTAAGATGGCCACAGTTCACGGGATGAGATGGAGTGATGATATTCTATGCCGTCACCACACATTACTGATTAATATTATCGATATCGATATTAATTCAAAAATCGACATGAGATACATCATTGACACGCACACATAAACATTTGTACACACACAAATGTCATCCTATTTCGGTTTCGTTTGACAGCTCTTGTTTGTTGCTCTATTCCGTAGGTATACTAAGTTTATGATATTTTTTGAGATATTTGCAAAAATCCGATGAAAAACGTGAAAAAATTGCGAATTTTCAATTGCCAATAACTTGAAAAGTATTGGACTTTTTGAAAATCTTTATTATTTGCTTAAAATTAGGCCTTCTATCAATATCCGAGGTTATTTTGAAAAAAACAAAATTCACCCCCGAGAAGGGATGGCAACCACCCCCAGGGTGGTTGCGGAGTTCAAATCATTTTCACTTTTGAAGTTAAGGGTAAGATGAACCTAATTCAAAAATTGTATGTAATTCGGTTCACAGTAAAAAAAATCGGAGCAATAATGCTTCAATGGTACTAATTTGTAATACAAAATATATACATGGATAAACAAAAAGGTGTGACAAAAAAGGTATTATAATAGGTTATGTTAAAAAATTGATAATGATAATTATATTTTTCTTTATTTATACATACTTCAATAATTGTTCGTGCATCTATAATAAAGAACTGCAGGTGCAATCTCTCGTGTCAGTTTAACATAATACGGAAATGGTTGAGTTCCAAGCACAGACAATGTATATTATGATTCTAACTTCGGTGTCGGTAAGTTAAAGAATAGGAACTTAAGTTTTCGGTTTAACATTACGTAGCCACATATCATGCATGACTTCGAATCGACTTGCGTTCTGAGAGTAGTACCCTCTTGGGTCTTGAGTGAAATAAATCTTGTTATTATACAGGCTTCAACTTTATTTAGTTAGTTTTTGCATTCAAAGTGAAGTGCATCATAGTTTCATCAATTTCTTTTTAACTTCGCGGTTATAGTAAAGAGACGTGCGGTGGCGGCGGCTCAAGTCATCTGCTAATATATTCAGTTATTGTCAATATATCCAGTTATTAAAGGTTGAAAAGTAGGTTAAGGTTTTAAATACTAATTGTCAGTTTAGTGTTAGATATATTTTACTACATCTCCTCTGAATACTTAGTTCTGACTATATTGGGGTAAGAAATTAATAACAATCAATATTATGACATTTAGGACGGACCTTGTATGTATAACGACAACGACGACCGTCGCGCTTAAATGCTACTACCGGACCTAATGAACCCCAGCTGAGAAGACTCAGTGCAAAATGACTCCCCGGATTCCTCTAATCTATTTATATGATTCTTTTTAGTTTTGTTCGTTCATCAGGATAGTCATATCTCATTTATATAATATAAAAAATAATATTAAATATTTAAAAATATATTCCCTTCATGCAAAAAGATCATTTGTTAGTTAATTGACACAAGATGTAGGCTATTGTCCAATTACTAAAAATGAATACACATTGTACCTAATTGAATCATAATATAGTTACCTAATTATCAATACCTACATCCTCCGGAAGGGTGTCAGCAAGGGAATCCTAAATTTGATCTGCCAGCGTGTATCGTTCGTAGCTTAACGCAGAGCGCCTACCCCGGATTGGTAGATAGTGCAGGTTCGAGACCCGCCGGACGATTAAATTTATGATTTCCCATTTTTGAGAATAATTATAAATTAATTATATATATACTACAAACATGTTCTGACTACTAACAAGCGCTTTTTAGGGTTCCGTATCCAAAAGGCAAAAAACGGAACCCTTATAGATTCGTCAGACCACTATGTCGCAGCCACTTTTTTCCTGAACTATAAGAGCTGTACTGTTGAAACTTGGCAAGTAGATCCTATTCGTTGAACTGCATTAAGATTAAACAAACAAAAATAGAAAAGGAACAATAATTTTGGGGGTCCCCATACACGGAGGGGGCGATGGCTGGCCCTCACGTCATACTCGTGAATATACAGTACAACAATATGTAGTAAAATATAAATTTCAATACATAATATTATAAACTTCAACTAAACATAATCTCCTTGACAATAACTTAATACAAGCTAGCTAAATATCACTACCATTATAAAATGAATTGTATAAATGTTTTAACATTCCGTGTACCTAAATATATGTAATATGTAACTAGAAATAATAACTGTATTACTACAAACATGTTCTGACTATTTACATGCGCTTTTTTAAAGTCTACGTGAATAAAAACCTTTTTTATTTTATTTTTATTTTTATTTAATGGGTGCTGCTTGCGGTAACTGGTCGAACTGCTGTTGGGGTACTCATAATATTTTATTGTTTCATACAGTCGTCGCCTCTGGTAGACTTCGTGTGACTTATTAATTTTGTAAATGTACGCGGATGTACCCACCGTTTTCTCATCTAGCAAGAGGTTATTCTACTTGCTTGAGTGAAATTTAATGTTATTGTTTATTATCTCACAATTTTTTAATTCGTTAGATTACCACGGTTCTGTGCGTGCATTAGCCTACATAACGCCCATTACAATGTAAGAAAATACATGATATATAAAAAAAAAACGAAAACAAAAAGCAAAAGAAGACGAAAAAAGCAAGCCCGGAGTTTCTTTGTGGCTTTCTTCTCCGGGTCGTCCACCTAGGTAGCTAGAGAAAGCCGCAGGTTAGCTAGGGTAGGCTCCTCAGCGGCGAGGATCGCTTTGGCCCCTTAACGCGTGATCCCGTGCAACTGATCACACCCTCTCTTAGAATTCTGTCCTTTTGCCTCAGCGGCCCCCTGAGCTGTGGCCCGAACCCCAAAAGGGTGGCTAAGAGCCTTCTGCGCTAGGCAAATGCTCGTTGCCTTCAATTCTTTAATTTTAATATTGTACAACTAAATTTCAAAATAATAGATTAGTAACTTGTTATTTATTTTAAGATTTAAGAAAATAAATCTGACAAAACAGACCGCACGGACGGACTAATTTATTTTTGTAATTTTTATACTAAGTGGGAGTCGGTCTCGCCTATGAAGGGTTCCGTAGCAGTAAGTAAGTATTCCAGTTGATTAGATGAAAGGTAAATTGTGGTATACGACTTATGACGTATTAAAAAGAAACTACTTACTAGATCTCATTCAAACCAATTTTCGGTGGAAGTTTGCATAGTAACGTACATCACATATTTTTTTGTTTTATCATCCTCTTATTTTAGAAGTTACAGGGGCGGGGGACTCTCATTGTACCACTTTGGAAGTGTCTCTCGCGCAAACTATTTAGTATAGAAAAAAAATGATATTAGAAACCTTAATATCATTTTTGAAGACCTATCCATTGATAGGTATATAGTGTAGTATATGTAGAGTACAACAAGCACAGATAATCCATAACTTGGTTTACATCTAAAACGATATAACTAATTGCGTTTAGTTTACATAATACTTATGAAGCATGCAACATTATACCTAAGTACTAGCTAGGAAAGGCGTCTACCTCAGCAAATGTTACAGTAAATTGTAATTATTACTGTAACGCTGATCTTCAGATGTTGTTTAAAAAACTACTTTTAATTAAATTGCAAAATTATCATGCGTACCGACCTGTAGTAGCGTTTGGTTGCGACTCTAACCAAAGGCCTCCGTACATCAAGCGTGATTCCAGCCCCGAATCACCCGCCCCCCCCCCCCCACCTCACACCCCCCCTTCACCACAAAATACACATTTTACATTCATATCAGCCAGTACGTTCATTTCTGTCGCCACGCCATTCTTCGGTGGGCACGTTAAGCTTTCGGTCCCGGTTCTAATTGTTAAACAATGAGGGTGACCAACACATGCGAATATTGCACTAAAAGCTACTTAACAATAAAGATTAAATTACGTACATTAGATTAGTATTTATTTCACGTAAATCAATGCAGTATTACGGAAGTTATGACTGTGAGAAGTTTTGAGCACTTTTAAATTTCCAAGATATCGCGCGCTCTACGCGTGACGTCAGCTATCGGCTCGGTGCCGGCCGCTCCGTGCGCTTGTGCCCCGCGCTATATGAAATATGGAAGTGAAGACGCGCGCGCTGTACTTGTATCATAGCTTTATTTATTAATTTGTTATTATTGTATTACACCAACCTGTTAAATACCTTGTGAGTTACATTATATCTGCACCCTGGAAGAGGGCTACATGGGAGGAAGATTTCCTTACACGACTGACAAACTTTGATTGACTTTAGCATGCGGCGTCAAGAATCCAAAGTTTCCTAATCTACCAATAATGCTCTCGACTCAGTTACTTACTTATTTTTTTGTTTTCAGTACCTTTTTTATTAAATCTAATAAAGAACTAAATAAACTAATATAAAATAAAAATATAAGTAGGTACATTTTTATATTTATATATAATTCCAAATTTTAATGCCTTTATAGACGACACGCTAACAGCTGTAGATTAATACCACTGTCATTCTAAACGGTTTTTTTTTCAAAGACTATAATAATACTATAATACTTTACAAACATATTATAGACGGACACAAATTACATCCAGACTCTGAACAACTATTTACGGGCTACACAAATAGTTGTCCGGTGCAGGAAGCAAACCTCGGACACACAGCGGCGATTGTCTTAGCCGCTGCGCCACACTTGCAGTAAATTTTACTTCACTTATATTCAACATACCTATTTTTGCTTATTAAGTATTAGTGGTTAAAGTCAAAGGTAGATAATAATAACGAAATATTGTATAAGTAAGTAAAATATTTCGTGGTTATTATATATTTTTTCCAAATATCCAATGTTTAATCTAGGTCAGTATTAGGTTAGGTAACATTCACCTATTCTCATTAAAAGAATACGACATGGTTGGTTTATATGTTTATTAAAACATCCTGATGTCAAGGTTCCTGATAGATAATAACAAAATGTCTCTTATTTAGAAGAATCAATAAACTATTTTTATAAGATTAATTAGTAAAATCCGTAAATGACAAAGGTAGGTAAACTTAAAAGTTTATCTACCTTTGTCAGAAGTTGATTATAAAATGCACCAATAGATAACGTAGTGATTTATGAGAAAAGTATAAATAGAATAGTTATTGGACATCAAAATAATATTCATAACAAAATGCAATAGTTTTCAGTCCATTGAATCCTGTCTGCGTATTGCGGTCATCCATTTCTTCCTTATCACATTTGAATTAAAACTCTTGGGCACTGCACAGCATTTTCTAATAATTTTCTCGTAATAAAATCGCAAGTACGAGCCACCAGCAGCGGTGATTAAATGAATAGTACCTAGATTTGTACTCGCAAAGCGGCCGGCGCGCTGCGTGAGGGGCTACGTGACGTCACAGCGCGATCAAACGCCGCTTGCGGTTTGAAATAATATCGCTCGAAAATGCTTACTTTGATTGCTATTATCTCAGCTGTCTTTGGGAATATAAAAAAGTAAAAATGCAGATGTTCTTGTATTTTCTTCTAGATTACTTTCGCATACCCAGAATAAAACATTGGCCAGGCTCATTGGAAATCAGTTTGTGGATAGTGGCACGAGAGTATTTAATATTTGTTTTGTGTCTGGGTGTAATTTATCTAAAACTAGCTGTATCCTGCGCGCGTTGCTACGACATAACCTAAAAAAATATATTCAATGGAGTGGCAGTAGCGCCATCTGTCGAAGATTAGTCATACCTCTAATGCCAATGAAAGACTACGGTTAGCAACAGTCTGGTTTATAGGCCATTGAGCTTAATCTACCCACCACCCTAACAACTGTTATACTTAGTCAACTATATTGAAATACCGACAGAACGTCACACTTCTCCCCCTTAGGCTTACAATTACATGTTTCATGTTATCATTTAAAAGTGCACAATGAAATTATAGTCGAATGTACCATTGTGGAACTTTTGTCGTATTCCTTGCATGAAGTGTACGACTGCACGAGTGGCGCTCCGGCTAAGATAGTCGCCTCGCCGCTTCGTGTCGCGGGTTCGAGTGCCGTGCCGGACATCGATTTGTGTGACCCATAAATAGTTGTCAAAGTCTGGCTGGATGTAATTAGTGTCCGTACTTTACAAACATATAATGTTTGTGAAGTACCCCGCGACACAGGGATAATTTACCTAATGCGGGCGTTGTCTTTAAAAAAGTGATGTAATGTATTAAGATTCGAGTAGAAAAGATAAGAAACGTATCGCAAAAGAAAGAAATAAATATATTTAGACGACGCATCGTACTGGAATAAAAAAGGGCCATCTGTGACGCGTCAAGCGGTGTCGGCGACAGCTTCGGCTCAGGCTGAGGTGATGCCCCTTGGCCCACCTTACAGCCTTCACCGCTTCACGCATCTTCAAATACATCAGTCCCGGACCCATTACCGCACTCTCCAACACTACCGCCTGTGGAATCAAATCCTGAGCTATACGCTGCTCAATCCAGATTAAGAATATCTATCTTTGTTAGTACAGGGTAGAATTTGGTCCGCGTGACGACGCTACTCTGTCCCGTTCATCCCATCTACACCCACATACCCACATCTACTTTATAAGAACAATCTTGGCTTGTGCCCATTTTCCCTCCTTGCAGTATAACCGCGGGCTAGCACAGTATCTCCTAGAAACCTTCTTTGGCGTATGCACAATACTTTGCTGAAGATCATCACATAATCAAATGTTTGTTGTGGATGTAAATTGTGTCCGTCTATTATATGTTTTTAAAGTAAGATATGTCTTAAAAAAACTGCACAGTTTACGATTTTATAACGGACATTCAGCCAAACATTCATTTTTATTTATATAAGATAAGATATATACATAATATGTTGTGTATTTGGGCAGGCCCCCACCAGGTGGACCGACAATTTTACAAGGGCGCGACCCTTGTAAAATTGTCGGTCCACCTGGTGGGGGCCTGCCCAAATACACAACAGCGGTTGCAGTTGGTACGTTGCGTCCAGCAGTGGACGTCTTACGGCTGATATGATGATGATGATGATAATATCTACATGTATATATAAATTTATATAAGTATGTTTTTCTTTTATCTGCTCGCCATAGTACATATTAACTAGTTGGGGATCAGATGACAATGTGTTAGTTATCCCGAACATTAAAAAATAGTACCTATTGACTTGCCGACGCGACGTCCAAGCAATCTTGTGATGACGCGACAAAGTTTACAGGAGAGTGCAATCGGGTTTTAATTTTATGCATATTGAAAAATAATACTCATAGTAAAAACCAACCAAGTTAGACTAATACAATCAGGGTTCCATTTATAAGTAATTATGGTTAAAGTTAAATTGTATAATTGAGCAGAAATTTCGTTTCGCATATAGGACAAAATCACAAAGAATTATTTTAAAAATCCCACGGAAACTACTGGGAAAATACCTACTCGCACATACTCGCACATCGGCGCATGTTTTTACATTCTCTTTGCGCCTAACGATTTTCATCCAATAAACATCACAATAGGACATGATTAATATGTTAAAGGCTTAATTATGATATTTTTACTGCATACAATTTTAACACGCAACACAAAAGACCACTATTTGAAAAAATAAATTGTTTTATGATTTAATTTTCAATTTCAGTCTGCGGATGGCACGTCAGTTCCGACAGTTCGGAATTATTCGTCCGTTAATTTTCAAAATAGCGCTTTTGTCAATGGCTCAAAGTTTTTATCTGCTTTGAAATTTAAGACTGAAGTTCCGTGGTAGATATGAAATCGTCACGAAATGGAAAATAGGTACCTAATAATAATGTAATATGTTATAATATCCTGGGACATTATTTATTAATGGGAAATAAATTGTGGCCAACAGAGTTAATGTATCATTAGTTAGTTGTTTCAATAGTACTTTTTGTCTTTACTACATATACTTACTACTTTTCTTTTGTAAATACATACTTATATCGATAATTACACCCAGACTTAGAACAAACAGACACGTTGATGTGTAAAAATGTCTGCCCTGGGTGGGAATTGGACCCACGACCTGGGGCGTGAAATGTAAGTATATACCAACCACGCCAACCGCCCCATCATTGATATATACAGACGCCAGCACATCCAAGTACCCCAATCTGTCAAATTTAATTTATAGATTTTCAACTTTATCACAAAAGCATAAGGTTCACTTTCAATTGGGGAAATTTGACAGATACGTCTGTACTTGATACGTTTCAAAGCTGTAATACGTTGTTGCGGTAGCGTGTTCAACAGCAGATAAGGAGTTCCTGGGTTCAAATCCCGGCCAAAAATTGATATTGGGATTTTGCTGTTCATTTTTTATCTCTAAGGTTTTTTGTTGCAACTAAAAATAATTTCAATAACAATTTGTAGTAGGTACTTAGATCATAAATACGGATCAAACCGAATTTGATTTACGAATTGGGTTTCATTAAAATGTTGCACACAAATTGCACTTTCCATTTTAACTTTTTAGATATATTACAAAATTTTCGTTTATTTTGCACATCTCCAAAAGTATTTTACCTACATATATGTAGATTAAACCTAACAATGTCAGATTGAATTTGTTGTCCATTATAAGGAAGTCTTAGGCTTCGTATAGAATTTCAAAAATTAAACCTAAACATAATCTCCTTGAGAATAACTTAATAGAAGCTAGCTAAATATCACTACTATTATAAAATAAATTGCCGTGTACCTAAATATCTGTAATAAGTAACTAGAAATAATAACTGTTTTACTACAAACATGTTCTGACTATTGACAAGCGCTTTTTTAAAGTCTAATTGAATTTAAACAATTTTTTTTTTCAGCGCATATAACTAAAGCAATATTTAATCCTGTCGAGTGCACTCAAGCTTCATAAAGCTAGAATAACCTAGATTCTATTTTGTCTTTATATATCGAGCACAAATATATATCCAATAGATATCCAAAGTTACAAGCATGGCTCTTCAAATATTCGTTATTTCCCAAGTTGACTGCCTCTTTAGTCTAGCGGTAGCTTGTTCGACCGCAGATAATGAGATCCTGGGTTCAAATCCCGGGTTTGGCCTCAAAGTGATTTTGGGAATTTTCCGTAAAGAAATAATTCTCAGTATCAACCCGAACTCTGGGAGTTGGCGGTATGATAAGCCCGTGCCTCGGAGAGCACGTAAAGTTGTCGGACCTGTACCTGACCTCTTTCCGGTCGTGTCGCTAGTCATCAGATCATGAGAGTGATGGAACAGAAAGTGCCCCTGTGCACACACTTGTGCACTATAATATGTCCTGCGGAGTTTGCTATCACAATTTATAAAAAACCATTGTAAAGGTACATATATATTATGTTTTTTGAATAACTACGGTCAGTAACTTGTACTTTAATCAAGCTATTTGACCATAGATGGTGCTTCCCTAGAAAAAGATTAAGAACTGCCATTCTTCTGTTCTAGATGGCGATTGTATCCATTGATGTTACTGCCATCTATATTTTGTTTTTTGAATCACTACGGTCAGTAACTTGTACTTTAATCAAGCTATTTGACCATAGATGGCGCTTCCCAAAGAAAAGATTAAGAACTGCCATTCTTTTGGTCTAGACGGCGTTACCATGTGTCAATAACTTATATTTTAATGGACGATAGATGGCGCTTTCCAAGAAAAAGCTTAAGAACTGCTATTCTTTTGTTCTAGATGGCGTTACCATGTGTCATTACACGCTTTATATTAGCTTCACTTGTATATTTGTATGTTTGGAACTGACTCCTTTAGACGCGATTTTGACCCACTTTAAACCGTCAGATTTCATTCAAACTTTGTAGATTTATCGAGGACCGATGACAATACACTAATTTGAGAAGATTATTCCATTATTCAATTCTCAAAAGAAGATTTTTACCAATTTATATAATTTTAATGTGTCCATTGATGTTACTGCCATCTATATTTTGTTTTTGCATCATTACAGTCAGTAACTTATATTTCAATCAAGCTATTGGATCATAGATGGCTCTTTCCTAGAAAAAGCTTAAGAACTGCCATTCTTTTGTTCTAGATGGTGTTACCATGTGTCAATAACTTCTATTTTAATGGACCATAGATTGCGCTTCCCTCGAAAAAGATTAAGAACTGCCATTCTTTTGTTCTAGATGGCGTATGTGTCCATTGATGTTACTGCCATCTATATTTTGTTTTTTGCATCATTACAGACAGTAACTTATATTTCAATCAAGCTATTGGACCATAGATGGCTCTTTCCAAGAAAAAGCTTAAGAACTGCCATTCTTTTGTTCTAGGTGGCGTTACCTTCTATTTTAATGGACCATAGATGGCGCTTCCCTAGAAAAAGATTAAGAACTGCCATTCTTTTGTTCTTGATGGCGTTTGTGTTCATTGATGTTACTGCCATCTATATTTTGTTTTTTGAATCACTACAGTCAGTAACTTGTACTTTAATCAAGCTATTTGACCATAGATGGCAATTCCCTAGAAAAGATTAAGAACTGCCATTCTTTTGTTCTAGATGGCGTTTGTGTCCATTGATGTTACTGCCATCTATATTTTGTTTTTTGCATCATTACAGTCACTAACTTATATTTCAATCAAGCTTTTGGACCATAGATGGCTCTTTCCTAGAAAAAGCTTAAGAACTGCCATTCTTTTGTTCTAGATGGCGTTACCTTCTATTTTAATGGACCATAGATGGTTCTTCCCTAGAAAAAGATTAAGAACTACCATTCTTTTGTTCTAGATTACTGCCATCTATATTTTGTTTCTTGAATCACTACATGACTGTAGTGATTCAAGAAACAAAATATCTTGTACTTTAATCAAGCTATTTGACCATAGATGGCAATTCCCTAGAAAAGATTAAGAACTGCCATTCTTTTGTTCTAGATGGCGTTTGTGTCCATTGATGTTACTGCCATCTATATTTTGTTTTTTGCATCATTACAGTCACTAACTTATATTTCAATCAAGCTATTGGACCATAGATGGCTCTTTCCTAGAAAAAGCTCAAGAACTGCCATTCTTTTGTTCTAGATGGCGTTACCTTCTATTTTAATGGACCATAGATGGTGCTTCCCTAGAAAAAGATTAAGAACTACCATTCTTTTGTTCTAGATGGCGTTTGTGTCCATTGATGTTACTGCCATCTATATTTTGTTTCTTGAATCACTACGGTAAGTAACTTGTACTTTAATCAAGCTATTTGACCATAGATGGCGCTTCCCTAGAAAAAGATTAAGAACTACCATTCTTTTGTTCTAGATGGCGTTTGTGTCCATTGATGTTACTGCCATCTATATTTTGTTTTTTGCATCATTACAGTCACTAACCTATATTTCAAT
Organism: Pseudoips prasinana; assembly: GCA_951640165.1. Lineage (NCBI taxonomy): Eukaryota > Metazoa > Arthropoda > Insecta > Lepidoptera > Nolidae > Pseudoips > Pseudoips prasinana. The sequence goes on from OX621234.1 coordinate 29,711,243, forward strand.
CAAGCTATTTGACCTTAGATGGCGCTTCCCTAGAAAAAGATTCTATTCTTGATGGCGTCACCATGTGTCATTACACGCTTTGTATTAGCTTCACTAGTATATTTTTATGTTTGTAACTGACTCCCTTAGACGCGATTTTGACCCACTTTGAACGGTCAGATTTCATTCAAACTTTGTAGATTTATCGAGGACCGATGACAATACACTAATTTGACAAGATTATTCCATTATTCAATTTTCAAAAGAAGATTTTTAGCAATTTATATAATTTTAATATGCCAGTGATGTTACTGCCATCTATTTTTTGTTTTTTGCATCATTACAGTCAGTAACTTATATTTCAATCAAGCTATTGGACCATAGATGGCTCTTTCCTAGAAAAAGCTTAAGAACTGCCATTCTTTTGGTCTAGATGGCGTTACCATGTGTGAATAACTTCTATTTTAATGGACCTTAGATGGCGCTTTCCTAGAAAAAGTTTAAGAACTGCCATTCTTTTGTTCTAGATGGCGTTATCATGTGACATTACACGCTTTATATTAGCTTCACTTGTATATTTGTATGTTTGGAACTGACTCCTTTAGACGCGATTTTGACCCACTTTAAACGGTCAGATTTCATTCAAATTTTGTAGATTTATCGAGGACCGATGACAATACACTAATTTGATAAGATTATTCCATTATTCAATTCTCAAAAGAAGATTTTTACCAATTTATATAATTTTAATGTGTCCATTGATGTTACTGCCATCTATATTTTGTTTTTTGATAATAAATTAATTTAGAGTAAAAAATTGCCATTGATTGAATAAAATATTTACAAATTATATAAAATTGTACTATTATTATTAAAATATAATAATATTAGTCATGACTCAATATCGGAGTCGCTGTCCCATTCAGCATCTTCTGGCTGAATTGGAGGGCTATTTTGGCAGTTATCTCCACTGCATGTTCCACAGGTACTATTACAAAACAGACCAACTTTTCTGCATCCGCAAGACGCTCCACATCCATTTTTGCAGTTGCAAAAAATCATTTTCAGCAGTTCTTGTGGTGCGAGTACACAATAGTTGTACACATTACAATAGTTGTGGGTCTCTATTATACTGCGTACTTTCCCATTGCTCCAAATATTCACACACCGAAATTTTCACTAAGTAGTAAAAAATATGATAAGTTTTTGGACCATAACTCCTTCAATTTTCATGCTATCAAATTTATAAAAAACCATTGTAAAGGTAATTAAGAGAGCTACAACATCCTGCAATATATAGTAAAAAGCCTTTTTCTAAAACGGTGAAGGGTTAAAGTGCTTAAGAGAGGCTGTGATTGCGCTGCCACGCGCTCTTTAAACAATCATATCTCCGTCAAGTTTTGTTTGACAGAAAAAACAAAAAGCCAAATGGTTTGTCAGAAAAATACCTAATTTTTTTATCAGAACACATTTATACGTATCTGTCGTCTTTTTTGAAATATTATGAAAAGTTGTTTTTTAATCGTGACTTTTTTGAAAAATATGTGTCCTGAAGCAGCCAAACTGACACTATCTATCAAACTCTTCATAATAAAGTTAATTCTTGGCGGAATACGATTAATGTTGGTGGAAATGGCACTTATGAAACCCATTGATTTAAAAGAAAAAACCTTAGATGCTCCCCTTATTTACAATACAGCTCACTTATTTTACGTGCAAAATACTTTTAATAGTGCTCATTTTAAAGCTTATTACGCGCACTACAAAACCCTTTTGTATTAGAATGCATAAAATGCATGTGCTCGCCGCTAGATGGCATTGACCACATTGATTAAATTTCAGACAAAATAAAAAACGGCTTTGATCTTTAATATCTAGCTTAATATTGCACTTAGAATACTTTATAAAAAACCAAATTGTTCATTGTTATACCTGCTAAAATTTTGTTTTTTATAAAATTTTCGATAAAACGTATATTTTTCATAAAGTTAGTATACCTACGGAATAGAGCATCATTAGAGAATTGTCTAGGAATAAGTTCAATAGAATTATTAAAGCAAAATTGTATAGCAGGGCATATTACAACATTTCTGATTATTTGAGTGACATAAATGCTTGGGATCGAGTTGGTTTAAGTTAACACACAAACAATAATAATATGTAATTAAACTTGAGTAAATTTTATTTAAAAAAAGGTTTTCTACTGACTTTACTGGCAGTCCTGTACTGCACAGTAGGGTATAAAATAACGATTCCACATAAATGTATTGTTTACGGAATAAATGAATTTAGAATTTGAATTTATTAAGACGGACGCGCGTTTCTAACTATAGCCGTGTATAATATTACCTATCAAGTGATTGACAATCTTTAATCTTCATTTTAATCGTTCAAAGTATATACGCTCACTAAATTGTCAAACAGCGAAGAGTTAAGTGACAACCGACAACTCTTATGCGAAAATAAATTATTTAAAATTTCTTCGGAGTTTTTCTTCAATATTCTTACTTCACTTCACGAATTGTGGTTTCAGCCATGCAAAATCCCATCTCATCCTATTTAAGTACTATCACTGGGACTGATTCATCGTCATCATCATGTCAGCCATATTACATCCACTGCTGGACCAAAGCCTTCCCAAAGAATGGGGGGATATGCCATAATCGTCACGCTTGGCAGACGGGTTGGCGATCGCAGTAAGATGGCCACAGTTCACGGGATGAGATGGAGTGATGATATTCTATGCCGTCACCACACATTACTGATTAATATTATCGATATCGATATTAATTCAAAAATCGACATGAGGTACATCATTGACACGCACACATAAACATTTGTACACACACAAATGTCATCCTATTTCGGTTTCGTTTGACAGCTCTTGTTTGTTGCTCTATTCCGTAGGTATACTAACTTTATGATATTTTTTGAGATATTTGCAAAAAACCGATGAAAAACGTGCAAAAATTGCGAATTTTCAATTGCCAATAACTTGAAAAGTATTGGATTTTTTGAAAATCTTTATTATTTGCTTAAAATTAGGCCTTCTATCAATATCCGAGGTTATTTTGAAAAAAACAAAATTCACCCCCGAGAAGGGATGGCAACCACCCCCAGGGTGGTTGCGGAGTTCAAATCATTTTCACTTTTGAAGTTAAGGGTAAGATGAACCTAATTCCAAAATTGTATGTAATTCGGTTCACAGTAAAAAAAATCGGAGCAATAATGCTTCAATGACTCACTAATTTGTAATACAAAATATATACATGGATAAACAAAAAGGTGTGACAAAAAAGGTATTATAATAGGTTATGTTAAAAAAATGATAATGATAATTATATTTTTCTTTATTTATACATACTTCAATAATTGTTCGTGCATCTATAATAAAGAACTGCAGGTGCAATCTCTCGTGTCAGTTTAACATAATACGGAAATGGTTGAGTTCCAAGCACAGACAATGTATATTATGATTCTAACTTCGGTGTCGGTAAGTTAAAGAATAAGAACTTAAGTTTTCGGTTTAACATTACGTAGCCACATATCATGCATGACTTCGAATCGACTTGCGTTCTGAGAGTAGTACCCTCTTGGGTCTTGAGTGAAATAAATCTTGTTATTATACAGGCTTCGACTTTATTTAGTTAGTTTTCTGACAATATAGGCAAGGGCCTTGGTACCTTGCTTATTAATAAGATAAGTAGTCCCTTTATTAACTACTGCTTGCCAGGAGTACATTTCTCAGATATTGTAGACAAATTAACTAAGAATAAACACAGTGAAAATTCATGTATTACTTTGTTGGTAGGAAATTGTAAGAACTTGAAAAAAAAAGATATTACAGATAGTTTTAATAAGATGTTGGAGTTAAATTGTAAAAAAATAATATTGTGTGCCTTCCCATATTTGGCCAACATGCCTGACAGAATAAATAATTATATTCATAAACTTAATATGCATCTACAGTTTCTATTCAGTCATTACAATGACAAATTTATGTTTTTTGACACAAATAAATTTATAGATAGTAATAGGTTGACCATGAGTACATTACATGTCTCAAGAAAGTTTTTACATTTATTTTCTACATTAGTATCTTCAATTATTAACTCAGTCATAAGTAGTATGACGAAGTCACTATTTTTATCATCGCTTAGTAATGTTACTAAGATTAATTTAGTTAGTAATTTAAACAATTAAGTAAGACAACAGAGAAGTGTGATCAATTTTTAATTTTATCTCATCAAAATATTAACCGCTTCTCTGGCAAAATACTAGATGTAGAACTTTTTAGTCAAAAATTTCATATAGATATTCTGTGTTTTACCGAAACTTGGCTTTTAATGTTAGTGGCTATAGGGTTGCCAGTTTTTATAATCGGACTTCTGCAGATGGTGGGGGTGTACTGATACTTCTACGGAACCAAATTCAATTTAAAGAACGGAAAGATATCTCTCAAATGTCTATTGAGCGTGTGTGTGAGGTAGCTTGTGTTGAAACACAATTCTATTACATATTATGTGTTTATCGACCACCATCATCTGACTTAAAGCTCTTTGCATCCACAATTGAGGATATTCTTAAGAAATTCAAAAGTATTAAAAAAATTGTAGTATGCGGTGATTTCAATATAAATATTTTAACAGTTTCACCTGAATTGAATATGTTTTTGTGTCTATTTCGGTCTTTTAATCTTCAATGTGTATTCTCTGAGCCCACAAGAGTCACACCAACATCGGCTACCTGCATCGATAACATTATTACAAATTTTGAAGTCGCTGAGAAGTGTTTAGTAAGCGGTGTTCGTTCTGATCATAAATGCCAGATGATCAGACTAAGTAATGTGATAACTGTAGAAAAGCAAATAATCACTTGTAGGCCACTCACAAAATCTAACTTAGGGAAGTTTAATTCCAACCTAGAGACTAGTTTGTGCCATCTTTCATCTAACTCAAATAACCCTAACGACATGTACAGTATATTATTTAATTGCATTAGTAACGAATTTAATAAAGTTTGTAAAATAAAAAACATTAAAGTTGACAATAAAAATATAAAATTTACTAATTGGGCAACTCAAGGCATTAGACGGAGTAGAGATGTCCTATATGAGTTGTATGACAGAAGATCCTATACATCTGATGTCAATTTTAAAAATTATGTTTGTAACTATTCAAAAATTTTCAAAAAAGTTTGCATCCAAGCTAAATGTTTGTATATAAGCGGAAAAATAAAAAACTCCGATAATAAGATAAAATCAGCTTGGCAAATAATAAATACTGAAACGGGTAAAAGATGATTGAGAGACCAAACAGTGGAACTAAATATTAATGACGAACTTGTTTCAGACAAACTTACCGTTGCCAACATTTTTGCCGAGTTTTTTACAAATATGCCTCTAGTTACTACTAAGTGCCTCCCGTCGTCACCGGATGTGGCTGAAATCTTTTTAAAACAATCTATAAACCAATTGTGCCCAAATTCAATTTTCGATTTGTTACAAATGCTGATATTTTAAAAGCTTTTAAGAGCATTAAAAAAAAGGGCACAGAGGATTTATGGGGACTGTCTGTAATGGCAATTGAATCAGTTATACAAAACATTGCTTCCATCCTTGCAAACATCTTCAATAGCTGTGTAAGTGATGGCGTCTTTCCAGACCTTATGAAAATCAGTAAGGTAGTACCTGTTTTCAAATCAGGTTGTTCAAATAATGCCACAAATTATCGACCCATCTCTATACTGCCAGCGTTAAGTAAAATATTTGAAAAGCTCATGCTCAGCCAGATGTTGTCGTACTTTAACATGAATGGGATATTGCATGACAAGCAGTTTGGGTTTACAAAGGGCCGTTCTACTCAGGATGCGGGGTGTACACTAATGAAGTCTATATTGGAGGCTTGGGAGGGGTCGCAGGATGCGCTGGGAGTTTTCTGCGATCTCTCTAAGGCTTTCGATTGCGTAGACCACCATACGCTCATTGTGAAACTAAAATACTATGGAATTTCTGGCACATCTCTTGATCTTGTAATGTCCTATTTATCAGGTCGAGAACAACTGGTTTCAATAGACGGGGTAAATTCAACACGACATTCTGTCAAAATGGGGGTGCCCCAAGGATCGATTTTGGGTCCATTTTTATTTCTAGTTTATATAAATGATCTCCCATATCTAGTAGAGAAAGTATCAGACATAATTCTATTTGCTGATGATACGTCACTCATATTTAAAGTGAGTAGGAAAGATAAGGATCTTATAGAACCTAATAAAACTCTCAGCCTCATATCAAATTGGTTTTCGGCAAATAATCTTCTTTTGAATGCAGGAAAGACCAAATGCATCAAATTCTCATTGCCGAATGTGACTCATATTAAACCAACGGTTGCACTTAACGACGAAGTTTTAGATTTAGTTCCTTCGACCGTATTTTTGGGAATAACACTGGACTCAAAATTACAATGGGGTCCTCATATTGAAAAATTATCTGCCAAATTAAGTTCAGCTTCATATGCAGTTTGGAAAATCAGACAATTGTCAGACGAACCAACTGCTAGACTAGTATATTTTGCTTATTTCCATAGCATTATGTCCTATGGTATTCTGCTGTGGGGCTCAGCAGCTGACATAAGTGCTATTTTCGTATTACAAAAAAGAGCAGTCCGAGCTATTTATAATCTAGGCAGTCGCGAGTCTCTACGAAGCGTTTTTAAAGAGGTAAATATACTTACTGTTCCATCTGAATACATATATCAGAATATAATGTTTGTGCGGAAAAATTTAGATAAATATAAAAAACGGAGTGACTTGCACAATGTCAATACAAGAAATAAGGACAAACTAGCTATACCAGCCTTTAGAGTTAGCAAAACAAAAAAGTCATTCATGGGAAATTGTACTAGGTTTTATAACAAGCTCCCTATTCATATAACTAAACTACCTGATAATAAGTTTAAGTCACACATTAAACATGAACTTATGGCTAAGGGTTACTACACCACTAAGGATTACATTGACGATAAAGACATTTGGCGGTCGGCATCTACCTGCACATAGTCCGCTGGAGATCTTATAGCCATATAGACATGAGTAATATTTTATGTTACATGAACTATCTGTAATAAAACTATCTATTATTTAAATATTCTACGAATTTCAGAACTGTTGGTTGTGTCTCAAAATGATTAATGTTACTTTTATTTTGACGTTTTTATTTTCTCTTTCTAATATATTAAACCTAAAATAAATAAATAATCAGACAACCGATCGAGCATATATTGTGTTTGCCTGCTAAATAATTACAGTAAGTGGACCAAATCTCGTGTATATGCCCCATTGAGTATGTTTCGCCGGAGCGTCTCAACTGGGCCGTGTTGAAACCGGTAGTAGAGACACCCGCTGAGTTTGTTTCGCTGGGTCTTCTCAGTTGGGGCGCATTGGATCCGGTGGTAGCATTAAAGCGCGACCGTCGTTATAAACACAAGGTCCGTCATAATAATATCACCTTAATATAGACAGAACCATTGCCAATATGTATTACAAATATTAGACTTAAACTAGATAATTAGACTTAAACTAGATAATTAAACTTAAACATAATCTCTTGACAATAACTTGATTCGAGCTAGCTAAATATCATTGCTGTTATAAAATAATTTTTATTAATGTTTTAATACTATCAATACATGTGTACCTAATATCTATGTTACTAGAAATAATAATGTATACAACTATAATACTACAAACATGTTCTGACTATTTACAAGCGCTTTTTTGAAGTATACGTGAATAAAAACCTTTTTTATTTTATTTTATTATTTATTTTATTTGCATTCAAAGTGAAGTGCATCATAGTTTCATCAATTTCTTTTTAACTTCGCGTTTATAGTAAAGAGACGTGCGGTGGCGGCGGCTCAAGTCATCTGCTAATATATTCAGTTATTGTCAATATATCCAGTTATTAAAGGTTGAAAAGTAGGTTAAGGTTTAAGGTTTTAAATACTAATTGTCAGTTTAGTGTTAGATATATTTTACTACATCTCCTCTGAATACTTAGTTCTGACTATATTGGGGTAAGAAATTAATAACAATCAATATTATGACATTTAGGACGGACCTTGTATGTATAACGACAACGACGACCGTCGCGCTTAAATGCTACTACCGGACCAAATGAACCCCAGCTGAGAAGACCCAGTGCAAAATGACTCCCCGGATTCCTCTAATCTATTTATATGATTCTTTTTAGTTTTGTTCGTTCATCAGGATAGTCATATCTCATTTATATAATATAAAAAATAATATTAAATATTTAAAAATATATTCCCTTCATGCAAAAAGATCATTTGTTAGTTAATTGACACAAGATGTAGGCTATTGTCCAATTACTAAAAATGAATACACATTGTACCTAATTGAATCATAATATAGTTACCTAATTATCAATACCTACATCCTCCGGAAGGGTGTCAGCAAGGGAATCCTAAATTTGATCTGCCAGCGTGTATCGTTCGTAGCTTAACGCAGAGCGCCTACCCCGGATTGGTAGATAGTGCAGGTTCGAGACCCGCCGGACGATTAAATTTATGATTTCCCATTTTTGAGAATAATTATAAATTAATTATATATTACTACAAACATGTTCTGACTACTAACAAGCGCTTTTTAGGGTTCCGTATCCAAAAGGTAAAAAACGGAACCCTTATAGATTCGTCATGTCTGTCTGTCAGACCACTACGTCGCAGCCACTTTTTTCCGGAACTATAAGAGCTGTACTGTTGAAACTTGGCAAGTAGATGTATTCGTTGAACTGCATTAAGATTAAACAAACAAAAATAGAAAAAGAACAATAATTTTGGGGGTCCCCATACACGGAGGGGGCGATGGCTGGCCCTCACGTCATACTCGTGAATATACAGTACAACAATATGTAGTAAAATATAAATTTCAATACATAATATTATAAACTTCAACTAAACATAATCTCCTTGACAATAACTTAATACAAGCTAGCTAAATATCACTACCATTATAAAATGAATTGTATAAATGTTTTAACATTCCGTGTACCTAAATATATGTAATATGTAACTAGAAATAATAACTGTATTACTACAAACAAGTTCTGACTATTTACAAGCGCTTTTTTAAAGTCTGCGTGAATAAAAACCTTTTTTATTTTATTTTTATTTTTATATAATGGGTGCTGCTTGCGGTAACTGGTCAAACTGCTGTTGGGGTACTCATAATATTTTATTGTTTCATACAGTCGTCGCCTCTGGTAGACTTCGTGTGACTTATTAATTTTGTAAATATACGCGGATGTACCCACCGTTTTCTCATCTAGCAAGAGGTTATTCTACTTGCTTGAGTGAAATTTCATGTTATTGTTTATTATCTCACATATTTTTAATTCGTTAGATGACCACGGTTCTGTGCGTGCATTAGCCTACATAACGCCCATTACAATGTAAGAAAATACATGATATATATAAAAAAAACGAAAACAAAAAGCAAAAGAAGACGAAAAAAGCAAGCCCGGAGTTTCTTTGTGGCTTTCTTCTCCGGGTCGTCCACCTAGGTAGCTAGAGAAAGCCGCAGGTTAGCTAGGGTAGGCTCCTCAGCGGCGAGGATCGCTTTGGCCCCTTAACGCGTGATCCCGTGCAACTGATCACACCCTCTCTTAGAATTCTGTCCTTTTGCCTCAGCGGCCCCCTGAGCTGTGGCCCGAACCCCAAAAGGGTGGCTAAGATCCTTCTGCGCTAGGCAAATGCTCGTTGCCTTCAATTCTTTAATTTTAATATTGTACAACTAAATTTCAAAATAATAGATTAGTAACTTGTTATTTATTTTAAGATTTAAGAAAATAAATCTGACAAAACAGACCGCACGGACGGACTAATTTATTTTTGTAATTTTTATACTAAGTGGGAGTCGGTCTCGCCTATGAAGGGTTCCGTAGCAGTAAGTAAGTATTCCAGTTGATTAGATGAAAGGTAAATTGTGGTATACGACTTATGACGTATTAAAAAGAAACTACTTACTAGATCTCATTCAAACCAATTTTCGGTGGAAGTTTGCATAGTAACGTACATCACATATTTTTTTGTTTTATCATCCTCTTATTTTAGAAGTTACAGGGGCGGGGGACTCTCATTTTACCACTTTGGAAGTGTCTCTCGCGCAAACTATTTAGTATAGAAAAAAAATGATATTAGAAACCTTAATATCATTTTTGAAGACCTATCCATTGATAGGTATATAGTGTAGTATATGTAGAGTACAACAAGCACAGATAATCCATAACTTGGTTTACATCTAAAACGATATAACTAATTGCGTTTAGTTTACATAATACTTATGAAGCATGCAACATTATACCTAAGTACTAGCTAGGAAAGGCGTCTACCTCAGCAAATGTTACAGTAAATTGTAATTATTACTGTAACGCTGATCTTCAGATGTTGTTTAAAAAACTACTTTTAATTAAATTGCAAAATTATCATGCGTACCGACCTGTAGTAGCGTTTGGTTGCGACTCTAACCAAAGGCCTCCGTACATCAAGCGTGATTCCAGCCCCGAATCACCCCCCCCCCCCCCCCACTTTCACCACAAAATACACATTTTACATTCATATCATTTCTGTCGCCACGCCATTCTTCGGTGGGCACGTTAAGCTTTCGGTCCCGGTTCTAATTGTTAAACAATGAGGGTGACCAACACATGCGAATATTGCACTAAAAGCTACTTAACAATAAAGATTAAATTACGTACATTAGATTAGTATTTATTTCACGTAAATCAATGCAGTATTACGGAAGTTATGACTGTGAGAAGTTTTGAGCACTTTTAAATTTCCAAGATATCGCGCGCTCTACGCGTGACGGCTACATGGGAGGAAGATTTCCTTACACGACTGACAAACTTTGATTGACTTTAGCATGCGGCGTCAAGAATCCAAAGTTTCCTAATCTACCAATAATGCTCTCGACTCAGTTACTTACTTATTTTTTTGTTTTCAGTACCTTTTTTATTAAATCTAATAAAGAACTAAATAAACTAATATAAAATAAAAATATAAGTAGGTACATTTTTATATTTATATATAATTCCAAATTTTAATGCCTTTATAGACGACACGCTAACAGCTGTAGATTAATACCACTGTCATTCTAAACGGTTTTTTTTTCAAAGACTATAATAATACTATAATACTTTACAAACATATTATAGACGGACACAAATTACATCCAGACTCTGAACAACTATTTACGGGCTACACAAATAGTTGTCCGGTGCGGGAATCAAACCTCGGACACACAGCGGCGATTGTCTTAGCCGCTGCGCCACACTTGCAGTAAATTTTACTTCACTTATATTCAACATACCTATTTTTGCTTATTAAGTATTAGTGGTTAAAGTCAAAGGTAGATAATAATAACGAAATATTGTATAAGTAAGTAAAATATTTCGTGGTTATTATATATTTTTTCCAAATATCCAATGTTTAATCTAGGTCAGTATTAGGTTAGGTAACATTCACCTATTCTCATTAAAAGAATACGACATGGTTGGTTTATATGTTTATTAAAACATCCTGATGTCAAGGTTCCTGATAGATAATAACAAAATGTCTCTTATTTAGAAGAATCAATAAACTATTTGTTATAAGATTAATTTGTAAAATCCTTAAATGACAAAGGTAGGTAAACTTAAAAGTTTATCTACCTTTGTCAGAAGTTGATTATAAAATGCACCAATAGATAACGTAGTGATTTATGAGAAAAGTATAAATAGAATAGTTATTGACATCAAAACAATATTCATAACAAAATGCAATAGTTTTCAGTCCTATTGAATCCTGTATGCGTATTGCGGTCATCCATTTCTTCCTTATCACATTTGAATTAAAACTCTTGGGCACTGCACAGCATTTCCTAATAATTTTCTCGTAATAAAATCGCAAGTACGAGCCACCAGCAGCGGTGATTAAATGAATAGTACCTAGATTTGTACTCGTAAAGCGGCCGGCGCGCTGCGTGAGGGGCTACGTGACGTCACAGCGCGATCAAACGCCGCTTGCGGTTTGAAATAATATCGCTCGAAAATGCTTACTTTGATTGCTATTATCTCAGCTGTCTTTGGGAATATAAAAAAGTAAAATGCAGATGTTCTTGTATTTTCTTCTAGATTACTTTCGCATACCCAGAATAAAACATTGGCCAGGCTCATTGGAAATCGGTTTGTGGATAGTGGCACGAGAGTATTTAATATTTGTTTTGTGTCTGGGTGTAATTTATCTAAAACTAGCTGTACCCTGCGCGCGTTGCTACGACACTACCTAAAAAAATATATTCAATGGAGTGGCAGTAGCGCCATCTGCCGAAGATTAGTCGTACCTCTAATGGCAATGAAAGACTACGGTTAGCAACAGTCTGGTTTATAGGCCATTGAGCTTAATCTACCCACCACCCTAACAACTATTATACTTAGTCAACTATATTGAAATACCGACAGAACGTCACACTTCTCCCCCTTAGGCTAACAATTACATGTTTCATGTTATCATTTAAAAGTGCACAATGAAATTATAGTCGAATGTACCATTGTGGAACTTTTGTCGTATTCCTTGCATGAAGTGTACGACTGCACGAGTGGCGCTCCGGCTAAGATAGTCGCCTCGCCGCTTCGTGTCGCGGGTTCGAGTGCCGTGCCGGACATCGATTTGTGTGACCCATAAATAGTTGTCAAAGTCTGGCTGGATGTAATTAGTGTCCGTACTTTACAAACATATAATGTTTGTAAAGTACCCCGCGACACAGGGATAATTTACCTAATGCGGGCGTTGTCTTTAAAAAAAGTGATGGAATGTATTAAGATTCGAGTAGAAAAGATAAGAAACGTAACGCAAAAGACAGAAATAAATATATTTAGACGACGCATCGTACTGGAATAAAAAAGGGCCATCTGTGACGCGTCAAGCGGTGTCGGCGACAGCTTCGGCTCAGGCTGAGGTGACGCCCCTTGGCCCACCTTACAGCCTTCACCGCTTCACGCATCTTCAAATACATCGGTCCCGGACCCATTACCGCACTCTCCAACACTACCGCCTGTGGAATCAAATCCTGAGCTATACGCTGCTCAATCCAGATTAAGAATATCTATCTTTGTTAGTACAGGGTAGAATTTGGTCCGCGTGACGACGCTACTCTGTCCCGTTACCCACATCTACTTTATAAGAACAATCTTGGCTTGTGCCCATTTTCCCTCCTTGCAGTATAACCGCGGGCTAGCACAGTATCTCCTAGAAACCTTCGTTGGCGTATGCACAATACTTTGCTGAAGATCATCACATAATCAAATGTTTGTTGTGGATGTAAATTGTGTCCGTCTATTATATGTTTTTAAAGTAAGATATGTCTTAAAAAAACTGCACAGTTTACGATTTTATAACGGACATTCAGCCAAACATTCATTTTTATTTATATAAGATAACATATATACATAATATGTTGTGTATTTGGGCAGGCCCCCACCAGGTGGCCCGACAATTGTACAAGGGTCGCGGGTTGCAGACAGTTGCAGTTGGTACGTTGCGTCCAGCAGGGGACGTCTTACGGCTGATATGATGATGATGATGATGATAATATCTACATGTATATATAAATTTATATAAGTATGTTTTTCTTTTATCTGCTTGCCATAGTACATATTAACTAGTTGGGGATCAGATGACAATGTGTTAGTTATCCCGAACATTAAAAAATGGTACCTATTGACTTGCCGACGCGACGTCCAAGCAATCCTGTGATGACGCGACAATGTTTACAGGAGAGTGCAATCGGGTTTTAATTTTATGCATATTGAAAAATAATACTCATAGTAAAAACCAACCAAGTTAGACTAATACAATCAGGGTTCCATTTATAAGTAATTATGGTTAAAGTTAAATTGTATAATAGAGCAGAAATTTCGTTTCGCATATAGGACAAAATCACAAAGAATTATTTTAAAAATCCCACGGAAACTACTGGGAAAATACCTACTCACACATCATCGCATGATTTTCATCCAATAAACATCACAATAGGACATGATTAATATGTTAAAGGCTTAATTATGATATTTTTACTGCATACAATTTTAACACGCAACACAAAAGACCACTATTTGCAAAAATAAATTGTGTTATGATTTAATTTTCAGTTTCAGTCTGCGGAAGGCACGTCAGTTCCGACAGTTCGGAATTATTCGTCCGTTAATTTTCAAAATAGCGCTTTTGTCAATGGCTCAAAGTTGTTATCTGCTTTGAAATTTAAGACTGAAGTTCCGTGGTAGAAATGAAATCGTCACGAAATGGAAAATAGGTAATAATAATGTAATATGTTATAATATCCTGGGACATTATTTATTAATGGGAAATAAATTGTGGCCAACAGAGTTAATGTATCATTAGTTAGTTGTTTCAATAGTACTTTTTGTCTTTACTACATATACTTACTACTTTTCTTTTGTAAATACATACTTATATCGATAATTACACCCAGACTTAGAATAAACAGACACGTTGATGTGTAAAAATGTCTGTCCTGGGTGGGAATTGGACCCACGACCTGCGGCGTGAAATGTAAGTATCTGCCAACCACGCCAACCGCCCCAACATTGATATATACAGACGCCAGCACATCCAAGTACCCCAATCTGTCAAATTTAATATATAGATTTTCAACTTTATCACAAAAGCATAAGGTTCACTTTCAATTAAGGAAATTTGACAGATACGTCTGTACTTGATACGTTTCAAAGCTGTAATACGTTGTTGCGGTAGCGTGTGAAAGTTCAAAAGCAGATAAGGAGTTCCTGGGTTCAAATCCCGGCCAAAAATTTATATTGGGATTTTGCTGTTCATTTTTTATCTCTAAGGTTTTTTGTTGCAACTAAAAATAATTTCAATAACAATTTGTAGTAGGTACTTAGATCATAAATACGGATCAAACCGAATTTGATTTACGAATTGGGTTTCATTAAAATGTTGCACACAAATTGCACTTTCCATTTTAACCTTTTAGATATATTACAAAATTTTCGTTTATTTTGCACATCTCCAAAAGTATTTTACCTACATAAATGTAGATTAAACCTAAACAATGTCAGATTGAATTTGTTGTCAATTATAAGAAAGTCTTAGGCTTCGTATAGAATTTCAATAATTAAACCTTAACATAATCTCTTTGAGAATAACTTAATAGAAGCTAGCTAAATATCACTACTATTATAAAATAAATTGCCGTGTACCTAAATATCTGTAATAAGTAACTAGAAATAATAACTGTTTTACTACAAACATGTTCTGACTATTGACAAGCGCTTTTTAAAAGTCTAATTGAATTTAAACAATTTTTTTTTCAGCGCATACATCTAAAGCAATATTTAATCCTGTCGAGTGCACTCAAGCTTCATAAAGCTAGAATAACCTAGATCCTATTTTGTCTTTATATATCGAGCACAAATATATATCCAATAGATATCCAAAGTTACAAGCATGGCTCTTCAAATATTAGTTATTTCCCAAGTTGACTGCCTCTTTAGTCTAGCGGTAGCTTGTTCGACCGCAGATAATGAGATCCTGGGTTCAAATCCCGGGTCGGGCCTCAAAGTGATTTTGGGAATTTTCCGTAAAGAAATAATTCTCAGTATCAACCCGAACTCTGGGAGTTGGCGGTATGATAAGCCCGTGCCTCGGAGAGCACGTAAAGTTGTCCGTCCTGTACCTGACCTCTTTCCGGTCGTGTCGCTAGTCATCAGATCATGAGAGTGATGGAACAGAAAGTGCCCCTGTGCACACACTTGTGCACTATAATATGTCCTGCGGAGTTGGCTAGTCTCTATTATAATAATAATAACAATAACTAGGAGCAATGTCACACAGATCATCCTAGCCCTAAACTAAGCAAAGCTTGTACTATGGGTACCGGGCGACGATATACATACTTATATAGATAAATAAATACTTATATACATAGAAAACATCCATGACTCAGAAACAAATATTCGTGCTCATCACACAAATATTTGCACTTACCGGGATTCGAACCCAGGACCACCAGCTTCGTAGGCAGAAGCACTACCAACTAGGCTACGCTATTCAGAGTGAACGCCGCGCCGCGCCGTGGCCGAAATGCGGCGTAAGTACTTTTTATTCTGTGCCTGGAGGATGTTATTTCCCTACTATTTGGATACACAATTTTTATCAGACTTACAGCTTAGGGTAGAAGGCTCTTACTGATTCACCTGACAGTAGATGCGAGCTTGAGCTCGAGGCTTTTAGGATATAGGTAAAGGGCATATCATCGATACGAATGCATACAAATGTCCATGGACGACGCTGGTTGTCGCTGCGCGTTCATAATCCTACCCTCGAATTCACAATTAGATTTGACATATGATTCAGTAAGCAAACGATTTTGCCTCAACAGCGCCCCTAGCGATCCCTTGTTGAATAAATGCAGACTAATGACAAGCGTGTGCCTATTCTTGTTGACGTGTGGCGCAGCGGCTAAGACAGTCACCTCGCCGCTTCGTGTCGCGGGTTCGAGTCCCGCACCGGACAACTGTTTGTGTAACCCATATATATATAGTTGTTCTGAGTCTGGAGGTAATTTGTGGCCGTCTATTATATGTTTGTAAAGTACCCCCCGACATAGGGATTAGATTACAAAGACAACGCCCCCACGTTGTCTTTAAAAAAAAACACAAAAAAACAACTACTGTTCAGCCCCACAGGTTATGTTTTGCAAACTCATAGGTATTATATAAGTTTGCAAAACACGAAACATGTGAACTGATTGGTAAAATAATTGTTTATCTAAGTTTAACTTGATTGTA
This sequence comes from Pseudoips prasinana, assembly GCA_951640165.1. NCBI lineage: Eukaryota > Metazoa > Arthropoda > Insecta > Lepidoptera > Nolidae > Pseudoips > Pseudoips prasinana. The sequence goes on from OX621234.1 coordinate 29,728,107, forward strand.
GGCTAGGTGCATATCCCGAAAACTATTTTGGAAACAAGTATCTCAAACGGAGGGTTCAAGTCCCGCGCCGGGCAACTATTTGTGTGACCCATAAATAGTTGTTCTGAGTTTGGATGTAATTTGTGTCCGCGTATTATATGTTTGTAAAGTACCCCGCGACACAAAAAGAAAATATTAACTATGCATAAAGATGGCGATCGGCTGATTTATTATGCATTGCCCATTGGATACCCTTTTTCTTCAACATTTTTCACAACCTGGTATTCTATTATACTTTGTTTAGTTTCAAGGACAGATCACGCTGCAGAGCTGATTCAATTTGTAACGCTTAAGTTACTAACTGATGAGGATACCGAAGATTCTAATTTATCTCAACCATCCACGATTTTGTAAATGTCAAAATGTACAGACTGTCTGTACTACTGTACAGACGTCAGCACATTAAGCTACCCCAATCTGTCAAATATTCCCAATTGAAAGTGAAACTTATGCTGTTGTGATAAAGTTGAAAATATATAAAAGAAATTTGACAGATTAGGGTAGCTGGATGTGCTGGCGTCTGCACTATTCACGACATAGTAGCTAAGCAAACACTAGGACACCTCACATTTGTTTTAATATAGTTACTTCAAAGACACCACGTGCATTAAGATAAATAATCTCTTATCAGACAAATTCTAAAATAATCTGTGAATAACTATTTTATAACTTGTGAGTTAAGTAATACCGACCTTAGAAAATAAAAATGTGCTGTCGCTAAAACTATGGATGTATTCATTTTATTAAGCGGGTAGACTGAATAAAAGTAAGCAACTGTTTCGCGTTTTAGCGCCTTCACATCAACCTACGGAATTGACTCAAGCCCTAAGAGATGTGATTAAGTTCCACTCAATAATATTACCTTACCTTCCGATTTCAAAATATTACCTATCAGGTTATTTAAAACAAGGCTGAAGGCATGGCTTTTGGAGAAAAAAAATATTATTCCGTTAATGAGCTATTGACATACAAAACGAAAGTGTAATTTAATATTAATGATGTTATACATGTAACTGTATTTTCTTTCTTCAATTGTTAAATAATTATTATTTATTTAATATAATAGTAATAATAATATCCTGGGACTTTATTTATACACGGTCATCTGATCCCAAACTAAGCAGAGCTTGTACTATGGAAACCAGATACCTGATATACTACATATACTATTTTTCTTTTTGTAAATACATACTTATATATATAATTTACACCCAGACTCAGGACAAACAGACATGTTCATGCACACAAATATTTGTCCCAGGTGGAATCGAACCCACGACCTCCGGCGTGAAAAGCAAGCATTTGCCAACCACGCCAACAGGCCCGTATTTTTTTATTATGTATACTTAACATAGAGAATCTGTAATGTAATTAATTTAATTTGAATTAGATAGTTTGACATTGTGTTTATTTGCATGCCTGTGATCAAAATATGAGGACTATATTTTTTTAACATCTTTATTACTATATTTCTAGCAAATAAAGAAATTGAATTGAATTGAATAACACAACACCAGTATCCGAAAAAATGTCCTTAGGGATAAATTAAAAATTGTCCTTCACTCCTGAGACGAAATATTGTATCAACAGGACATAATATAATTCGGTTAGCTACGGTTATGGGTACGGAAGAAAACAAAAACACTTCAATTATACTTATATTTTAACTAATTAATACTGTATAACACAATGTCAATTATTAAATAATTGCTATTCCAAATGTATGCCCATACATAAGTAAGTAAGAGTAACAGTAACAGGGGAACTACTTAGAAAAGTCCAGTGGACAAATTTATAACAAAAGGGGTCAAGGATATCGCCGCGTTCGAAGTAGTCAGGTTGACATCGCTCGTGTGAAGACTTAGCGATGTGCCCTACGGGAACCATAGGTTCTAACCTTATTGATTATTCTAACTCGGTATCAGACCGAGTGCGTCTGTTAGCTAACTTAGACCAGCTTAGCTACACTGGCTTCCTTCGAGGCGACCGACCCCGTATGAGACTAAAATGAACTTTTATATATGCTATTGAAGGTGAAAACTTTACTTGCGCGATGTAGAATTCGCTTAAACAAGAAAGTATGATTGAAACCAAACTATTACAACATTTTGTATTTTATTTGTACTATGTTAAGAAACAAAATAATTTAACACATAGGCTGGCGTTTATCTGACTTCTGTCCACAACTCATCCTACTGTTACATTTAACATTATAAACATTCGAGTATTTAGACCATGGAGCTATTACAAAGCAGTACTCGTGGTAGTAGTAAGACCAGTACTCGTGGAACGAAAATGCGGGCAAATGAAGTACAATAACATGCCCAGTACAAGAAAATTTCCTTCCATTAATTTATCAGAACGTTTGTCAAGTGCCACTTCTATCATGAGCCCCAAGCTGACAAAAGTGAAACTTCCATACACTCCAGACATCATGAAATGAGATATGGCATTTAAACTCGGGTCTTCCGAGCTGAAGAATAATCCCAGTACCATCAACATTACATTGACCCCACGTAATAGCATCTGCATTAGTTTATAAGCCATTGAAATGTAATGAATCTAAAATTAATGTAAAAATTACATACCTACTATGATTTCTATAAAATAATGTCAACAAACTACTTATGTCAAACCATAAACCGCTCTGACACAAGTATCTCACAAGTACCTACTCAATAAAATAGAAAAGTAAAAAGAAAATCCATAAATTAGAAAAGTATAGAAGTGTGTAATCTATACAAATAAATAAAATTGGAGTGTCTGTTTGTAATATTGAAATAACCGTTTTTTTTCTACATAATAATAGGTCTTTACCTATGAAATTGCCGTTTTGTATGAAAAAATTTAAACGAATTTTTTTCATGAATTTTTTTATTTGTATTAATCGAAGTAATCACCCATGCAATCAATGCATCTTTGCCATCGCAGTGGCAGTTTATTGATGCCCTTCTTAAAGAAATCAGCTGGACGGGAGGCAACAAATTCTTCAAAGGCATTTTGTACTGCCTCTCGGGTATTGAATTTTTTTCCCGCCAAGAAGTTATCCAAATTCTGGAAAAAGTAGTAGTCTGTAGGCGCAAGGTCTGGTGAGTAGGGCGGATGACGGAGAGCTTCCAACCCCAGTTCTTGCAACTTGGAGACCGTCTGCTGTGCAGTATGAGGTCGCGCGTTGTCGTGCAGGAGCAGCGGAGACGAGCGATTGACCAATGCTGGTTGGAGATGCGCCAGCTTCTCCATCATTGTGCTCAGTTCTTCACAGTACACATCTGCAGTAATGCTCACCCCGTTTGGTAAGAAGCTGTGATGAATCACACCGGCGCTAGACCACCAAACAGTGACCATCACTTTTCTAGGGGTAAGTTTTCGTTTAGGGCATTGTTTAGGTGCTGAACCAGGATCCAACCAACTTGCTGAGCGCTTGCGGTTATCAAACAGAATCCATTTTTCATTGCAGGTAACAATGCGGTTCAAAATTCCTTCATTTGTGTGTCTGTTGAGCAGTGCAAGGCACGTCTCGACGCGTACTTCGCGCTGGCGATCATTGAGTTCGTGGGGCACCCATTTGTCAAGCTTTTTTACCTTGCCAATTTGACGCAAATGGACCAATATTGTTTTGACGCTAACGTCGAAAGCTGCTGCTAATTCAGCCGTAGATTGTGTATCATCAGCTTCCACAACCGCCTTTAATTCGTCATTGTCGACCAAAGTCTTCGGACGACCGCGAGGTTCATTTTTCAGGTCGAAATTTCCAGATCGGAAGCGAGCAAACCAATAACAGGTGGTGCGTTGGTTTGTAGTGTTAGCTCCGTAAACGTCGTTGATGTTGCGTGACGCTTGTGCCGCGTTGCTGCCACGACGGTACTCATATTCCATAATTACTCGAATTTTTAACGTATCCATGATGACGAAAAAGATTGAAATGCGATGAAAATGTAACACTAATCAATAAAGAAATGACTACTTTTGGAAAATAGAATCCATGTTTTTAAAATAAAATTAATTTGAAATTAGAATTCTTAGCCAAACAAAAATTATTTTGATTTGAAATGGCCAGTACTGCAGAACGGCAATTTCATAGGTAAAGACCTAATATGAATATATATACGGTACCTACACCAAAATAACATATTTTACCATTTTTGTCTGTCTGTCTGTCTGTTTGTTCCGGCTTATCTCTGAAATGGCTGGACCGATTTTGACGTGACTTATACTGGCAGGTAGCTGATGTAATAAGGAGTAACTTAGGCTACATTTTTTTTAAGAAAAAACAAAAACATCAAAATCAACTAATTAACACGCGAACGAAGTCGCGGGCACAGCTAGTAATTAATATAATCTGTAGGAAGTTGGGGGAACAGTTAGCAATCTAGCTGCATAGTTCATTGGCTCCTTTTACACGCTTTATATTAAGCTTCACTTGTATGTATGTAACTGACTCCTTGAGATGCGATTTTGACCCACTTTAAACGGTCAGATTTCATTCAAACTTTGGAGATTTATCGAGGACCGATGACAATACACTAATTTGATAAGATTATTCCATTATTCAATTAGCAAAATAAGATTTTTGCCAATTTATATAATTTTAATCTGTGTCCCTTGATGTTACTGCCATCTATATTATGTTTTTTGAATCACTACGGTCAGTAACTTGTACTTTAATCAAGCTATTTGGCCATAGATGGCGCTTCCCTAGAAAAAGATTAAGAACTGCCATTCTTTTGTTCTAGATGGCGTTTGTGTCCATTGATGTTACTGCCATCTATATTTTGTTTTTTGAATCACTACAGTCAGTAACTTGTACTTTAATCAAGCTATTTGGCCATAGATGGCGCTTCCCTAGAAAAAGATTAAGAACTGCCATTCTTTTGTTCTAGATGGCGTTTGTGTCCATTGATGTTACTGCCATCTATATTATGTTTTTTGAATCACTACGGTCAGTAACTTGTACTTTAATCAGGCTATTTGACCATAGATGGCGCTTCCCTAGGAAAAAATTAAGAACTGCCATTCTTTTGGTCTAGATGGCGTTACCATGTGTCAATAACTTCTATTTTAATGGACGATAGATGGCGCTTTCCTAGAAAAAGCTGAAGCACTGCTATTCTTTTGTTCTAGATGGCGTTACCATGTGTCATTACACGCTTTATATAAGCTTCACTTGTATATTTGTATGTTTGGAACTGACTCCTTTAGACGCGATTTTGACCCACTTTAAACGGTCAGATTTCATTCAAACTTTGTAGATTTATCGAGGACCGATGACAATACACTAATTTGAGAAGATTATTCCATTATTCAATTCTCAAAAGAAGATTTTTACCAATTTATATAATTTTAATGTGTCCATTGATGTTACTGCCATCTATATTTTGTTTTTGCATCATTACAGTCAGTAACTTATATTTCAATCAAGCTATTGGACTCTTTTGTTCTAGATGGCGGTTGTGTCCATTGATGTTACTGCCATCTATATTTTGTTTCTTGAATCACTACGGTAAGGAACTTGTACTTTAATCAAGCTATTTGACCATAGATGGCGCTTCCCTAGAAAAGATTAAGAACTGCCATTCTTTTGTTCTAGATGGCGTTTGAGTCCATTTATGTTACTGCCATCTATATTTTGTTTTTTGAATCACTACAGTCAGTAACTTGTACTTTAATCAAGCTATTTGACCATAGATGGCGCTTCCCTAGAAAATGATTAAGAACTGCTATTCTTTTGTTCTAGATGGCGTTTGTGTCCATTGATGTTACTGCCATCTATATTTTGTTTTTTGCATCATTACAGTCAGTAACTTTTATTTCAATCAAGCTATTGGACCATAGATGGCTCTTTCCTAGAAAAAGCTTAAGAACTGCCATTCTTTTTTTCTAGATGGCGTTACCATGTGTCAATAACTTCTATTTTAATGGACCATAAATGGCGCTTTCCTAGAAAAAGCTTAAGAACTGCCATTCTTTTGTTCTAGATGGCGTTACCATGTGTCATTACACGCTTTAAATTAGCTTCACTTGTATATTTGTATGTTTGGAACTGACTCCTTTAGACGCGATTTTGACCCACTTTAAACGGTCAGATTTCATTCAAACTTTGTAGATTTATCGAGGACCGATGACAATACACTAATTTGACAAGATTATTCCATTATTCAATTCTCAAAAGAAGATTTTTAAAAATTTATATAATTTTAATGTGTCCATTGATGTTACTGCCATCTATATTTTGTTTTTTGATAATAAATTAATTTAGAGTAAAAAATTGCCATTGATTGAATAAAATATTTACAAATTATATAAAATTGTACTATTATCATTAAAATATAATAATATTAGTCATGACTCAATATCGGAGTCGCTGTCCCATTCAGCATCTTCTGGCTGAATTGGAGGGCTATTTTGGCAGTTATCTCCACTGCATGTTCCACAGGTACTATTACAAAACAGACCAACTTTTCTGCATCCGCAAGACGCTCCACATCCTTTTTTGCAGTTGCAAAAAATCATTTTCAGCAGTTCTTGTGGTGCGACAATAGTTGTACACATTACAATAGTTGTGGGTCTCTATTATACTGCGTACTTTCCCATTGCTCCAAATATTCACACACCGAAATTTTCACTAAGTAGAAAAAATATGATAAGTTTTTGGACCTCCTTCAATTTTCATGCTATCACAATTTATAAAAAACCATTGTAAAGGTAATTAAGAGAGCTACAACATCCTGCAATATATAGTAAAAAGCCTTTTTCTAAAACGGTGAAGGTTTAACCCTTCACCGTTTTAGAAAAAGGCTTAAGAGAGGCTGTGATTGCGCTGCCACGCGCTCTTTAAACAATCATATCTCCGTCAATTTTTGTTTGACAGAAAAAACAAAAAGCCAAATGGTTTGTCAGAAAAATACCTAATTTTTTTATCAGAACACATTTATACGTATCTGTCGTCATTTTTGAAATATTATGAAAAGTTGTTTTTTAATCGTGACTTTTTTGAAAAATATGTGTCCTGAAGCAGCCAAACTGACACTATCTATCAAACTCTTCATAATAAAGTTAATTCTTGGCGGAATACGATTAATGTTGGTGGAAATGGCACTTATGAAACCCATTGATTTAAAAGAAAAACATTAGATGCTCCCCTTATTTACAATACAGCTCACTTATTTTACGTGCAAAAGACTTTTAATAGTACTCATTTTAAAGCTTATTTCAAGCACTACAAAACTCTTTTGTATTAGAATGCATAAAATGCATGTGCTCGCCGCTAGATGGCATTGATCACATCGATTAAATTTCAGACAAAATAAAAAACGGCTTTGATCTTTAATATCTAGCTTAATATTGCACTTAGAATACTTTATAAAAAACCAAATTGTTCATTGTTTTACCTGCTAAAATTTTTCATTAAGTTAGTATACCTACGGAATAGAGCATCAAAGGGCTGAGGGAGCGAAATATCACTAGCTGCAACACTGTATGATAAAAAGAGATGCGTGATGCGACGCAACAGAACCGTTTTTGGCATCTGTTTGACAGTTCGTCGGCACTTATCGGCACGCTGCGAATTTGACTCTTGAGAATTTTTCTGATTTTACGTGAAATCGTGGATATTTTTGAAAAATATTTCTTCAGAAATATGGTGAATTGTTGTTTAGATGTGAATCCCCTGGAAATAGAAGTAATCCCAAATTCTCCTAAATATGTCTCAATCGAGTACTACTCGGAACGCAAGCCAAGCGCTTAATTTAGAATTGCGCTAGAATAGTTTATTTCTATAAAATAAAATAAAATAAAAAAGGTTTTTACTCACGTAGACTTTAAAAAAGCGCTTGTAAATAGTCAGAACATGTTTGTAGTAATACAGTTATTATTTCTAGTTGCTTATTACAGATATTAATGTACACGGAATGTTAAAACATTTTCAATTATTGACATAGTATATAGTCTTATGGAATTATCTGGGGTAGCTCTGCTGACATTAACACTATATTTATATTGCAATTAAACGCTGTTAGAGCCATTTATAATCTTGACCCGAGATTGTCTAAGAGAAAAGTTCAAAGAGGTTAACATCCTAACTGTAGTATAAATATAGATATAAGAATAATCCTAGGTTGCGTACATACATACAGCATTGCAACATAAGATTATGCAATATAATCCGAACCCATCTCCACAAAATAAGTAACTCTCTATTAGGCAATGTATAAGATTCTACAACAAACCTCCCAATGATATTAGAGAATTGTCTAGGAATAAGTTCAATAGAATTATTAAAGCAAAATTGTATAGCAGGGCATATTACAATATTTCTGATTATTTGAGTGACAAAAATGCTTGGGATCGAGTTGGTTTAAGTCAACACACAAACAATAATAATATGTAATTAAACTTGAGTAAATTTTATTTAAAAAAAGGTTTCCTACTGACTTTACTGGCAGTCCTGTACTGCACAGTAGGGTATAAAATAACGATTCCACATAAATGTATTGTTTACGGAATAAATGAATTTAGAATTTGAATTTATTAAGACGGACGCGCGTTTCTAACTATAGCCGTGTATAATATTACCTATCAAGTGATTGACAATCTTTAATCTTCATTTTAATCGTTCAAAGTATATACGCTCACTAAATTGTCAAACAGCGAAGAGTTAAGTGACAACCGACAACTCTTATGCGAAAATAAATTATTTAAAATTTCTTCGGAGTTTTTCTTAAATATTCTTACTTCACTTCACGAATCGTGGTTTCAGCCATGCAAAATCCCATCTCATCCTATTTAAGTACTATCACTGGGACTGATTCATCGTCATCATCATGTCAGCCATATTACATCCACGGCTGGACCAAAGCCTTCCCAAAGAATGGGGGGGATATACCATAAACGTCACGCTTGGCAGACGGGTTGGCGATCGCAGTAAGATGGCTACAGTTCACGGGATGAGATGGAGTTGTAGCGGTCGTATTCCGCTACCCCAAATCGCTGTCACTTATGTTTCGTGGCAATCTCGCAAATCGCGCCACACATCAGGTGACCGCAATGGCCGGCGCGTGCGCGGGTGCAAATTCATGCTAAGCCACGCCTCCTACACGCCCACGTCAAGAAGGTCTATTTTCTACGAGTCGCGGGACAATATGGCGGCCAACGAGTCTTTTGTTTGCGATGTTGCCGGGCATATTGTAAACGCCCATTATGCCCCTTCTATGCAATCAGTTTCCTTTGTTCTAAAAAAATATAAAATCGAATGTTTGGATAATTAAGACACATTATTTGTACTTCGCTTGAATTGTCAACTTATATACCTAGTTTGCTAAAAGTAATAAATAAATTAAAATCGCCGTACGTGTTCACATTTATACCTTCACATAAAGTACCAAACCCGAGATAGTGTGGGTTCAAGTCCGGTAGAAGCAAATAGTACGTGACTGGGAATTACACAGTTACTACACTGGTGACCCCGACGTGATATTCTATGCCGTCACCACACATTACTGATTAATATTATCGATATCGATATTAATTCAAAAATCGACATGAGATACATCATTGACACGCACACATAAACATTTGTACACACACAAATGTCATCCTATTTCGGTTTCGTTTGACAGTTCTTGTTTGTTGCTCTATTCCGTAGGTATACTAACTTTATGATATTTTTTGAGATATTTGCAAAAAACCGATGAAAAACGTGAAAAAATTGCGAATTTTCAATTGCCAATAACTTGAAAAGTATTGGATTTTTTGAAAATCTTTATTATTTGCTTAAAATTAGGCCTTCTATCAATATCCGAGGTTATTTTGAAAAAAACAAAATTCACCCCCGAGAAGGGATGGCAACCACCCCCAGGGTGGTTGCGGAGTTCAAATCATTTTCACTTTTGAAGTTAAGGGTAAGATGAACCTAATTCCAAAATTGTATGTAATTCGGTTCACAGTAAAAAAATCGGAGCAATAATGCTTCAATGGTACTAATTTGTTATACAAAATATCGTCCCCGTAGTTGGAAAATTAAATAACTACGATTTTGGCGAAATTGACTTTATCCTATTTTCAAAACACCTAAAACCTGCCGCATATTTGAGCCCTACAGGCGTTTTCGTATCTTATTCCGTTCCAAAGATATAGCCATTTTTGTCAGACAGGTCATGACAGATGGAATAATAAATATCTTCAGACAAACACAATTTTTTTAAAGGAAAACTAAATAACTCAGTAAATAAATCAATAACTGTGGTCAATGACAAGATGAATGTCAAATAAATTAAATAACTTGAGTTGTTGAATTTTTCCTCAACTTATAAATTCTTTCACAAAACTAACTTAGTTCTAGGAAAACTAAATAACTCTATTTATTTAATTCTGCGATTCAGAATTCTGATATAACGTACCTAATTTATAAATACTTGATGTTATTTATTTCTTCTACAACTAGATAATGATTAATTATAAGATGATAGGCAAATAAAATTAAATAAATTAAGCTGTCATCAAAGGTAATCAGAGGGTCAAGTCTCATTTCATGAAGAACCTTTTTCTGATTCTAGATCTACATGGAATCCGGACACAAAAGAAGAAAATAAAATAAAAAGGAAACTTAGTTCTTTAATAGACATCAATATTTCACTGGCTAAGAAGAAAAAAAGAGTTAAGAGATTTGAACGAATAAACCCGATTTTGTCGAGAGATTCTAAAGATGAAACAATAATATTATAACAACTTGAGCTTATATTGAAATTCCTATTGACCAATTACTCCCACCCTGATAGAAGAATTATGGAACACAATATCACAATCACTGGGATAACAGATTCAGGAATAGAAACAGGAAATAAGGAAAAAGAAACCGGGGTGCTAAAAATCCCCGGCAGACGCCGTGTTACCAAAACCGACAACGTCTGGCCCTGGCAACATATAACACTCACACACAGTGGACCGACCAGAATATCATTGAACTGGAGAAGGAACTGAGCAGGTTACATTGGGATATCATAGGTTTGTCTGAAGTCCAAAGAGAGTTTTTAGGAATATCGTGTCCTCCCCACGATAATCCTAAAATCTAGGAACCTGCTATATTTCCGCGAGGGCGACCAACTGTTCCAAGGTGATGTCGGGTTCATAGTTCAAAAGTCCCTCGTCCACAAGGAACGTAGTGAAACTTGAGAGTGTGTCGACTAGGGCGGCATACCTTATAACGTAACTTATAACGTATTCGTTGAAGGTCATACAGGTTTACGCGCCGACGCACTCTGACGATGAGGTTGAGGTCTTGTATGAGGATATTTCTAGAGCCGTACATACCTCTAACACTTATTTCACTGTGGTCATGGGGGACTTTAACGCGAAGCTGGGTAAACGATTCGGGAATGAGCTGAGAGTGGGGCAATTTGGAACTGGAGACCGGAACCCTCGGGGCCAAATGTTGGCCGACATGGAGAAGTAGGGACTCCTTATGATGAATTCCTTCTTCAGGAAGCTGGATCACCGCAAATGGACCTGGTGAGCCCCGATGGCAAAAACAAAAATGAGATAGACTTTATCTTGTCGACGAGACGACAGACGTTTAATGACGTCTCTGTGATCAATGCGGTTAAAACCGGGAGCGATCACAGACTGGTGAGAGGCTCATTGAATCTAATGTCAAGCTCCAGAGGTCCAGACTGATAAAGTCTACGCGCCGACCTTTACCTATCCACGTCCAAAACCCACCATTTCAGCTCAAACTGCGAAACCGTTTCGAATGCCTAGCAGACTGCGAGGAAATGGACTCATAATACGACAGGCTCGTAGAAGCTGTCCATACGGCTGAGTTTAAGGTCGTCAAGGCCCAGTGTACAAACAGACTTTGCCCTGCAACTTATGGAAGTAATACGGAAAATGGTTCTGACATCCTCAGATGATGCTACTATATACCGGCTGCTCAACAGACAGATCTCAAAGTCTTTGACTCGCGGCATGCGTCAATTTAATAACGGAACAAAGGCTCTAAAGTGTTCGTAAAAGTGTTCGTCTGTCGGACAAACCCAACTGACGAAGCTGAAGACTGAGGATGCACGGCAACCGTCACGTCTAAACCGGAGTTGCTGTGAGAGATTGAGAATTCTATGGACAGTTATATACGACAACGCAGTCACCTGCCAAAAGTCATGTCTTGGATGGAGCACGACCAACCCGACATTACACTGAAGACACCCGGACGTCAGCCTGTACGAGATTAAAATGGCTCTCAGACAACTTAAGGACAACAAGGCTCTTGGTGATGATGGAGTTCCAGCAGAGCTTCTGAAGGCGGATGGTACACCAATCCTACGGGCCTTTCAGAAGTTATTTAACTCCGTCGTACTAGATAATCAAACACCACGAGCATGACACAGAAGTGTGGTAGTGCTCTCCTTCAAAAAGGGCGACAAAAACCTATTGAAGAATTATAGACCCATCACACTGCTGAGCCATTTGATGATTTCCAGTCTCCCGAACAAGCCGGTATCCGAAAAGTCTTGAGCACCATAGACCATATACATACGCTGCGGCAAGTTATACATAAGAAGTCGAAAAGTATAACAAGCCACTGTGCTTAGCGTTTGTGGACTATGAGAAAGCCTTAGATTATCGAAACCTAAGGTGCCAAATCTACTACCGGTAAATCGAGGTGTTAAAGTATTTGTATGAAAACGCCACAATGTTAGTGCGACTCCATGACCAAAACTCGAAACCTATCCACTTGCAGCGAGGTGTGAGACAGGAAGATGTTACATCTCCGAAAGTGTTCGTCGCTGCATTGGAAGATGTCTTCTAGCTTCTGGTAAATGGCGAGTATATCACTCACTTACGATTTGCCGATGATATAGTAGTCATGGCTGAGACCATGGAAGATTTCGGTACAATGCTCTATGACGTCAGTAGAGTTTTTCAACAAGTGGGCCTGAAAAGGAACATGGATAAGACGAAAATCATGCCAAACCTCCAACCCCACTCAATTGAAGGTTGGAGACTCTGCACGCGAAGTTGTAGAAAACTATATTTACCTAGGACAGACCATCCAACTAGGTCGTTCTAACTTCGAGAAGGTGGTCCATCGTAGAATCCAACTCGGCTGGGCAGCGTTCGGGAAACTACGTAACATCTTCTCGTCCAAAATACCGCAGTGTCTCAAGTTGAAAGTCTTCAACCAGTGTGTGTTGCCAGTGATGACTTGATGACAGATCAGATACGTGGTCGCTCACTATGTGCCTTATTAGAATGCTCAAGGTCACCTAAAGAGCAATGGAGAGGGCTATGCTCGGAGTTTTCTTGCGATATCGAATCAGAAATGTCGGAATCTGCAGGCGAACCAAAGTCACCGACATAGCCCAAAGAATTGTAAAACTGAAGTGGCAGTGGGCGGGCACATAGAACTTAGAACCCACAGCCGTTAGAGCAGAAAGTTTCTCGAGTTGTAACCACGAACTGGAAGACGCAGCGTGGGCAGGTCCCTACAAGATGGACCCATGATCTTGTGCGGGTCGCTGGAAACTGTTGAATGCGAATAGCGCAAGACCGGCAGCTGTGGACCTTTTGGCTGATATGATGTTTATTTTTTAAGTTTGTGGCAAGATAAGTACACTTTTTCTAAATTTTAGTTTACTTTTCTATTTATTCCTTAATATAACTTTATTAATATCATAATACAGCTTTTATTTCATATGAGACCAATAAATATCAAAGTAGTAATAACGTACAAAACCACTAAGTTTTCCATTTAAAAATATTTCGTGCTTGATAAATTCAATAACTCCATTTATTTCACCAAAATTTACTCTACCAAATGTATTTAGTTGTAGGAAAACTAAATAAATAGCCGAAATAAGTAGCTAATTGTTGTTACGTTATAAAAACAGTTGTGGCAAAATTAAACAACTTGATTTTTAATTTGTTATTTAGTTATAGTTAAAGATAGTGTTCAGTTTGTTAAAGCATACTGTAAAAGGTTATCAGGTCCACAAAATATAAAAACACCGGCGGTAAAATTGTCTCACATTTTCTTACAAATGTACATTAACTAAAAAAAAAACACTAAATCGCGTTTATCTCAGAACTACAAAATCAGAGTTATTTAATTTTCCCTCTACGGGGACGATATATACATGGATAAACAAAAAGGTGTGACAAAAAAGGTATTATAATAGGTTATGTTAAAAAATTGATAATGATAATTATATTTTTCTTTATTTATACATACTTCAATAATTGTTCGTGCATCTATAATAAAGAACTGCAGGTGCAATCTCTCGTGTCAGTTTAACATAATACGGAAATGGTTGAGTTCCAAGCACAGACAATGTATATTATGATTCTAACTTCGGTGTCGGTAAGTTAAAGAATAGGAACTTAACTTTTCGGTTTAACATTACGTAGCCACATATCATGCATGACTTCGAATCGACTTGCGTTCTGAGAGTAGTACCCTCTTGGGTCTTGAGTGAAATAAATCTTGTTATTATACAGGCTTCGACTTTATTTAGTTAGTTTTTGCATTCAAAGTGAAGTGCATCATAGTTTCATCAATTTCTTTTTAACTTCGCGTTTATAGTAAAGAGACGTGCGGTGGCGGCGGCTCAAGTCATCTGCTAATATATTCAGTTATTGTCAATATATCCAGTTATTAAAGGTTGAAAAGTAGGTTAAGGTTTTAAATACTAATTGTCAGTTTAGTGTTAGATATATTTTACTACATCTCCTCTGAATACTTAGTTCAGACTATATTGGGGTAAGAAATTAATAACAATCAATATTATGACATTTAGGACGGACCTTGTATGTATAACGACAACGACGACCGTCGCGCTTAAATGCTACTACCGGACCAAATGAACCCCAGCTGAGAAGACCCAGTGCAAAATGACTCCCCGGATTCCTCTAATCTATTTATATGATTCTTTTTAGTTTTGTTCGTTCATCAGGATAGTCATATCTCATTTATATAATATAAAAAATAATATTAAATATTTAAAAATATATTCCCTTCATGCAAAAAGATCATTTGTTAGTTAATTGACACAAGATGTAGGCTATTGTCCAATTACTAAAAATGAATACACATTGTACCTAATTGAATCATAATATAGTTACCTAATTATCAATACCTACATCCTCCGGAAGGGTGTCAGCAAGGGAATCCTAAATTTGATCTGACAGCGTGTATCGTTCGTAGCTTAACGCAGAGCGCCTACCCCGGATTGGTAGATAGTGCAGGTTCGAGACCCGCCGGACGATTAAATTTATGATTTCCCATTTTTGAGAATAATTATAAATTAATTATATATATACTACAAACATGTTCTGACTACTAACAAGCGCTTTTTAGGGTTCCGTATCCAAAAGGCAAAAAACGGAACCCTTATAGATTCGTCATGTCTGTCTGTCAGACCACTATGTCGCAGCCACTTTTTTCCTGAACTATAAGAGCTGTACTGTTGAAACTTGGCAAGTAGATCCTATTCGTTGAACTGCATTAAGATTAAACAAACAAAAATAGAAAAAGAACAATAATTTTGGGGGTCCCCATACACGGAGGGGGCGATGGCTGGCCCTCACGTCATACTCGTGAATATACAGTACAACAATATGTAGTAAAATATAAATTTCAATACATAATATTATAAACTTCAACTAAACATAATCTCCTTGACAATAACTTAATACAAGCTAGCTAAATATCACTACCATTATAAAATGAATTGTATAAATGTTTTAACATTCCGTGTACCTAAATATATGTAATATGTAACTAGAAATAATAACTGTATTACTACAAACATGTTCTGACTATTTACAAGCGCTTTTTAAAGTCTACGTGAATAAAAACCTTTTTTATTTTATTTTTATTTTTATTTAATGGGTGCTGCTTGCGGTAACTGGACAAACTGCTGTTGGGGTACTCATAATATTTTATTGTTTCATACAGTCGTCGCCTCTGGTAGACTTCGTGTGACTTATTAATTTTGTAAATGTACGCGGATGTACCCACCGTTTTCTCATCTAGCAAGAGGTTATTCTACTTGCTTGAGTGAAATTTAATGTTATTGTTTATTATCTCACAATTTTTTAATTCATTAGATGACCACGGTTCTGTGCGTGCATTAGCCTACATAACGCCCATTACAATGTAAGAAAATACATGATATATAAAAAAAAACGACAACAAAAAGCAAAAGAAGACGAAAAAAGCAAGCCCGGAGTTTCTTTGTGGCTTTCTTCTCCGGGTCGTCCACCTAGGTAGCTAGAGAAAGCCGCAGGTTAGCTAGGGTAGGCTCCTCAGCGGCGAGGATCGCTTTGGCCCCTTAACGCGTGATCCCGTGCAACTGATCACACCCTCTCTTAGAATTCTGTCCTTTTGCCTCAGCGGCCCCCTGAGCTGTGGCCCGAACCCCAAAAGGGTGGCTAAGAGCCTTCTGCGCTAGGCAAATGCTCGTTGCCTTCAATTCTTTAATTTTAATATTGTACAACTAAATTTCAAAATAATAGATTAGTAACTTGGTATTTATTATAAGATTTAAGAAAATAAATCTGACAAAACAGACCGCACGGATGGACTAATTTATTTTTGTAATTTTTATACTAAGTGGGAGTCGGTCTCGCCTATGAAGGGTTCCGTAGCAGTAAGTAAGTATTCCAGTTGATTAGATGAAAGGTAAATTGTGGTATACGACTTATGACGTATTAAAAAGAAACTACTTACTAGATCTCATTCAAACCAATTTTCGGTGGAAGTTTGCATAGTAACGTACATCACATATTTTTTTGTTTTATCATCCTCTTATTTTAGAAGTTACAGGGGCGGGGGACTCTTATTTTACCACTTTGGAAGTGTCTCTCGCGCAAACTATTTAGTATAGAAAAAAAATGATATTAGAAACCTTAATATCATTTTTGAAGACCTATCCATTGATAGGTATATAGTGTAGTATATGTAGAGTACAACAAGCACAGATAATCCATAACTTGGTTTACATCTAAAACGATATAACTAATTGCGTTTAGTTTACATAATACTTATGAAGCATACAACATTATACCTAAGTACTAGCTAGGAAAGGCGTCTACCTCAGCAAATGTTACAGTAAATTGTAATTATTACTGTAACGCTGATCTTCAGATGTTGTTTAAAAAACTACTTTTAATTAAATTGCAAAATTATCATGCGTACCGACCTGTAGTAGCGTTTGGTTGCGACTCTTACCAAAGACCTCCGTACATCAAGCGTGATTCCAGCCCCGAATCACCCCCCCCCCCCACCTCACACCCCCCCTTCACCACAAAATACACATTTTACATTCATATCAGCCAGTACGTTCATTTCTGTCGCCACGCCAATTCACGCCATTCTTCGGTGGGCACGTTAAGCTTTCGGTCCCGGTTCTAATTGTTAAACAATGAGGGTGACCAACACATGCGAATATTGCACTAAAAGCTACTTAACAATAAAGATTAAATTACGTACATTAGATCAGTATTTATTTCACGTAAATCAATGCAGTATTACGGAAGTTATGACTGTGAGAAGTTTTGAGCACTTTTAAATTTCCAAGATATCGCGCGCTCTACGCGTGACGTCAGCTATCGGCTCGGTGCCGGCCGCTCCGTGCGCTTGTGCCCCGCGCTATATGAAATATTGAACTTTATTGAAGGCTACATGGGAGGAAGATTTCCTTACACGACTGACAAACTTTGATTGACTTTAGCATGCGGCGTCAAGAATCCAAAGTTTCCTAATCTACCAATAATGCTCTCGACTCAGTTACTTACTTATTTTTTTGTTTTCAGTACCTTTTTTATTAAATCTAATAAAGAACTAAATAAACTAATATAAATAAAAATATAAGTAGGTACATTTTTATATTTATATATAATTCCAAATTTTAATGCCTTTATAGACGACCAAAATAAGACCAAACGGCAGAGAATAAACTTACTCAGTGTAAATCTTCAAAAGTGTTAACGATATGTCTAGTATTTAGGATAAAATGAGGGCCGGTACTATTATATTTCTAGCAAAATGTTTGTAAAATTTTGTACACCATCTCCAAGTCCAACTTACGTACGCAGGTAAGTACTATACCTACTCAGCGGCACGCTAACAGCTGTAGATTAATACCACTGTCATTCTTAACGGTTTTTTTTTCAAATAAAATAATAATACTATAATACTTTACTAACATATAATATACGGACACAAATTACATCCAGACTCTGAACAACTATTTACGGGTTACACAAATAGTTGTCCGGTGCAGGAAGCAAACCTCGGACACACAGCGGCGATTGTCTTAGCCGCTGCGCCACACTTGCAGTAAATTTTACTTCACTTATATTCAACATACCTATTTTTGCTTATTAAGTATTAGTGGTTAAAGTCAAAGGTAGATAATAATAACGAAATATTGTATAAGTAGGTAAAATATTTCGTGGTTATTATATATTTTTTCCAAATATCCAATGTTTAATCTAGGTCAGTATTAGGTTAGGTAACATTCACCTATTCTCATTAAAAGAATACGACATGGTTGGTTTATATGTTTATTAAAACATCCTGATGTCAAGGTTCCTGATAGATAATAACAAAATGTCTCTTATTTAGAAGAATCAATAAACTATTTGTTATAAGATTAATTTGTAAAATCCTTAAATGACAAAGGTAGGTAAACTTAAAAAAGTTTATCTACCTTTGTCAGAAGTTGATTATAAAATGCACCAATAGATAACGTAGTGATTTATGAGAAAAGTATAAATAGAATAGTTATTGACATCAAAATAATATTCATAACAAAATGCAATAGTTTTCAGTCCTATTGAATCCTGTCTGCGTATTGCGGTCATCCATTTCTTCCTTATCACATTTGAATTACAACTCTTGGGCACTGCACAGCATTTTCTAATAATTTTCTCGTAATAAAATCGCAAGTACGAGCCACCAGCAGCGGTGATTAAATGAATAGTACCTAGATTTGTACTCGCAAAGCGGCCGGCGCGCTGCGTGAGGGGCTACGTGACGTCACAGCGCGATCAAACGCCGCTTGCGGTTTGAAATAATATCGCTCGAAAATGCTTACTTTGATTGCTATTATCTCAGCTGTCTTTGGGAATATAAAAAAGTAAAAATGCAGATGTTCTTGTATTTTCTTCTAGATTACTTTCGCATACCCAGAATAAAACATTGGTCAGGCTCATTGGAAATCGGTTTGTGGATAGTGGCACGAGAGTATTTAATGTTTGTTTTGTGTCTGTGTGTAATTTATCTAAAACTAGCTGTACCCTGCGCGCGTTGCTACGACACTACCTAAAAAAATATATTCAATGGAGTGGCAGTAGCGCCATCTGTCGAAGATTAGTCGTACCTCTAATGGCAATGAAAGACTACGGTTAGCAACAGTCTGGTTTATAGGCCATTGAGCTTAATCTACCCACCACCCTAACAACTATTATACTTAGTCAACTATATTGAAATACCGACAGAACGTCACACTTCTCCCCCTTAGGCTAACAATTACATGTTTCATGTTATCATTTAAAAGTGCACAATGAAATTATAGTCGAATGTACCATTGTGGAACTTTTGTCGTATTCCTTGCATGAAGTGTACGACTGCACGAGTGGCGCTCCGGCTAAGATAGTCGCCTCGCCGCTTCGTGTCGCGGGTTCGAGTGCCGTGCCGGACATCGATTTGTGTGACCCATAAATAGTTGTCAAAGTCTGGCTGGATGTAATTAGTGTCCGTACTTTACAAACATATAATGTTTGTAAAGTACCCCGCGACACAGGGATAATTTACCTAATGCGGGCGTTGTCTTTAAAAAAAGTGATGGAATGTATTAAGATTCGAGTAGAAAAGATAAGAAACGTAACGCAAAAGACAGAAATAAATATATTTAGACGACGCATCGTACTGGAATAAAAAAGGGCCATCTGTGACGCGTCAAGCGGTGTCGGCGACAGCTTCGGCTCAGGCTGAGGTGATGCCCCTTGGCCCACCTTACAGCCTTCACCGCTTCACGCATCTTCAAATACATCGGTCCCGGACCCATTACCGCACTCTCCAACACTACCGCCTGTGGAATCAAATCCTGAGCTATACGCTGCTCAATCCAGATTAAGAATATCTATCTTTGTTAGTACAGGGTAGAATTTGGTCCGCGTGACGACGCTACTCTGTCCCGTTACCCACATCTAATTTATAAGAACAATCTTGGCTTGTGCCCATTTTCCCTCCTTGCAGTATAACCGCGGGCTAGCACAGTATCTCCTAGAAACCTTCGTTGGCGTATGCACAATACTTTGCTGAAGATCATCACATAATCAAATGTTTGTTGTGGATGTAAATTGTGTCCGTCTATTATATGTTTTTAAAGTAAGATATGTCTTAAAAAAACTGCACAGTTTACGATTTTATAACGGACATTCAGCCAAACATTCATTTTTATTTATATAAGATAACATATATACATAATATGTTGTGTATTTGGGCAGGCCCCCACCAGGTGGACCGACAATTTTACAAGGGTCGCGGGTTGCAGTTGGTACGTTGCGTCCAGCAGTGGACGTCTTACGGCTGATATGATGATGATGATGATAATATCTACATGTATATATAAATTTATATAAGTATGTTTTTCTTTTATCTGCTTGCCATAGTACATATTAACTAGTTGGGGATCAGATGACAATGTGTTAGTTATCCCGAACATTAAAAAATGGTACCTATTGACTTGCCGACGCGACGTCCAAGCAATCCTGTGATGACGCGACAATGTTTACAGGAGAGTGCAATCGGGTTTTAATTTTATGCATATTGAAAAATAATACTCATAGTAAAAACCAACCAAGTTAGACTAATACAATCAGGGTTCCATTTATAAGTAATTATGGTTAAAGTTAAATTGTATAATAGAGCAGAAATTTCGTTTCGCATATAGGACAAAATCACAAAGAATTATTTTAAAAATCCCACGGAAACTACTGGGAAAATACCTACTCACACATCATCGCATGATTTTCATCCAATAAACATCACAATAGGACATGATTAATATGTTAAAGGCTTAATTATGATATTTTTACTGCATACAATTTTAACACGCAACACAAAAGACCACTATTTGCAAAAATAAATTGTGTTATGATTTAATTTTCAGTTTCAGTCTGCGGAAGGCACGTCAGTTCCGACAGTTCGGAATTATTCGTCCGTTAATTTTCAAAATAGCGCTTTTGTCAATGGCTCAAAGTTGTTATCTGCTTTGAAATTTAAGACTGAAGTTCCGTGGTAGAAATGAAATCGTCACGAAATGGAAAATAGGTAATAATAATGTAATATGTTATAATATCCTGGGACATTATTTATTAATGGGAAATAAATTGTGGCCAACAGAGTTAATGTATCATTAGTTAGTTGTTTCAATAGTACTTTTTGTCTTTACTACATATACTTACTACTTTTCTTTTGTAAATACATACTTATATCGATAATTACACCCAGACTTAGAATAAACAGACACGTTGATGTGTAAAAATGTCTTTCCTGGGTGGGAATTGGACCCACGACCTGCGGCGTGAAATGTAAGTATCTACCAACCACGCCAACCGCCCCAACATTGATATATACAGACGCCAGCACATCCAAGTATCCCAATCTGTCAAATTTAATATATAGATTTTCAACTTTATCACAAAAGCATAAGGTTCACTTTCAATTAAGGAAATTTGACAGATACGTCTGTACTTGATACGTTTCAAAGCTGTAATACGATGTTGCGGTAGCGTGTTCAACAGCAGATAAGGAGTTCCTGGGTTCAAATCCCGGCCAATAATTGATATTGGGATTTTGCTGTTCATTTTTTATCTCTAAGGTTTTTTGTTGCAAATAAAAATAATTTCAATAACAATTTGTAGTAGGTACTTAGATCATAAATACGGATCAAACCGAATTTGATTTACGAATTGGGTTTCATTAAAATGTTGCACACAAATTGCACTTTCCATTTTAACCTTTTAGATATATTACAAAATTTTCGTTTATTTTGCACATCTCCAAAAGTATTTTACCTACATAAATGTAGATTAAACCTAAACAATGTCAGATTGAATTTGTTGTCAATTATAAGAAAGTCTTAGGCTTCGTATAGAATTTCAATAATTAAACCTTAACATAATCTCCTTTAGAATAACATAATAGAAGCTAGCTAAATATCACTACTATTATAAAATAAATTGCCGTGTACCTAAATATCTGTAATAAGTAACTAGAAATAATAACTGTTTTACTACAAACATGTTCTGACTATTGACAAGCGCTTTTTTAAAGTCTAATTGAATTTAAACAATTTTTTTTTCAGCGCATAGGTACATCTAAAGCAATATTTAATCCTGTCGAGTGCACTCAAGCTTCATAAAGCTAGAATAACCTAGATCCTATTTTGTCTTTATATATCGAGCACAAATATAGATATCCAAAGTTACAAGCATGGCTCTTCAAATATTCGTTATTTCCCAAGTTGAGTGCCTCTTTAGTCTAGCGGTAGCTTGTTCGACCGCAGGTAATGAGATCCTGGGTTCAAACCCGGGTCGGGCCTCAAAGTGATTTTGGGAATTTTCCGTAAAGAAATAATTCTCAGTATCAACCCGAACTCTGGGAGTTGGCGGTATGATAAGCCCGTGCCTCGGAGAGCACGTAAAGTTGTCGGTCCTGTACCTGACCTCTTTCCGGTCGTGATGACTAGATCAGATCATGAGAGTGATGGAACAGAAAGTGCCCCTGTGCACACACTTGTGCACTATAATATGTCCTGCGGAGTTGGCTAGTCTCTATTATAATAATAATAACAATAACTAGGAGCAATGTCACACAGATCATCCTAGCCCTAAACTAAGCAAAGCTTGTACTATGGGTACCAGGCGACGATATACATACTTATATAGATAGATAAATACTTATATACATAGAAAACATCCATGACTCAGAAACAAATATTCGTGCTCATCACACAAATATTTGCACTTACCGGGATTCGAACCCAGGACCACCAGCTTCGTAGGCAGGAGCACTACCAACTAGGCTACGCTATTCAGAGTGAACGCCGCGCCGTGGCCGAAATGCGGCCTGGGGGATATTATTTCCCTACTATTTGGATACACCATTTTTATCAGACTTACCGGTTAGGGTAGAAGGCTCTTACTGATTCACCTGACAGTAGATGCGAGCTTGAGCTCGAGGCTTTTAGGATATAAAGGGCATATCATCGATACGAATGCATACAAATGTCCATGGACGACGCTGGTTGTCGATGCGCGTTCATAATCCTACCCTCGAATTCACAATTAGATTTGACATATGATTCAGTAAGCAAACGATTTTGCCTCAACAGCGCCCCTAGCGATCCCTTGCTGAACAAATGTAGAGTAATGACAAGCGTGTGCCTATTCTTGTTGACGTGTGGCGCAGCGACTAAGACAGTCACCTCGCCGCTTCGTGTCGCGGGTTCGAGTCCCGCACCGGACAACTGTTTGTGTGACCCATATATATATAGTTGTTCTGAGTCTGGAGGTAATTTGTGGCCGTCTATTATATGTTTGTAAAGTACCCCCCGACATAGGGATTAGATTACAAAGACAACGCCCCCACGTTGTCTTTAAAAAAAAACACAAAAAAACAACTACTGTTCAGCCCCACAGGTTATGTTTTGCAAACTCATAGGTATTATATAAGTTTGCAAAACACGAAACATGTGAACGGTTTGGTAAAATAATTGTTTATCTAAGTTTAACTTGATAGTAGGCTAGGTGCATATCCCGAAAACTATTTTGGAAACAAGTATCTCAAACGGAGGGTTCGAGTCCCGCGCCGGGCAAATATTTGTGTGACCCATAAATAGTTGTTCTGAGTTTGGATGTAATTTGTGTCCGCGTATTATATGTTTGTAAAGTACCCCGCGACACAAAAAGAAAATATTAGGTAACTATGCATAAATGCGATCGGCTGATTTATTATGCATTGCCCATTGGATACCCTTTTTCTTCAACATTTTTCACAACCTGGTATTCTATGATACTTTGTTTAGTTTCAAGGACAGATCACGCTGCAGAGCTGATTCAATTTGTAACGCTTAAGTTACTAACTGATGAGGATACCGAAGATTCTAATTTATCTCAACCATCCACGATTTTGTAAATGTCAAAATGTACAGACTGTCTGTACTACTGTACAGACGCAACAGCACATTAAGCTACCCCAATCTGTCAAATATTCCCAATTGAAAGTGAAACTTATGCTGTTGTGATAAAGTTGAAAATATATAAAAGAAATTTGACAGATTAGGGTAGCTGGATGTGCTGGCGTCTGCACTATTCACGACATAGTAGCTAAGCAAACACTAGGACACCTCACATTTGTTTTAATATAGTTACTTCAAAGACACCACGTACATTTAGATAAATAATCTCTTATCAGACAAATTCTAAAATAATCTGTGAATAACTATTTTATAACTTGTGAGTTAAGTAATACCGACCTTAGAAAATAAAAATGTGCTGTCGCTAAAACTATGGATGTATTCATTTTATTAAGCGGGTAGACTGAATAAAAGTTCCACTCAATGATATTACCTTACCTTCCGATTTCAAAATATTACCTATCAGGTTATTTAAAACAAGGCTGACGGCATGGCTTTTGGAGAAAAAAAATATTATTCCGTTAATGAGCTATTGACATACAAAACGAAAGTGTAATTTAATATTAATGATGTTATATAACTGTATTTTCTTTCTTCAATTGTTAAATAATTATTATTTATTTAATATAATAGTAATAATAATATCCTGGGACTTTATTTATACACGGTCATCTGATCCCAAACTAAGCAGAGCTTGTACTATGGAAACCAGATACCTGATATACTACATATACTATTTTTCTTTTTGTAAATACATACTTATATATATAATTTACACCCAGACTCAGGACAAACAGACATGTTCATGCACACAAATATTTGTCCCAGGTGGAATCGAACCCACGACCTCCGGCGTGAAAAGCAAGCATTTGCCAACCACGCCAACAGGCCCGTATTTTTTTATTATGTATACTTAACATAGAGAATCTGTAATGTAATTAATTTAATTTGAATTAGATAGTTTGACATTGTGTTTATTTGCATGCCTGTGATCAAAATATGAGGACTATATTTTTTTAACATCTTTATTACTATATTTCTAGCAAATAAAGAAATTGAATTGAATAACACAACACCAGTATCCGAAAAAATGTCCTTAGGGATAAATTAAAAATTGTCCTTCACTCCTGAGACGAAATATTGTATCAACAGGACATAATATAATTCGGTTAGCTACGGTTATGGGTACGGAAGAAAACAAAAACACTTCAATTATACTTATATTTTAACTAATTAATACTGTATAACACAATGTCAATTATTAAATAATTGCTATTCCAAATGTATGCCCATACATAAGTAAGTAAGAGTAACAGTAACAGGGGAACTACTTAGAAAAGTCCAATTATAACAAAAGGGGTCAAGGATATCGCCGCGTTCGAAGTAGTCAGGTTGACATCGCTCGTGTGAAGACTTAGCGATGTGCCCTACGGGAACCATAGGTTCTAACCTTATTGATTATTCTAACTCGGTATCAGACCGAGTGCGTCTGTTAGCTAACTTAGACCAGCTTAGCTACACTGGCTTCCTTCGAGGCGACCGACCCCGTATGAGACTAAAATGAACTTTTATATATGCTATTGAAGGTGAAAACTTTACTTGCGCGATGTAGAATTCGCTTAAATAAGAAAGTATGATTGAAACCAAACTATTACAACATTTTGTATTTTATTTGTACTATGTTAAGAAACAAAATAATTTAACACATAGGCTGGCGTTTATCTGACTTCTGTCCACAACTCATCCTACTGTTACATTTAACATTATAAACATTCGAGTATTTAGACCATGGAGCTATTACAAAGCAGTACTCGTGGTAGTAGAAAGACCAGTACTCGTGGAACGAAAATGCGGTGCAAATGAAGTACAATAACATGCCCAGTACAAGAAAACTTCCTTCCATTAATTTATCAGAACGTTTGTCAAGTGCCACTTCTATCATGAGCCCCAAGCTGACGAAAGTGAAACTTCCATACACTCCAGACATCATGAAATGAGATATGGCATTTAAACTCGGGTCTTCCGAGCTGAAGAATAATCCCAGTACCATCAACATTACATTGACCCCACGTAATAGCATCTGCATTAGTTTATAAGCCATTGAAATGTAATGAATCTAAAATTAATGTAAAAATTACATACCTACTATGATTTCTATAAAATAATGTCAACAAACTACTTTTGTCAAACCATAAACCGCTCTGACACAAGTATCTCACAAGTACCTACTCAATACTAAGATATCCATAAATTAGAAAAGTATAGAAGTGTGTAATAATTAATATAATCTGTACAAAGTTGGGGGAACATTTAGCAATCTAGCTGCATAGTTCATTGGCTCCTTTTACACGCTTTATATTAAGCTTCACTTGTATGTAACTGACTCCTTGAGATGCGATTTTGACCCACTTTAAACGGTCAGATTTCATTCAAACTTTGGAGATTTATCGAGGACCGATGACAATACACTAATTTGATAAGATTATTCCATTATTCAATTAGCAAAATAAGATTTTTGCCAATTTATATAATTTTAATCTGTATCCATTTATGTAACTGCCATCTATATTATGTTTTTTGAATCACTACGGTCAGTAACTTGTACTTTCATCAAGCTATTTGACCATAGATGGTGCTTCCCTAGAAAAAGATTAAGAACTGCCATTCTTCTGTTCTAGATGGCGTTTGTGTCCATTGATGTTACTGCCATCTATATTTAGTTTTTTGAATCACTACGGTCAGTAACTTGTACTTTAATCAAGCTATTTGACCATAGATGACGCTTCATTAGAAAAAGATTAGGAACTGCCATTCTTTTGTTCTAGATGGCGTTTGTGTTCATTGATGTTACTGCCATCTATATTTTGTTTTTTGAATCACTACGGTCAGTAACTTGTACTTTAATCAAGCTATTTGACCATAGATGGCGCTTCCCTAGGAAAAGATTAAGAACTGCCATTCTTTTGGTCTAGATGGCGTTACCATGTGTCAATAACTTCTATTTTAATGGACGATAGATGGCGCTTTCCTAGAAAAAGCTTAAGAACTGCTATTCTTTTGTTCTAGATGGCGTTACCATGTGTCATTACACGCTTTATATTAGCTTCACTTGTATATTTGTATGTTTGGAACTGACTCCTTTAGACGCGATTTTGACCCACTTTAAACGGTCAGATTTCATTCAAACTTTGTAGATTTATCAAGGACCGATGACAATACACTAATTTGACAAGATTATTCCATTATTCAATTCTCAAAAGAAGATTTTTACCAATTTATATAATTTTAATCTGTATCCATTGATGTTACTGCCATCTATATTATGTTTTTTGAATCACTACGGTCAGTAACTTGTACTTTAATCAAGCTATTTGACCATAGATGGCGCTTCCCTAGAAAAAGATTAAGAACTGCCATTCTTTTGTTCTAGATGGCGTTTGTGTCCATCTATGTTACTGCCATCTATATTTTGTTTTTTGCATCATTACAGTCAGTAACTTATATTTCAATCAAGCTATTGGACCACAGATGGCTCTTTACTAGAAAAAGCTTAAGAACTGCCATTCTTTTGTTCTAGATGGCGTTACCTTCTATTTTAATGGACCATAGATGGCGCTACCCTAGAAAAAGATTAAGAACTGCCATTCTTTTGTTATAGCTATTATTATATATTAGATATTATATATTAGTATTATATTAGATATTATATATTAGATTTATCGAGGACCGATGACAATACACTAATTTGACAAGATTATTTCATTATTCAATTCTCAAAAGAAGATTTTTAGCAATTTATATAATTTAAATGTGTCCATTGATGTTACTGCCATCTATATTTTGATTTTTGCATCATTACAGTCAGTAACTTATATTTCAATCAAGCTATTGGACCATAGATGGATCTTTCTTAGAAAAACCTTAAGAACTGCAATTCTTTTATTCTAGATGGCGTTACCATGTGTCAATAACTTTTATTTTAATGGACCATAAATGGCGCTTTCCTAGAAAAAGCTTAAGAACTGCCATTCTTTTGTTCTAGATGGCGTTACCATGTGTTATTACACGCTTTATATTAGCTTCACTTGTATATTTGTATGTTTGGAACTGACTCCTTTAGACGCGATTTTGACCCACTTTAAACGGTCAGATTTCATTCAAACTTTGTAGATTTATCGAGGACCGATGACAATACACTAATTTGACAAGATTATTCCATTATTCAATTCTCAAAAGAAGATTTTTACCAATTTATATAATTTTAATATGTCCATTGATGTTACTGCCATCTATATTTTGTTTTTTGATAATAAATTAATTTAGAGTAAAAAATTGCCATTGATTGAATAAAATATTTACAAATTATATAAAATTGTACTATTATTATTAAAATATAATAATATTAGTCATGACTCAATATCGGAGTCGCTGTCCCATTCAGCATCTTCTGGCTGAATTGGAGGGCTATTTTGGCAGTTATCTCCACTGCATGTTCCACAGGTACTATTACAAAACAGACCAACTTTTCTGCATCCGCAAGACGCTCCACATCCTTTTTTGCAGTTGCAAAAAATCATTTTCAGCAGTTCTTGTGGTGCGACAATAGTTGTACACATTACAATAGTTGTGGGTCTCTATTATACTGCGTACTTTCCCATTGCTCCAAATATTCACACACCGAAATTTTCACTAAGTAGAAAAAAATATGATAAGTTTTTGGACCATAACTCCTTCAATTTTCATGCTATCACAATTTATAAAAAAACCATTGTAAAGGTAATTAAGAGAGCTACAACATCCTGCAATATATAGTAAAAAGCCTTTTTCTAAAACGGTGAAGGGTTAAAGGGCTTAAGAGAGGCTGTGATTGCGCTGCCACGCGCTCTTTAAACAATCATATCTCCCTCAATTTTTGTTTGACAGAAAAAACTAAAATCCAAATGGTTTGTCAGAAAAATACCTAATTTTTTTATCAGAACACATTTATACGTATCTGTCGTCAATTTTGAAATATTATGAAAAGTTGTTTTTTAATCGTGACTTTTTTGAAAAATATGTGTCCTGAAGCAGCCAAACTGACACTATCTATCAAACTCTTCCTAATAAAGTTAATTCTTGGCGGAATACGATTAATGTTGGTGGAAATGGCACTTATGAAACCCATTGATTTAAAAGAAAAAACATTAGATGCTCCCCTTATTTACAATACAGCTCACTTATTTTACGTGCAAAAGACTTTTAATAGTACTCATTTTAAAGCTTATTTCAAGCACTACAAAACTCTTTTGTATTAGAATGCATAAAATGCATGTGCTCGCCGCTAGATGGCATTGACCACATCGATTAAATTTCAGACAAAATAAAAAACGGCTTTGATCTTTAATATCTAGCTTAATATTGCACTTAGAATACTTTATAAAAAACCAAATTGTGCATTGTTTTACCTGCTAAAATTTTGTTCTTTATAAAATTTTCGATAAAACGTATATTTTTCATAAAGTTAGTATACCTACTGAATAGAGCATCAAAGGGCTGAGGGAGCGAAATATCACTAGCTGCAACACTGTATGATAAAAAGAGATGCGTGATGCGACGCAACAGAACCGTTTTCGGCATCTGTTTGACAGTTCTTCGGCACTTATCGGCAAGCACGAATTTGACTCTTGAGAATTTTTCTGATTTTACGTGAAATCGTGGATATTTTTGAAAAATATTTCTTCAGAAATATGGTGAATTGTTCAGTGACAGATTCTTGTACAACACAGAGTAATAACCTTGAAAACTGTTCATTTCACAGGTAAATTATTCCAAATCGACACCTTCTAATTTAGGATTTATTTTTGCCGATGCGCTTAGAATTTTAGACACTAAGTGTGTTCATTGTCTTCTATAAACATTTGTTAATGTAAGAAGCAAAGATCTAATACACATAATGCAGAATTTACGAATATTTTGTGTAAAGAAATAATTTTCTGTTTACACTAGGGCTGAATCAACTTATCGATATTTGGTGACCACTGTCTATCACGCGGTATTTAATATGTATTACTAATAATATTGTGATGTTTAGATGTGAATCCCCTGGAAATGGAAGTAATCCCAAATTCTCCTAAATATGTCTCAATCGAGTACTACTCGGAACGCAAGCCAAGCGCTTAATTTAGAATTGCGCTAGAATAGTTTATTTCTATAAAATAAAATAAAAAAGGTTTTTACTCACGTAGACTTTTAAGAAGCGCTTGTAAATAGTCAGAACATGTTTGTAGTAATACAGTTATTATTTCTAGTTGCTTATTACAGATATTAATGTACACGGAATGTTAAAACATTTTCAATTATTGACATAGTATATAGTCTTATGGAATTATCTGGGTTAGCTCTGCTGACATTAACACCATATTTATATTGCAATTAAACGCTGTTAGAGCCATTTATGATCTTGACCCGAGATTGTCTAAGAGAAAAGTTCAAAGAGGTTAACATCCTAACTGTAGTATAAATATAGATATAAGAATAATCCTAGGTTGCGTACATACATATAGCATTGCAACATAAGATTATGCAATATAATCCGAACCCATCTCCACAAAATAAGTAACTCTCTATTAGGCAATGTATAAGATTCTACAACAAACCTCCCAATGATATTAGAGAATTGTCTAGGAATAAGTTCAATAGAATTATTAAAGCAAAATTGTATAGCAGGGCATATTACAACATTTCTGATTATTTGAGTGACAAAAATGCTTGGGATCGAGTTGGTTTAAGTCAACACACAAACAATAATAATATATAATTAAACTTAAGTAAATTTTATTTAAAAAAAAGGTTTCCTACTGACTTTACTGGCAGTCCTGTACTGCACAGTAGGGTATAAAATAACGATTCCACATAAATGTATTGTTTACGGAATAAATGAATTTAGAATTTGAATTTATTAAGACGGACGCGCGTTTCTAACTATAGCCGTGTATAATATTACCTATCAAGTGATTGACAATCTTTAATCTTCATTTTAATCGTTCAAAGTATATACGCTCACTAAATTGTCAAACAGCGAAGAGTTAAGTGACAACCGACAACTCTTATGCGAAAATAAATTATTTAAAATTTCTTCGGAGTTTTTCTTCAATATTCTTACTTCACTTCACGAATCGTGGTTTCAGCCATGCAAAATCCCATCTCATCCTATTTAAGTACTATCACTGGGACTGATTCATCGTCATCATCATGTCAGCCATATTACATCCACTGCTGGACCAAAGCCTTCCCAAAGAATGGGGGGGATATGCCATAATCGTCACGCTTAGCAGACGGGTTGGCGATCGCAGTAAGATGGCCACAGTTCACGGGATGAGATGGAGTGATGATATTCTATGCCGTCACCACACATTACTGATTAATATTATCGATATCGATATTAATTCAAAAATCGACATGAGATACATCATTGACACGCACACATAAACATTTGTACACACACAAATGTCATCCTATTTCGGTTTCGTTTGACAGCTCTTGATTGTTGCTCTATTCCGTAGGTATACTAAGTTTATGATATTTTTTGAGATATTTGCAAAAAACCGATGAAAAACGTGAAAAAATTGCGAATTTTCAATTGCCAATAACTTGAAAAGTATTGGACTTTTTGAAAATCTTTATTATTTGCTTAAAATTAGGCCTTCTATCAATATCCGAGGTTATTTTGAAAAAAACAAAATTCACCCCCGAGAAGGGATGGCAACCACCCCCAGGGTGGTTGCGGAGTTCAAATCATTTTCACTTTTGAAGTTAAGGGTAAGATGAACCTAATTCCAAAATTGTATGTAATTCGGTTCACAGTAAAAAAAATCGGAGCAATAATGCTTCAATGGTACTAATTTGTAATACAAAATATATACATGGATAAACAAAAAGGTGTGACAAAAAAGGTATTATAATAGGTTATGTTAAAAAATTGATAATGATAATTATATTTTTCTTTATTTATACATACTTCAATAATTGTTCGTGCATCTATAATAAAGAACTGCAGGTGCAATCTCTCGTGTCAGTTTAACATAATACGGAAATGGTTGAGTTCCAAGCACAGACAATGTATATTATGATTCTAACTTCGGTGTCGGTAAGTTAAAGAATAGGAACTTAAGTTTTCGGTTTAACATTACGTAGCCACATATCATGCATGACTTCGAATCGACTTGCGTTCTGAGAGTAGTACCCTCTTGGGTCTTGAGTGAAATAAATCTTGTTATTATACAGGCTTCGACTTTATTTAGTAAGTTTTTGCATTCAAAGTGAAGTGCATCATAGTTTCATCAATTTCTTTTTAACTTCGCGTTTATAGTAAAGAGACGTGCGGTGGCGGCGGCTCAAGTCATCTGCTAATATATTCAGTTATTGTCAATATATCCAGTTATTAAAGGTTGAAAAGTAGGTTAAGGTTTTAAATACTAATTGTCAGTTTAGTGTTAGATATATTATACTACATCTCCTCTGAATACTTAGTTCTGACTATATTGGGGTAAGAAATTAATAACAATCAATATTATGACATTTAGGACGGACCTTGTATGTATAACGACAACGACGACCGTCGCGCTTAAATGCTACTACCGGACCAAATAAACCCCAGCTGAGAAGACCCAGTGCAAAATGACTCCCCGGATTCCTCTAATCTATTTATATGATTCTTTTTAGTTTTGTTCGTTCATCAGGATAGTCATATCTCATTTATATAATATAAAAAATAATATTAAATATTTAAAAATATATTCCCTTCATGCAAAAAGATCATTTGTTAGTTAATTGACACAAGATGTAGGCTATTGTCCAATTACTAAAAATGAATACACATTGTACCTAATTGAATCATAATATAGTTACCTAATTATCAATACCTACATCCTCCGGAAGGGTGTCAGCAAGGGAATCCTAAATTTGATCTGCCAGCGTGTATCGTTCGTAGCTTAACGCAGAGCGCCTACCCCGGATTGGTAGATAGTGCAGGTTCGAGACCCGCCGGACGATTAAATTTATGATTTCCCATTTTTGAGAATAATTATAAATTAATTATATATTACTACAAACATGTTCTGACTACTAACAAGCGCTTTTTAGGGTTCCGTATCCAAAAGGCAAAAAACGGAACCCTTATAGATTCGTCATGTCTGTCTGTCAGACCACTATGTCGCAGCCACTTTTTTCCTGAACTATAAGAGCTGTACTGTTGAAACTTGGCAAGTAGATGTATTCGTTGAACTGCATTAAGATTAAACAAACAAAAATAGAAAAAGAACAATAATTTTGGGGGTCCCCATACACGGAGGGGGCGATGGCTGGCCCTCACGTCATACTCGTGAATATACAGTACAACAATATGTAGTAAAATATAAATTTCAATACATAATATTATAAACTTCAACTAAACATAATCTCCTTGACAATAACTTAATACAAGCTAGCTAAATATCACTACCATTATAAAATGAATTGTATAAATGTTTTAACATTCCGTGTACCTAAATATATGTAATATGTAACTAGAAATAATAACTGTATTACTACAAACATGTTCTGACTATTTACAAGCGCTTTTTTAAAGTCTACGTGAATAATAACCTTTTTTATTTTATTTTTATTTTTATTTAATGGGTGCTGCTTGCGGTAACTGGTCGAACTGCTGTTGGGGTACTCATAATATTTTATTGTTTCATACAGTCGTCGCCTCTGGTAGACTTCGTGTGACTTATTAATTTTGTAAATGTACGCGGATGTACCCACCGTTTTCTCATCTAGCAAGAGGTTATTCTACTTGCTTGAGTGAAATTTAATGTTATTGTTTATTATTTCACAAGTTTTTAATTCATTAGATGACCACGGTTCTGTGCGTGCATTAGCCTACATAACGCCCATTACAATGTAAGAAAATACATGATATATATAAAAAAAACGAAAACAAAAAGCAAAAGAAGACGAAAAAAGCAAGCCCGGAGTTTCTTTGTGGCTTTCTTCTCCGGGTCGTCCACCTAGGTAGCTAGAGAAAGCCGCAGGTTAGCTAGGGTAGGCTCCTCAGCGGCGAGGATCGCTTTGGCCCCTTAACGCGTGATCCCGTGCAACTGATCACACCCTCTCTTAGAATTCTGTCCTTTTGCCTCAGCGGCCCCCTGAGCTGTGGCCCGAACCCCAAAAGGGTGGCTAAGAGCCTTCTGCGCTAGGCAAATGCTCGTTGCCTTCAATTCTTTAATTTTAATATTGTACAACTAAATTTCAAAATAATAGATTAGTAACTTGTTATTTATTATAAGATTTAAGAAAATAAATCTAACAAAACAGACCGCACGGACGGACTAATTTATTTTTGTAATTTTTATACTAAGTGGGAGTCGGTCTCGCCTATGAAGGGTTCCGTAGCAGTAAGTAAGTATTCCAGTTGATTCGATGAAAGGTAAATTGTGGTATACGACTTATGACGTATTAAAAAGAAACTACTTACTAGATCTCATTCAAACCCTTTTTTGCGGTGGAAGTTTGCATAGTAACGTACATCACATATTTTTTTGTTTTATCATCCTCTTATTTTAGAAGTTACAGGGGCGGGGGACTCTCATTTTACCACTTTGGAAGTGTCTCTCGCGCAAAGTATTTAGTATAGAAAAAAAATGATATTAGAAACCTTAATATCATTTTTGAAGACCTATCCATTGATAGGTATATAGTGTAGTATATGTAGAGTACAACAAGCACAGATAATCCATAACTTGGTTTACATCTAAAACGATATAACTAATTGCGTTTAGTTTACATAATACTTATGAAGCATGCAACATTATACCTAAGTACTAGCTAGGAAAGGCGTCTACCTCAGCAAATGTTACAGTAAATTGTAATTATTACTGTAACGCTGATCTTCAGATGTTGTTTAAAAAACTACTTTTAATTAAATTGCAAAATTATCATGCGTACCGACCTGTAGTAGCGTTTGGTTGCGACTCTAACCAAAGGCCTCCGTACATCAAGCGTGATTCCAGCCCCGAATCACCCGCCCCCCCCCCACCTCACACCCCCCCTTCACCACAAAATACACATTTTACATTCATATCAGCCAGTACGTTCATTTCTGTCGCCACGCCATTCTTCGGTGGGCACGTTAAGCTTTCGGTCCCGGTTCTAATTGTTAAACAATGAGGGTGACCAACACATGCGAATATTGCACTAAAAGCTACTTAACAATAAAGATTAAATTACGTACATTAGATTAGTATTTATTTCACGTAAATCAATGCAGTATTACGGAAGTTATGACTGTGAGAAGTTTTGAGCACTTTTAAATTTCCAAGATATCGCGCGCTCTACGCGTGACGTCAGCTATCAGCTCGGTGCCGGCCGCTCCGTGCGCTTGTGCCCCGCGCTATATGAAATATGGAAGTGAAGACGCGCGCGCTGTACTTGTATCATAGCTTTATTTATTAATTTGTTATTATTGTATTACACCAACCTGTTAAATACCTTGTGAGTTACATTATATCTGCACCCTGGAAGAGGGCTACATGGGAGGAAGATTTCCTTACACGACTGACAAACTTTGATTGACTTTAGCATGCGGCGTCAAGAATCCAAAGTTTCCTAATCTACCAATAATGCTCTCCACTCAGTTACTTACTTATTTTTTTGTTTTCAGTACCTTTTTTATTAAATCTAATAAAGAACTAAATAAACTAATATAAAATAAAAATATAAGTAGGTACATTTTTATATTTATATATAATTCCAAATTTTAATGCCTTTATAGACGACCAAAATAAGACCAAACGGCAGAGAATAAACTTACTCAGTGTAAATCTTCAAAACTGTTAACGATATGTCTAGTATTTAGGATAAAATGAGGGCCGGTACTATTATATTTCTAGCAAAATGTTTGTAAAATACTCAGCGGCACGCTAACAGCTGTAGATTAATACCACTGTCATTCTTAACGGTTTTTTTTTCAAATAAAATAATAATACTATAATACTTTACTAACATATAATATACGGACACAAATTACATCCAGACTCTGAACAACTATTTACGGGTTACACAAATAGTTGTCCGGTGCAGGAAGCAAACCTCGGACACACAGCGGCGATTGTCTTAGCCGCTGCGCCACACTTGCAGTAAATTTTACTTCACTTATATTCAACATACCTATTTTTGCTTATTAAGTATTAGTGGTTAAAGTCAAAGGTAGATAATAATAACGAAATATTGTATAAGTAGGTAAAATATTTCGTGGTTATTATATATTTTTTCCAAATATCCAATGTTTAATCTAGGTCAGTATTAGGTTAGGTAACATTCACCTATTCTCATTAAAAGAATACGACATGGTTGGTTTATATGTTTATTAAAACATCCTGATGTCAAGGTTCCTGATAGATAATAACAAAATGTCTCTTATTTAGAAGAATCAATAAACTATTTGTTATAAGATTAATTTGTAAAATCCTTAAATGACAAAGGTAGGTAAACTTAAAAAAGTTTATCTACCTTTGTCAGAAGTTGATTATAAAATGCACCAATAGATAACGTAGTGATTTATGAGAAAAGTATAAATAGAATAGTTATTGACATCAAAATAATATTCATAACAAAATGCAATAGTTTTCAGTCCTATTGAATCCTGTCTGCGTATTGCGGTCATCCATTTCTTCCTTATCACATTTGAATTACAACTCTTGGGCACTGCACAGCATTTTCTAATAATTTTCTCGTAATAAAATCGCAAGTACGAGCCACCAGCAGCGGTGATTAAATGAATAGTACCTAGATTTGTACTCGCAAAGCGGCCGGCGCGCTGCGTGAGGGGCTACGTGACGTCACAGCGCGATCAAACGCCGCTTGCGGTTTGAAATAATATCGCTCGAAAATGCTTACTTTGATTGCTATTATCTCAGCTGTCTTTGGGAATATAAAAAAGTAAAAATGCAGATGTTCTTGTATTTTCTTCTAGATTACTTTCGCATACCCAGAATAAAACATTGGCCAGGCTCATTGGAAATCGGTTTGTGGATAGTGGCACGAGAGTATTTAATATTTGTTTTGTGTCTGGGTGTAATTTATCTAAAACTAGCTGTACCCTGCGCGCGTTGCTACGACACTACCTAAAAAAATATATTCAATGGAGTGGCAGTAGCGCCATCTGCCGAAGATTAGTCGTACCTCTAATGGCAATGAAAGACTACGGTTAGCAACAGTCTGGTTTATAGGCCATTGAGCTTAATCTACCCACCACCCTAACAACTATTATACTTAGTCAACTATATTGAAATACCGACAGAACGTCACACTTCTCCCCCTTAGGCTAACAATTACATGTTTCATGTTATCATTTAAAAGTGCACAATGAAATTATAGTCGAATGTACCATTGTGGAACTTTTGTCGTATTCCTTGCATGAAGTGTACGACTGCACGAGTGGCGCTCCGGCTAAGATAGTCGCCTCGCCGCTTCGTGTCGCGGGTTCGAGTGCCGTGCCGGACATCGATTTGTGTGACCCATAAATAGTTGTCAAAGTCTGGCTAGATGTAATTAGTGTCCGTACTTTACAAACATATAATGTTTGTAAAGTACCCCGCGACACAGGGATAATTTACCTAATGCGGGCGTTGTCTTTAAAAAAAGTGATGGAATGTATTAAGATTCGAGTAGAAAAGATAAGAAACGTAACGCAAAAGACAGAAATAAATATATTTAGACGACGCATCGTACTGGAATAAAAAAGGGCCATCTGTGACGCGTCAAGCGGTGTCGGCGACAGCTTCGGCTCAGGCTGAGGTGATGCCCCTTGGCCCACCTTACAGCCTTCACCGCTTCACGCATCTTCAAATACATCGGTCCCGGACCCATTACCGCACTCTCCAACACTACCGCCTGTGGAATCAAATCCTGAGCTATACGCTGCTCAATCCAGATTAAGAATATCTATCTTTGTTAGTACAGGGTAGAATTTGGTCCGCGTGACGACGCTACTCTGTCCCGTTACCCACATCTACTTTATAAGAACAATCTTGGCTTGTGACCATTTTCCCTCCTTGCAGTATAACCGCGGGCTAGCACAGTATCTCCTAGAAACCTTCGTTGGCGTATGCACAATACTTTGCTGAAGATCATCACATAATCAAATGTTTGTTGTGGATATAAATTGTGTCCGTCTATTATATGTTTTTAAAGTAAGATATGTCTTAAAAAAAACTGCACAGTTTACGATTTTATAACGGACATTCAGCCAAACATTCATTTTTATTTATATAAGATAAGATATACAACGTGTAACAGAAAGTGTGAACGTAACTTAAGGGGGTCATAGGGTATCAGGACGGCTACCTATGGACGAAACTTCAAACAGAAATAATATTTTTTTATTCAACTAGTAATTTATTTTTCTATCGACAACCTAAATCAACAAGTAAGATTACCGACATTATGAACAACACTAAAAACTCAGCCGCAAGGGTAATGAACCTTACCGTGAACTCTTTGGGTACCTACTACTTAGACTGTAAATAAAAAGTGTGGTTCTGTACAGTCACATAATTTATTACACGTGTTTATTTTAAGATTCAATCAAATGTTTAACTGAATTTTTGCTCTAATTTTTAAAGGTTTGTAACGACATTTTAATCATTCATACAAATTTGATAACTAGTAAAAATCACTTAATTTAATTTAAATTGATATTCCGCAAGATGTTGGATCTAGGAGAAATAAATAATTTAATTGACTTATGTAACTGCAGATATTTTTTTGTGTGTTAAATAAATAGTAAGAATATTAAATTTTTCTTTCAGTATGTGAATTTAATCCGACCAGAAACGAATAGGTACTTAATTTTTAATACAAACTATACAAACTAACCAGATAAACACACGCGGTACGACTCAGTACCGCGTGTACGCGTGAATTCATCAGTATAAATTACGAAAAAATATGAATAATGTACTAGGCTCATATGAACATTAGGGGACATTTCGAATTCCGTCCTGATTTTGTCGCAAGGAACTCTAATACGGCGGCGAATACAAAGGATTGATGTAGGTAAATAATAAATGGTTAAATATTTTTTAATATTCATCAAAGCGGGCCCCGCGCGTGGCGGCATCTTTGAGAGACTCAAAGATGCCACCGCCACCGCGCGCCGCGCCATTTGAATGTATTCGTGTATAACTCATTGGTCTAGCGGTAGCGTGTTCAACTGCAGATAATAAAGTCCTGGGTTCAAATCCCGGGTCGGGCCAAAAAGTGATTATGGGAATAATGAAGTCCTGGGTTCAATTCCCGGGTCGGGCCAAAAAGTGATTATGGGATTTTTCCGTAAAAAGAAATTTCTCAGTATCAGCCCGAAGTCTGGGAGTTGACCATTTTACACCCCCATGCCTCGGAGAGCACGTAAAGCCGTCGTTCCTGTACCTGACCTCTTTCCGGTCGTATCGCTAGTCGTCCCATCGGATCATGAGAGTGATGGAATAGAAAGTGCAGGGGCACTTTCAATTCTACCTTTAAACAGTTAGTGATACACTCTAAATTTTAAAGGTTCCCTGTATTAATCATTCATACAATACATACAAATAAAAAAATATGAATAATGTACTAGGCTCATATGAACAGTAGGGGACATTTCAAATTCCGTCCTGATTATATCCAAAGTTACACTAATATGGCGGCAAAATCAAAGAGTTGATGTAGGTAAATAATAAACGGTTAAATATCTTTTAATATTCATGAAAGCGAGCCGCGCGCGTCGTCGATACCTAGGCGGCTCTTTTGAGTGGACTCAAAGACGCCGCCGCCAAGGGGGCCGCGTTCGAAGAAAGCCGCCAAATTCATCAAATATTGTGCATTTTTCATTTATTTAAAAATATTAAAATCATCAGTTGTTCGTAAACTGCTGTCTATTTAGGTCGTGTTTAGTTACTAAATCGTCTAAAATGTCCTTTAGTAATGAGTAAAGTGTTTCGCGAAATCCTTAACTATGTCGTTTAGTGATCGTAATAATTTTGAACATCTCGTGCATTCATCTATGAAAGAATAGCCTCAGACGTGCACGTGATGATGAGGATTCATAGGTCACAGAATTTAAGGCTGTTTAATTACGAGGAACCTATGTCGTGAAGGGTACAGTGTCGCGATGGAGGCCACGCCTCTTTATAACTAAGAAACATGAAAGCTTTACGATTCTATGAATATGTTGTACATGAGAGAGACTCGTGTTAGTTGGCAAGTCTTAGAGTCAAGCTTTCGATGTCGGTGCAGATTTTAGTGAACGTGAAATAATGAAATTCTTCCATCAGTACTGAAATCAACTTCAACTAGAAGTTAAACTATAAAAAGATTCTCGTAATGTGTTTGTGTATCACGTACTTATACGATGTAAAGTATCCAATAGCTATTCAGCAGTGCTATAAATAAAAACATAACTCGAAAATAAAACAAAATATGTGTAGTGAGTGCAATCGGAATCAAACTACCAGGCGTGCATAGAAACACAGAGGTATGTCAAACAATTTCTAGCGTACAAATCAGAATCAGCTGTGCTGTGTTAGTACGGATGATCGTTATATCGATAAAAATACTTGTCGATATATTGAATGGTATATTATTTTACGATCAAGATTAAAATGATGGTATTTCGGTATGAGATTTTGTGTATAGGTAGGCTTAAGGAGACCGTATATGCCACTTAAGTTACGTTCACTCTTTCTGTTACACGTTGTATACATACTGCTGTGTGGTGACGGCGACAAATATCGGAATCAGAATATCATCACCCCATCTCATCCCGTGGGGGGCGTAGAAGTCGACCCGAGGGAATATCTACCAGAGGATGGGCAGCAGCTTCCTTCTGATTACTATGACCATCTTACTGCGATCGCCAACCCGCCTGCCAAGCGTGGCGATTATGGCACATCCCCCCAAGACGATTCTTGAGGGAGGCTTGTCCAGCAGTGGACTTATTTAGCTGTAATGATGATGATGATAATCTCCTTGAGAATAACTTAATAGGAGCTAGCTAAATATCACTACTATTATAAAATAAATTGCCGTGTACCTAAATATCTGTAATAAGTAACTAGAAATAATAACTGTTTTACTACAAACATGTTCTGACTATTGACAAGCGCTTTTTTAAAGTCTAATTGTATTTAAACAATTTTTTTTTTCAGCGCATACAACTAAAGAAATATTTAATCCTGTCGAGTGCACTCAAGCTTCATAAAGCTAGAATAACCTAGATTCTCTTTTGTCTTTATATATCGAGCACAAATATATATCCAATAGATATCCAAAGTTACAAGCATGGCTCTTCAAATATTCGTTATTTCCCAAGTTGACTGCCTCTTTAGTCTAGCGGTAGCTTGTTCGACCGCAGATAATGAGATCCTGGGTTCAAATCCCGGGTCGGGCCTCAAAGTGATTGTAGGAATTTTCCGTAAATAAATAATTCTCAGTATCAACCCGTACTCTGGGAGTTGGCGGTATTATAAGCCCGTGCCTCGAAGAGCACGTAAAGTTGTCGGTCCTGTACCTGACCTCTTTCCGGTCGTGATGACTAGATCAGATCATGAGAGTGATGGAACAGAAAGTGCCCCTGTGCACACACTTGTGCACTATAATATGTCCTGCGGAGTTGGCTAGTCTCTATAATAATAATAACTAGGAAGAATGTCACACAGATCATCCTAGCCCTAAACTAAGCAAAGCTTGTACTATAGGTACCAGGCGACGATATACATACTTATATAGATAGATAAATACTTATATACATAGCAAACATCCATGACTCAGAAACAAATATTCGTGCTCATCACACAAATATTTGCACTTACCGAGATTCAAACCCAGGACCACCAGCTTCGTAGGCAGGAGCACTACCAACTAGGCTACGCTATTCAGAGTGAACGCCGCGCCGTGGCCGAAATGCGGCCTGGGGGATATTATTTCCCTACTATTTGGATACACCATTTTTATCAGACTTACCGGTTAGGGTAGAAGG
Organism: Pseudoips prasinana; assembly: GCA_951640165.1. Taxonomy (NCBI): domain Eukaryota; kingdom Metazoa; phylum Arthropoda; class Insecta; order Lepidoptera; family Nolidae; genus Pseudoips; species Pseudoips prasinana. The sequence goes on from OX621234.1 coordinate 29,770,377, forward strand.
CTCTTACTGATTCACCTGACAGTAGATGCGAGCTTGAGCTCGAGGCTTTTAGGATATAAAGGGCATATCATCGATACGAATGCATACAAATGTCCATGGACGACGCTGGTTGTCGATGCGCGTTCATAATCCTACCCTCGAATTCACAATTAGATTTGACATATGATTCAGTAAGCAAACGATTTTGCCTCAACAGCGCCCCTAGCGATCCCTTGCTGAACAAATGTAGAGTAATGACAAGCGTGTGCCTATTCTTGTTGACGTGTGGCGCAGCGACTAAGACAGTCACCTCGCCGCTTCGTGTCGCGGGTTTGAGTCCCGCGCCGGACAACTGTTTGTGTGACCCATATATAGTTGTTCTGAGTCTGGATGTAATTTTTAGCCGTCTATTATATGTTTGTAAAGTACCCCCCGACATAGGGATTAGATTACAAAGACAACGCCCCCACGTTGTCTTTAAAAAAAACACGAAAAAAACAACTACAGTTCAGCCCCACAGGTTATGTTTTGCAAACTCATAGGTATTATATAAGTTTGCAAAACACGAAACATGTGAACTGTTTGGTAAAATAATTGTTTATATAAGTTTAACTTGATAGTAGGCTAGGTGCATATCCCGAAAACTATTTTGGAAACAAGTATCTCAAACGGAGGGTTCGAGTCCCGCGCCGGGCAACTATTTGTGTGACCCATAAATAGTTGTTCTGAGTTTGGATGTAATTTGTGTCCGCGTATTATATGTTTGTAAAGTACCCCGCGACACAAAAAGAAAATATTAGGTAACTATGCATAAATGCGATCGGCTGATTTATTATGCATTGCCCATTGGATACCCTTTTTTTCAACATTTTTCACAACCTGGTATTCTATTATACTTTGTTTAGTTTCAAGGACAGATCACGCTGCAGAGCTGATTCAATTTGTAACGCTTAAGTTACTAACTGATGAGGATACCGAAGATTCTAATTTATCTCATAACATGTCACGTCAACCATCCACGATTTGGTAAATGTCAAAATGTGTGTTTAGGTACGACCAACACTACTACTACTGTACAGACGTCAGCACATTAAGCTAGCCCAATCTGTCAAATATTCCCAATTGAAAGTGAAACTTATGCTGTTGTGATAAAGTTGAAAATATATACAAGAAATTTGACAGATTAGGGTAGCTGGATGTGCTGGCGTCTGCACTATTCACGACATAGTAGCTAAGCAAACACTAGGACACCTCACATTTGTTTTAATATAGTTACTTCAAAGACACCACGTACATTTAGATAAATAATCTCTTATCAGACAAATTCTAATATAATCTGTGAATAACTATTTTATAACTTGTGAGTTAAGTAATACCGACCTTAGAAAATAAAAATGTGCCGTCGCTAAAACTATGGATGTATTCATTTTATTAAGCGGGTAGACTGAATAAAAGTAAGCAACTGTTTCGACTTTTAGCGCCTTCACATCAACCTACGGAATTGACTCAAACCCTAAGAGATGTGATTAAGTTCCACTCAATGATATTACCTTACCTTCCGATTTCAAAATATTACCTATCAGGTTATTTAAAACAAGGCTGAAGGCATGGCTTTTGGAGACAAAAAAATTTATTCCGTTAATGAGCTATTGACATACAAAACGAAAGTGTAATTTAATATTAATGATGTTATATAACTGTATTTTCTTTCTTTAATTGTTAAATAATAATTATTTATTTAATATAATAGTAATAATAATATCCTGGGACTTTATTTATACACGGTCATCTGATCCCAAACTAAGCAGAGCTTGTACTATGGAAACCAGATACCTGATATACTACATATACTATTTTTCTTTTTGTAAATACATACTTATATATATATAATTTACACCCAGACTCAGGACAAACAGACATGTTCATGCACACAAATATTTGTCCCAGGTGGGAATCGAACCCACGACCTCTGGCGTGAAAAGCAAGCATTTGCCAACCACGCCAACAGGCCCGTATTTTTTTATTATGTATACTTGACATAGAGTATCAGTAATGTAATTAATTTAATTTGAATTAGATAGTTTGACATTGTGTTTATTTGCATGCCTGTGATCAAAATAATGAGGACTATATTTTTTTAACATCTTTATTACTATATTTCTAGCAAATAAAGAAATTGAATTGAATTGAATAACACAACACCAGTATCCGAAAAAATGTCCTTAGGGATAAATTAAAAATTGTCCTTCACTCCTGAGACGAAATATTGTATAAACAGGACATAATATAATTCGGTTAGCTACGGTAATGGGGACGGAAGAAACCAAAAACACTTCAATTATACTTATATTATAACTAATTAATACTGTATAACACAATGTCAATTATTAAATAATTGCTATTCCAAATACATAAGTAAGTAAGAGTAACAGTAACAGGGGAACTACTGAGAAAAGTCCAGTGGACAAATTTATAACAAAAGGGGTCAAGGATATCGCCGCGTTCGAAGTAGTCAGGTTGACATCGCTCGTGTGAAGACTTAGCGATGTGCCCTACGGGAACCATAGGTTCTAACCTTATTGATTATTCTAACTCGGTATCAGACCGAGTGCGTCTGTTAGCTAACTTAGACCAGCTTAGCTACACTGGCTTCCTTCGAGGCGACCGACCCCGTATGAGACTAAAATGAACTTTTATATATGCTATTGAAGGTGAAAACTTTACTTGCGCGATGTAGAATTCGCTTAAACAAGAAAGTATGATTGAAACCAAACTATTACAACATTTTCTATTTTATTTGTACTATGTTAAGAAACAAAATAATTTAACACATAGGCTGGCGTTTATCTGACTTCTGTCCACAACTCATCCTACTGTTACATTTAACATTATAAACATTCGAGTATTTAGACCATGGAGCTATTACAAAGCAGTACTCGTGGTAGTAGTAAGACCAGTACTCGTGGAACGAAAATGCGGTGCAAATGAAGTACAATAACATGCCCAGTACAAGAAAACTTCCTTCCATTAATTTATCAGAACGTTTGTCAAGTGCCACTTCTATCATGAGCCCCAAGCTGACGAAAGTGAAACTTCCATACACTCCAGACATCATGAAATGAGATATGGCATTTAAACTCGGGTCTTCCGAGCTGAAGAATAATCCCAGTACCATCAACATTACATTGACCCCACGTAATAGCATCTGCATTAGTTTATAAGCCATTGAAATGTAATGAATCTAAAATTAATGTAAAAATTACATACCTACTATGATTTCTATAAAATAGGTAATGTCAACAAACTACTTATGTCAAACCATAAACCGCTCTGACACAAGTACCTACTCAATACTAAGATATCCATAAATTAGAAAAGTATAGAAGTGTGTAATAATTAATATAATCTGTACGAAGTTGGGGGAACATTTAGCAATCTAGCTGCATAGTTCATTGGCTCCTTTTACACGCTTTATATTAAGCTTCACTTGTATGTATGTAACTGACTCCTTGAGATGCGATTTTGACCCACTTTAAACGGTCAGATTTCATTCAAACTTTGGAGATTTATCGAGGACCGATGACAATACACTAATTTGATAAGATTATTCCATTATTCAATTAGCAAAATAAGATTTTTGCCAATTTATATAATTTCAATCTGTGTCCATTGATGTTACTGCCATCTATATTATGTTTTTTGAATCACTACGGTCAGTAACTTGTACTTTAATCAAGCTATTTGACCATAGATGGCGCTTCCCTAGAAAAAGATTAAGAACTGCTATTCTTTTGTTCTAGATGGCGTTTGTGTTCATTGATGTTACTGCCATCTATATTTTGTTTCTTGAATCACTACGGTCAGTAACTTGTACTTTAATCAAGCTATTTGACCATAGATGGCGCTTCCCTAGAAAAGATTAAGAACTGCCATTCTTTCGTTCTAGATGGCGGCTGTGTCAATTGATGTTACTGCCATCTATATTTTGGTTTTTGCATCATTACAGTCAGTAACTTATATTTCAATCAAGCTATTGGACCATAGATGGCTCTTTCCTAGAAAAAGCTTAAGAACTGCCATTCTTTTGTTCTAGATGGCGTTACCATGTTTCAATAACTTCTATTTTAATGGACCATAGATGGCGCTTCCCTAGAAAAAGATTAAGAACTGCCAATCTTTTGTTCTAGATGGCGTTTGTGTCCATTGATGTTACTACCATCTATATTTTGTTTCTTGAATCACTACGATAAGTAACTTGTACTTTAATCAAGCTATTTGAACATAGATGGCGCTTCCCTAGAAAAGATTAAGAACTGCCATTCTTTTGTTCTAGATGGCGGCTGTGTCAATTGATGTTACTGCCATCCATGCCATGTTTTTTGCATCATTACAGTCAGTAACTTATATTTCAATCAAGCTATTGGACCATAGATGGCTCTTTCCTAGTAAAAGCTTAAGAACTGCCATTCTTTTGGTCTAGATGGCGTTACCATGTGTCAATAACTTCTATTTTAATGGACCATAGATGGCGCTTTCCTAGAAAAAGCTTAAGAACTGCCATTCTTTTGTTCTAGATGGCGTTACCATGTGTCATTACACGCTTTATATTAGCTCTACTTGTATATTTGTATGTTTTTATGACCCACTTTAAACGGTCAGATTTCATTCAAATTTTGTTGATTTATCGAGGACCGATGACAATACACTAATTTGATAAGATTATTCCATTATTCAAATCTCAAAAGAAGATTTTTACCAATTTATATAATTTTAATGTGTCCATTGATGTTACTGCCATCTATATTTTGTTTTTTGATAATAAATTAATTTAGAGTAAAAAATTGCCATTGATTGAATTAAATATTTACAAATTATATAAAATTGTACTATTATTATTATTATTAAAATTAGTCATGACTCAATATCGGAGTCGCTGTCCCATTCAGCATCTTCTGGCTGAATTGGAGGGCTATTTTGGCAGTTATCTCCACTACATGTTCCACAGGTACTATTACAAAACAGACCAACTTTTCTGCATCCGCAAGACGCTCCACATCCTTTTTTGCATTTGACTGCACTGCTGAACTGTTGAAAAATCATTTTCAGCAGTTCTTGTGGTGCGAGTACACAATAGTTGTACACATTACAATAGTTGTGGGTCTCTATTATACTGCGTACTTTACCATTGCTCCAAATATTCACACACCGAAATTTTCACTAAGTAGAAAAAATATGATAAGTATTACCTCCTTCAATTTTCATGCTATCACAATTTATAAAAAACCATTGTAAAGGTAATTAAGAGAGCTACAACATCCTGCAATGTATAGTAAAAAGCCTTTTTCTAAAACGGTGAAGGGTTAAAGGGCTTAAGAGAGGCTGTGATTGCGCTGCCACGCGCTCTTTAAACAATCATATCTCCGTCAATTTTTGTTTGACAGAAAAAACAAAAAGCCAAATGGTTTGTCAGAAAAATACCTAATTTTTTTATCAGAACACATTTATACGTATCTGACGTCATTTTTGAAATATTATGAAAAGAAAGTGGGTTTTTTAAAAATTTGAAATTTTGTTTTGTTTTTTAATCGTGACTTTTTTGAAAAATATCTGTCCTGAAGCAGCCAAACTGACACTATCTATCAAACTCTTCCTAATAAAGTTAATTCTTGGCGGAATACGATTAATGTTGGTGGAAATGGCACTTATGAAACCCATTGATTTAAAAGAAAAAACATTAGATGCTCCCCTTATTTACAATACAGCTCACTTATTTTACGTGCAAAAGACTTTTAATAGTACTCATTTTAAAGCTTATTTCAAGCACTACAAAACTCTTTTGTATTAGAATGCATAAAATGCATGTGCTCGCCGCTAGATGGCATTGGCCACATCGATTAAATTTCAGACAAAATAAAAAACGGCTTTGATCTTTAATATCTAGCTTAATATTGCACTTAGAATACTTTATAAAAAACCAAATTGTGCATTGTTTTACCTGCTAAAATTTTGTTCTTTATAAAATTTTCGATAAAGCGTATATTTTTCATAAAGTTAGTATACCTACGGAATAGAGCATCAAAGGGCTGAGGGAGCGAAATATCACTAGCTGCAACACTGTATGATAAAAAGAGATGCGTGATGCGACGCAACAGAACCGTTTTCGGCATCTGTTTGACAGTTCTTCGGCACTTTTCGGCACGCTGCGAATTAACTCTTGAGAATTTTTCTGATTTTACGTGAAGTCGTGGATATTTTTGAAAAATATTTCTTCAGAAATATGGTGAATTGTTCAGTGACAGATTCTTGTACAACACAGAGTAATAACCCTGAAAACTGTTCATTTCACAGGTAAATTATTCCAAATCGACACCTTCTAATTTAGGATTTAATTTTGCCGATGCGCTTAGAATTTTAGACACTAAGTGTGTTCATTGTCTTCTATAAACATTTGTTAATGTAAGAAGCCAAGATCTAATACACATAATGCAGAATTTACGAATATTTTGTGTAAAGAAATAATTTTCTGTTTACACTAGGGCTGAATCAACTTATCGATATTTCGTGACCACTGTCTATCACGTGGTAAACTAATATGTATTACTAATATTGTGATGTTTAGATGTGAATCCCCTGGAAATGGAAGTAATCCCAAATTCTCCTTAATATGTCTCAATCGAGTCCTACTCGGAACGCAAGCCAAGTGCTTACGTTAGAATTGCGCTAGAATAGTTTATTTCTATAAAATAAAATAAAATAAAAAAGGTTTTTACTCACGTAGACTTTAAAAAAGCGCTTGTAAATAGTCAGAACATGTTTGTAGTAATACAGTTATTATTTCTAGTTGCTTATTACAGATATTAATGTACACGGAATGTTAAAACATTTTCAATTATTGACATAGTATATAGTCTTATGGAATTATCTGGGTTAGCTCTGCTGACATTAACACCATATTTATATTGCAATTAAACGCTGTTAGAGCCATTTATGATCTTGACCTGAGATTGTCTAAGAGAAAAGTTCAAAGAGGTTAACATCCTAACTGTAGTATAAATATAGATATAAGAATAATCCTAGGTTGCGTACATACATACAGCATTGCAACATAAGATTATGCAATATAATCCGAACCCATCTCCACAAAATAAGTAACTCTCTATTAGGCAATGTATAAGATTCTACAACAAACCTCCCAATGATATTAGAGAATTGTCTAGGAATAAGTTCAATAGAATTATTAAAGCAAAATTGTATAGCAGGGCATATTACAACATTTCTGATTATTTGAGTGACAAAAATGCTTGGGATCGAGTTGGTTTAAGTCAACACACAAACAATAATAATATCTAATTAAACTTAAGTAAATTTTATTTAAAAAAAGGTTTCCTACTGACTTTACTGGCAGTCCTGTACTGCACAGTAGGGTATAAAATAACGATTCCACATAAATGTATTGTTTACGGAATAAATGAATTTAGAATTTGAATTTATTAAGACGGACGCGCGTTTCTAACTATAGCCGTGTATAATATTACCTATCAAGTGATTGACAATCTTTAATCTTCATTTTAATCGTTCATAGTATATACGCTCACTAAATTGTCAAACAGCGAAGAGTTAAGTGACAACCGACAACTCTTATGCGAAAATAAATTATTTAAAATTTCTTCGGAGTTTTTCTTCAATATTCTTACTTCACTTCACGAATCGTGGTTTCAGCCATGCAAAATCCCATCTCATCCTATTTAAGTACTATCACTGGGACTGATTCATCGTCATCATCATGTCAGCCATATTACATCCACTGCTGGACCAAAGCCTTCCCAAAGAATGGGGGGGATATGCCATAATCGTCACGCTTGGCAGACGGGTTGGCGATCGCAGTAAGATGGCCACAGTTCACGGGATGAGATGGAGTGATGATATTCTATGCCGTCACCACACATTACTGATTAATATTATCGATATCGATATTAATTCAAAAATCGACATGAGATACATCATTGACACGCACACATAAACATTTGTACACACACAAATGTCATCCTATTTCGGTTTCGTTTGACAGCTCTTGTTTGTTGCTCTATTCCGTAGGTATACTAACTTTATGATATTTTTTGAGATATTTGCAAAAATCCGATGAAAAACGTGAAAAAATTGCGAATTTTCAATTGCCAATAACTTGAAAAGTATTGGATTTTTTGAAAATCTTTATTATTTGCTTAAAATTAGGCCTTCTATCAATATCCGAGGTTATTTTGAAAAAAACAAAATTCACCCCCGAGAAGGGATGGCAACCACCCCCAGGGTGGTTGCGGAGTTCAAATCATTTTCACTTTTGAAGTTAAGGGTAAGATGAACCTAATTCCAAAATTGTATGTAATTCGGTTCACAGTAAAAAAAAATCGGAGCAATAATGCTTCAATGGTACTAATTTGTAATACAAAATATATACATGGATAAACAAAAAGGTGTGACAAAAAAGGTATTATAATAGGTTATGTTAAAAAATTGATAATGATAATTATATTTTTCTTTATTTATACATACTTCAATAATTGTTCGTGCATCTATAATAAAGAACTGCAGGTGAAATCTCTCGTGTCAGTTTAACATAATACGGAAATGGTTGAGTTCCAAGCACAGACAATGTATATTATGATTCTAACTTCGGTGTCGGTAAGTTAAAGAATAGGAACTTAAGTTTTCGGTTTAACATTACGTAGCCACATATCATGCATGACTTCGAATCGACTTGCGTTCTGAGAGTAGTACCCTCTTGGGTTTTGAGTGAAATAAATCTTGTTATTATACAGGCTTCGACTTTATTTAGTTAGTTTTTGCATTCAAAGTGAAGTGCATCATAGTTTCATCAATTTCTTTTTAACTTCGCGTTTATAGTAAAGAGACGTGCGGTGGCGGCGGCTCAAGTCATCTGCTAATATATTCAGTTATTGTCAATATATCCAGTTATTAAAGGTTGAAAAGTAGGTTAAGGTTTTAAATACTAATTGTCAGTTTAGTGTTAGATATATTATACTACATCTCCTCTGAATACTTAGTTCTGACTATATTGGGGTAAGAAATTAATAACAATCAATATTATGACATTTAGGACGGACCTTGTATGTATAACGACAACGACGACCGTCGCGCTTAAATGCTACTACCGGACCAAATGAACCCCAGCTGAGAAGACCCAGTGCAAAATGACTCCCCGGATTCCTCTAATCTATTTATATGATTCTTTTTAGTTTTGTTCGTTCATCAGGATAGTCATATCTCATTTATATAATATAAAAAATAATATTAAATATTTAAAAATATATTCCCTTCATGCAAAAAGATCATTTGTTAGTTAATTGACACAAGATGTAGGCTATTGTCCAATTACTAAAAATGAATACACATTGTACCTAATTGAATCATAATATAGTTACCTAATTATCAATACCTACATCCTCCGGAAGGGTGTCAGCAAGGGAATCCTAAATTTGATCTGCCAGCGTGTATCGTTCGTAGCTTAACGCAGAGCGCCTACCCCGGATTGGTAGATAGTGCAGGTTCGAGACCCGCCGGACGATTAAATTTATGATTTCCCATTTTTGAGAATAATTATAAATTAATTATATATTACTACAAGCATGTTCTGACTACTAACAAGCGCTTTTTAGGGTTCCGTATCCAAAAGGCAAAAAACGGAACCCTTATAGATTCGTCATGTCTGTCTGTCAGACCACTATGTCGCAGCCACTTTTTTCCGGAACTACAAGAGCTGTACTGTTGAAACTTGGCAAGTAGATGTATTCGTTGAACTGCATTAAGATTAAACAAACAAAAATAGAAAAAGAACAATAATTTTGGGGGGTCCCCATACACGGAGGGGGCGATGGCTGGCCCTCACGTCATACTCGTGAATATACAGTACAACAATATGTAGTAAAATATAAATTTCAATACATAATATTATAAACTTCAACTAAACATAATCTCCTTGACAATAACTTAATACAAGCTAGCTAAATATCACTACCATTATAAAATTAATTGTATAAATGTTTTAACATTCCGTGTACCTAAATATATGTAATATGTAACTAGAAATAATAACTGTATTACTACAAACATGATCTGACTATTCACAAGCGCTTTTTGAAAGTCTACGTGAATAAAAACCATTTTTATTTTATTTTTATTTAATGGGTGCTGCTTGCGGTAACTGGTCGAACTGCTGTTGGGGTACTCATAATATTTTATTGTTTCATACAGTCGTCGCCTCTGGTAGACTTCGTGTGACTTATTAATTTTGTAAATGTACGCGGATGTACCCACCGTTTTCTCATCTAGCAAGAGGTTATTCTACTTGCTTGAGTGAAATTTAATGTTATTGTTTATTATCTCACAATTTTTTAATTCGTTAGATTACCACGGTTCTGTGCGTGCATTAGCCTACATAACGCCCATTACAATGTAAAAAAATACATGATATATAAAAAAAAACGAAAACAAAAAGCAAAAGAAGACGAAAAAAGCAAGCCCGGAGTTTCTTTGTGGCTTTCTTCTCCGGGTCGTCCACCTAGGTAGCTAGAGAAAGCCGCAGGTTAGCTAGGGTAGGCTCCTCAGCGGCGAGGATCGCTTTGGCCCCTTAACGCGTGATCCCGTGCAACTGATCACACCCTCTCTTAGAATTCTGTCCTTTTGCCTCAGCGGCCCCCTGAGCTGTGGCCCGAACCCCAAAAGGGTGGCTAAGAGCCTTCTGCGCTAGGCAAATGCTCGTTGCCTTCAATTCTTTAATTTTAATATTGTACAACTAAATTTCAAAATAATAGATTAGTAACTTGTTATTTATTATAAGATTTAAGAAAATAAATCTGACAAAACAGACCGCACGGACGGACTAATTTATTTTTGTAATTTTTATACTAAGTGGGAGTCGGTCTCGCCTATGAAGGGTTCCGTAGCAGTAAGTAAGTATTCCAGTTGATTAGATGAAATGTAAATTGTGGTATACGACTTATGACGTATTAAAAAGAAACTACTTACTAGATCTCATTCAAACCAATTTTCGGTGGAAGTTTGCATAGTACCGTACATCATATATTTTTTTGTTTTATCGTCCTCTTATTTTAGAAGTTACAGGGGCGGGGGACTCTCATTTTACCACTTTGGAAGTGTCTCTCGCGCAAACTATTAAGTATAGAAAAAAAATGATATTAGAAACCTTAATATCATTTTTGAAGACCTATCCATTGATAGGTATATAGTGTAGTATATGTAGAGTACAACAAGCACAGATAATCCATAACTTGGTTTACATCTAAAACGATATAACTAATTGCGTTTAGTTTACATAATACTTATGAAGCATGCAACATTATACCTAAGTACTAGCTAGGAAAGGCGTCTACCTCAGCAAATGTTACAGTAAATTGTAATTATTACTGTAACGCTGATCTTCAGATGTTGTTTAAAAAACTACTTTTAATTAAATTGCAAAATTATCATGCGTACCGACCGTAGTAGCGTTTGGTTGCGACTCTAACCAAAGGCCTCCGTACATCAAGCGTGATTCCAGCCCCGAATCACCCCCCCCCCCCCCCCCACTTTCACCACAAAATACACATTTTACATTCATATCAGCCAGTACGTTCATTTCTGTCGCCACGCCATTCTTCGGTGGGCACGTTAAGCTTTCGGTCCCGGTTCTAATTGTTAAACAATGAGGGTGACCAACACATGCGAATATTGCACTAAAAGCTACTTAACAATAAAGATTAAATTACGTACATTAGATTAGTATTTATTTCACGTAAATCAATGCAGTATTACGGAAGTTACGACTGTGAGAAGTTTTGAGCACTTTTAAATTTCCAAGATATCGCGCGCTCTACGCGTGACGTCAGCTATCGGCTCGGTGCCGGCCGCTCCGTGCGCTTGTGCCCCGCGCTATATGAAATATGGAAGTGAAGACGCGCGCACTGTACTTGTATCATAGCTTTATTTATTAATTTGTTATTATTGTATTACACCAACCTGTTAAATACCTTGTGAGTTACATTATATCTGCACCCTGGAAGAGGGCTACATGGGAGGAAGATTTCCTTACACGACTGACAAACTTTGATTGACTTTAGCATGCGGCGTCAAGAATCCAAAGTTTCCTAATCTACCAATAATGCTCTCCACTCAGTTACTTACTTATTTTTTTGTTTTCAGTACCTTTTTTATTAAATCTAATAAAGAACTAAATAAACTAATATAACATAAAAATATAAGTAGGTACATTTTTATATTTATATATAATTCCAAATTTTAATGCCTTTATAGACGACCAAAATAAGACCAAACGGCAGAGAATAAACTTACTCAGTGTAAATCTTCAAAACTGTTAACGATATGTCTAGTATTTAGGATAAAATGAGGGCCGGTACTATTATATTTCTAGCAAAATGTTTATAAAATTTTGTAAACCATCTCCAAGTCCAACTTACGTACGCAGGTAAGTACTATACCTACTCAGCGGCACGCTAACAGCTGTAGATTAATACCACTGTCATTCTTAACGGTTTTTTTTTCAAAGACAATAATAATACTATAATACTTTACAAACATAAAATAGACGGACACAAATTACATCCAGACTCTGAACAACTATTTACGGGTTACATAAATAGTTGTCCGGTGCAGGAAGCAAACCTCGGACACACAGCGGCGATTGTCTTAGCCGCTGCGCCACACTTGCAGTAAATTTTACTTCACTTATATTCAACATACCTATTTTTGCTTATTAAGTATTAGTGGTTAAAGTCAAAGGTAGATAATAATAACGAAATATTGTATAAGTAGGTAAAATATTTCGTGGTTATTATATATTTTTTCCAAATATCCAATGTTTAATCTAGGTCAGTATTAGGTTAGGTAACATTCACCTATTCTCATTAAAAGAATACGACATGGTTGGTTTATATGTTTATTAAAACATCCTGATGTCAAGGTTCCTGATAGATAATAACAAAATGTCTCTTATTTAGAAGAATCAATAAACTATTTGTTATAAGATTAATTTGTAAAATCCTTAAATGACAAAGGTAGGTAAACTTAAAAAAGTTTATCTACCTTTGTCAGAAGTTGATTATAAAATGCACCAATAGATAACGTAGTGATTTATGAGAAAAGTATAAATAGAATAGTTATTGACATCAAAATAATATTCATAACAAAATGCAATAGTTTTCAGTCCTATTGAATCCTGTCTGCGTATTGCGGTCATCCATTTCTTCCTTATCACATTTGAATTAAAACTCTTGGGCACTGCACAGCATTTTCTAATAATTTTCTCGTAATAAAATCGCAAGTACGAGCCACCAGCAGCGGTGATTAAATGAATAGTACCTAGATTTGTACTCGCAAAGCGGCCGGCGCGCTGCGTGAGGGGCTACGTGACGTCACAGCGCGATCAAACGCCGCTTGCGGTTTGAAATAATATCGCTCGAAAATGCTTACTTTGATTGCTATTATCTCAGCTGTCTTTGGGAATATAAAAAAGTAAAAATGCAGATATTCTTGTATTTTCTTCTAGATTACTTTCGCATACCCAGAATAAAACATTGGCCAGGCTCATTGGAAATCGGTTTGTGGATAGTGGCACGAGAGTATTTAATATTTGTTTTGTGTCTGGGTGTAATTTATCTAAAACTAGCATCTTCAAATACATCGGTCCCGGACCCATTACCGCACTCTCCAACACTACCGTCTGTGGAATCAAATCCTGAGCTATACGCTGCTCAATCCAGATTAAGAATATCTATCTTTGTTAGTACAGGGTAGAATTTGGTCCGCGTGACGACGCTACTCTGTCCCGTTACCCACATCTACTTTATAAGAACAATCTTGGCCTGTGACCATTTTCCCTCCTTGCAGTATAACCGCGGGCTAGCACAGTATCTCCTAGAAACCTTCGTTGGCGTATGCACAATACTTTGCTGAAGATCATCACATAATCAAATGTTTGTTGTGGATATAAATTGTGTCCGTCTATTATATGTTTTTAAAGTAAGATATGTCTTAAAAAAAACTGCACAGTTTACGATTTTATAACGGACATTCAGCCAAACATTCATTTTTATTTATATAAGATAAGATATATACATACTGCTGTGTGGTGACGGCGACAAATATCGGAATCAGAATATCATCACCCCATCTCATCCCGTGGGGGCGTAGAAGTCGACCCGAGGGAATATCTACCAGAGGATGGGCAGCAGCTTCCTTCTGATTACTATGACCATCTTACTGCGATCGCCAACCCGCCTGCCAAGCGTGGCGATTATGGCACATCCCCCCAAGATGATTCTTGAGGGAGGCTTGTCCAGCAGTGGACTTATTTAGCTGTAATGATGATGATGATATACATAATATGTTGTGTATTTGGGCAGGCCCCCACCAGGTGGACCGACAATTTTACAAGGGTCGCGGGTTGCAGTTGGTACGTTGCGTCCAGCAGTGGACGTCTTACGGCTGATATGATGATGATGATGATAATATCTACATGTATATATAAATTTATATAAGTATGTTTTTCTTTTATCTGCTTGCCATAGTACATATTAACTAGTTGGGGATCAGATGACAATGTGTTAGTTATCCCGAACATTAAAAAATGGTACCTATTGACTTGCCGACGCGACGTCCAAGCAATCCTGTGATGACGCGACAATGTTTACAGGAGAGTGCAATCGGGTTTTAATTTTATGCATATTGAAAAATAATACTCATAGTAAAAACCAACCAAGTTAGACTAATACAATCAGGGTTCCATTTATAAGTAATTATGGTTAAAGTTAAATTGTATAGTAGAGCAGAAATTTGGTTTCGCATATAGGACAAAATCACAAAGAATAATTTTAAAAATCCCACGGAAACCACTGGGAAAATACCTACTCGCACCTACTCGCACATCATCGCATGTTTTTACATTCTCTTTGCGCCTAACGATTTTCATCCAATAAACATCACAATAGGACATGATTAATATGTTAAAGGCTTAATTATGATATTTTTACTGCATACAATTTTAACACGCAACACAAAAGACCACTACTTGCAAAAATAAATTGTGTTATGATTTAATTTTCAGTTTCAGTCTGCGGAAGGCACGTCAGTTCCGACAGTTCGGAATTATTCGTCCGTTAATTTTCAAAATAGCGCTTTTGTCAATGGCTCAAAGTTGTTATCTGCTTTGAAATTTAAGACCGAAGTTCCGTGGTAGAAATGAAATCGTCACGAAATGGAAAATAGGTAATAATAATGTAATATGTTATAATATCCTGGGACATTATTTCTTAATGGGAAATAAATTGTGGCCAACAGAGTTAATGTATCATTAGTTAGTTGTTTCAATAGTACTTTTTGTCTTTACTACATATACTTCTACTTTTCTTTTGTAAATACATACTTATATCGATAATTACACCCAGACTTAGAACAAACAGACACGTTGATGTGTAAAAATGTCTGCCCTGGGTGGGAATTGGACCCACGACCTGCGGCGTGAAATGTAAGTATATACCAACCACGCCAACCGCCCCATCATTGATATATACAGACGCCAGCACATCCAAGTTCCCCAATCTGTCAAATTTAATATATAGATTTTCAACTTTATCACAAAAGCATAAGGTTCACTTTCAATTGGGGAAATTTGACAGATACGTCAGTACTTGATACGTTTCAAAGCTGTAATACGTTGTTGCGGTAGCGTGTTCAACAGAAGATAAGGAGTTCCTGGGTTCAAATCCCGGCCAATAATTGATATTGGGATTTTGCTGTTCATTTTTTATCTCTAAGGTTTTTTGTTGCAAATAAAAATAATTTCAATAACAATTTGTAGTAGGTACTTAGATCATAAATACGGATCAAACCGAATTTGATTTACGAATTGGGTTTCGTTAAAATGTTGCACACAAATTGCACTTTCCATTTTAAACCTTTTAGATATATTACAAAATTTTCGTTTATTTTGCATATCTCCAAAAGTATTTTACCTAAATATATGTAGATTAAACCTAAACAATGTCAGATTGAATTTGTTGTCAATTATAAGAAAGTCTTAGGCTTCGTATAGAATTTCAATAATTAAACCTAAACATAATCTCCTTGAGATAACTTAATAGAAGCTAGCTAAATATCACTACTATTATAAAATAAATTGCCGTGTACCTAAATATCTGTAATAAGTAACTAGAAATAATAACTGTTTTACTACAAATATGTTCTGACTATTGACAAGCGCTTTTTTAAAGTCTAATTGTATTTAAACAATTTTTTTTTTCAGCGTATACAACTAAAGAAATATTTAATCCTGTCGAGTGCACTCAAGCTTCATAAAGCTAGAATAACCTAGATTCTCTTTTGTCTTTATATATCGAGCACAAATATATATCCAATAGATATCCAAAGTTACAAACATGGCTCTCCAAATATTCGTTATTTCCCAAGTTGACTGCCTCTTTAGCCTAGCGGTAGCTTGTTCGACCGCAGATAATGAGATCCTGGGTTCAAATCCCGGGTCGGGCCTCAAAGTGATTTTAGGAATTTTCCGTAAATAAATAATTCTCAGTATCAACCCGTACTCTGGGAGTTGGCGGTATTATAAGCCCGTGCCTCGAAGAGCACGTAAAGTTGTCGGTCCTGTACCTGACCTCTTTCCGGTCGTGATGACTAGATCAGATCATGAGAGTGATGGAACAGAAAGTGCCCCTGTGCACACACTTGTGCACTATAATATGTCCTGCGGAGTTGGCTAGTCTCTTTAATAATAATAACTAGGAACAATGTCACACAGATCATCCTAGCCCTAAACTAAGCAAAGCTTGTACTATAGGTACCAGGCGACGATATACATACTTATATAGATAGATAAATACTTATATACATAGCAAACATCCATGACTCAGAAACAAATATTCGTGCTCATCACACAAATATTTGCACTTACCGAGATTCGAACCCAGGACCACCAGCTTCGTAGGCAGGAGCACTACCAACTAGGCTACGCTATTCAGAGTGAACGCCGCGCCGTGGCCGAAATGCGGCCTGGGGGATATTATTTCCCTACTATTTGGATACACCATTTTTATCAGACTTACCGGTTAGGGTAGAAGGCTCTTACTGATTCACCTGACAGTAGATGCGAGCTTGAGCTCGAGGCTTTTAGGATATAAAGGGCATATCATCGATACGAATGCATACAAATGTCCATGGACGACGCTGGTTGTCGCTGCGCGTTCATAATCCTACCCTCGAATTCACTATTAGATTTGACAGATGAGGTGAACGATTTTGCCCCAACAGCGCCCCTAGCGATCCCTTGCTGAACAAATGTAGAGTAATGACAAGCGTGTGCCTATTCTTGTTGACGTGTGGCGCAGCGACTAAGACAGTCACCTCGCCGCTTCGTGTCGCGGGTTTGAGTCCCGCGCCGGACAACTGTTTGTGTGACCCATATATAGTTGTTCTGAGTCTGGATGTAATTTGTAGCCGTCTATTATATGTTTGTAAAGTACCCCCCGACATAGGGATTAGATTACAAAGACAACGCCCCCACGTTGTCTTTAAAAAAAACACGAAAAAAACAACTACAGTTCAGCCCCACAGGTTATGTTTTGCAAACTCATAGGTATTATATAAGTTTGCAAAACACGAAACATGTGAACTGTTTGGTAAAATAATTGTTTATCTAAGTTTAACTTGATAGTAGGCTAGGTGCATATCCCGAAAACTATTTTGGAAACAAGTATCTCAAACGGAGGGTTCGAGTCCCGCGCCGGGCAACTATTTGTGTGACCCATAAATAGTTGTTCTGAGTTTGGATGTAATTTGTGTCCGCGTATTATATGTTTGTAAGGTACCCCGCGACACAAAAAGAAAATATTAACTATGCATAAATGCGATCGGCTGATTTATTATGCATTGCCCATTGGATACCCTTTTTTTCAACATTTTTCACAACCTGGTATTCTATTATACTTTGTTTAGTTTCAAGGACAGATCACGCTGCAGAGCTGATTCAATTTGTAACGCTTAAGTTACTAACTGATGAGGATACCGAAGATTCTAATTTATCTCATAACATGTCACGTCAACCATCCACGATTTTGTAAATGTCAAAATGTGTGTTTAGGTACGACCAACACTACTACTACTGTACAGACGTCAGCACATTAAGCTACCCCAATCTGTCAAATATTCCCAATTGAAAGTGAAACTTATGCTGTTGTGATAAAGTTGAAAATATATACAAGAAATTTGACAGATTAGGGTAGCTGGATGTGCTGGCGTCTGCACTATTCACGACATAGTAGCTAAGCAAACACTAGGACACCTCACATTTGTTTTAATATAGTTACTTCAAAGACACCACGTACATTTAGATAAATAATCTCTTATCAGACAAATTCTAAAATAATCTGTGAATAACTATTTTATAACTTGTGAGTTAAGTAATACCGACCTTAGAAAATAAAAATGTGCTGTCGCTAAAACTATGGATGTATTCATTTTATTAAGCGGGTAGACTGAATAAAAGTAAGCAACTGTTTCGACTTTTAGCGCCTTCACATCAACCTACGGAATTGACTCAAGCCCAATCAAGATGTGATTAAGTTCCACTCAATGATATTACCTTACCTTCCGATTTCAAAATATTACCTATCAAGTTATTTAAAACAAGGCTGAAGGCATGGCTTTTGGAGACAAAAAATTTTATTCCGTTAATGAGCTATTGACATACAAAACGAAAGTGTAATTTAATATTAATGATGTTATATAACTGTATTTTCTTTCTTTAATTGTTAAATAATAATTATTTATTTAATATAATAGTAATAATAATATCCTGGGACTTTATTTATACACGGTCATCTGATCCCAAACTAAGCAGAGCTTGTACTATGGAAACCAGATACCTGATATACTACATATACTATTTTTCTTTTTGTAAATACATACTTATATATATATAATTTACACCCAGACTCAGGACAAACAGACATGTTCATGCACACAAATATTTGTCCCAGGTGGGAATCGAACCCACGACCTCCGGCGTGAAAAGCAAGCATTTAAATTGCCAACCACGCCAACAGGCCCGTATTTTTTTATTATGTATACTTGACATAGAGAATCAGTAATGTAATTAATTTAATTTGAATTAGATAGTTTGACATTGTGTTTATTTGCATGCCTGTGATCAAAATATGAGGACTATATTTTTTTAACATCTTTATTACTATATTTCTAGCAAATAAAGAAATTGAATTGAATTGAATAACACAACACCAGTATCCGAAAAAATGTCCTTAGGGATAAATTAAAAATTGTCCTTCACTCCTGAGACGAAATATTGTATAAACAGGACATAATATAATTCGGTTAGCTACGGTAATGGGTACGGAAGAAACCAAAAACACTTCAATTATACTTATATTATAACTAATTAATACTGTATAACACAATGTCAATTATTAAATAATTGCTATTCCAAATGTATGCCCAAACATAAGTAAGTAAGAGTAACAGTAACAGGGGAACTACTTAGAAAAGTCCAGTGGACAAATTTAAAACAAAAGGGGTCAAGGATATCGCCGCGTTCGAAGTAGTCAGGTTGACATCGCTCGTGTGAAGACTTAGCGATGTGCCCTACGGGAACCATAGGTTCTAACCTTATTGATTATTCTAACTCGGTATCAGACCGAGTGCGTCTGTTAGCTAACTTAGACCAGCTTAGCTACACTGGCTTCCTTCGAGGCGACCGACCCCGTATGAGACTAAAATGAACTTTTATATATGCTATTGAAGGTGAAAACTTTACTTGCGCGATGTAGAATTCGCTTAAACAAGAAAGTATGATTGAAACCAAACTATTACAACATTTTGTATTTTATTTGTACTATGTTAAGAAACAAAATAATTTAACACATAGGCTGGCGTTTATCTGACTTCTGTCCACAACTCATCCTACTGTTACATTTAACATTATAAACATTCGAGTATTTAGACCATGGAGCTATTACAAAGCAGTACTCGTGGTAGTAGTAAGACCAGTACTCGTGGAACGAAAATGCGGTGCAAATGAAGTACAATAACATGCCCAGATCAGAACGTTTGTCAAGTGCCACTTCTATCATGAGCCCCAAGCTGACGAAAGTGAAACTTCCATACACTCCAGACATCATGAAATGAGATATGGCATTTAAACTCGGGTCTTCCGAGCTGAAGAATAATCCCAGTACCATCAACATTACATTGACCCCACGTAATAGCATCTGCATTAGTTTATAAGCCATTGAAATGTAATGAATCTAAAATTAATGTAAAAATTACATACCTACTATGATTTCTATAAAATAATGTCAACAAACTACTTATGTCAAACCATAAACCGCTCTGACACAAGTACCTACTCAATACTAAGATATCCATAAATTAGAAAAGTATAGAAGTGTGTAATAATTAATATAATCTGTACGAAGTTGGGGGAACATTTAGCAATCTAGCTGCATAGTTCATTGGCTCCTTTTACACGCTTTATATTAAGCTTCACTTGTATGTATGTAACTGACTCCTTGAGATGCGATTTTGACCCACTTTAAACGGTCTGATTTCATTCAAACTTTGGAGATTTATCGAGGACCGATGACAATACACTAATTTGATAAGATTATTCCATTATTCAATTAGCAAAATAAGATTTTTGCCAATTTATATAATTTCAACCTGTGTCCATTGATGTTACTGCCATCTATATTATGTTTTTTGAATCACTACGGTCAGTAACTTGTACTTTAATCAAGCTATTTGACCATAGATGGCGCTTTCCTAGAAAAAGATTAAGAACTGCCATTCTTTTGTTCTAGATGGCGTTCGTGTCCATTGATGTTACTGCCATCTATATTTTGTTTTTTGAATCACTACGATCAGTCACTTGTACTTTAATCAAGCTATTTGACCATAGATGGCGCTTCCCTAGTAAAGATTAAGAATTGCTATTCTTTTGTTCTAGATGGCGTTTGTGTTCATTGATGTTACTGCCATCTATATTTTGTTTCTTGAATCACTACGGTAAGTAACTTGTACTTTAATCAAGCTATTTGACCATAGATGGCGCTTCCCTAGAAAAGATTAAGAACTGCCATTCTTTTGTTCTAGATGGCGGCTGTGTCAATTGATGTTACTGCCATCTATATTTTGTTTTTTGCATCATTACAGTCAGTAACTTATATTTCAATCAAACTATTGGACCACAGATGGCTCTTTCCTAGAAAAAGCTTAAGAACTGCCATTCTTTTGGTCTAGATGGCTTACCATGGGTCAATAACTTCTATTTTAATGGACCATAGATGGCGCTTTCCTAGAAAAAGCTTAAGAACTGCCATTCTTTTGTTCTAGATGGCGTTACCATGTGTCATTACACGCTTTATATTAGCTTCGCTTGTATATTTGTATGTTTGGAACTGACTCCTTTAGACGCGATTATGACCCACTTTAAACGGTCAGATTTCATTCAAATTTTGGTGATTTATCGAGGATGTGATGACAATACACTAATTTGATAAGATTATTCCATTATTTAATTCTCAAAAGAAGATTTATACCAATTTATATAATTTTAATGTGTCCATTGATGTTACTGCCATCTATATTTTGTTTTTTGATAATAAATTAATTTAGAGTAAAAAATTGCCATTGGTTGAATTAAATATTTACAAATTATATAAAATTGTACTATTATTATTAAAACATAATAATATTAGTCATGACTCAATATCGGAGTCGCTGTCCCATTCAGCATCTTCTGGCTGAATTGGAGGGCTATTTTGGCAGTTATCTCCACTGCATGTTCCACAGGTACTATTACAAAACAGACCAACTTTTCTGCATCCGCAAGACGCTCCACATCCTTTTTTGCAGTTGCAAAAAATCATTTTCAGCAGTTCTTGTGGTGCGAGTACACAATAGTTGTACACATTACAATAGTTGTGGGTCTCTATTATACTGCGTACTTTCCCATTGCTCCAAATATTCACACACCGAAATTTTCACTAAGTAGAAAAAATATGATAAGTTTTTGGACCTCCTTCAATTTTCATGCTATCACAATTTTTAAAAAACCATTGTAAAGGTAATTAAGAGAGCTACAACATCCTGCAATATATAGTAAAAAGCCTTTTTCTAAAACGGTGAAGGGTTAAAGGGCTTAACAAAGTGAAGTGCATCATAGTTTAATCAATTTCTTTTTACCCACGACGGAACGGAGCAGGTATATGCGTTTAGGGTGAGAGATGTTTGTGTGTGCGTTTGTGCAAAGTAATGTTTCCACCTATCTTCTAAACTAATGATCCGATTTTGATGCGGTTTTCAATAACGTTTTCAAAAATGTGTACGTGGTAGCTTAATGCATGTTCCTAAATAATAAAAATTAAGTCTGTAACTCACTAGAGGGCGCTACAATATTAGTGCAAAATAATATTAAAACGAATTGTCCGATTTCAATGCGGTTTTCAGCTATGGGTTCGTAGTTGATCGGTGCATGGTCTAAGATAAGTCTTAAGATATTAACTCACTAGGGAGCGCTGCTATATTAGTGTGGAACGATTATATTGCAATATTATTAAAATTAAAACGTATTGTCTGATTTCAATGAGGATTTCAGGAATGAGTTCGTGGGTGATCGGTGCATGTTCTCAGATGAGTGTTATAGAGGTAACTTTTAACAATGTCTAATGTGATAGTCTGAGTAAAATTTCAAAATTAATGCATAGCGATACCTAGACGGCGTATTTGTAATGGATTTGAGAGCCCTTACGAGCTTTCTTCTATTTTATCATCATCACTTTGCGATCGGCGTAAAGTGCTTCTCAATCGTTCTAATTCTTCCAACGCTATGCTATTATGTGGGTTATTAAAAAGGATATTCGAATCAAGCAACAATCAAATTTAATGTTGAAATCAAAATTATAAATTCAAAAACAAGTAAGTACCTACCTATTTCAAAATATAGATACGAAATCGTAATTAAAACAAAAATCTTATGTTAGCAATATAATAAACTGAAACTATAAAATCAATCATAAAACTCGTGTAATAATAAAACGGAGTTATATTCCGACTAAACCACCAAATCTAATTATCTGTGAAATCCAAATTATTATTCGAAAATGCAAAATTCAAGAAACAAACTAAAAATAAAATTCAGTATGTACCTAACTCTATAACCAAAATTTAATTCAAACCCAAATCTCAAAATATTACGTTAAATCCAATAACAAAAATAAATCAAATTATATGGGAAAATAATATTGAACAATATTATTCCACTTAAAAAAACTAACCTAAACTATTTACAAAATTATAATTGAAAAGTAAACTAATGTAGTATCAAACTTATTAATGAATTTAGAACTCGAAAGTTAAAAAAAATAAGATCAATATGTACCTTCTCTCTATTTGGTCTCAATAAAGAAACAACAGCACTCGGCGTCACTGGGAGCTAGGCCTCTCCAGGTCTGTAAATCGCATTTAATTTGCATTCAAAGCGCATTCGAAAACACATTATAACAACATAAGCCCGAAGGCATCGCCATAAATAGTGTTTTAGGGAGTTTTAGCCAGTATTAGGAACTGTTTCCGCCTTCACCGCGTGGAGGTACTCTCAGCTTATGTCATCATTGAATTCAGAGTTCAAACACAAATATTATAGTCTCAAGAGTATTGACACCAATTCTGAACAAAAACCAACAGAAAGCAACTGTATAATATTTAATAAGGAACTTAATATTATATTAACTTCTGATCTAAATTTGTATTTTATACGATAACATAGGAATTTTAGAAATTTTATCTGAATACATTCAATTATTATTATTATATGTATGTACCATACCGTGGACTTACTATTATTCACGGACCGTAAACTTAATATTATTGAAGGTCACCGTAGCCTAGTTGGTAGTGCTCCTACCTACGAAGCTGGTGGTCCTGGGTTCGAATCCCGGTAAGTGCAAATATTTGTGTGATGCGCGAATATTTGTTAAACTTGCAAGGTTGATTTTCAGGGATTTAGGAATAACTCCATTTGTGGATATAACAATAAGTATGATCGCAGGTCTTTCGGTTCTCCAAATTGGCGCATATTCAAAACTCAGATCAAGGTATTTTGAATTTTTTTTATTAATATTATTATTATGTGGTAGGATGAATCACACTTATTGTTCTGCGAGATCTTACCTCCACCTCTACCACCTAACGTGTCTGTGTCTCGAAGATATACTTAAATGTAGCGATAATTATTTTACCATAATACATAACCGACGAATATCCGTCGGGGGCTGCCATTAACCCAGGTTAAGTTTTTCTAGTGACGTGAATACAATTATTGAAGAAATGTAGATGTTTAACGACGACATTAAATACACTTATGAGTATGATTAAATTTTTGTTGAAATTTCATATAGGAAAGGCAGCCCACGACGGATATTCCTCGGTTATGTATTATGGTAAAATAATTATCGCTACATTTAAGTATATCTTCGAGACACAGACACGTTAGGAAAAAACTGTAAACATCGATAATCATTGTTTAGGTAATTAAGTATATCTATTACCGATTTCTCGAGATATCAACTCTTTTTAGAAAGAATTTTTACGTCTGTTATAATATTTCGTTACATAATAATTGGGTTAAGTCGGGGGTTTTGAGTTATTTTATTCTTTTTTGACGAGATTTTTGCCGTCGTGGGTTTTTTTCAAAATTTTTAATTTTGTTAATTTTATTAACTTCGCGTTTATAGTAAAGAGACGTGCGGTGGCGGCGGCTCAAGTCATCTGCTAATATATTCAGTTATTGTCAATATATCCAGTTATTAAAGGTTGAAAAGTAGGTTAAGGTTTTAAATGCTAATTGTCAGTTTAGTGTTAGATATATTTTACTACATCTCCTCTGAATACTTAGTTCTGACTATATTGGGGTAAGAAATTAATAACAATCAATATTATGACATTTAGGACGGACCTTGTATGTATAACGACAACGACGACCGTCGCGCTTAAATGCTACTACCGGACCAAATGAACCCCAGCTGAGAAGACCCAGTGTAAAATGACTCCCCGGATTCCTCTAATCTATTTATATGATTCTTTTTAGTTTTGTTCGTTCATCAGGATAGTCATATCTCATTTATATAATATAAAAAATAATATTAAATATTTAAAAATATATTCCCTTCATGCAAAAAGATCATTTGTTAGTTAATTGAAACAAGATGTAGGCTATTGTCCAATTACAAAAAATGAATACACATTGTACCTAATTGAATCATAATATAGTTACCTAATTATCAATACCTACATCCTCCGGAAGGGTGTCAGCAAGGGAATCCTAAATTTGATCTGCCAGCGTGTATCGTTCGTAGCTTAACGCAGAGCGCCTACCCCGGATTGGTAGATAGTGCAGGTTCGAGACCCGCCGGACGATTGAATAATTATAAATTAATTATATTTTACTACAAACATGTTCTGACTACTAACAAGCGCTTTTTAGGGTTCCGTATCCAAAAGGCAAAAAACGGAACCCTTATAGATTCGTCATGTCTGTCTGTCAGACCACTATGTCGCAGCCACTTTTTTCCGGAACTATAAGAGCTGTACTGTTGAAACTTGGCAAGTAGATGTATTCGTTGAACTGCATTAAGATTAAACAAACAAAAATAGAAAAAGAACAATAATTTTGGGGAGTCCCCATACACGGAGGGGGCGATGGCAGGCCCTCACGTCATACTCGTGAATATACAGTACAACAATATGTAGTAAAATATAAATTTCAATACATAATATTATAAACTTCAACTAAACATAATCTCCTTGACAATAACTTAATACAAGCTAGCTAAATATCACTACCATTATAAAATGAATTGTATAAATGTTTTAACATTCCGTGTACCTAAATATATGTAATATGTAACTAGAAATAATAACTATTAGGCAATGTATAAGATTCTACAACAAACCTCCCAATGATATTAGAGAATTGTCTAGGAATAAGTTCAATAGAATTATTAAAGCAAAATTGTATAGCAGGGCATATTACAACATTTCTGATTATTTGAGTGACAAAAATGCTTGGGATCGAGTTGGTTTAAATCAACACACAAACAATAATAATATATAATTGAACTTAAGTAAATTTTATTTAAAAAAAGGTTTCCTACTGACTTTACTGGCAGTCCTGTACTGCACAGTAGGGTATAAAATAACGATTCCACATAAATGTATTGTTTACGGAATAAATGAATTTAGAATTTGAATTTATTAAGACGGACGCGCGTTTCTAACTATAGCCGTGTATAATATTACCTATCAAGTGATTGACAATCTTTAATCTTCATTTTAATCGTTCAAAGTATATACGCTCACTAAATTGTCAAACAGCGAAGAGTTAAGTGACAACCGACAACTCTTATGCGAAAATAAATTATTTAAAATTTCTTCGGAGTTTTTCTTCAATATTCTTACTTCACTTCACGAATCGTGGTTTCAGCCATGCAAAATCCCATCTCATCCTATTTAAGTACTATCACTGGGACTGATTCATCGTCATCATCATGTCAGCCATATTACATCCACTGCTGGACCAAAGCCTTCCCAAAGAATGGGGGGGATATGCCATAATCGTCACGCTTGGCCGACGGGTTGGCGATCGCAGTAAGATGGCCACAGTTCACGGGATGAGATGGAGTGATGATATTCTATGCCGTCACCACACATTACTGATTAATATTATCGATATCGATATTAATTCAAAAATCGACATGAGATACATCATTGACACGCACACATAAACATTTGTACACACACAAATGTCATCCTATTTCGGTTTCGTTTGACAGCTCTTGTTTGTTGCTCTATTCCGTAGGTATACTAACTTTATGATATTTTTTGAGATATTTGCAAAAATCCGATGAAAAACGTGAAAAAATTGCGAATTTTCAATTGCCAATAACTTGAAAAGTATTGGATTTTTTGAAAATCTTTATTATTTGCTTAAAATTAGGCCTTCTATCAATATCCGAGGTTATTTTGAAAAAAACTAAATACACCCCCGAGAAGGGATGGCTACCACCCCCAGGGTGGTTGCGGAGTTCAAATCATTTTCACTTTTGAAGTTAAGGGTAAGATGAACCTAATTCCAAAATTGTATGTAATTCGGTTCACAGTAAAAAAAATCGGAGCAATAATGCTTCAATGGTACTAATTTGTAATACAAAATATATACATGGATAAACAAAAAGGTGTGACAAAAAAGGTATTATAATAGGTTATGTTAAAAAATTGATAATGATAATTATATTTTTCTTTATTTATACATACTTCAATAATTGTTCGTGCATCTATAATAAAGAACTGCAGGTGCAATCTCTCGTGTCAGTTTAACATAATACGGAAATGGTTGAGTTCCAAGCACAGACAATGTATATTATGATTCTAACTTCGGTGTCGGTAAGTTAAAGAATAGGAACTTAAGTTTTCGGTTTAACATTACGTAGCCACATATCATGCATGACTTCGAATCGACTTGCGTTCTGAGAGTAGTACCCTCTTGGGTCTTGAGTGAAATAAATCTTGTTATTATACAGGCTTCGACTTTATTTAGTTAGTTTTTGCATTCAAAGTGAAGTGCATCATAGTTTCATCAATTTCTTTTTAACTTCGCGTTTATAGTGAAGAGACGTGCGGTGGCGGCGGCTCAAGTCATCTGCTAATATATAAATAAATAAATAATAATAATAAGTCTCTCCTCTAATGGCAATGAAAGACTACGGTTAGCAACAGTCTGGTTTATAGGCCATTGAGCTTAATCTACCCACCACCCTAACAACTATTATACTTAGTCAACTATATTGAAATACCGACAGAACGTCACACTTCTCCCCCTTAGGCTAACAATTACATGTTTCATGTTATCATTTAAAAGTGCACAATGAAATTATAGTCGAATGTACCATTGTGGAACTTTTGTCGTATTCCTTGCATGAAGTGTACGACTGCACGAGTGGCGCTCCGGCTAAGATAGTCGCCTCGCCGCTTCGTGTCGCGGGTTCGAGTGCCGTGCCGGACATCGATTTGTGTGACTCATAAATAGTTGTCAAAGTCTGGCTGGATGTAATTAGTGTCCGTACTTTACAAACATATAATGTTTGTAAAGTACCCCGCGACACAGGGATAATTTACCTAATGCGGGCGTTGTCTTTAAAAAAAGTGATGGAATGTATTAAGATTCGAGTAGAAAAGATAAGAAACGTAACGCAAAAGACAGAAATAAATATATTTAGACGACGCATCGTACTGGAATAAAAAAGGGCCATCTGTGACGCGTCAAGCGGTGACGGCAACAGCTTCGGCTCAGGCTGAGGTGATGCCTCTCGGCCCACCTTACAGCCTTCACCGCTTCACGCATCTTCAAATACATCGGTCCCGGACCCATTACCGCACTCTCCAACACTACCGCCTGTGGAATCAAATCCTGAGCTATACGCTGCTCAATCCAGATTAAGAATATCTATCTTTGTTAGTACAGGGTAGAATTTGGTCCGCGTGACGACGCTACTCTGTCCCGTTACCCACATCTACTTTATAAGAACAATCTTGGCTTGTGCCCATTTTCCCTCCTTGCAGTATAACCGCGGGCTAGCACAGTATCTCCTAGAAACCTTCGTTGGCGTATGCACAATACTTTGCTGAAGATCATCACATAATGAAATGTTTGTTGTGGATGTAAATTGTGTCCGTCTATTATATGTTTTTAAAGTAAGATATGTCTTAAAAAAACTGCACAGTTTACGATTTTATAACGGACATTCAGCCAAACATTCATTTTTATTTATATTAGATAACATATATACATAATATGTTGTGTATTTGGGCAGGCCCCCACCAGGTGGACCGACAATTTTACAAGGGTCGCGGGTTGCAGTTGGTACGTTGCGTCCAGCAGTGGACGTCTTACGGCTGATATGATGATGATGATGATAATATCTACATGTATATATAAATTTATATAAGTATGTTTTTCTTTTATCTGCTTGCCATAGTACATATTAACTAGTTGGGGATCAGATGACAATGTGTTAGTTATCCCGAACATTAAAAAATGGTACCTATTGACTTGCCGACGCGACGTCCAAGCAATCCTGTGATGACGCGACAATGTTTACAGGAGAGTGCAATCGGGTTTTAATTTTATGCATATTGAAAAATAATACTCATAGTAAAAACCAACCAAGTTAGACTAAATACAATCAGGGTTCCATTTATAAGTAATTATGGTTAAAGTTAAATTGTATAATAGAGCAGAAATTTCGTTTCGCATATAGGACAAAATCACAAAGAGTTATTTTAAAAATCCCACGGAAACTACTGGGAAAGTACCTACTCACACATCATCGCATGTTTTTACATTCTCTTTGCGCCTAACGATTTTCATCCAATAAACAACACAATAGGACATGATTAATATGTTAAAGGCTTAATTATGATATTTTTACTGCATACAATTTTAACACGCAACACAAAAGACCACTATTTGCAAAAATAAATTGTGTTATGATTTAATTTTCAGTTTCAGTCTGCGGAAGGCACGTCAGTTCCGACAGTTCGGAATTATTCGTCCGTTAATTTTCAAAATAGCGCTTTTGTCAATGGCTCAAAGTTGTTATCTGCTTTGAAATTTAAGACTGAAGTTCCGTGGTAGAAATGAAATCGTCACGAAATGGAAAATAGGTAATAATAATGTAATATGTTATAATATCCTGGGACATTATTTATTAATGGGAAATAAATTGTGGCCAACAGAGTTAATGTATCATTAGTTAGTTGTTTCAATAGTACTTTTTGTCTTTACTTCATATACTTACTACTTTTCTTTTGTAAATACATACTTATATCGATAATTACACCCAGACTTAGAATAAACAGACACGTTGATGTGTAAAAATGTCTGCCCTGGGTGGGAATTGGACCCACGACCTGCGGCGTGAAATGTAAGTATGTACCAACCACGCCAACCGCCCCAACATTGATATATACA
Organism: Pseudoips prasinana; assembly: GCA_951640165.1. Lineage (NCBI taxonomy): Eukaryota > Metazoa > Arthropoda > Insecta > Lepidoptera > Nolidae > Pseudoips > Pseudoips prasinana. The sequence continues at coordinate 29,800,498 of OX621234.1, forward strand.
GACGCCAGCACATCCAAGTATCCCAATCTGTCAAATTTAATATATAGATTTTCAACTTTATCACAAAAGCATAAGGTTCACTTTCAATTAAGGAAATTTGACAGATACGTCTGTACTTGATACGTTTCAAAGCTGTAATACGTTGTTGCGGTAGCGTGTTCAACAGCAGATAAGGAGTTCCTGGGTTCAAATCCCGGCCAATAATTGATATTGGGATTTTGCTGTTCATTTTTTATCTCTAAGGTTTTTTGTTGCAAATAAAAATAATTTCAATAACAATTTGTAGTAGGTACTTAGATCATAAATACGGATCAAACCGAATTTGATTTACGAATTGGGTTTCATTAAAATGTTGCACACAAATTGCACTTTCCATTTTAACCTTTTAGATATATTACAAAATTTTCGTTTATTTTGCACATCTCCAAAAGTATTTTACCTACATATTGTAGATTAAACCTAAACAATGTCAGATTGAATTTGTTGTCAATTATAAGAAAGTCTTAGGCTTCGTATAGAATTTCAATAATTAAACCTTAACATAATCTCCTTGAGAATAACATAATAGAAGCTAGCTAAATATCACTACTATTATAAAATAAATTGCCGTGTACCTAAATATCTGTAATAAGTAACTAGAAATAATAACTGTTTTACTACAAACATGTTCTGACTATTGACAAGCGCTTTTTTAAAGTCTAATTGAATTTAAACAATTTTTTTTTCAGCGCATACATATAAAGCAATATTTAATCCTGTCGAGTGCACTCAAGCTTCATAAAGCTAGAATAACCAAGATCCTATTTTGTCTTTATATATCGAGCACAAATATATATCCAATAGATATCCAAAGTTACAAGCATGGCTCTTCAAATATTCGTTATTTCCCAAGTTGACTGCCTCTTTAGTCTAGCGGTAGCTTGTTCGACCGCAGATAATGAGATCCTGGGTTCAAATCCCGGGTCGGGCCTCAAAGTGATTTTGGGAATTTTCCGTAAAGAAATAATTCTCAGTATCAACCCGAACTCTGGGAGTTGGCGGTATGATAAGCCCGTGCTTCGGAGAGCACGTAAAGTTGTCGGTCCTGTACCTGACCTCTTTCCGGTCGTGTCGCTAGTCATCAGATCATGAGAGTGATGGAACAGAAAGTGCCCCTGTGCACACACTTGTGCACTATAATATGTCCTGCGGAGTTGGCTAGTCTCTATTATAATAATAATAACAATAACTAGGAGCAATGTCACACAGATCATCCTAGCCCTAAACTAAGCAAAGCTTGTACTATGGGTACCAGGCGACAATATACATACTTATATAGATAGATAAATACTTATATACATAGAAAACATCCATGACTCAGAAACAAATATTCGTGCTCATCACACAAATATTTGCACTTACCGGGATTCGAACCCAGGACCACCAGCTTCGTAGGCAGAAGCACTACCAACTAGGCTACGCTATTCAGAGTGAACGCCGCGCCGCGCCGTGGCCGAAATGCGGCGTAAGTACTTTTTATTCTGTGCCTGGAGGATGTTATTTCCCTACTATTTGGATACACAATTTTTATCAGACTTACAGCTTAGGGTAGAAGGCTCTTACTGATTCACCTGACAGTAGATGCGAGCTTGAGCTCGAGGCTTTTAGGATATAGGTAAAGGGCATATCATCGATACGAATGCATACAAATGTCCATGGACGACGCTGGTTGTCGCTGCGCGTTCATAATCCTACCCTCGAATTCACAATTAGATTTGACAGATGATTCAGTAAGTAAACGATTTTGCCTCAACAGCGCCCCTAGCGATCCCTTGTTGAATAAACGCAGACTAATGACAAGCGTGTGCCTATTCTTGTGCACGTGTGGCGCAGCGGCTAAGACAGTCACCTCGCCGCTTCGTGTCGCGGGTTCGAGTCCCGCACCGGACAACTGTTTGTGTAACCCATATATATATATAGTTGTTCTGAGTCTGGAGGTAATTTGTGGCCGTCTATTATATGTTTGTAAAGTACCCCCCGACATAGGGATTAGATTACAAAGACAACGCCCCCACGTTGTCTTTAAAAAAAAACACAAAAAAACAACTACTGTTCAGCCCCACAGGTTATGTTTTGCAAACTCATAGGTATTATATAAGTTTGCAAAACACGAAACATGTGAACGGTTTGGTAAAATAATTGTTTATCTAAGTTTAACTTGATAGTAGGCTAGGTGCATATCCCGAAAACTATTTTGGAAACAAGTATCTCAAACGGAGGGTTCGAGTCCCGCGCCGGGCAACTATTTGTGTGACCCATAAATAGTTGTTCTGAGTTTGGATGTAATTTGTGTCCGCGTATTATATGTTTGTAAAGTACCCTGCGACACAAAAAGAAAATATTAACTATGCATAAAGATGGCGATCGGCTGATTTATTATGCATTGCCCATTGGATACCCTTTTTCTTCAACATTTTTCACAACCTGGTATTCTATTATACTTTGTTTAGTTTCAAGGACAGATCACGCTGCAGAGCTGATTCAATTTGTAACGCTTAAGTTACTTACTGATGAGGATACCGAAGATTCTAATTTATCTCAACCATCCACGATTTTGTAAATGTCAAAATGTGTGTTTAGGTACGACCAACACTACTACTACTGTACAGACGTCAGCACATTAAGCTACCCCAATCTGTCAAATATTCCCAATTGAAATTGAAACTTATGCTGTTGTGATAAAGTTGAAAATATATAAAAGAAATTTGACAGATTAGGGTAGCTGGATGTGCTGGCGTCTGCACTATTCACGACATAGTAGCTAAGCAAACACTAGGACACCTCACATTTGTTTTAATATAGTTACTTCAAAGACACCACGTACATTTAGATAAATAATCTCTTATCAGACAAATTCTAAAATAATCTGTGTATAACTATTTTATAACTTGTGAGTTAAGTAATACCGACCTTAGAAAATAAAAATGTGCTGTCGCTAAAACTATGGATGTATTCATTTTATTAAGCGGGTAGACTGAATAAAAGTAAGCAACTGTTTCGACTTTTAGCGCCTTCACATCAACCTACGGAATTGACTCAAGCCCTAAGAGATGTGATTAAGTTCCACTCAATGATATTACCTTACCTTCCGATTTCAAAATATTACCTATCAGGTTATTTAAAACAAGGCTGAAGGCATGGCTTTTGGAGACAAAAAAATTTATTCCGTTAATGAGCTATTGACATACAAAACGAAAGTGTAATTTAATATTAATGATGTTATATAACTGTATTTTCTTTCTTTAATTGTTAAATAATTATTATTTATTTAATATAATAGAAATAATAATATCCTGGGACTTTATTTATACACGGTCATCTGATCCCAAACTAAGCAGAGCTTGTACTATGGAAACCAGATACCTGATATACTACATATACTATTTTTCTTTTTGTAAATACATACTTATATATATAATTTACACCCAGACTCAGGACAAACAGACATGTTCATGCACACAAATATTTGTCCCAGGTGGAATCGAACCCACGACCTCCGGCGTGAAAAGCAAGCATTTGCCAACCACGCCAACAGGCCCGTATTTTTTTATTATGTATACATAACATAGAGAATCTGTAATGTAATTAATTTAATTTGAATTAGATAGTTTGACATTGTGTTTATTTGCATGCCTGTGATCAAAATATGGGGACTATATTTTTTTAACATCTTTATTACTATATTTATAGCAAATAAAGAAATTGAATTGAATTGAATAACACAACACCAGTATCCGAAAAAATGTCCTTAGGGATAAATTAAAAATTGTCCTTCACTCCTGAGACGAAATATTGTATCAACAGGACATAATATAATTCGGTTAGCTACGGTAATGGGTACGGAAGAAAACAAAAACACTTCAATTATACTTATATTATAACTAATTAATACTGTATAACACAATGTCAATTATTAAATAATTGCTATTCCAAATACATAAGTAAGTAAGAGTAACAGTAACAGGGGAACTACTTAGAAAAGTCCAGTGGACAAATTTATAACAAAAGGGGTCAAGGATATCGCCGCGTTCGAAGTAGTCAGGTTGACATCGCTCGTGTGAATACTTAGCGATGTGCCCTACGGGAACCATAGGTTCTAACCTTATTGATTATTCTAACTCGGTATCAGACCGAGTGCGTCTGTTAGCTAACTTAGACCAGCTTAGCTACACTGGCTTCCTTCGAGGCGACCGACCCCGTATGAGACTAAAATGAACTTTTATATATGCTATTGAAGGTGAAAACTTTACTTGCGCGATGTAGAATTCGCTTAAACAAGAAAGTATGATTGAAACCAAACTATTACAACATTTTGTATTTTATTTGTACTATGTTAAGAAACAAAATAATTTAACACATAGGCTGGCGTTTATCTGACTTCTGTCCACAACTCATCCTACTGTTACATTTAACATTATAAACATTCGAGTATTTAGACCATGGAGCTATTACAAAGCAGTACTCGTGGTAGTAGTAAGACCAGTACTCGTGGAACGGAAATGCGGTGCAAATGAAGTACAATAACATGCCCAGTACAAGAAAACTTCCTTCCATTAATTTATCAGAACGTTTGTCAAGTGCCACTTCTATCATGAGCCCCAAGCTGACGGAAGTGAAACTTCCATACACTCCAGACATCATGAAATGAGATATGGCATTTAAACTCGGGTCTTCCGAGCTGAAGAATAATCCCAGTACCATCAACATTACATTGACCCCACGTAATAGCATCTGCATTAGTTTATAAGCCATTGAAATGTAATGAATCTAAAATTAATGTAAAAATTACATACCTACTATGATTTCTATAAAATAATGTCAACAAACTACTTTTGTCAAACCATAAACCGCTCTGACACAAGTATCTCACAAGTACCTACTCAATACTAAGATATCCATAAATTAGAAAAGTATAGAAGTGTGTAATAATTAATATAATCTGTACAAAGTTGGGGGAACATTTAGCAATCTAGCTGCATAGTTCATTGGCTCCTTTTACACGCTTTATATTAAGCTTCACTTGTATGTAACTGACTCCTTGAGATGCGATTTTGACCCACTTTAAACGGTCAGATTTCATTCAAACTTTGGAGATTTATCGAGGACCGATGACAATACACTAATTTGATAAGATTATTCCATTATTCAATTAGCAAAATAAGATTTTTGCCAATTTATATAATTTCAATCTGTGTCCATTGATGTTACTGCCATCTATATTATGTTTTTTGAATCACTACGGTCAGTAACTTGTACTTTAATCAAGCTATTTGACCATAGATGGCGCTTCCCTAGAAAAAGATTAAGAACTGCCATTCTTCTGTTCTAGATGGCGTTTGTGTCCATTGATGTTACTGCCATCTATATTTAGTTTTTTGAATCACTACGGTCAGTAACTTGTACTTTAATGAAGCTATTTGACCATAGATGGCGCTTCATTAGAAAAGGTTAGGAACTGCCATTCTTTTGTTCTAGATGGCGTTTGTGTCCATTGATGTTACTGCCATCTATATTTTGTTTCTTGAATCACTACCGTAAGTAACTTGTACTTTAATCAAGCTATTTGACCATAGATGGCGCTTCCCTAAAAAGATTAAGAACTGCCATTCTTTTGTTCTAGATGGCGTTTGTGTCCATCTATGTTACTGCCATCTATATTTTGTTTTTTGCATCACTACGGTCAGTAACTTGTACTTTAATCAAGCTATTTGACCAAAGATGGCGATTCCCTAGAAAAAGATTCTATTCTAGATGGCGTTACCATGTGTCATTACACGCTTTGTATTAGCTTCACTAGTATATTTTTATGTTTGTGACTGACTCCCTTAGACGCGATTTTGACCCACTTTAAACGGTCAGATTTCATTCAAACTTTGTAGATTTATCGAGGACCGATGACAATACACTAATTTGACAAGATTATTCCATTATTCAATTCTCAAAAGAAGATTTTTAGCAATTTATATAATTTTAATGTGTCCATTGATGTTACTGCCATCTATATTTTGGTTTTTGCATCATTACAGTCAGTAACTAATATTTCAATCAAGCTATTGGACCATAGATGGATCTTTCTTAGAAAAAGCTTAAGAACTGCCATTCTTTTGTTCTAGATGGCGGCTGTGTCAATTGATGTTACTGCCATCTATATTTTGTTTTTTGCATCATTACAGTCAGTAACTTATATTTCAATCAAACTATTGGACCACAGATGGCTCTTTCCTAGAAAAAGCTTAAGAACTGCCATTCTTTTGGTCTAGATGGCGTTACCATGTGTGAATAACTTCTATTTTAATGGACCATAGATGGCGCTTTCCTAGGAAAAGCTTAAGAACTGCCATTCTTTTGTTCTAGATGGCGTTACCATGTGTCATTACACGCTTTATATTAGCTTCTCTTGTGTATTTGTATGTTTGGAACTGACTCCTTTAGACGCGATTATGACCCACTTTAAACGGTCAGATTTCATTCAAATTTTGGTGATTTATCGAGGACCGATGACAATACACTAATTTGATAAGATTATTCCATTATTCAATTCTCAAAAGAAGATTTATACCAATTTATATAATTTTAATGTGTCCATTGATGTTACTGCCATCTATATTTTGTTTTTTGATAATAAATTAATTTAGAGTAAAAAATTGCCATTGATTGAATTAAATATTTACAAATTATATAAAATTGTACTATTATTATTAAAACATAATAATATTAGTCATGACTCAATATCGGAGTCGCTGTCCCATTCAGCATCTTCTGGCTGAATTGGAGGGCTATTTTGGCAGTTATCTCCACTGCATGTTCCACAGGTACTATTACAAAACAGACCAACTTTTCTGCATCCGCAAGACGCTCCACATCCTTTTTTGCAGTTGCAAAAAATCATTTTCAGCAGTTCTTGTGGTGCGACAATAGTTGTACACATTACAATAGTTGTGGGTCTCTATTATACTGCGTACTTTCCAATTGCTCCAAATATTCACACACCGAAATTTTCACTAAGTAGAAAAAAATATGATAAGGTTTTGGACCATAACTCCTTCAATTTTCATGCTATCACAATTTATAAAAAACCATTGTAAGGGTAATTAAGAGAGCTATAACATCCTGCAATATATAGTAAAAAGCCTTTTTCTAAAACGGTGAAGGGTTAAAGGGCTTAAGAGAGGCTGTGATTGCGCTGCCACGCGCTCTTTAAACAATCATATCTCCGTCAATTTTTGTTTGACAGAAAAAACTAAAATCCAAATGGTTTGTCAGAAAAATACCTAATTTTTTTATCAGAACACATTTATACGTATCTGTCGTCATTTTTTAAATATTATGAAAAGTTGTTTTTTAATCGTGACTTTTTTGAAAAATATGTGTCCTGAAGCAGCCAAACTGACACTATCTATCAAACTCTTCATAATAAAGTTAATTCTTGGCGGAATACGATTAATGTTGGTGGAAATGGCACTTATGAAACCCATTGATTTAAAAGAAAAAACATTAGATGCTCCCCTTATTTACAATACAGCTCACTTATTTTACGTGCAAAAGACTTTTTATAGTACTCATTTTAAAGCTTATTTCAAGCACTACAAAACTCTTTTGTATTAGAATGCATAAAATGCATGTGCTCGCCGCTAGATGGCATTGATCACATCGATTAAATTTCAGACAAAATAAAAAACGGCTTTGATCTTTAATATCTAGCTTAATATTGCACTTAGAATACTTTATAAAAAACCAAATTGTTCATTGTTTTACCTGCTAAAATTTTTCATAAAGTTAGTATACCTACGGAATAGAGCATCAAAGGGCTGAGGGAGCGAAATATCACTAGCTGCAACACTGTATGATAAAAAGAGATGCGTGATGCGACGCAACAGAACCGTTTTTGGCATCTGTTTGACAGTTCTTCGGCACTTATCGGCACGCTGCTAATTTGACTCTTGAGAATTTTTCTGATTTTACGTGAAATCGTGGATATTTTTGAAAAATATTTCTTCAGAAATATGGTGAATTGTTCAGTGACAGATTCTTGTACAACACAGAGTAATAACCCTGAAAACTGTTCATTTCACAGGTAAATTATTCCAAATCGACACCTTCTAATTTAGGATTTATTTTTGCCGATGCGCTTAGAATTTTAGACACTAAGTGTGTTCATTGTCTTCTATAAACATTTGTTAATGTAAGAAGCAAAGATCTAATACACATAATGCAGAATTTACGAATATTTTGTGTAAAGAAATAATTTCCTGTTTACACTAGGGCTGAATCAACTTATCGATATTTCGTGACCACTGTCTATCACGCGGTAAACTAATATGTATTACTAATATTGTGATGTTTAGATGTGAATCCTCTGGAAATGGAAGTAATCCCAAATTCTCCTAAATATGTCTCAATCGAGTCCTACTCGGGACGCAAGCCAAGTGCTTACGTTAGAATTGCGTTAGAATAGTTTATTTCTATAAAATAAAATAAAATAAAAAAGGTTTTTACTCACGTAGACTTTAAAAAAGCGCTTGTAAATAGTCAGAACATGTTTGTAGTAATACAGTTATTATTTCTAGTTGCTTATTACAGATATTAATGTACACGGAATGTTAAAACATTTTCAATTATTGACATAGTATATAGTCTTATGGAATTATCTGGGTTAGCTCTGCTGACATTAACACCATATTTATATTGCAATTAAACGCTGTTAGAGCCATTTATGATCTTGACCCGAGATTGTCTAAGAGAAAAGTTCAAAGAGGTTAACATCCTAACTGTAGTATAAATATAGATATAAGAATAATCCTAGGTTGCGTACATACATACAGCATTGCAACATGAGATTATGCAATATAATCCGAACCCATCTCCACAAAATAAGTAACTCTCTATTAGGCAATGTATAAGATTCTACAACAAACCTCCCAATGATATTAGAGAATTGTCTAGGAATAAGTTCAATAGAATTATTAAAGCAAAATTGTATAGCAGCGCATATTACAACATTTCTGATTATTTGAGTGACAAAAATGCTTGGGATCGAGTTGGTTTAAGTCAACACACAAACAATAATAATATGTAATTAAACTTAAGTAAATTTTATTTAAAAAAAGGTTTCCTACTGACTTTACTGGCAGTCCTGTACTGCACAGTAGGGTATAAAATAACGATTCCACATAAATGTATTGTTTACGGAATAAATGAATTTAGAATTTGAATTTATTAAGACGGACGCGCGTTTCTAACTATAGCCGTGTATAATATTACCTATCAAGTGATTGACAATCTTTAATCTTCATTTTAATCGTTCAAAGTATATACGCTCACTAAATTGTCAAACAGCGAAGAGTTAAGTGACAACCGACAACTCTTATGCGAAAATAAATTATTTAAAATTTCTTCGGAGTTTTTCTTCAATATTCTTACTTCACTTCACGAATCGTGGTTTCAGCCATGCAAAATCCCATCTCATCCTATTTAAGTACTATCACTAGGACTGATTCATCGTCATCATCATGTCAGCCATATTACATCCACTGCTGGACCAAAGCCTTCCCAAAGAATGGGGGGGATATGCCATAATCGTCACGCTTGGCAGACGGGTTGGCGATCGCAGTAAGATGGCCACAGTTCACGGGATGAGATGGAGTGATGATATTCTATGCTGTCACCACACTGATTAATGTTATCGATATTAATTCAAAAATCGACATGAGATACATCATTGACACGAACACATAAACATTTGTACACACACAAATGTCATCCTATTTCGGTTTCGTTTGACAGCTCTTGTTTGTTGCTCTATTCCGTAGGTATACTAACTTTATGATATTTTTTGAGATATTTGCAAAAAACCGATGAAAAACGTGAAAAAATTGCGAATTTTCAATTGCCCTTAACTTGAAAAGTATTGGATTTTTTGAAAATCTTTATTATTTGCTTAAAATTAGGCCTTCTATCAATATCCGAGGTTATTTTGAAAAAAACAAAATTCACCCCCGAGAAGGGATGGCAACCACCCCCAGGGTGGTTGCGGAGTTCAAATCATTTTCACTTTTGAAGTTAAGGGTAAGATGAACCTAATTCCAAAATTGTATGTAATTCGGTTCAAGTAAAAAAAAAACGGAGCAATAATGCTTCAATGGTACTAATTTGTAATACAAAATATATGTCGCATGGATATGATGAAAACAGGGATTTGGTCAAATCCCTAAGAGATTTGATCAAATCACGGAGGATGTTAAAATAACAACACGATTTTATCATTTCCCTAAACAAATCTGGTGATTTGTTAAAAACCTAAACTGATTCAGTGAAATGATAATATAATAATAAAAGTGAAGAAGATATGGTTCGGAAGTTCTATGCTTATTATGCCAAAAAGAAGAGAACATTAAAAAGCAAAGAGAAGATGCTTCACAAAATTTAAAAAGATCTGCTGATAAAATGAAAGAAACTTGTTCGAAGAAGTTTAAGGATGTATTAGTTGGTTCCACCTTTTTGGGCGATGTACCAAAAGTAGACAGAGGTCCACTAGATGCAAATAGTATTACAGGCATTGTGATTGGGATGCAAATTGTATTCGATACGAAAAACAATTTATTTCAAATTGGTCCCTCAGTTGGCATCATAAGAAATTAGCTTCCTAGCAACGCTCTTCAACTGTCTACAGTTACTTTAACCGATTCAGTTCCATCGACTAAGCTGAGTTTGCGTGAAATTGCACGAATAAATGTGTCTGTAAGAAAAATAATGTTCTATGTAAGTAATTCACGTCGCCACAAATCTGCTACGTGTTTTAATAAATGATCATTACAAATAATAAGCATATCATAGGTTAAGTTTTTCAATTTTTAAAAAGATGTTTTTTTTTTATTATTATGTTCTAGTGGTAATTTTTGAGATCAATATTGCATTGTACTACACCTGATTATTATAATTATGTAGGTAATCTTACAAAATAAACATTTAAATGCCACAGAAAAGTTATTATGTCATTTCACTAAACCAATTTTGGGATTTGTTCAAAATCACTAGATTTCTTTAGTGAGTTTTGTCAAATCACCAGATTTGCTTAGGGAAATGATAAAATCGTGTTGTTATTTTAACATCCTCCGTGATTTGATGAAATCCCTTAGGGATTTGGCCAAATCCCTGTTTTTATCATATCTCTGCGACATATATACATGGATAAACAAAAAGGTGTGACAAAAAAGGTATTATAATAGGTTATGTTAAAAAATTGATAATGATAATTATATTTTTCTTTATTTATACATACTTCAATAATTGTTCGTGCATCTATAATAAAGAACTGCAGGTGCAATCTCTCGTGTCAGTTTAACATAATACGGAAATGGTTGAGTTCCAAGCACAGACAATGTATATTATGATTCTAACTTCGGTGTCGGTAAGTTAAAGAATAGGAACTTAAGTTTTCGGTTTAACATTACGTAGCCACATATCATGCATGACTTCGAATCGACTTGCGTTCTGAGAGTAGTACCCTCTTGGGTCTTGAGTGAAATAAATCTTGTTATTATACAGGCTTCGACTTTATTTAGTTAGTTTTTGCATTCAAAGTGAAGTGCATCATAGTTTCATCAATTTCTTTTTAACTTCGCGTTTATAGTAAAGAGACGTGCGGTGGCGGCGGCTCAAGTCATCTGCTAATATATTCAGTTATTGTCAATATATCCAGTTATTAAAGGTTGAAAAGTAGGTTAAGGTTTAAGGTTTTAAATACTAAATGTCAGTTTAGTGTTAGATATATTTTACTACATCTCCTCTGAATACTTAGTTCTGACTATATTGGGGTAAGAAATTAATAACAATCAATATTATGACATTTAGGACGGACCTTGTATGTATAACGACAACGACGACCGTCGCGCTTAAATGCTACTACCGGACCAAATGAACCCACCCCAGCTGAGAAGACCCAGTGCAAAATGACTCCCCGGATTCCTCTAATCTATTTATATGATTCTTTTTAGTTTTGTTCGTTCATCAGGATAGTCATATCTCATTTATATAATATAAAAAATAATATTAAATATTTAAAAATATATTCCCTTCATGCAAAAAGATCATTTGTTAGTTAATTGACACAAGATGTAGGCTATTGTCCAATTACTAAAACTGAATACACATTGTACATAATTGAATCATAATATAGTTACCTAATTATCAATACCTACATCCTCCGGAAGGGTGTCAGCAAGGGAATCCTAAATTTGATCTGCCAGCGTGTATCGTTCGTAGCTTAACGCAGAGCGCCTACCCCGGATTGGTAGATAGTGCAGGTTCGAGACCCGCCGGACGATTAAATTTATGATTTCCCATTTTTGAGAATAATTATAAATTAATTATATATTACTACAAACATGTTCTGACTACTAACAAGCGCTTTTTAGGGTTCCGTATCCAAAAGGCAAAAAACGGAACCCTTATAGATTCGTCATGTCTGTCTGTCAGACCACTATGTCGCAGCCACTTTTTTCCGGAACTATAAGAGCTATACTGTTGAAACTTGGCAAGTAGATGTATTCGTTGAACTGCATTAAGATTAAACAAACAAAAATAGAAAAAGAATAATAATTTGGGGGGGTCCCCATACACGGAGGGGGCGAAGGCTGGCCCTCACGTCATACTCGTGAATATACAGTACAACAATATGTAGTAAAATATAAATTTCAATACATAATATTATAAACTTCAACTAAACATAATCTCCTTGACAATAACTTAATACAAGCTAGCTAAATATCACTACCATTATAAAATGAATTGTATAAATGTTTTAACATTCCGTGTACCTAAATATATGTAATATGTAACTAGAAATAATAACTGTATTACTACAAACAAGTTCTGACTATTTACAAGCGCTTTTTTAAAGTCTACGTGAATAAAAACCTTTTTTATTTTATTTTTATTTTTATTTAATGGGTGCTGCTTGCGGTAACTGGTCGAACTGCTGTTGGGGTACTCATAATATTTTATTGTTTCATACAGTCGTCGCCTCTGGTAGACTTCGTGTGACTTATTAATTTTGTAAATGTACGCGGATGTACCCACCGTTTTCTCATCTAGCAAGAGGTTATTCTACTTGCTTGAGTGAAATTTAATGTTATTGTTTATTATCTCACAAGTTTTTAATTCATTAGATGACCACGGTTCTGTGCGTGCATTAGCCTACATAACGCCCATTACAATGTAAGAAAATACATGATATATAAAAAAAAACGAAAACAAAAAGCAAAAGAAGACGAAAAAAGCCAGCCCGGAGTTTCTTTGTGGCTTTCTTCTCCGGGTCGTCCACCTAGGTAGCTAGAGAAAGCCGCAGGTTAGCTAGGGTAGGCTCCTCAGCGGCGAGGATCGCTTTGGCCCCTTAACGCGTGATCCCGTGCAACTGATCACACCCTCTCTTAGAATTCTGTCCTTTTGCCTCAGCGGCCCCCTGAGCTGTGGCCCGAACCCCAAAAGGGTGGCTAAGAGCCTTCTGCGCTAGGCAAATGCTCGTTGCCTTCAATTCTTTAATTTTAATATTGTACAACTAAATTTCAAAATAATAGATTAGTAACTTGTTATTTATTTTAAGATTTAAGAAAATAAATCTGACAAAACAGACCGCACCCACGGACGGACTAATTTATTTTTGTAATTTTTATACTAAGTGGGAGTCGGTCTCGCCTATGAAGGGTTCCGTAGCAGTAAGTAAGTATTCCAGTTGATTAGATGAAAGGTAAATTGTGGTATACGACTTATGACGTATTAAAAAGAAACTACTTACTAGATCTCATTCAAACCAATTTTCGGTGGAAGTTTGCATAGTAACGTACATCACATATTTTTTTGTTTTATCATCCTCTTATTTTAGAAGTTACAGGGGCGGGGGACTCTCATTTTACCACTTTGGAAGTGTCTCTCGCGCAAACTATTTAGTATAGAAAAAAAATGATATTAGAAACCTTAATATCATTTTTGAAGACCTATCCATTGATAGGTATATAGTGTAGTATATGTAGAGTACAACAAGCACAGATAATCCATAACTTGGTTTACATCTAAAACGATATAACTAATTGCGTTTAGTTTACATAATACTTATGAAGCATGCAACATTATACCTAAGTACTAGCTAGGAAAGGCGTCTACCTCAGCAAATGTTACAGTAAATTGTAATTATTACTGTAACGCTGATCTTCAGATGTTGTTTAAGAAACTACTTTTAATTAAATTGCAAAATTATCATGCGTACCGACCTGTAGTAGCGTTTGGTTGCGACTCTAACCAAAGGCCTCCGTACATCAAGCGTGATTCCAGCCCCGAATCACCCCCCCCCCCCCCCACTTTCACCACAAAATACACATTTTACATTCATATCAGCCAGTACGTTCATTTCTGTCGCCACGCCATTCTTCGGTGGGCACGTTAAGCTTTCGGTCCCGGTTCTAATTGTTAAACAATGAGGGTGACCAACACATGCGAATATTGCACTAAAAGCTACTTAACAATAAAGATTAAATTACGTACATTAGATTAGTATTTATTTCGGAAGTTATGACTGTGAGAAGTTTTGAGCACTTTTAAATTTCCAAGATATCGCGCGCTCTACGCGTGACGTCAGCTATCGGCTCGGTGCCGGCCGCTCCGTGCGCTTGTGCCCCGCGCTATATGAAATATGGAAGTGAAGACGCGCGCGCTGTACTTGTATCATAGCTTTATTTATTAATTTGTTATTATTGTATTACACCAACCTGTTAAATACCTTGTGAGTTACATTATATCTGCACCCTGGAAGAGGGCTACATGGGAGGAAGATTTCCTTACACGACTGACAAACTTTGATTGACTTTAGCATGCGGCGTCAAGAATCCAAAGTTTCCTAATCTACCAATAATGCTCTCCACTCAGTTACTTACTTATTTTTTTGTTTTCAGTACCTTTTTTATTAAATCTAATAAAGAACTAAATAAACTAATATAAAATAAAAATATAAGTAGGTACATTTTTATATTTATATATAATTCCAAATTTTAATGCCTTTATAGACGACCAAAATAAGACCAAACGGCAGAGAATAAACTTACTCAGTGTAAATCTTCAAAACTGTTAACGATATGTCTAGTATTTAGGATAAAATGAGGGCCGGTACTATTATATTTCTAGCAAAATGTTTGTAAAATACTCAGCGGCACGCTAACAGCTGTAGATTAATACCACTGTCATTCTTAACGGTTTTTTTTTCAAATAAAATAATAATACTATAATACTTTACAAACATATAATATACGGACACAAATTACATCCAGACTCTGAACAACTATTTACGGGTTACACAAATAGTTGTCCGGTGCGGGAATCAAACCTCGGACACACAGCGGCGATTGTCTTAGCCGCTGCGCCACACTTGCAGTAAATTTTACTTCACTTATATTCAACATACCTATTTTTGCTTATTAAGTATTAGTGGTTAAAGTCAAAGGTAGATAATAATAACGAAATATTGTATAAGTAGGTAAAATATTTCGTGGTTATTATATATTTTTTCCAAATATCCAATGTTTAATCTAGGTCAGTATTAGGTTAGGTAACATTCACGTATTCTCATTAAAAGAATACGCCATGGTTGGTTTATATGTTTATTAAAACATCCTGATGTCAAGGTTCCTGATAGATAATAACAAAATGTCTCTTATTTAGAAGAATCAATAAACTATTTGTTATAAGATTAATTTGTAAAATCCTTAAATGACAAAGGTAGGTAAACTTAAAAAAGTTTATCTACCTTTGTCAGAAGTTGATTATAAAATGCACCAATAGATAACGTAGTGATTTATGAGAAAAGTATAAATAGAATAGTTATTGACATCAAAATAATATTCATAACAAAATGCAATAGTTTTCAGTCCTATTGAATCCTGTCTGCGTATTGCGGTCATCCATTTCTTCCTTATCACATTTGAATTAAAACTCTTGGGCACTGCACAGCATTTTCTAATAATTTTCTCGTAATAAAATCGCAAGTACGAGCCACCAGCAGCGGTGATTAAATGAATAGTACCTAGATTTGTACTCGCAAAGCGGCCGGCGCGCTGCGTGAGGGGCTACGTGACGTCACAGCGCGATCAAACGCCGCTTGCGGTTTGAAATAATATCGCTCGAAAATGCTTACTTTGATTGCTATTATCTCAGCTGTCTTTGGGAATATAAAAAAGTAAAAATGCAGATGTTCTTGTATTTTCTTCTAGATTACTTTCGCATACCCAGAATAAAACATTGGCCAGGCTCATTGGAAATCGGTTTGTGGATAGTGGCACGAGAGTATTTAATATTTGTTTTGTGTCTGGGTGTAATTTATCTAAAACTAGCTGTACCCTGCGCGCGTTGCTACGACACTACCTAAAAAAATATATTCAATGGAGTGGCAGTAGCGCCATCTGCCGAAGATTAGTCGTACCTCTAATGGCAATGAAAGACTACGGTTAGCAACAGTCTGGTTTATAGGCCATTGAGCTTAATCTACCCACCACCCTAACAACTATTATACTTAGTCAACTATATTGAAATACCGACAGAACGTCACACTTCTCCCCCTTAGGCTAACAATTACATGTTTCATGTTATCATTTAAAAGTGCACAATGAAATTATAGTCGAATGTACCATTGTGGAACTTTTGTCGTATTCCTTGCATGAAGTGTACGACTGCACGAGTGGCGCTCCGGCTAAGATAGTCGCCTCGCCGCTTCGTGTCGCGGGTTCGAGTGCCGTGCCGGACATCGATTTGTGTGACTCATAAATAGTTGTCAAAGTCTGGCTGGATGTAATTAGTGTCCGTACTTTACAAACATATAATGTTTGTAAAGTACCCCGCGACACAGGGATAATTTACCTAATGCGGGCGTTGTCTTTAAAAAAAGTGATGGAATGTATTAAGATTCGAGTAGAAAAGATAAGAAACGTAACGCAAAAGACAGAAATAAATATATTTAGACGACGCATCGTACTGGAATAAAAAAGGGCCATCTGTGACGCGTCAAGCGGTGTCGGCGACAGCTTCGGCTCAGGCTGAGGTGATGCCCCTTGGCCCACCTTACAGGCTTCACCGCTTCACGCATCTTCAAATACATCGGTCCCGGACCCATTACCGCACTCTCCAACACTACCGCCTGTGGAATCAAATCCTGAGCTATACGCTGCTCAATCCAGATTAAGAATATCTATCTTTGTTAGTACAGGGTAGAATTTGGTCCGCGTGACGACGCTACTCTGTCCCGTTACCCACATCTACTTTATAAGAACAATCTTGGCCTGTGACCATTTTCCCTCCTTGCAGTATAACCGCGGGCTAGCACAGTATCTCCTAGAAACCTTCGTTGGCGTATGCACAATACTTTGCTGAAGATCATCACATAATCAAATGTTTGTTGTGGATGTAAATTGTGTCCGTCTATTATATGTTTTTAAAGTAAGATATGTCTTAAAAAACTGCACAGTTTACGATTTTATAACGGACATTCAGCCAAACATTCATTTTTATTTATATAAGATAAGATATATACATAATATGTTGTGTATTTGGGCAGGCCCCCACCAGGTGGACCGACAATTTTACAAGGGTCGCGGGTTGCAGTTGGTACGTTGCGTCCAGCAGTGGACGTCTTACGGCTGATATGATGATGATGATGATAATATCTACATGTATATATAAATTTATATAAGTATGTTTTTCTTTTATCTGCTTGCCATAGTACATATTAACTAGTTGGGGATCAGATGACAATGTGTTAGTTATCCCGAACATTAAAAAATGGTACCTATTGACTTGCCGACGCGACGTCCAAGCAATCCTGTGATGACGCGACAATGTTTACAGGAGAGTGCAATCGGGTTTTAATTTTATGCATATTGAAAAATAATACTCATAGTAAAAACCAACCAAGTTAGACTAATACAATCAGGGTTCCATTTATAAGTAATTATGGTTAAAGTTAAATTGTATAATAGAGCAGAAATTTCGTTTCGCATATAGGACAAAATCACAAAGAATTATTTTAAAAATCCCACGGAAACTACTGGGAAAGTACCTACTCACACATCATCGCATGTTTTTACATTCTCTTTGCGCCTAACGATTTTCATCCAATAAACAACACAATAGGACATGATTAATATGTTAAAGGCTTAATTATGATATTTTTACTGCATACAATTTTAACACGCAACACAAAAGACCACTATTTGCAAAAATAAATTGTGTTATGATTTAATTTTCAGTTTCAGTCTGCGGAAGGCACGTCAGTTCCGACAGTTCGGAATTATTCGTCCGTTAATTTTCAAAATAGCGCTTTTGTCAATGGCTCAAAGTTGTTATCTGCTTTGAAATTTAAGACCGAAGTTCCGTGGTAGAAATGAAATCGTCACGAAATGGAAAATAGGTAATAATAATGTAACATGTTATAATATCCTGGGACATTATTTATTAATGGGAAATAAATTGTGGCCAACAGAGTTAATGTATCATTAGTTAGTTGTTTCAATAGTACTTTTTGTCTTTACTACATATACTTACTACTTTTCTTTTGTAAATACATACTTATATCGATAATTACACCCAGACTTAGAACAAACAGACACGTTGATGTGTAAAAATGTCTGCCCTGGGTGGGAATTGGACCCACGACCTGCGGCGTGAAATGTAAGTATGTACCAACCACGCCAACCGCCCCAACATTGATATATACAGACGCCAGCACATCCAAGTACCCCAATCTGTCAAATTTAATTTATAGATTTTCAACTTTATCACAAAAGCATAAGGTTCACTTTCAATTGGGGAAATTTGACAGATACGTCTGTACTTGATACGTTTCAAAGCTGTAATACGTTGTTGCGGTAGCGTGTTCAACAGCAGATAAGGAGTTCCTGGGTTCAAATCCCGGCCAAAAATTGATATTGGGATTTTGCTGTTCATTTTTTATCTCTAAGGTTTTTTGTTGCAAATAAAAATAATTTTAATAACAATTTGTAGTAGGTACTTAGATCATAAATACTGATCAAACCGAATTTGATTTACGAATTGGGTTTCATTAAAATGTTGCACACAAATTGCACTTTCCATTTTAACCTTTTAGATATATTACAAAATTTTCGTTTATTTTGCACATCTCCAAAAGTATTTTACCTACATATATGTAGATTAAACCTAAACAATGTCAGATTGAATTTGTTGTCAATTATAAGAAAGTCTTAGGCTTCGTATAGAATTTCAATAATTAAACCTAAACATAATCTCCTTGAGAATAACTTAATAGAAGCTAGCTAAATATCACTACTATTATAAAATAAATTGCCGTGTACCTAAATATCTGTAATAAGTAACTAGAAATAATAACTGTTTTACTACAAACATGTTCTGACTATTGACAAGCGCTTTTTTAAAGTCTAATTGAATTTAAACAATTTTTTTTTCAGCGCATACAACTAAAGCAATATTTAATCCTGTCGAGTGCACTCAAGCTTCATAAAGCTAGAATAACCTAGATTCTCTTTTGTCTTTATATATCGAGCACAAATATATATCCAATAGATATCCAAAGTTACAAGCATGGCTCTTCAAATATTCGTTATTTCCCAAGTTGACTGCCTCTTTAGTCTAGCGGTAGCTTGTTCGACCGCAGATAATCAAAGTCTCACAGGCCTCAAAGTGATTTTGGGAATTTTCCGTAAATAAATAATTCTCAGTATCAACCCGTACTCTGGGAGTTGGCGGTATTATAAGCCCGTGCCTCGAAGAGCACGTAAAGTTGTCGGTCCTGTACCTGACCTCTTTCCGGTCGTGATGACTAGATCAGATCATGAGAGTGATGGAACAGAAAGTGCCCCTGTGCACACACTTGTGCACTATAATATGTCCTGCGGAGTTGGCTAGTCTCTTTAATAATAATAACTAGGAACAATGTCACACAGATCATCCTAGCCCTAAACTAAGCAAAGCTTGTACTATGGGTACCAGGCGACGATATACATACTTATATAGATAGATAAATACTTATATACATAGCAAACATCCATGACTCAGAAACAAATATTCGTGCTCATCACACAAATATTTGCACTTACCGAGATTCGAACCCAGGACCACCAGCTTCGTAGGCAGGAGCACTACCAACTAGGCTACGCTATTCAGAGTGAACGCCGCGCCGTGGCCGAAATGCGGCCTGGGGGATATTATTTCCCTACTATTTGGATACACCATTTTTATCAGACTTACTGGTTAGGGTAGAATTAAGGCTCTTACTGATTCACCTGACAGTAGATGCGAGCTTGAGCTCGAGGCTTTTAGGATATAAAGGGCATATCATCGATACGAATGCATACAAATGTCCATGGACGACGCTGGTTGTCGCTGCGCGTTCATAATCCTACCCTCGAATTCACAATTAGATTTGACAGATGATTCAGTAAGTAAACGATTTTGCCTCAACAGCGCCCCTAGCGATCCCTTGTTGAATAAATGCAGACTAATGACAAGCGTGTGCCTATTCTTGTGCACGTGTGGCGCAGCGGCTAAGACAGTCACCTCGCCGCTTCGTGTCGCGGGTTCGAGTCCCGCACCGGACAACTGTTTGTGTGACCCATATATAGTTGTTCTGAGTCTGGATGTAATTTGTAGCCGTCTATTATATGTTTGTAAAGTACCCCCCGACATAGGGATTAGATTACAAAGTTGTCTTTAAAAAAAACACGAAAAAAACAACTACAGTTCAGTCCCACAGGTTATGTTTTGCAAACTCATAGGTATTATATAAGTTTGCAAAACACGAAACATGTGAACTGATTGGTAAAATAATTGTTTATCTAAGTTTAACTTGATTGTAGGCTAGGTGCATATCCCGAAAACTATTTTGGAAACAAGTATCTCAAACGGAGGGTTCGAGTCCCGCGCCGGGCAACTATTTGTGTGACCCATAAATAGTTGTTCTGAGTTTGGATGTAATTTGTGTCCGCGTATTATATGTTTGTAAGGTACCCCGCGACACAAAAAGAAAATATTAACTGTGCATAAATGCGATCGGCTGATTTATTATGCATTGCCCATTGGATACCCTTTTTTTCAACATTTTTCACAACCTGGTATTCTATTATACTTTGTTTAGTTTCAAGGACAGATCACGCTGCAGAGCTGATTCAATTTGTAACGCTTAAGTTACTAACTGATGAGGATACCGAAGATTCTAATTTATCTCATAACATGTCACGTCAACCATCCACGATTTTGTAAATGTCAAAATGTGTGTTTAGGTACGACCAACACTACTACTACTGTACAGACGTCAGCACATTAAGCTAGCCCAATCTGTCAAATATTCCCAATTGAAAGTGAAACTTATGCTGTTGTGATAAAGTTGAAAATATATAAAAGAAATTTGACAGATTAGGGTAGCTGGATGTGCTGGCGTCTGCACTATTCACGACATAGTAGCTAAGCAAACACTAGGACACCTCACATTTGTTTTAAAATAGTTACTTCAAAGACACCACGTACATTTAGATAAATAATCTCTTATCAGACAAATTCTAAAATAATCTGTGAATAACTATTTTATAACTTGTGAGTTAAGTAATACCGACCTTAGAAAATAAAAATGTGCTGTCGCTAAAACTATGGATGTATTCATTTTATTAAGCGGGTAGACTGAATAAAAGTAAGCAACTGTTTCGACTTTTAGCGCCTTCACATCAACCTACGGAATTGACTCAAGCCCTAAGAGATGTGATTAAGTTCCACTCAATGATATTACCTTACCTTCCGATTTCAAAATATTACCTATCAGGTTATTTAAAACAAGGCTGAAGGCATGGCTTTTGGAGAAAAAAAATATTATTCCGTTAATGAGCTATTGACATACAAAACGAAAGTGTAATTTAATATTAATGATGTTATATAACTGTATTTTCTTTCTTTAATTGTTAAATAATTATTATTTATTTAATATAATAGTAATAATAATATCCTGGGACTTTATTTATACACGGTCATCTGATCCCAAACTAAGCAGAGCTTGTACTATGGAAACCAGATACCTGATATACTACATATACTATTTTTCTTATATATATAATTTACACCCAGACTCAGGACAAACATACTTGTTCATGCACACAAATATTTGTCCCAGGTGGAATCGAACCCACGACCTCCGGCGTGAAAAGCAAGCATTTGCCAACCACGCCAACAGGCCCGTATTTTTTTATTATGTATACATAACATAGAGAATCTGTAATGTAATTAATTTAATTTGAATTAGATAGTTTGACATTGTGTTTATTTGCATGCCTGTGATCAAAATATGAGGACTATATTTTTTTAACATCTTTATTACTATATTTATAGCAAATAAAGAAATTGAATTGAATTGAATAACACAACACCAGTATCCGAAAAAATGTCCTTAGGGATAAATTAAAAATTGTCCTTCACTCCTGAGACGAAATATTGTATCAACAGGACATAATATAATTCGGTTAGCTACGGTAATGGGTACGGAAGAAAACAAAAACACTTCAATTATACTTATATTATAACTAATTAATACTGTATAACACAATGTCAATTATTAAATAATTGCTATTCCAAATACATAAGTAAGTAAGAGTAACAGTAACAGGGGAACTACTGAGAAAAGTCCAGTGGACAAATTTATAACAAAAGGGGTCAAGGATATCGCCGCGTTCGAAGTAGTCAGGTTGACATCGCTCGTGTGAAGACTTAGCGATGTGCCCTACGGGAACCATAGGTTCTAACCTTATTGATTATTCTAACTCGGTATCAGAACGATTGCGTCTGTTAGCTAACTTAGACCAGCTTAGCTACACTGGCTTCCTTCGAGGCGACCGACCCCGTATGAGACTAAAATGAACTTTTATATATGCTATTGAAGGTGAAAACTTTACTTGCGTGATGTAGAATTCGCTTAAACAAGAAAGTATGATTGAAACCAAACTATTACAACATTTTGTATTTTATTTGTACTATGTTAAGAAACAAAATAATTTAACACATAGGCTGGCGTTTATCTGACTTCTGTCCACAACTCATCCTACTGTTACATTTATCATTATAAACATTCGAGTATTTAGACCATGGAGCTATTACAAAGCAGTACTCGTGGTAGTAGTAAGACCAGTACTCGTGGAACGAAAATGCGGTGCAAATGAAGTACAATAACATGCCCAGTACAAGAAAACTTCCTTCCATTAATTTATCAGAACGTTTGTCAAGTGCCACTTCTATCATGAGCCCCAAGCTGACGAAAGTGAAACTTCCATACACTTCAGACATCATGAAATGAGATATGGCATTTAAACTCGGGTCTTATGAACTGAAGAATAATCCCAGTACCATCAACATTACATTGACCCCACGTAATAGCATCTGCATTAGTTTATAAGCCATTGAAATGTAATAAATCTAAAATTAATGTAAAAATTACATACCTACTATGATTTCTATAAAATAATGTCAACAAACTACTTATGTCAAACCATAAACCGCTCTGACACAAGTATCTCACAAGTACCTACTCAATACTACTAAGATATCCATAAATTAGAAAAGTATAGAAGTGTGTAATAATTAATATAATCTGTACGAAGTTGGGGGAACATTTAGCAATCTAGCTGCATAGTTCATTGGCTCCTTTTACACGCTTTATATTAAGCTTCACTTGTATGTATGTAACTGACTCCTTGAGATGCGATTTTGACCCACTTTAAACGGTCAGATTTCATTCAAACTTTGGAGATTTATCGAGGACCGATGACAATACACTAATTTGATAAGATTATTCCATTATTCAATTAGCAAAATAAGATTTTTGCCAATTTATATAATTTTAATCTGTATCCATTGATGTTACTGCCATCTATATTATGTTTTTTGAATCACTACGGTCAGTAACTTGTACTTTAATCAAGCTATTTGACCATAGATGGTGCTTCCCTAGAAAAAGATTAAGAACTGCCATTCTTCTGTTCTAGATGGCGTTTGTGTCCATTGATGTTACTGCCATCTATATTTAGTTTTTTGAATCACTACGGTCAGTAACTTGTACTTTAATCAAGCTATTTGACCATAGATGGCGTATCATTAGAAAAGGTTAGGAACTGCCATTCTTTTGTTCTAGATGGCGTTTGTGTTCATTGATGTTACTGCCATCTATATTTTGTTTTTTGAATCACTACGGTCAGTAACTTGTACTTTAATCAAGCTATTTGACCATAGATGGCGCTTCCCTAGGAAAAGATTAAGAACTGCCATTCTTTTGGTCTAGATGGCGTTACCATGTGTCAATAACTTCTATTTTAATGGACGATAGATAGCGCTTTCCTAGAAAAAGCTTAAGAACTGCTATTCTTTTGTTCTAGATGGCGTTACCATGTGTCATTACACGCTTTATATTAGCTTCACTTGTATATTTGTATGTTTGGAACTGACTCCTTTAGACGCAATTTTGACCCACTTTAAACGGTCAGATTTTTTGCTTTGTAGATTTATCGAGGACCGATGACAATACACTAATTTGACAAGATTATTCCATTATTCAATTCTCAAAAGAAGATTTTTACCAATTTATATAATTGTAATGTGTCCATTGATGTTACTGCCATCTTTATTTTGTTTTTGCATCATTACAGTCAGTAACTTATATTTCAATCAAGCTATTGGACCATTGATGGCTCTTTCCTAGAAAAAGCTTAAGAACTGCCATTCTTTTGTTCTAGATGGCGTTACCATGTGTCAATAACTTCTATTTTAATGGACCATAGATGGCGCTTCCCAAGAAAAAGATAAAGAACTGCCATTCTTTTGTTCTAGATGGCGTTACCATGTGTCAATAACTTCTATTTTAATGGACCATAGATGGCGCTTCCCAAGAAAAAGATAAAGAACTGCCATTCTTTTGTTCTAGATGGCGTTTGTGTCCATTGATGTTACTGCCATCTATATTTTGATTCTTGAATCACTACGGTAAGTAACTTGTACTTTAATCAAGCTATTTGACCATAGATGGCGCTTCCCTAGAAAAAGATTCTATTCTAGATGGCGTTACCATGTGTCATTGCACGCTTTGTATTAGCTTCACTAGTATATTTTTATGTTTGTAACTGACTCCCTTAGACGCGATTTTGACCCACTTTAAACGGTCAGATTTCATTCAAACTTTGTAGATTTATCGAGGACCGATGACAATACACTTATTTGACAAGATTATTCCATTATTCAATTCTCAAAAGAAGATTTTTACCAATTTATATAATTTTAATGTGTCCATTGATGTTACTGCCATCTATATTTTGTTTTTTGCATCATTACAGTCAGTAACTTATATTTCAAACAAGCTATTAAACCATAGATGGCTCTTTCCTAGAAAAAATTTAAGAACTGCCATTCTTTTATTCTAGATGGCGTTACCATGTGTCAATAACTTCTATTTTAATGGACCATAAATGGCGCTTTCCTAGAAAAAGCTTAAGAACTGCCATTCTTTTGTTCTAGATGGCGTTACCATGTGTGATTACACGCTTTATATTAGCTTCACTTGTATATTTGTATGTTTGGAACTGACTCCTTTAGACGCGATTTTGACCCACTTTAAAAGGTCAGATTTCATTCAAACTTTGTAGATTTATCGAGGACCGATAACAATACACTAATTTGACAAGATTATTCCATTATTCAATTCTCAAAAGAAGATTTTTACCAATTTATATAATTTTAATGTGTCCATTGATGTTACTGCCATCTATATTTTGTTTTTTGATAATAAATTAATTTAGAGTAAAAAATTGCCATTGATTGAATAAAATATTTACAAATTATATAAAATTGTACTATTATTATTAAAATATAATAATATTAGTCATGACTCAATATCGGAGTCGCTGTCCCATTCAGCATCTTCTGGCTGAATTGGAGGGCTATTTTGGCAGTTATCTCCACTGCATGTTCCACAGGTACTATTACAAAACAGACCAACTTTTCTGCATCCGCAAGACGCTCTACATCCTTTTTTGCAGTTGCAAAAAATAATTTTCAGCAGTTCTTGTGGTGCGACAATAGTTGTACACATTACAATAGTTGTGGGTCTCTATTATACTGCGTACTTTCCCATTGCTCCAAATATTCACACACCGAAATTTTCACTAAGTAGAAAAAAATATGATAAGTTTTTGGACCATAACTCCTTCAATTTTCATGCTATCACAATTTATAAAAAACCATTGTAAAGGTAATTAAGAGAGCTATAACAACCTGCAATATATAGTAAAAAGCCTTTTTCTAAAACGGTGAAGGGTTAAAGGGCTTAAGAGAGGCTGTGATTGCGCTGCCACGCGCTCTTTAAACAATCATATCTCCGTCAATTTTTGTTTGACAGAAAAAACAAAAAGCCAAATGGTTTGTCAGAAAAATACCAATTTTTTTTATCTGAACACATTTATACGTATCTGTCGTCATTTTTGAAATATTATGAAAAGTTGTTTTTTAATCGTGACTTTTTTGAAAAATATGTGTCCTGAAGCAGCCAAACTGACACTATCTATCAAACTCTTCATAATAAAGTTAATTCTTGGCGGAATACTATTAATGTTGGTGGAAATGGCACTTATGAAACCCATTGATTTAAAAGAAAAAACATTAGATGCTCCCCTTATTTACAATACAGCTCACTTATTTTACGTGCAAAAGACTTTTAAAAGTACTCATTTTAAAGCTTATTTCAAGCACTACAAAACTCTTTTGTATTAGAATGCATTAAATGCATGTGCTCGCCGCTAGATGGCATTGATCACATCGATTAAATTTCAGACAAAATAAAAAACGGCTTTGATCTTTAATATCTAGCTTAATATTGCACTTAGAATACTTTATAAAAAACCAAATTGTTCATTGTTTTACCTGCTAAAATTTTTCATAAAGTTAGTATACCTACGGAATGTAATTAAACTTAAGTAAATTTTATTTAAAAAAAGGTTTCCTACTGACTTTACTGGCAGTCCTGTACTGCACAGTAGGGTATAAAATAACGATTCCACATAAATGTATTGTTTACGGAATAAATGAATTTAGAATTTGAATTTATTAAGACGGACGCGCGTTTCTAACTATAGCCGTGTATAATATTACCTATCAAGTGATTGACAATCTTTAATCTTCATTTTAATCGTTCAAAGTATATACGCTCACTAAATTGTCAAACAGCGAAGAGTTAAGTGACAACCGACAACTCTTATGCGAAAATAAATTATTTAAAATTTCTTCGGAGTTTTTCTTCAATATTCTTACTTCACTTCACGAATCGTGGTTTCAGCCATGTAAAATCCCATCTCATCCTATTTAAGTACTATCACTGGGACTGATTCATCGTCATCATCATGTCAGCCATATTACATCCACTGCTGGACCAAAGCCTTCCCAAAGAATGGGGGGGATATGCCATAATCGTCACGCTTGGCAGACGGGTTGGCGATCGCAGTAAGATGGCCACAGTTCACGGGATGAGATGGAGTGATGATATTCTATACCGTCACCGCACATTACTGATTAATATTATCGATATCGATATTAATTCAAAAATCGCCATGAGATACATCATTGACACGAACAGATAAACATTTGTACAAACACAAATGTCATCCTATTTCGGTTTCGTTTGACAGCTCTTGTTTGTTGCTCTATTCCGTAGGTATACTAACTTTATGATATTTTTTGAGATATTTGCAAAAAACCGATGAAAAACGTGAAAAATTGCGAATTTTCATTGCCAATAACTTGAAAAGTATTGGATTTTTTGAAAATCTTTATTATTTGCTTAAAATTAGGCCTTCTATCAATATCCGAGGTTATTTTGAAAAAATCAAAATTCACCCCCGAGAAGGGATGGCAACCACCCCCAGGGAGGTTGCGAAGTTCAAATCATTTTCACTTTTGAAGTTAAGGGTAAGATGAACCTAATTCCAAAATTGTATGTAATTCGGTTCACAGTAAAAAAAAATCGGAGCAATAATGCTTCAATGGTACTAATTTGTAATACAAAATATATACATGGATAAACAAAAAGGTGTGACAAAAAAGGTATTATAATAGGTTATGTTAAAAAATTGATAATGATAATTATATTTTTCTTTATTTATACATACTTCAATAATTGTTCGTGCATCTATAATAAAGAACTGCAGGTGCAATCTCTCGTGTCAGTTTAACATAATACGGAAATGGTTGAGTTCCAAGCACAGACAATGTATATTATGATTCTAACTTCGGTGTCGGTAAGTTAAAGAATAGGAACTTAAGTTTTCGGTTTAACATTACGTAGCCACATATCATGCATGACTTCGAATCGACTTGCGTTCTGAGAGTAGTACCCTCTTGGGTCTTGAGTGAAATAAATCTTGTTATTATACAGGCTTCGACTTTATTTAGTTAGTTTTTGCATTCAAAGTGAAGTGCATCATAGTTTCATCAATTTCTTTTTAACTTCGCGTTTATAATAAAGAGACGTGCGGTGGCGGCGCGGCGGCTCAAGTCATCTGCTAATATATTCAGTTATTGTCAATATATCCAGTTATTAAAGGTTGAAAAGTAGGTTAAGGTTTTAAATACTAATTGTCAGTTTAGTGTTAGATATATTTTACTACATCTCCTCTGAATACCTACTTAGTTCTGACTATATTGGGGTAAGAAATTAATAACAATCAATATTATGACATTTAGGACGGACCTTGTATGTATAACGACAACGACGACCGTCGCGCTTAAATGCTACTACCGGACCAAATGAACCCCAGCTGAGAAGACCCAGTGCAAAATGACTCCCCGGATGCCTCTAATCTATTTATATGATTCTTTTTAGTTTTGTTCGTTCATCAGGATAGTCATATCTCATTTATATAATATAAAAAATAATATTAAATATTTAAAAATATATTCCCTTCATGCAAAAAGATCATTTGTTAGTTAATTGACACAAGATGTAGGCTATTGTCCAATTACTAAAAATGAATACACATTGTACCTAATTGAATCATAATATAGTTACCTAATTATCAATACCTACATCCTCCGGAAGGGTGTCAGCAAGGGAATCCTAAATTTGATCTGCCAGCGTGTATCGTTCGTAGCTTAACGCAGAGCGCCTACCCCGGATTGGTAGATAGTGCAGGTTCGAGACCCGCCGGACGATTAAATTTATGATTTCCCATTTTTGAGAATAATTATAAATTAATTATATATTACTACAAGCATGTTCTGACTACTAACAAGCGCTTTTTAGGGTTCCGTATCCAAAAGGCAAAAAACGGAACCCTTATAGATTCGTCATGTCTGTCTGTCAGACCACTATGTCGCAGCCACTTTTTTCCGGAACTATAAGAGCTGTACTGTTGAAACTTGGCAAGTAGATGTATTCGTTGAACTGCATTAAGATTAAACAAACAAAAATAGAAAAAGAACAATAATTTTGGGGGGTCCCCATACACGGAGGGGGCGATGGCTGGCCCTCACGTCATACTCGTGAATATACAGTACAACAATATGTAGTAAAATATAAATTTCAATACATAATATTATAAACTTCAACTAAACATAATCTCCTTGACAATAACTTAATACAAGCTAGCTAAATATCACTACCATTATAAAATTAATTGTATAAATGTTTTAACATTCCGTGTACCTAAATATATGTAATATGTAACTAGAAATAATAACTGTATTACTACAAACATGATCTGACTATTCACAAGCGCTTTTTTAAAGTCTACGTGAATAAAAACCTTTTTTATTTTATTTTTATTTTTATTTAATGGGTGCTGCTTGCGGTAACTGGTCGAACTGCTGTTGGGGTACTCATAATATTTTATTGTTTCATACAGTCGTCGCCTCTGGTACTTCGTGTGACTTATTAATTTTGTAAATGTACGCGGATGTACCCACCGTTTTCTCATCTAGCAAGAGGTTATTCTACTTGCTTGAGTGAAATTTAATGTTATTGTTTATTATCTCACAAGTTTTTAATTCATTAGATGACCACGGTTCTGTGCGTGCATTAGCCTACATAACGCCCATTACAATGTAAGAAAATACATGATATATAAAAAAAAACGAAAACAAAAAGCAAAAGAAGACGAAAAAAGCAAGCCCGGAGTTTCTTTGTGGCTTTCTTCTCCGGGTCGTCCACCTAGGTAGCTAGAGAAAGCCGCAGGTTAGCTAGGGTAGGCTCCTCAGCGGTGAGGATCGCTTTGGCCCCTTAACTCGTGATCCCGTGCAACTGATCACACCCTCTCTTAGAATTCTGTCCTTTTGCCTCAGCGGCCCCCTGAGCTGTGGCCCGAACCCCAAAAGGGTGGCTAAGAGCCTTCTGCGCTAGGCAAATGCTCGTTGCCTTCAATTCTTTAATTTTAATATTGTACAACTAAATTTCAAAATAATAGATTAGTAACTTGTTATTTATTTTAAGATTTAAGAAAATAAATCTGACAAAACAGACCGCACGGACGGACTAATTTATTTTTGTAATTTTTATACTAAGTGGGAGTCGGTCTCGCCTATGAAGGGTTCCGTAGCAGTAAGTAAGTATTCCAGTTGATTAGATGAAAGGTAAATTGTGGTATACGACTTATGACGTATTAAAAAGAAACTACTTACTAGATCTCATTCAAACCAATTTTCGGTGGAAGTTTGCATAGTAACGTACATCATATATTTTTTTGTTTTATCATCCTCTTATTTTAGAAGTTACAGGGGCGGGGGACTCTCATTTTACCACTTTGGAAGTGTCTCTCGCGCAAACTATTTAGTATAGAAAAAAAATGATATTAGAAACCTTAATATCATTTTTGAAGACCTATCCATTGATAGGTATATAGTGTAGTATATGTAGAGTACAACAAGCACAGATAATCCATAACTTGGTTTACATCTAAAACGATATAACTAATTGCGTTTAGTTTGTTTACATAATACTTATGAAGCATGCAACATTATACCTAAGTACTAGCTAGGAAAGGCGTCTACCTCAGCAAATGTTACAGTAAATTGTAATTATTACTGTAACGCTGATCTTCAGATGTTGTTTAAAAAACTACTTTTAAGTAAATTGCAAAATTATCATGCGTACCGACCTGTAGTAGCGTTTGGTTGCGACTCTAACCAAAGGCCTCCGTACATCAAGCGTGATTCCAGCCCCGAATCACCCCTCCCCCCCACTTTCACCACAAAATACACATTTTACATTCATATCAGCCAGTACGTTCATTTCTGTCGCCACGCCATTCTTCGGTGGGCACGTTAAGCTTTCGGTCCCGGTTCTAATTGTTAAACAATGAGGGTGACCAACACATGCGAATATTGCACTAAAAGCTACTTAACAATAAAGATTAAATTACGTACATTAGATTAGTATTTATTTCACGTAAATCAATGCAGTATTACGGAAGTTATGACTGTGAGAAGTTTTGAGCACTTTTAAATTTCCAAGATATCGCGCGCTCTATGCGTGACGTCAGCTATCGGCTCGGTGCCGGCCGCTCCGTGCGCTTGTGCCCCGCGCTATATGAAATATGGAAGTGAAGACGCGCGCGCTGTACTTGTATCATAGCTTTATTTATTAATTTGTTATTATTGTATTACACCAACCTGTTAAATACCTTGTGAGTTACATTATATCTGCACCCTGGAAGAGGGCTACATGGGAGGAAGATTTCCTTACACGACTGACAAACTTTGATTGACTTTAGCATGCGGCGTCAAGAATCCAAA
This sequence comes from Pseudoips prasinana, assembly GCA_951640165.1. Taxonomy (NCBI): domain Eukaryota; kingdom Metazoa; phylum Arthropoda; class Insecta; order Lepidoptera; family Nolidae; genus Pseudoips; species Pseudoips prasinana. The sequence continues at coordinate 29,832,364 of OX621234.1, forward strand.
GTTTCCTAATCTACCAATAATGCTCTCCACTCAGTTACTTACTTATTTTTTTGTTTTCAGTACCTTTTTTATTAAATCTAATAAAGAACTAAATAAACTAATATAAAATAAAAATATAAGTAGGTACATTTTTATATTTATATATAATTCCAAATTTTAATGCCTTTATAGACGACCAAAATAAGACCAAACGGCAGAGAATAAACTTACTCAGTGTAACGTAAAAGCTCCTATTAACGACCCCCTAAAAAGTGTACTCTATTAACGATCTAATTTTTAAATCACTCATATTAGACATAATATAATGTTCCAGAATGTGATACCTTAAAAATTTGTTATTTATTTTAGTTGGGCAACAAAAAGAGTAAAGTTTATGTGTGTAAATAGCCAGTGAAAGAAATAATTTGACAATGAGTGGGACGCACCCGAAATTGACGCACGTTTCATAGTGTCGCGTCTCCGGCCACGTAAGTACACCTAAATATTACTTAAGGAAAATAACACACTAAGAATGGATTGGTCTTCTTGCTATCACATTACAACTGTAACGTATATATTTGTTTTCTAAATTAACTCTTGATATAATACTTCTTATTGGTTTTTGTGTTATAAAATCATGTGTTAATTTAAAGCGGTAATAGAACCCGAATTTCAAAACTTTATTCTAATAACGACCCATGGCGTTGTTAAATTTTGAGAACATTTAGTATTTTTAAATAATATCTATTATAAACTACCTCATTCGATTTTACTTTATTCTTGTTTAATTCTTAAAATTATTTTACTTCGTTAGCTCTATTAACGACACAGCTATTTCTTAAAGTTTTTGTGTAAAACTCGATTCAACGTTAGACAATATCCCTATTATTATAACGATATTATACTGTAAATAACCATTATTATCTGAATTAAAGACTAACTGAGACTAAAAAAATAATATAGTAATGAGATTGAATTTAACAGTATTCCATAAAACGGATATTTTATCTGTTTATTATTAATTTTATTGGTCGCTAATAGAATATTGATTCCTTCATACGTGATTCTATTACCGACTCACAGCTATGACGATATTTTTGGTAGTATTACAGTACACAAAAACATAATGTATATTTTTGAAAAAATTGGCTTATTTCTTGCTAACGTGACGTTTTGAGGGATTTCGTCACAGGCCATATTATTAATGTAAAATAATATTTGCTATCCAGTTTCATTCATGGTTTCATGGCATTGGCTATATTTCATATGTTTTCAAATCAAATAAAATGGCGGGACGGAATGAGGGCCATGTAACTTTTTAAATCTTCTTTCGAAGAATTAAATTCTATATCGTTGATTAATGTCTCTCTCTCTCTTCTCCTAGCCTTATTAATCCCAAGCATCTTGGGGTCAGCTTCTGTATTAAGCGAATTATAAATGTGTTATTATAAAATTAACCTATTATAAAGGTATTTTGTGATTGTATTACAGATAAAAATATTTTTGTTATTGATTTATAATATACTAGCTGGTGCCCGCGACTTCGTCCGCGACAATTTTGAATGATAACCAATATAACTACTTATTTCTAGCTAAATCTAAAAAATATAACTTTCAAAAGAAATAAGCAATATAAATTAAAGAAAACCTAACCTATAAATAACCTAGCTATGAAATAAACTAAAGACTACTTTGCTACTGTTATTAAAAAAAATTACCCGATGTCATCAATTGTCCTTAAGTAAAGTCAGTAAGTCAACTAAAGTAAAATAATAATCAACGATGCATTAATCACAAAGGTAACTCCCATTAGATTAGGTTGACCCGACCTCTAAGTAATATTAATGCAAAATTTGAAGTTAAACCATGCAGTGCTTTTTGAGTTTAGCCCGGACAAACAGACAAAAATTCTAAAAACTATATTTTTGGTTTCGATATCGATAGTAGATCACGCCCCAAGTATCCTTTTAAAAAAATATTCAATGTACAGTTTTGACTTTCCTACGATTTTATTATATGTATAGATAAGATCACAGCTCCTCCCCCGTAGGTGATAGCGTGATAATATTTAGCCTATATGTTGACCCGACCTCTTAGTAATATTAATGCAAAATTTTAAGTTAATCCATGCAGTAGTTTTTGAGTTTAGCCCGGACACACATACAGACGAACAGACAAAAATTCTAAAAAGTATATTTTTGGTTTCGATATCGAATGTGGATCACGCCCCAAGTATCCTTTAAAAAATATTCAATGTACAGTTTTGACTTTCCTACGATTTTATTATATGTATAAATAAGATCACAGCTCCTCCCCCGTAGGTGATAGCGTGATAATATGTAGCCTATATGTTGACCCGACCTCTTAGTAATATTAATGCAAAATTTGAAGTTAATCCATGCAGTAGTTTTTGAGTTTAGCCCGGACATACATACAGACAAACAGACAAAAATTCTCAAAACTATATTTTTGGTTTCGATATCGAATGTAGATTACGCCCCAAGTATCCTTTTAAAAAAATATTCAATGCACAGTTTTGACTTTCCTACGATTTTATTATATGTATAGAAGATATATGTATACATAAGATCACAGCTCCTTCCCCGTAGGTGATAGCGTGATAATATATAGTAGGGTTGTAACGGATCTTCGCCTCCGCTTCCGTTACTGCGGAAGTTCCGCATGAAATCGTACCTTCGCATCCGCCTCCGCCTCCGCAATTTCTTTGCGGAGTTATAACGGAGTTTTATTTACGGCAGAATCATATATCTCTGCATCACCCAAAGGTCGACTGGCATAATATGCCTTTGGCATCAATTCCGCCTTTGTCAACATCATCGTCATATCAGCCGAATGACGCCCACAGCTGGACAAAGGCCTTCTCCAAAGATATACAATTGCCGGTCTTGGGCTATCGGCATCCAGCGACCCGCACAAGATCATCCGGTTCGTGGTCGCAAATCGAGAACCTTTCTGCGCCAGCGGCCGTCCGCTCTACGAGCTATGTGCCCTGCCCACTGCCACTTCAGCTTGGCAATTCTTCGGGTTAAGTCGGTTACTTCGGTTCGCCTGCGAACCTCAGCATTTCTCATGCGATCTCGCAGGGAAACTCCAAGCATAGCTCTTTCCATTGCTCTATGGGTGACCTTGAGCCGCCTGATAAGACCTATAGTGAGCGACGACGTCTCTGTTCCGTTAGTCATCACTGGCATCGCACACTGGTCGAAGACTTTCGAATTGAGACACTGCGGTATTTGGGACGAGAAGTTATTGAGTAGCTTCCCGAATGCTGCCCAGCCAGCAGAAAACAACTTGTAAACATGGCTCAGCATTGTGATGGGTCTGTAATTTTTCAAGAGGGTATTATCGCCCTTTTTGAAGAAGAACACCACCACACCTCTGTGCCATACTTGTGGCGTTTGACCTTCTATTATGACGGTGTTAAATAACTTCTGAAGGGCCCGTCCATCATCACCAGGCGCCTTGTTGTTCTTAAGCTGTTTGAGAGTGATTCTTATCTTGCACATGCTGACGTCCGGGATGTCTTCGGTGAAGTGTCGGGTTAGTCGTGCTCTGAGATCTGAGGCACAACTATCGACAAGTGACTGGGTTCTCGTATACAGCTTTCCATGGAACCTCTCGATCTCTCCCAGCAACTCAGGTCGAGACGTGACGATTCTGCCATCCTCAGTCTTCAGCTTCGTCAGTTGGCTCTGTCCAACACACAGTTCTCTTGCTAACACTTTAAGAGCCTTTATTCCGCTCGATGGCTTCTTTAATACATTTTGTATTAATTGGGCGCGTGTCGCGAGTCAAAGACTTTGAGATCTGTCTGTTGAGCTGCCGGTATCTGGTAGCATCACCAAACGATGTCAAAACCATTTTCCGTGTTTCTTCCTTTAGCTGCAGGGTATAGTCAGAGATCTTTTTGGTTCTGTTTTTACGGCGGGCCTTGAAGACCTTAAACTCAGCCGTATGGACGGCATCTACGAACCTGTCGTGGTATGACTCCACTTCCCCGCAATTCGAGCAGTTCAGTTTTGCAGTTCGAGCTGAAAGGGTTCGGGGTTTTCGACGTGGATGGGTAAAGTTCGGAGCGTAGACTTTATCAGTCGGGACCTCTGGAGCTTGACATTAAGGTTCAATGAGCCCCGTCTGTGATCGCTTCCGCTTTTAACAGTATTTATCACAAAGATGTCATTGAACTTCTGTCTTATCGTCGACAAAATAAAGTCTATCTCGTTTTTTGTTTTACCATCGGGGTTTACCCAGGTCCATTTGCGGCTTCTTGAAAAAGGAGTTCATCATAAAGAGCCCCTCCTTCTCCATGAAAGCCAATGCAAATTGCCCCACTCTCAGCTCATTCCCGAAAAGTTTACCCAGCTTCGCGTTAAAGTCTCCCGTGACCACAGTGAAATAAGTGTTAGAGGAATGTATGGTTCTAGATATATCCTCATACATGACCTCAACCTCATCGTCGGAGCGCGTATACTTGTATGTCCTTCAACGAATAAATTCTGAGTATAAGGTACGCAACCCTAGTCGACACACTCCCGATTTTTACTAAGTTATGGACGAGGGATTTGTGGACTATGAACTCAACACCACCTTGAGACTGTTGGTTGCCCTCCCGGAAATAAATCAAGTACCCGGATTTCAGGATTATCATGTCTCATAGGACTGCAGATAATCCTATTATATTCCACCTGCTCAATTCTTCCTCCAGTTTGATGATTTTGTCGTCGGTTCACAGTGTGCGTGTGTTGTATGTTGCCAGGGCCAGTGGTCGTCAGTTTTAGTAACGCGGAATCTGTCGGGTATTCGTAGCACCTTCTGCCCTGCCGAATACACTGCTGTTACCACGGCTTGGAATAACATGGCTGCCGGGGACTGGGGGCAGCGGTTTGCTTGTGTCCTTCATTTGATCTGCCATAATCGCCACGATTGGCAGACGGGTTGGACTATCGCAATAAGATAGACACGTCCCCCCACGGGATGAGAGTGGGTGGCGATATTCTTTATGGCCGTCAGCCACACAGCCAAAAATTTCCGCCTTTGTAGTTTTGTGTTATAAGTTTCAATAAAATAAAAATAAATCATAGAATAATAATAATGCGCGAGCCGCGACACCCGATTACGACTCAGTCATACGGCCGAATTTTGCTTTGCAATGCAAAGTAATTGTTATTGTTTACTCAAGTCACACCAAGCCAAAAACAAGTGAGGTATGAAAGTGTTTTTATTGAAAGAGATTAAAAAAAATATTAATATTACTCATAAAATACTATTTTTTCACATCCACTTTCACCTTCGCATTCGCATCCGTTAACCTCCGCATCCGCGGAGATGTAATCCGTCATCTTCGCATCCGCATCCGCCTCCGCTAAGACGCCTCCGTTACAACCCTAATATATAAGGTGTAACCAAAATATCTGCCACGGCTGCAATGGGAGACAGTATTGTGTTTATAGATTACAATAGTAAAGTTAAATTATTGATAATATGACATATTTTTTTTCATACAAAAAATTGTACGTATAAATTTGAATTGATTTCATAATGCATAAACCCACTCTGTAGACTTCATTCATAAGTTGTTGCCGCTAAACGATGCCGCTGCGCGCGGGCCACTTTGTTCTCACTGCGCAGCCCCCCGCGCAGGTTAACCCGCTCGTCGCACGCGCTACCGAACCGCCCGGCGCGCGCGGCGCGGCGCGGCGGCGCGGCGTTCGCCAGTCGCACCTCGCCCCCCGCCCGAGCGGTCAATAACCGGAATTTCGCGCGCCTTTAATAAAAATGCCTTCCAGACCACGGTATTCTAATCAAGAACGCCATGAAATGGTATTGTGCTACCGCGAGTGTAACTCTGTAACTGCGCATGCAGTGAACTTATACCAGCAGAGGTTTGGTGTGCGAGTGAGTCATCATACCCTTCTGGATGCCGTGTACAGGTTTAGAGAACACGGCCGTTTTGACCCACCTCCGGCTGACGCAGGCAGGCCTCCATATTCTGCCGAACTCGAAGAGGAAGTGTTGGACTTCTTCCGACATCATCCTCTTGCGAGCACCAGAGATGCTGCTCGAGTGTTCGAAGTGAGCCACGCCTACGTGTGGCGGCTTTTAAACCGGGAAGGGCTCCATCCGTACCACTTTACAAGAGTCCAAGAACTGCATCCACCTGACTACGCGGCCCGCCTCGCGTGTTGTAATTGGATTACGGAAGAACGACGCAATATTCTGTGGACTGACGAGTCCACATTCACACGGGTTGGTATGTTCAACATACACAATGCGCATTACTGGACTGAGGAGAATCCTCGTGTAGTGCGGCCTGATCACTTTCAGACTCGGTTCAGTGTTAATGTGTGGGCTGGGATACTGGGGAACAGAATTCTAGGACCAGTGTTCTTAGACAGACTGAACGGAGAGACGTATCTGCGCTTACTACAAACCCGTGTAAGAAGAATGTTGGAACGTATTCCTCTTGAAGAGATAAGAGATCGAAGAGAGAGAGAAGATTTCGCCATCAGCGTACGGGAATTTTTAAACGGTGTCTGGTACGGCGGTGAAAGATGGATAGGCCGAGGAGGGCCAGTGCCGTGGCCTCCTCGCTCGCCAGATTTAACCCCTCTAGACTTTTTTTTGTGGGGTCGTGTAAAGGACCTAGTGTACGGCCAAACTGGACATGATATTAGAAGTGTAGGAGAACTAAAAAGGCGAATCAAACGCGCATTTAGACTAGTGAAAAGTGAAACGGACACATTAAATAAAGTTAAGAGACATGTACGTAAGCGTGCCTTCATTTGTGTACAACGCGAAGGTGGACTTGTGCAACAGTTTTGTAGATAAGTAGGTAGGGAGTGTGTAAATAACTGTGAATATGGTGCAATTGTTGTAAATAAGATGATTAACTTTTAAACACGCCAAGTTACTATAATTCATCGTTATTTGATATTAATCTAAATTGTACTTACCTATTGTTTAATAATAATAAGAAATAAAATGCGATTCTTACACTAACTTGACAGTCCAAAGCCTGTTATAAGTGTGATGGGAAGTTTATCATCTTATTTACGTAAGTTTTTTGGAAGAATGCAGTAGCTGGTAAGTAAATTCACTTTTAAAACACTTGTGCCTGCGTATTATTACAGATTGTGATTTCAGTTTTCATTCACCGAAGAGAAGCAGTAGTAGTAGAAGAGAGAGCAGTTGTTTTCATTGACGAAGCGATACATTGCGCGTAATTTGTGAACGGTTTTATGCGCAGTAGAGTCGATGTTTATTTAACTACTTTATCTTCTCAAATTGAAATAACTGTTTCGGGGTACGAAAGCTCTTCACTATTGTAATCTATAAACACAATACTACCTCCCATTAAAGCCGTGGCAGATATTTTTGTAACACCTTATATAGCCTATATGTTGACCTGACCTCTTAGTAATATTAATGCAAAATTTGAAGTTAATCCATGCAGTAGTTTTTGAGTTTAGCCCGGACATACGTACAGACAAACAGACAAAAATTCTAAAAACTATATTTTTGGTTTCGATATCGATTGTAGATCACGCCCCAAGTATCCTTTTAAAAAAATATTCAATGTACAGTTTTGACTTTCCTACGATTTTATTATATGTATAGATAAGATCACAGCTCCTCCCCCGTAGGTGATAGCGTAATAATATATAGCCTATATGTTGACCCTACCTCTTAGTAATATTAATGCAAAATTTGAAGTTGATCCATGCAGTAGTTTTTGAGTTTAGCCCGGACATACATACAGACAAACAGACAAAAATTCAAAAAAGTATATTTTTGGTTTCGATATCGAATGTAGATCACGCCCCAAGTATCCTTTAAAAAAAATATTCAATGTACAGTTTTGACTTTCCTACGATTTTATTATACGTATAGATAAGATCACAGCTCCTCCCCCGTAGGTGATAGCGTGATAATATATAGCCTATATGTTGACCCGACCTCTTAGTAATATTAATGCAAAATTTGAAGTTGATCCATGCAGTAGTTTTTGAGTTTAGCCCGGACATACATACAGACAAACAGACAAACATTCTAAAAAGTAATTTTTGGTTTCGATATCGAATGTAGATCACGCCCCAAGTATCCTTTTAAAAAAATATTCAATGTACAGTTTTGACTTTCCTACGATTTTATTATATGTATAGATAATTAGTATGCAGGTAATGAAAAAGTAAACTTTTAATTATTTGAAGACTGTTTTCTGAGATTGGTTACATTTTAATTAATTAAAATTACAAAAAGTAAGTTCTCTAAGCTTTGCAATAATTAAATATTTCCATATTGTAATAATGGTGATCTCATAACTATTGTTATTATATAATATATACCCTAAAATACATTTTTTATTTTATTTAATAGTAGAGAAGTAGTGACATCTTCGTAGCGGTCGGTAAAAGAAGTAAAAAAATCGGTAATAGAATCTTGCCGCATATTATGGGTCGGTAATAGAATCAACTACTCTTTTGGATTAAATAATTATTTAGTAATTATTGCGTTATTGAATATTGAATTTAATTACTGAATTGCAAAGAATACTTTGTTGAGATTAATTAAAAAATATAACATCTTATCTAACATAACAGCTTATATCTATTTTTTTAAAGTGAATCCTAAGACAGCTAAAACTGGCGGTAATAGGAGCTTTTACGTTAAATCTTCAAAAGTGTTAACGATATGTCTAGTATTAAGGATAAAATGAGGGCCGGTACTATTATATTTCTAGCAAAATGTTTGTAAAATTTTGTACACCATCTCCAAGTCCAACTTACGTACGCAGGTAAGTACTATACCTACTCAGCGGCACGCTAACAGCTGTAGATTAATACCACTGTCATTCTTAACGGTTTTTTTTTCAAAGAAAATAATAATACTATAATACTTTACAAACATATAATATACGGACACAAATTACATCCAGACTCTGAACAACTATTTACGGGCTACACAAATAGTTGTCCGGTGCGGGAATCAAACCTCGGACACACAGCGGCGATTGTCTTAGCCGCTGCGCCACACTTGCAGTAAATTTTACTTCACTTATATTCAACATACCTATTTTTGCTTATTAAGTATTAGTGGTTAAAGTCAAAGGTAGATAATAATAACGAAATATTGTATAAGTAGGTAAAATATTTCGTGGTTATTATATATTTTTTCCAAATATCCAATGTTTAATCTAGGTCAGTATTAGGTTAGGTAACATTCACCTATTCTCATTAAAAGAATACGACATGGTTGGTTTATATGTTTATTAAAACATCCTGATGTCAAGGTTCCTGATAGATAATAACAAAATGTCTCTTATTTAGAAGAATCAATAAACTATTTGTTATAAGATTAATTTGTAAAATCCTTAAATGACAAAGGTAGGTAAACTTAAAAAAGTTTATCTACCTTTGTCAGAAGTTGATTATAAAATGCACCAATAGATAACGTAGTGATTTATGAGAAAAGTATAAATAGAATAGTTATTGACATCAAAATAATATTCATAACAAAATGCAATAGTTTTCAGTCCTATTGAATCCTGTCTGCGTATTGCGGTCATCCATTTCTTCCTTATCACATTTGAATTACAACTCTTGGGCACTGCACAGCATTTTCTAATAATTTTCTCGTAATAAAATCGCAAGTACGAGCCACCAGCAGCGGTGATTAAATGAATAGTACCTAGATTTGTACTCGCAAAGCGGCCGGCGCGCTGCGTGAGGGGCTACGTGACGTCACAGCGCGATCAAACGCCGCTTGCGGTTTGAAATAATATCGCTCGAAAATGCTTACTTTGATTGCTATTATCTCAGCTGTCTTTGGGAATATAAAAAAGTAAAAATGCAGATGTTCTTGTATTTTCTTCTAGATTACTTTCGCATACCCAGAATAAAACATTGGCCAGGCTCATTGGAAATCGGTTTGTGGATAGTGGCACGAGAGTATTTAATATTTGTTTTGTGTCTGGGTGTAATTTATCTAAAACTAGCTGTACCCTGCGCGCGTTGCTACGACACTACCTAAAAAAATATATTCAATGGAGTGGCAGTAGCGCCATCTGCCGAAGATTAGTCGTACCTCTAATGGCAATGAAAGACTACGGTTAGCAACAGTCTGGTTTATAGGCCATTGAGCTTAATCTACCCACCACCCTAACAACTATTATACTTAGTCAACTATATTGAAATACCGACAGAACGTCACACTTCTCCCCCTTAGGCTAACAATTACATGTTTCATGTTATCATTTAAAAGTGCACAATGAAATTATAGTCGAATGTACAGACGGCAGCACATCAAGCTACCCCCCTTTGACCTTGAACGCTTTATGAGCAACAACAGCGGGAATCGTGCGAAAGAGATAGAGACGTTTTTGTCAATTCGTACTTGTAATGTTTCGTGCTGCAGTGCCGTAGTACTAATATAGTTATCTATGTGCAGTGCGTAAGTGAGCATGGGTGCGTATGCACGTTGTCGCTGTGTAGAATAAGATACCTTATTCTTGACCACAGGTAGCTGCATGAATTGAGGTAGAATATCATACCTATCACTTCGATTGAATCATTGAATAGAACTAGGACTTCGAAGTTTGTATGAAATTCCGTGTCGAGTGAACGGTCTTAAGAGCTTGACTCTGCAGGACATTTCATACAATTTTTAAAGTCCTTATTATTCGAAACGGCTCAACCTGATTCAATAAAACTTACATGTCTAAGCAGAATACCTAGTCTAAATTGTAAAAAAAAGTTTTAAGGAACCATCTATTTGTATGGAAACCTTGAAAATGACGTGGGTAATTGTGCTCCACTACTCTTTTTAGGGTTATACGGGACCCTATATCTCCGCTGTCTGTCTGTCTGTCACCAAGCTGTATCTCATGAACCGTGATAGTTAGACGGTTGAAATCACAGATGATGTATTTCTGTTACCGCTATAACAACAAATACTAAAAAATAAAATGAAATTTAAGGGGGTTTCCCATACAACAACCGTGTTTTTTTGCCGATTTTATAGATAATGGTATGTACGGAGCCCTTCGTGCTCGAGTCCGACTTGAATTTGGACGGTTTTTTGAAAATGTTATCTACTAACTAGGTATTTACATCATTTGTGTGACATTGTCCCTAGATATTATTATTATTATTATATATTTACTCGTATGTGTCGGTTGAGGGAGAGGGAATCAGGTATTATTTAAGGGACGTATTGTGCAACTGTGCTAATATGCGCTGTTGTGGCCCTTGGGGCTATATATAGCCCAATGCAGTGCAATGGCAACACGGCGAGGATATGCGGGAAGTGCGGGAGAGGGGCGTACACATCTAGGAACTAGGTAGCCACGCGAGGTTGGCTTCCTACGAAGCGCATTTAACTGACATAGAATAATTTTAGAAGAACATCATAAGTAGTGAATTTAAGAAACCTACTTATGATACCTAAAGATACAATTACTATGTTTATCCCAAAATAAAAACAATGTCCACCCGTACCAAGCCTTTTTTTTACGTGGTGGAAATGCCATTCGCCCGTTGTGTAGGGCCGACCCACTAAAACCACCACGGTAGCCAGCCTCACAGTGTCTGTAGCGGGGGCTCTGGGTACTCGTGAACGATCTCACCAGTGGCCCCGCAAACTGAGCGTCTGAGACTCTCCCCCGGGGACGGGAAGGGCCCGAATGCCTCCCCCTTCCCCATCACGCACAACCTGAGCTACAGCAGGTTACCTCTTCCCGGGACCGCCTATACCAAGAGACGAGTGGAGTGCCCTTCCTCCAAACGCGAGCGATCCCAGGGGCGGTGCCTAGCCGGGGAGAAGCCAGCCGGACGCCGCATACTCTCTCGCGCTGAGATTAGCTCCCAGCGCCAGACCCGTACCAAGCCTACACGGGCCGATAGTTACTAACATATGGGGGAACTTTATAACGTGAATTATGCAAAGTTTGTTGCTTTTAAATGCAAGGTTAATGCTACGCTTGTAAGTAGTATTTTAATTAAAATATTAATCTGTTATTGTATAGACTTTGTTACATCCTAAAATATTTTATAAATATTAAAATAGAGTTTGTTTCGCATAATCAGGGGTGCAGAAAATAAACACACCTAGGAAAGTTTTTTACGGGAACGCATGGTAAAAAGCTGGAAAAATAATAAAATGCAGAATAACAATCTTAATTTTTTTATTGTTAAACATACATTTTTATGCTATTAAAAACTTAAAATCATATACTCTAAATTAAACTATACAATAGATTAAAAACAAGTAGGTAATGTAAATTTTTACAAACTTTTATACAGTTGCTATTAAGCTGGAAAAATAATAAATACCTAAAAACAATCCTAATCTTTTTATTTAAAAACATACATTTTTATGTTATTAAGAACTTAAAAACAAACACTCTAAATTACAATATACAATAGGTTTTTTAAAACTAATATATCTACAATAGATTAAAGTAACAAGTAGATAATATTAATTTTTACAAACTTTTATACAGTTACTATTACCAATATTTGCTAAACAATTTAAATGCTGCCGCCAAGCAAGAGTAAGTTTTTACCTATGTAGATTAGTATAATTTGAATAGGCTATTACGTATAAGACCCGGCGCCCATTGGCGGCACGGAACGGCAAGGGATTTTGTGATACAGATGATTTCGGTCTTATATCCTAGGGCATCCTCCGGCATGCTCTGGCACGGCGAAACATTCCGAAATGTGAACGCTAAGCATGATAAAATACGATCATTTGCGCTTACTAATATTATTTGCCGTGCCGTACTAACAGTGGGCGCCGGCACTAAATTTTGAATTAAAAATCTCAAGAACATAAAAAGTGTACGAAATAATATAATTTCAAAATGTTACGGTCAAACCACTTTTTTCGTCAACAAAGATAACTATATTATTAGCTCAGGCAAAATTATAATATTCTAGGCAAAAACCTACTCTTGCGTTTTTCTACGCATGGTTCATAAATTTTTTTTTGGCGCGCGGGCAGCATTTCTTCCCGTCTTCCTTCAGTCGCCTTCATACAGTGTCCATCGATATCTAAAACAAAGAAAAATTTGTAAATTTTATATATACATCTGTTTGTATAGAAATTTTAAATCGACGTAATTTAGCTCTAATGCTCTATTTTGAAAATGTTGTCTATTAAGTATTTAGATCACCCGCCTCGCCGCGCGGGGCCACACCCACCGCATTATTTTAGTATTGTATTATTTTCGTTATATTTACATTTATAATTAGTTATGTATGTTTTGAATGGAATGTCCGATTTTAATCATTTAAGAAGTATTTTACGGGTTATGAAATGGCCTTTAATAAAATATCATTTAATAGAATAAGGATTAATACAGAGATATAAATAATATGGTTTGATTATTGTCGGCATTTTTATCAACTTTGAAATGTAAAAAAGTAGTTATAATGGCATAACTACAGTAGTTGGACATATGGTATCGCGGAATTTTTGTAGATACTATACGTTCTATAATACTGTAGAACATTTTTTTGTTCTCAATATCAATAGTTTCTGCCGCGTACGTGATCACAGTTTTTATTGACTATTTTTTTCATACTTTGTGTTGCATTTTTATTAGGGATCCCTATTTTTTTTTTGATAATGTAATAGCCTATGTCACTCAGTGAAGAAGCAGCTTTTTAATGGTGAAAGAATTTTTGAAATTAGTCCAGTAGTTTTGTGTGAAAACATTACAAACACATACAAAAAAACAAATGTTTCCTTTACAGTAGTGTCCTCCCGGCCGAAAATCGGCCACGGCGGCCATTCTCAATGGAGTTTAGGCAATTACACAGGACATTCCATCACTCTCATGATCCGATGGGAAGACTAGCGACACGACCGGAAAGAGGTCAGGCACAGGACCAACAGCTTACGTGCTCTCTGAGGCACGGGGGTGTACTACCGCCAACTCCCAGACTTTAGGCTTGCAGTGAGAAATTTCTTTTTACGGAACAATCCCAAAATCACTTTTTGGTCGGAGCCGGGATTTTAACCCAGGACTTCATGATCTGCGGTTGAACACGCTACCGTTAGAGCAACGAGGCAGTCTCTTTATACCATTAGTTTAGAGGTTTTGATATAGGTATATACTTTACCTAATGTTAAAGCAAAACCGTGCTTAGTAGGTAGGTATTTTAACGTCACTATTGGAACTATGTCCAGCAACCATGTTCGCGGAGCTTTATTAAAAACTAGCTAATAAAATAATAATTTCCTATAAATTTAAACATTATTATGAAATTATAACGTCATTACACATTTTATATTATATAAACTAATATAAAGTAAAGCTGTAAGGAGGTAATAAGTTTTAGATAATTATTTGTTTTAAACAAAATGGGGCACTTAGCGGGAGTCAAGGTCATGAGCGAAGTAACTAAAATCAAATATAAAAATACTATTTTCGTCCTTAAAGTTACAAACATTGTGCATCATAATTGCATAACAGAAGACGGAACGTTACAAGTATTTGTTCGGTTCTCGATCGGCTTTGCGTTCGGTTTGGAACATGTTCGGAAATTCGTTCGCTTATACTTATTTATAATCTCTTACTTGAAACAAACATTTAAGTTTACGTTCATACAGCATAATTATATGCGTCCTTATAGCTATGTTTTCATCTTATATATCTACCTACTGACATGACTTACAAAACCTTACTCGTAAAACTTTAATTACTACCTATTTGTTTATCGCACTCGCACTAATTTAAAATAATTCTAAAACTTGCTAATATTTGACAATGTCCTATAGTCAAACCTATGTCTTGCTTAATCATGTAATATCACAAACTTCTAAATAAATCGGAAATAATTGTATGTTATCATTCCTATCATTGACCTATATGTATTCTATATAAGTCTATGATTCCTATAGCGAATGATGATGATGATGTCCTCCCAGCCGAATTTCGGCCACGGCGGCCATTCTCAATGGAGTTTAGCCAATTACGCAGGACATATTATAGTTCACAAGTGTGTGCGCAAACACAGGGGCAATTTATATATCATCACTCTCATGATCCGATGAGACGACTAGCGACACGACCGGAAAGAGGTCAGGCACAGGACCGACAACTTTACGTGCTCTCCGAGGCACGGGGCTGTAATACTGCCAACTCCCAGACTTCCGGCTGATACTGAGCAATTTCTTTTTACGGAAAAATCCAGAAATCACCTTTTGGACCAACCCGGGATTTGAACCAGGACCTCATGATCTGTGGTTAAACACGTTACCGCTAGACCAACGAGGCAGTCTCTTTACACCAATAGTTTATAGGTTTAGATATACATATCTACATACCGACCTACTTTACCTAATCTTAAAGCAAACCCGTGCTTAGGTAGGTAGGTATGTAGGTATATTTTAACTTCCACTATCGGAACTATGTCCAGCAACCATGATCGCGGAGCTTTTTTAAAAACTAGCTAATAAAATAATATTTTCCTATAAATATAAACATTATTATGAAATTCATTCATTACACATTTTATATTGTATAAACTAATACCTATAAAGTAAAGCTGTAAGGAGTGAATTAGTTATAGATAATTATTTGTTTTAAACAAAATGGGGCACTTAGCGGGAGTCAAGGTCATGAGCGAACGAGTAGGTAACTAAAATCAAATATAAAAAAAAAAAACAAATTTCGCCCTTCAAGTTACTAGCATTGTGCATTATAATTGCATAACAGAGGACGGAACGTTACAAGTATTTGTTCGGTTCTCGATCGGCTTTGCGTTCGGTTTGGCACATGTTCGGAAATTCGTTCGCTTATACCTACTTATAATGTCTTACTTGAAACAAACATTTCTGTTTACGTTCATACAGCATAATTATATGCGTCCTTATAGCTAGCTATGTTTTCATCTTATATACCTACCTACTGCCATGACTTACAAAACCTTACTCGTAAAACCTTAATTACCTACTATTTGTTTATTGCACAGTAGGCCGTTTACTACACCAATATTCACTACGACTAGGCGACTGCCTCGTTGGTCTAGCGGTAGCGTGTTGAACCGCAGAGAATGAGGTCCTGGATTTAAATCCCGGGTAAGGCCAAAAAGTGATTTTGGGATTTTTCTGTAAAATGAAATTTCTTAGTATCAGCCCGAAGTCTGGGAGTTGGCGGTATTATACCCCCGTGCCTCGGAGAGCACGTAAAGCCGTCGGTTCTGTACCTGACCTCTTTCCAGTCGTGTCACTAGTCGTCCCATCGGATCATGAGAGTGATGCAATAGAAAGTGCCCCTGTGTTTGCGCACATACTTGTGCACTATAATTTGTCCTGCGCAATTAGCTAATCTCCATTGAGACTGGCCGCCGTGGTCGAAATTCGGCTGGGAGGACATCATCATCATCATCATTTGCTATAGGAATCATAGACTTATATAGAATACATATAGGTCAATGATAGGAATGATAACATACAATTATTTCCGATTTATTTAGAAGTTTGTGATAAATATTACATGATTAGGTAAGCAAGACATAGGTTTTAACTTTAGGACATTGTCAAATATTAGCAAGTTTTAGAATGATTTTAAATTACATTCTAGTATTTATGAAAAGGAATCCTTTTCTCCTTTTAATTGAACAGGGGCTAATATCGGCCATTACGTAGGTATTATTGATCGCTAGACTAATCACAGGTCCAAATACCTATATTAATTATGATGTTGATTAATTAAGGTTTCAATACAGTCCAACACAAACCAGTAAATGCCGATACAGTCCAATAAAGTAATCCAATACAGTTAATCATTAGTTATTTCCGATTTATCCATATAGTTTAGATTCGTTTTTGATAATATTATTTATTGGATTAGGTATTTTAGGTAAAACATTATTTTATTAAATAGGGAGGTTGGTTACAAAATGGACTCACGCTGTACGAAGATGAGGTGACTCTTGTGCTGAGGAATGGATTCCCTGAAGAAGCAGCGGTTATAGCCGCATCGTCTGCCGCTGTGGTTGCTCTCGCGTAGAGTTGGCGGTGGTGGGCTTCGACAGTGCCACTTTCTTGCCACCGCCAAAGCCAGAACCTTACAGTTTTTTTCTGGAACAGAACCAATAGCTATAGTTTATTTGCGTATTATTACTCAATTACCTAATATAAAGATGTGTTAATTAATTATATAAACCCCTACAATAAATGATAGGTAACCTATCATTAAATCGGTCTCTTAAAATATACAAAGTTTATTTATAATGAGATACAGTAAGATTGAATACGTATTTAAGTGTAAATATAACATTTCATCCCTAGGCTGCTGAAAGCCATGTGACAATATTTATTGTATTATACAGTATATATATATATATATTTCTTTAAAATGGTTTTAAAAGTATTGATGTTATCACAGTTTTTTTATGTCATCAGGTAATCTATTAAAAAGCTGTGCCCCCTCAAACAATAGTGTTGTTTTGCCGTAGACAGTCCGTTCAGCCATTAGTTGCAGTTAGTTTTTTTTTTTAATTATTTACAGAACAGGATTACTCTCAATGCGATAGTGAATTACGGACCATTCCCTTTTTGCAAAAGGAGAAATTGTCTCTGCAATTATTCTACAGGCAAAAAGAAAGTGCGTAATTTGGTAGGTATTTACTGTAAAGTGTAAAATCCCATTACTACTTACAGGTTTATCAACTTTCGCTTAGAAAACGAATAAATAGAATCAGTTCATCGAATTTTGTTTAATTAACTCAGAATTAAAGCTTTTACGGTTACTCCACCTTTCAGTGGCACAGCGTTAAAAACTTACTAATCAGGAACTAATTATGAAAAAACACAAGGACTTATCCTTTCTGCTTACTTAGGTATTTCGAAAATTCTATACCTAGCACCATATGATACATTTTTGCAATATTAGACGTTGTTTATTTTAAATAAATAATTATAAGCACAAGAATATCACTCACCGTTATGCCCGTCTGCCGAGAAATATTCACTGGAACGGAGGGCTAGACTAGAGCGATATACTATCCGTATTTATATCCTATATTTATCACACACTCATAAACTGAGAAGAGATTAATTATAGTAAGTAATACGCGCCACCGCACACACGCACAACTCCACGATTTTTTTATGACGACTGACGAGTGACGTATTGCATAAACAAGCGAGGTGACGAGCGACGTTCGATTAATGTCGTTAAAGATCGGAAAACTAGGGGGGCAGTGTCAGCGGTGTGATTCCTAGTGAGATATGATAATTGGCTCCTTATTAAGTATGTGTGCAACCATTGGGTAATTTTAAAAAACTCCACCAATCATGTCAATTATTGTTTCTTTCTAACACTCCGTGCCGCGTCGTAGTTTAGATATGTATAGGGGTTAGCTTGATGTGCTGGCGTGTGTACCATTGTGGAACTTTAGTCGTATTCCTTGCATGAAGTGTACGACTGCACGAGTGGCGCTCCGGCTAAGATAGTCGCCTCGCCGCTTCGTGTCGCGGGTTCGAGTGCCGTGCCGGACATCGATTTGTGTGACCCATAAATAGTTGTCAAAGTCTGGCTGGATGTAATTAGTGTCCGTACTTTACAAACATATAATGTTTGTAAAGTACCCCGCGACACAGGGATAATTTACCTAATGCGGGCGTTGTCTTTAAAAAAAGTGATGGAATGTATTAAGATTCGAGTAGAAAAGATAAGAAACGTAACGCAAAAGACAGAAATAAATATATTTAGACGACGCATCGTACTGGAATAAAAAAGGGCCATCTGTGACGCGTCAAGCGGTGTCGGCGACAGCTTCGGCTCAGGCTGAGGTGACGCCCCTTGGCCCACCTTACAGCCTTCACCGCTTCACGCATCTTCAAATACATCGGTCCCGGACCCATTACCGCACTCTCCAACACTACCGCCTGTGGAATCAAATCCTGAGCTATACGCTGCTCAATCCAGATTAAGAATATCTATCTTTGTTAGTACAGGGTAGAATTTGGTCCGCGTGACGACGCTACTCTGTCCCGTTACCCACATCTACTTTATAAGAACAATCTTGGCTTGTGACCATTTTCCCTCCTTGCAGTATAACCGCGGGCTAGCACAGTATCTCCTAGAAACCTTCGTTGGCGTATGCACAATACTTTGCTGAAGATCATCACATAATCAAATGTTTGTTGTGGATATAAATTGTGTCCGTCTATTATATGTTTTTAAAGTAAGATATGTCTTAAAAAAAACTGCACAGTTTACGATTTTATAACGGACATTCAGCCAAACATTCATTTTTATTTATATAAGATAAGATATATAAATACTGCTGTGTGGTGACGGCGACAAATATCGGAATCAGAATATCATCACCCCATCTCATCCCGTGGGGGGCGTAGAAGTCGACCCGAGGGAATATCTACCAGAGGATGGGCAGCAGCTTCCTTCTGATTGCTATGACCATCTTACTGCGATTGCCAACCCGCCTGCCAAGCGTGGCGATTATGGCACATCCCCCCAAGATGATTCTTGAGGGAGGCTTGTCCAGCAGTGGACTTATTTAGCTGTAATGATGATGATGATATACATAATATGTTGTGTATTTGGGCAGGCCCCCACCAGGTGGACCGACAATTTTACAAGGGTCGCGGGTTGCAGTTGGTACGTTGCGTCCAGCAGTGGACGTCTTACGGCTGATATGATAATGATGATGATAATATCTACATGTATATATAAATTTATATAAGTATGTTTTTCTTTTATCTGCTTGCCATAGTACATATTAACTAGTTGGGGATCAGATGACAATGTGTTAGTTATCCCGAACATTAAAAAATGGTACCTATTGACTTGCCGACGCGACGTCCAAGCAATCCTGTGATGACGCGACAATGTTTACAGGAGAGTGCAATCGGGTTTTAATTTTATGCATATTGAAAAATAATACTCATAGTAAAAACCAACCAAGTTAGACTAATACAATCAGGGTTCCATTTATAAGTAATTATGGTTAAAGTTAAATTGTATAATAGAGCAGAAATTTCGTTTCGCATATAGGACAAAATCACAAAGAATTATTTTAAAAATCCCACGGAAACTACTGGGAAAATACCTACTCGCACCTACTCGCACATCATCGCATGTTTTTACATTCTCTTTGCGCCTAACGATTTTCATCCAATAAACATCACAATAGGACATGATTAATATGTTAAAGGCTTAATTATGATATTTTTACTGCATACAATTTTAACACGCAACACAAAAGACCACTATTTGCAAAAATAAATTGTGTTATGATTTAATTTTCAGTTTCAGTCTGCGGAAGGCACGTCAGTTCCGACAGTTCGGAATTATTCGTCCGTTAATTTTCAAAATAGCGCTTTTGTCAATGGCTCAAAGTTGTTATCTGCTTTGAAATTTAAGACCGAAGTTCCGTGGTAGAAATGAAATCGTCACGAAATGGAAAATAGGTAATAATAATGTAACATGTTATAATATCCTGGGACATTATTTATTAATGGGAAATAAATTGTGGCCAACAGAGTTAATGTATCATTAGTTAGTTGTTTCAATAGTACTTTTTGTCTTTACTACATATACTTACTACTTTTCTTTTGTAAATACATACTTATATCGATAATTACACCCAGACTTAGAACAAACAGACACGTTGATGTGTAAAAATGTCTGCCCTGGGTGGGAATTGGACCCACGACCTGCGGCGTGAAATGTAAGTATCTACCAACCACGCCAACCGCCCCATCATTGATATATACAGACGCCAGCACATCCAAGTACCCCAATCTGTCAAATTTAATATATAGATTTTCAACTTTATCACAAAAGCATAAGGTTCACTTTCAATTGGGGAAATTTGACAGATACGTCAGTACTTTATACGTTTCAAAGCTGTAATACGTTGTTGCGGTAGCGTGTTCAATAGCAGATAAGGAGTTCCTGGGTTCAAATCCCGGCCAATAATTGATATTGGGATTTTGCTGTTCATTTTTTATCTCTAAGGTTTTTTGTTGCAAATAAAAATAATTTCAATAACAATTTGTAGTAGGTACTTAGATCATAAATACGGATCAAACCAAATTTGATTTACGAATTGGGTTTCATTAAAATGTTGCACACAAATGGCACTTTCCATTTTAAACCTTTTAGATATATTACAAAATTTTCGTTTATTTTGCACATCTCCAAAAGTATTTTACCTAAATATATGTAGATTAAACCTAAACAATGTCAGATTGAATTTGTTGTCAATTATAAGAAAGTCTTAGGCTTCGTATAGAATTTCAATAATTAAACCTTAACATAATCTCCTTGAGAATAACATAATAGAAGCTAGCTAAATATCACTACTATTATAAAATAAATTGCCGTGTACCTAAATATCTGTAATAAGTAACTAGAAATAATAACTGTTTTACTACAAACATGTTCTGACTATTGACAAGCGCTTTTTTAAAGTCTAATTGAATTTAAACAATTTTTTTTTCAGCGCATACAACTAAAGCAATATTTAATCCTGTCGAGTGCACTCAAGCTTCATAAAGCTAGAATAACCTAGATCCTATTTTGTCTTTATATATCGAGCACAAATATATATCCAATAGATATCCAAAGTTACAAGCATGGCTCTTCAAATATTCGTTATTTCCCAAGTTGACTGCCTCTTTAGTCTAGCGGTAGCTTGTTCGACCGCAGATAATGAGATCCTGGGTTCAAATCCCGGGTCGGGCCTCAAAGTGATTTTAGGAATTTTCCGTAAATAAATAATTCTCAGTATCAACCCGTACTCTGGGAGTTGGCGGTATTATAAGCCCGTGCCTCGAAGAGCACGTAAAGTTGTCGGTCCTGTACCTGACCTCTTTCCGGTCGTGATGACTAGATCAGATCATGAGAGTGATGGAACAGAAAGTGCCCCTGTGCACACACTTGTGCACTATAATATGTCCTGCGGAGTTGGCTAGTCTCTATAATAATAATAACAATAACTAGGAGCAATGTCACACAGATCATCCTAGCCCTAAACTAAGCAAAGCTTGTACTATGGGTACCAGGCGACAATATACATACTTATATAGATAGATAAATACTTATATACATAGAAAACATCCATGACTCAGAAACAAATATTCGTGCTCATCACACAAATATTTGCACTTACCGGGATTCGAACCCAGGACCACCAGCTTCGTAGGCAGAAGCACTACCAACTAGGCTACGCTATTCAGAGTGAACGCCGCGCCGCGCCGTGGCCGAAATGCGGCGTAAGTACTTTTTATTCTGTGCCTGGAGGATGTTATTTCCCTACTATTTGGATACACAATTTTTATCAGACTTACAGCTTAGGGTAGAAGGCTCTTACTGATTCACCTGACAGTAGATGCGAGCTTGAGCTCGAGGCTTTTAGGATATAGGTAAAGGGCATATCATCGATACGAATGCATACAAATGTCCATGGACGACGCTGGTTGTCGCTGCGCGTTCATAATCCTACCCTCGAATTCACAATTAGATTTGACAGATGATTCAGTAAGTAAACGATTTTGCCTCAACAGCGCCCCTAGCGATCCCTTGTTGAATAAACGCAGACTAATGACAAGCGTGTGCCTATTCTTGTGCACGTGTGGCGCAGCGGCTAAGACAGTCACCTCGCCGCTTCGTGTCGCGGGTTCGAGTCCCGCACCGGACAACTGTTTGTGTGACCCATATATAGTTGTTCTGAGTCTGGATGTAATTTGTGGCCGTCTATTATATGTTTGTAAAGTACCCCCCGACATAGGGATTAGATTACAAAGACAACACCCCCACGTTGTATTTAAAAAAAAACACAAAAAAACAACTACTGTTCAGCCCCACAGGTTATGTTTTGCAAACTCATAGGTATTATATAAGTTTGCAAAACACGAAACATGTGAACTGATTGGTAAAATAATTGTTTATCTAAGTTTAACTTGATTGTAGGCTAGGTGCATATCCCGAAAACTATTTTGGAAACAAGTATCTCAAACGGAGGGTTCGAGTCCCGCGCCGGGCAACTATTTGTGTGACCCATAAATAGTTGTTCTGAGTTTGGATGTAATTTGTGTCCGCGTATTATATGTTTGTAAAGTACCCCGCGACACAAAAAGAAAATATTAACTATGCATAAATGCGATCGGCTGATTTATTATGCATTGCCCATTGGATACCCTTTTTTTCAACATTTTTCACAACCTGGTATTCTATTATACTTTGTTTAGTTTCAAGGACAGATCACGCTGCAGAGCTGATTCAATTTGTAACGCTTAAGTTACTAACTGATGAGGATACCGAAGATTCTAATTTATCTCATAACATGTCACGTCAACCATCCACGATTTTGTAAATGTCAAAATGTGTGTTTAGGTACGACCAACACTACTACTACTGTACAGACGTCAGCACATTAAGCTACCCCAATCTGTCAAATATTCCCAATTGAAAGTGAAACTTATGCTGTTGTGATAAAGTTGAAAATATATACAAGAAATTTGACAGATTAGGGTAGCTGGATGTGCTGGCGTCTGCACTATTCACGACATAGTAGCTAAGCAAACACTAGGACACCTCACATTTGTTTTAATATAGTTACTTCAAAGACACCACGTACATTTAGATAAATAATCTCTTATCAGACAAATTCTAAAATAATCTGTGTATAACTATTTTATAACTTGTGAGTTAAGTAATACCGACCTTAGTAAATAAAAATGTGCTGTCGCTAAAACTATGGATGTATTCATTTTATTAAGCGGGTAGACTGAATAAAAGTAAGCAACTGTTTCGACTTTTAGCGCCTTCACATCAACCTACGGAATTGACTCAAGCCCTAAGAGATGTGATTAAGTTCCACTCAATGATATTACCTTACCTTCCGATTTCAAAATATTACCTATCAGGTTATTTAAAACAAGGCTGAAGGCATGGCTTTTGGAGAAAAAAAATATTATTCCGTTAATGAGCTATTGACATACAAAACGAAAGTGTAATTTAATATTAATGATGTTATATAACTGTATTTTCTTTCTTTAATTGTTAAATAATAATTATTTATTTAATATAATAGAAATAATAATATCCTGGGACTTTATTTATACACGGTCATCTGATCCCAAACTAAGCAGAGCTTGTACTATGGAAACCAGATACCTGATATACTACATATACTATTTTTCTTTTTGTAAATACATACTTATATATATAATTTACACCCAGACTCAGGACAAACAGACATGTTCATGCACACAAATATTTGTCCCAGGTGGAATCGAACCCACGACCTCCGGCGTGAAAAGCAAGCATTTGCCAACCACGCCAACAGGCCCGTATTTTTTTATTATGTATACATAACATAGAGAATCTGTAATGTAATTAATTTAATTTGAATTAGATAGTTTGACATTGTGTTTATTTGCATGCCTGTGATCAAAATATGAGGACTATATTTTTTTAACATCTTTATAACTATATTTATAGCAAATAAAGAAATTGAATTGAATTGAATAACACAACACCAGTATCCGAAAAAATGTCCTTAGGGATAAATTAAAAATTGTCCTTCACTCCTGAGACGAAATATTGTATCAACAGGACATAATATAATTCGGTTAGCTACGGTAATGGGTACGGAAGAAAACAAGAACACTTCAATTATACTTATATTATAACTAATTAATACTGTATAACACAATGTCAATTATTAAATAATTGCTATTCCAAATACATAAGTAAGTAAGAGTAACAGTAACAGGGGAACTACTTAGAAAAGTCCAGTGGACAAATTTATAACAAAAGGGGTCAAGGATATCGCCGCGTTCGAAGTAGTCAGGTTGACATCGCTCGTGTGAAGACTTAGCGATGTGCCCTACGGGAACCATAGGTTCTAACCTTATTGATTATTCTAACTCGGTATCAGACCGAGTTCGTCTGTTAGCTAACTTAGACCAGCTTAGCTACACTGGCTTCCTTCGAGGCGACCGACCCCGTATGAGACTAAAATGAACTTTTATATATGCTATTGAAGGTGAAAACTTTACTTGCGCGATGTAGAATTCGCTTAAACAAGAAAGTATGATTGAAACCAAACTATTACAACATTTTGTATTTTATTTGTACTACGTTAAGAAACAAAATAATTTAACACATAGGCTGGCGTTTATCTGACTTCTGTCCACAACTCATCCTACTGTTACATTTAACATTATAAACATTCGAGTATTTAGACCATGGAGCTAATACAAAGCAGTACTCGTGGTAGTAGTAAGACCAGTACTCGTGGAACGGAAATGCGGTGCAAATGAAGTACAATAACATGCCCAGTACAAGAAAACTTCCTTCCATTAATTTATCAGAACGTGTGTCAAGTGCCACTTCTATCATGAGCCCCAAGCTGACGGAAGTGAAACTTCCATACACTCCAGACATCATGAAATGAGATATGGCATTTAAACTCGGGTCTTCCGAGCTGAAGAATAATCCCAGTACCATCAACATTACATTGACCCCACGTAATAGCATCTGCATTAGTTTATAAACCATTGAAATGTAATGAATCTAAAATTAATGTAAAAATTACATACCTACTATGATTTCTATAAAATAATGTCAACAAACTACTTTTGTCAAACCATAAACCGCTCTGACACAAGTATCTCACAAGTACCTACTCAATACTAAGATATCCATAAATTAGAAAAGTATAGAAGTGTGTAATAATTAATATAATCTGTACAAAGTTGGGGGAACATTTAGCAATCTAGCTGCATAGTTCATTGGCTCCTTTTACACGCTTTATATTAAGCTTCACTTGTATGTAACTGACTCCTTGAGATGCGATTTTGACCCACTTTAAACGGTCAGATTTCATTCAAACTTTGGAGATTTATCGAGGACCGATGACAATACACTAATTTGATAAGATTATTCCATTATTCAATTAGCAAAATAAGATTTTTGCCAATTTATATAATTTTAATCTGTATCCATTTATGTTACTGCCATCTATATTATGTTTTTTGAATCACTACGGTCAGTAACTTGTACTTTAATCAAGCTATTTGACCATAGATGGTGCTTCCCTAGAAAAAGATTAAGAACTGCCATTCTTCTGTTCTAGATGGCGTTTGTGTCCATTGATATTACTGCCATCTATATTTAGTTTTTTGAATCACTACGGTCAGTAACTTGTACTTTAATGAAGCTATTTGACCATAGATGGCGCTTCATTAGAAAAGGTTAGGAACTGCCATTCTTTTGTTCTAGATGGCGTTTGTGTCCATTGATGTTACTGCCATCTATATTTTGTTTCTTGAATCACTACCGTAAGTAACTTGTACTTTAATCAAGCTATTTGACCATAGAAGGCGCTTCCCTAAAAAGATTAAGAACTGCCATTCTTTTGTTCTAGATGGCGTTTGTGTCCATCTATGTTACTGCCATCTATATTTTGTTTTTTGCATCATTACAGTCAGTAACTTATATTTCAATCAAGCTATTGGACCACAGATGGCTCTTTCCTAGAAAAAGCTTAAGAACTGCCATTCTATTGTTCTAGATGGCGTTACCTTCTATTTTAATGGACCATAGATGGCGCTACCCTAGAAAAAGATTAAGAACTGCCATTCTTTTGTTCTAGATGGCGTTTGTGTCCATTGATGTTACTGCCATCTATATTTTGTTTCTTGAATCACTACGGTAAGAAACTTGTACTTTAATCAAGCTATTGACCATAGATGGCGCTTCCCTAGAAAAAGATTAAGAACTGCCATTTTTTGTTCTAGATGGCGTTTGTGTCCATTGATGTTACTGCCATCTATATTTTGTTTTATGAATCACTACGGTCAGTAACTTGTACTTTAATCAAGCT
Source organism: Pseudoips prasinana (assembly GCA_951640165.1). Taxonomy (NCBI): domain Eukaryota; kingdom Metazoa; phylum Arthropoda; class Insecta; order Lepidoptera; family Nolidae; genus Pseudoips; species Pseudoips prasinana. The sequence continues at coordinate 29,859,240 of OX621234.1, forward strand.
ATTTGACCATAGATGGCGATTCCCTAGAAAAAGATTCTATTCTAGATGGCGTTACCATGTGTCATTACACGCTTTGTATTAGCTTCACTAGTATATTTTTATGTTTGTGACTGACTCCCTTAGACGCGATTTTGACCCACTTTAAACGGTCAGATTTCATTCAAACTTTGTAGATTTATCGAGGACCGATGACAATACACTAATTTGACAAGATTATTCCATTATTCAATTCTCAAAAGAAGATTTTTAGCAATTTATATAATTTTAATGTGTCCATTGATGTTACTGCCATCTATATTTTGTTTTTTGCATCATTACAGTTAGTAACTAATATTTCAATCAAGCTATTGGACCATAGATGGATCTTTCTTAGAAAAAGCTTAAGAACTGCCATTCTTTTGTTCTAGATGGCGGCTGTGTCAATTGATGTTACTGCCTTCTATATTTTGTTTTTTGCATCATTACAGTCAGTAACTTATATTTCAATCAAACTATTGGACCACAGATGGCTCTTTCCTAGAAAAAGCTTAAGAACTGCCATTCTTTTGGTCTAGATGGCGTTACCATGTGTCAATAACTTCTATTTTAATGGACCATAGATGGCGCTTTCCTAGAAAAAGCTTAAGAACTGCCATTCTTTTGTTCTAGATGGCGTTACCATGTGTCATTACACGCTTTATATAAGCTTCTCTTGTGTATTTGTATGTTTGGAACTGACTCCTTTAGACGCGATTATGACCCACTTTAAACGGTCAGATTTCATTCAAATTTTGGTGATTTATCGAGGACCGATGACAATACACTAATTTGATAAGATTATTCCATTATTCAATTCTGAAAAGAAGATTTATACCAATTTATATAATTTTAATGTGTCCATTGATGTTACTGCCATCTATATTTTGTTTTTTGATAATAAATTAATTTAGAGTAAAAAATTGCCATTGATTGAATTAAATATTTACAAATTATATAAAATTGTACTATTATTATTAAAACATAATAATATTAGTCATGACTCAATATCGGAGTCGCTGTCCCATTCAGCATCTTCTGGCTGAATTGGAGGGCTATTTTGGCAGTTATCTCCACTGCATGTTCCACAGGTACTATTACAAAACAGACCAACTTTTCTGCATCCGCAAGACGCTCCACATCCTTTTTTGCAGTTGCAAAAAATCATTTTCAGCAGTTCTTGTGGTGCGACAATAGTTGTACACATTACAATAGTTGTGGGTCTCTATTATACTGCGTACTTTCCAATTGCTCCAAATATTCACACACCGAAATTTTCACTAAGTAGAAAAAAATATGGTAAGGTTTTGGACCATAACTCCTTCAATTTTCATGCTATCACAATTTATAAAAAACCATTGTAAAGGTAATTAAGAGAGCTATAACATCCTGCAATATATAGTAAAAAGCCTTTTTCTAAAACGGTGAAGGGTTAAAGGGCTTAAGAGAGGCTGTGATTGCGCTGCCACGCGCTCTTTAAACAATCATATCTCCGTCAATTTTTGTTTGACAGAAAAAACTAAAATCCAAATGGTTTGTCAGAAAAATACCTAATTTTTTTATCAGAACACATTTATACGTATCTGTCGTCATTTTTTAAATATTATGAAAAGTTGTTTTTTAATCGTGACTTTTTTGAAAAATATGTGTCCTGAAGCAGCCAAACTGACACTATCTATCAAACTCTTCATAATAAAGTTAATTCTTGGCGGAATACGATTAATGTTGGTGGAAATGGCACTTATGAAACCCATTGATTTAAAAGAAAAAACATTAGATGCTCCCCTTATTTACAATACAGCTCACTTATTTTACGTGCAAAAGACTTTTTATAGTACTCATTTTAAAGCTTATTTCAAGCACTACAAAACTCTTTTGTATTAGAATGCATAAAATGCATGTGCTCGCCGCTAGATGGCATTGATCACATCGATTAAATTTCAGACAAAATAAAAAACGGCTTTGATCTTTAATATCTAGCTTAATATTGCACTTAGAATACTTTATAAAAAACCAAATTGTTCATTGTTTTACCTGCTAAAATTTTTCATTAAGTTAGTATACCTACGGAATAGAGCATCAAAGGGCTGAGGGAGCGAAATATCACTAGCTGCAACACTGTATGATAAAAAGAGATGCGTGATGCGACGCAACAGAACCGTTTTTGGCATCTGTTTGACAGTTCTTCGGCACTTATCGGCACGCTGCGAATTTGACTCTTGAGAATTTTTCTGATTTTACGTGAAATCGTGGATATTTTTGAAAAATATTTCTTCAGAAATATGGTGAATTGTTCAGTGACAGATTCTTGTACAACACAGAGTAATAACCCTGAAAACTGTTCATTTCACAGGTAAATTATTCCAAATCGACACCTTCTAATTTAGGATTTATTTTTGCCGATGCGCTTAGAATTTTAGACACTAAGTGTGTTCATTGTCTACTATAAACATTTGTTAATGTAAGAAGCAAAGATCTAATACACATAATGCAGAATTTACGAATATTTTGTGTAAAGAAATAATTTCCTGTTTACACTAGGGCTGAATCAACTTATCGATATTTCGTGACCACTGTCTATCACGCGGTAAACTAATATGTATTACTAATATTGTGATGTTTAGATGTGAATCCCCTGGAAATGGAAGTAATCCCAAATTCTCCTAAATATGTCTCAATCGAGTCCTACTCGGGACGCAAGCCAAGTGCTTACGTTAGAATTGCGTTAGAATAGTTTATTTCTATAAAATAAAATAAAATAAAAAAGGTTTTTACTCACGTAGACTTTAAAAAAGCGCTTGTAAATAGTCAGAACATGTTTGTAGTAATACAGTTATTATTTCTAGTTGCTTATTACAGATATTAATGTACACGGAATGTTAAAACATTTTCAATTATTGACATAGTATATAGTCTTATGGAATTATCTGGGTTAGCTCTGCTGACATTAACACCATATTTATATTGCAATTAAACGCTGTTAGAGCCATTTATGATCTTGACCCGAGATTGTCTAAGAGAAAAGTTCAAAGAGGTTAACATCCTAACTGTAGTATAAATATAGATATAAGAATAATCCTAGGTTGCGTACATACATACAGCATTGCAACATGAGATTATGCAATATAATCCGAACCCATCTCCACAAAATAAGTAACTCTCTATTAGGCAATGTATAAGATTCTACAACAAACCTCCCAATGATATTAGAGAATTGTCTAGGAATAAGTTCAATAGAATTATTAAAGCAAAATTGTATAGCAGCGCATATTACAACATTTCTGATTATTTGAGTGACAAAAATGCTTGGGATCGAGTTGGTTTAAGTCAACACACAAACAATAATAATATGTAATTAAACTTAAGTAAATTTTATTTAAAAAAAGGTTTCCTACTGACTTTACTGGCAGTCCTGTACTGCACAGTAGGGTATAAAATAACGATTCCACATAAATGTATTGTTTACGGAATAAATGAATTTAGAATTTGAATTTATTAAGACGGACGCGCGTTTCTAACTATAGCCGTGTATAATATTACCTATCAAGTGATTGACAATCTTTAATCTTCATTTTAATCGTTCAAAGTATATACGCTCACTAAATTGTCAAACAGCGAAGAGTTAAGTGACAACCGACAACTCTTATGCGAAAATAAATTATTTAAAATTTCTTCGGAGTTTTTCTTCAATATTCTTACTTCACTTCACGAATCGTGGTTTCAGCCATGCAAAATCCCATCTCATCCTATTTAAGTACTATCACTAGGACTGATTCATCGTCATCATCATGTCAGCCATATTACATCCACTGCTGGACCAAAGCCTTCCCAAAGAATGGGGGGGATATGCCATAATCGTCACGCTTGGCAGACGGGTTGGCGATCGCAGTAAGATGGCCACAGTTCACGGGATGAGATGGAGTGATGATATTCTATGCTGTCACCACACTGATTAATGTTATCGATATTAATTCAAAAATCGACATGAGATACATCATTGACACGAACACATAAACATTTGTACACACACAAATGTCATCCTATTTCGGTTTCGTTTGACAGCTCTTGTTTGTTGCTCTATTCCGTAGGTATACTAACTTTATGATATTTTTTGAGATATTTGCAAAAAACCGATGAAAAACGTGAAAAAATTGCGAATTTTCAATTGCCCTTAACTTGAAAAGTATTGTATTTTTTGAAAATCTTTATTATTTGCTTAAAATTAGGCCTTCTATCAATATCCGAGGTTATTTTGAAAAAAACAAAATTCACCCCCGAGAAGGGATGGCAACCACCCCCAGGGTGGTTGCGGAGTTCAAATCATTTTCACTTTTGAAGTTAAGGGTAAGATGAACCTAATTACAAAATTGTATGTAATTCGGTTCACAGTAAAAAAAAATCGGAGCAATAATGCTTCAATGGTACTAATTTGTAATACAAAATATATGTCGCATGGATATGATGAAAACAGGGATTTGGTCAAATCCCTAAGAGATTTGATCAAATCACGGAGGATGTTAAAATAACAACACGATTTTATCATTTCCCTAAACAAATCTGGTGATTTGTTAAAAACCTAAACTGATTCAGTGAAATGATAATATAATAATAAAAGTGAAGAAGATATGGTTCGGAAGTTCTATGCTTATTATGCCAAAAAGAAGAGAACATTAAAAAGCAAAGAGAAGATGCTTCACAAAATTTAAAAAGATCTGCTGATAAAATGAAAGAAACTTGTTCGAAGAAGTTTAAGGATGTATTAGTTGGTTCCACCTTTTTGGGCGATGTACCAAAAGTAGACAGAGGTCCACTAGATGCAAATAGTATTACAGGCATTGTGATTGGGATGCAAATTGTATTCGATACGAAAAACAATTTATTTCAAATTGGTCCCTCAGTTGGCATCATAAGAAATTAGCTTCCTAGCAACGCTCTTCAACTGTCTACAGTTACTTTAACCGATTCAGTTCCATCGACTAAGCTGAGTTTGCGTGAAATTGCACGAATAAATGTGTCTGTAAGAAAAATAATGTTCTATGTAAGTAATTCACGTCGCCACAAATCTGCTACGTGTTTTAATAAATGATCATTACAAATAATAAGCATATCATAGGTTAAGTTTTTCAATTTTTAAAAAGATGTTTTTTTTTTATTATTATGTTCTAGTGGTAATTTTTGAGATCAATATTGCATTGTACTACACCTGATTATTATAATTATGTAGGTAATCTTACAAAATAAACATTTAAATGCCACAGAAAAGTTATTATGTCATTTCACTAAACCAATTTTGGGATTTGTTCAAATCACTAGATTTCTTTAGTGAGTTTTGTCAAATCACCAGATTTGCTTAGGGAAATGATAAAATCGTGTTGTTATTTTAACATCCTCCGTGATTTGATGAAATCCCTTAGGGATTTGGCCAAATCCCTGTTTTTATCATATCTCTGCGACATATATACATGGATAAACAAAAAGGTGTGACAAAAAAGGTATTATAATAGGTTATGTTAAAAAATTGATAATGATAATTATATTTTTCTTTATTTATACATACTTCAATAATTGTTCGTGCATCTATAATAAAGAACTGCAGGTGCAATCTCTCGTGTCAGTTTAACATAATACGGAAATGGTTGAGTTCCAAGCACAGACAATGTATATTATGATTCTAACTTCGGTGTCGGTAAGTTAAAGAATAGGAACTTAAGTTTTCGGTTTAACATTACGTAGCCACATATCATGCATGACTTCGAATCGACTTGCGTTCTGAGAATAGTACCCTCTTGGGTCTTGAGTGAAATAAATCTTGTTATTATACAGGCTTCGACTTTATTTAGTTAGTTTTTGCATTCAAAGTGAAGTGCATCATAGTTTCATCAATTTCTTTTTAACTTCGCGTTTATAGTAAAGAGACGTGCGGTGGCGGCGGCTCAAGTCATCTGCTAATATATTCAGTTATTGTCAATATATCCAGTTATTAAAGGTTGAAAAGTAGGTTAAGGTTTAAGGTTTTAAATACTAAATGTCAGTTTAGTGTTAGATATATTTTACTAAATCTCCTCTGAATACTTAGTTCTGACTATATTGGGGTAAGAAATTAATAACAATCAATATTATGACATTTAGGACGGACCTTGTATGTATAACGACAACGACGACCGTCGCGCTTAAATGCTACTACCGGACCAAATGAACCCCAGCTGAGAAGACCCAGTGCAAAATGACTCCCCGGATTCCTCTAATCTATTTATATGATTCTTTTTAGTTTTGTTCGTTCATCAGGATAGTCATATCTCATTTATATAATATAAAAAATAATATTAAATATTTAAAAATATATTCCCTTCATGCAAAAAGATCATTTGTTAGTTAATTGACACAAGATGTAGGCTATTGTCCAATTACTAAAACTGAATACACATTGTACATAATTGAATCATAATATAGTTACCTAATTATCAATACCTACATCCTCCGGAAGGGTGTCAGCAAGGGAATCCTAAATTTGATCTGCCAGCGTGTATCGTTCGTAGCTTAACGCAGAGCGCCTACCCCAGATTGGTAGATAGTGCAGGTTCGAGACCCGCCGGACGATTAAATTTATGATTTCCCATTTTTGAGAATAATTATAAATTAATTATATATTAGGTCTTTACCTATGAAATTGCCGTTCTGCAGTACTGGCCATTTCAAATCAAAATAATTTTTGTTTGGCTAAGAATTCTAATTTCAAATTAATTTTATTTTAAAAACATGGATTCTTTTTTCCAAAAGTAGTCATTTCTTTATTGATTAGTGTTACATTTTCATCGCATTTCAATCTTTTTCGTCATCATGGATACGTTAAAAATTCGAGTAATTATGGAATATGAGTACCGTCGTGGCAGCAACGCGGCACAAGCGGCACGCAACATCAACGACGTTTACGGAGCTAACACTACAAACCAACACACCACCTGTTATTGGTTTGCTCGCTTCCGTTCTGGAAATTTCGACCTGAAAAATGAACCTCGCGGTCGTCCGAAGACTTTGGTCGACAATGACGAATTAAAGGCGGTTGTGGAAGCTGATGATACACAATCTACGGCTGAATTACCAGCAGCTTTCGACGTTAGCGTCAAAACAATATTGGTCCATTTGCGTCAAATTGGCAAGGTAAAAAAGCTTGACAAATGGGTGCCCCACGAACTCAATGATCGCCAGCGCGAAGTACGCGTCGAGACGTGCCTTGCACTGCTCAACAGACACACAAATGAAGGAATTTTGAACCGCATTGTTACCTGCGATGAAAAATGGATTCTGTTTGATAACCGCAAGCGCTCAGCAAGTTGGTTGGATCCTGGTTCAGCACCTAAACAATGCCCTAAACGAAAACTTACCCCTAGAAAAGTGATGGTCACTGTTTGGTGGTCTAGCGCCGGTGTGATTCATCACAGCTTCTTACCAAACGGGGTGAGCATTACTGCAGATGTGTACTGTGAAGAACTGAGCACAATGATGGAGAAGCTGGCGCATCTCCAACCAGCATTGGTCAATCGCTCGTCTCCGCTGCTCCTGCACGACAACGCGCGACCTCATACTGCACAGCAGACGGTCTCCAAGTTGCAAGAACTGGGGTTGGAAGCTCTCCGTCATCCGCCCTACTCACCAGACCTTGCGCCTACAGACTACTACTTTTTCCAGAATTTGGATAACTTCTTGGCGGGAAAAAAATTCAATACCCGAGAGGCAGTACAAAATGCCTTTGAAGAATTTGTTGCCTCCCGTCCAGCTGATTTCTTTAAGAAGGGTTTCAATAAACTGCCACTGCGATGGCAAAGATGCATTGATTGCATGGGTGATTACTTCGATTAATACAAATAAAAAAAATCATGAAAAAAATTCGTTTAAATTTTTTCATACAAAACGGCAATTTCATAGGTAAAGACCTATTATTACTACAAACATGTTCTGACTACTAACAAGCGCTTTTTAGGGTTCCGTATCCAAAAGGCAAAAAACGGAACCCTTATAGATTCGTCATGTCTGTCTGTCAGACCACTATGTCGCAGCCACTTTTTTCCGGAACTATAAGAGCTATACTGTTGAAACTTGGCAAGTAGATGTATTCGTTGAACTGCATTAAGATTAAACAAACAAAAATAGAAAAAGAATAATAATTTGGGGGGGTCCCCATACACGGAGGGGGCGAAGGCTGGCCCTCACGTCATACTCGTGAATATACAGTACAACAATATGTAGTAAAATATAAATTTCAATACATAATATTATAAACTTCAACTAAACATAATCTCCTTGACAATAACTTAATACAAGCTAGCTAAATATCACTACCATTATAAAATGAATTGTATAAATGTTTTAACATTCCGTGTACCTAAATATATGTAATATGTAACTAGAAATAATAACTGTATTACTACAAACAAGTTCTGACTATTTACAAGCGCTTTTTTAAAGTCTACGTGAATAAAAACCTTTTTTATTTTATTTTTATTTTTATTTAATGGGTGCTGCTTGCGGTAACTGGTCGAACTGCTGTTGGGGTACTCATAATATTTTATTGTTTCATACAGTCGTCGCCTCTGGTAGACTTCGTGTGACTTATTAATTTTGTAAATGTACGCGGATGTACCCACCGTTTTCTCATCTAGCAAGAGGTTATTCTACTTGCTTGAGTGAAATTTAATGTTATTGTTTATTATCTCACAAGTTTTTAATTCATTAGATGACCACGGTTCTGTGCGTGCATTAGCCTACATAACGCCCATTACAATGTAAGAAAATACATGATATATAAAAAAAAACGAAAACAAAAAGCAAAAGAAGACGAAAAAAGCCAGCCCGGAGTTTCTTTGTGGCTTTCTTCTCCGGGTCGTCCACCTAGGTAGCTAGAGAAAGCCGCAGGTTAGCTAGGGTAGGCTCCTCAGCGGCGAGGATCGCTTTGGCCCCTTAACGCGTGATCCCGTGCAACTGATCACACCCTCTCTTAGAATTCTGTCCTTTTGCCTCAGCGGCCCCCTGAGCTGTGGCCCGAACCCCAAAAGGGTGGCTAAGAGCCTTCTGCGCTAGGCAAATGCTCGTTGCCTTCAATTCTTTAATTTTAATATTGTACAACTAAATTTCAAAATAATAGATTAGTAACTTGTTATTTATTTTAAGATTTAAGAAAATAAATCTGACAAAACAGACCGCACGGACGGACTAATTTATTTTTGTAATTTTTATACTAAGTGGGAGTCGGTCTCGCCTATGAAGGGTTCCGTAGCAGTAAGTAAGTATTCCAGTTGATTAGATGAAAGGTAAATTGTGGTATACGACTTATGACGTATTAAAAAGAAACTACTTACTAGATCTCATTCAAACCAATTTTCGGTGGAAGTTTGCATAGTAACGTACATCACATATTTTTTTGTTTTATCATCCTCTTATTTTAGAAGTTACAGGGGCGGGGGACTCTCATTTTACCACTTTGGAAGTGTCTCTCGCGCAAACTATTTAGTATAGAAAAAAAATGATATTAGAAACCTTAATATCATTTTTGAAGACCTATCCATTGATAGGTATATAGTGTAGTATATGTAGAGTACAACAAGCACAGATAATCCATAACTTGGTTTACATCTAAAACGATATAACTAATTGCGTTTAGTTTACATAATACTTATGAAGCATGCAACATTATACCTAAGTACTAGCTAGGAAAGGCGTCTACCTCAGCAAATGTTACAGTAAATTGTAATTATTACTGTAACGCTGATCTTCAGATGTTGTTTAAGAAACTACTTTTAATTAAATTGCAAAATTATCATGCGTACCGACCTGTAGTAGCGTTTGGTTGCGACTCTAACCAAAGGCCTCCGTACATCAAGCGTGATTCCAGCCCCGAATCACCCCCCCCCCCCCCACTTTCACCACAAAATACACATTTTACATTCATATCAGCCAGTACGTTCATTTCTGTCGCCACGCCATTCTTCGGTGGGCACGTTAAGCTTTCGGTCCCGGTTCTAATTGTTAAACAATGAGGGTGACCAACACATGCGAATATTGCACTAAAAGCTACTTAACAATAAAGATTAAATTACGTACATTAGATTAGTATTTATTTCGGAAGTTATGACTGTGAGAAGTTTTGAGCACTTTTAAATTTCCAAGATATCGCGCGCTCTACGCGTGACGTCAGCTATCGGCTCGGTGCCGGCCGCTCCGTGCGCTTGTGCCCCGCGCTATATGAAATATGGAAGTGAAGACGCGCGCGCTGTACTTGTATCATAGCTTTATTTATTAATTTGTTATTATTGTATTACACCAACCTGTTAAATACCTTGTGAGTTACATTATATCTGCACCCTGGAAGAGGGCTACATGGGAGGAAGATTTCCTTACACGACTGACAAACTTTGATTGACTTTAGCATGCGGCGTCAAGAATCCAAAGTTTCCTAATCTACCAATAATGCTCTCCACTCAGTTACTTACTTATTTTTTTGTTTTCAGTACCTTTTTTATTAAATCTAATAAAGAACTAAATAAACTAATATAAAATAAAAATATAAGTAGGTACATTTTTATATTTATTTATTAGGTCTTTACCTATGAAATTGCCGTTCTGCAGTACTGGCCATTTCAAATCAAAATAATTTTTGTTTGGCTAAGAATTCTAATTTCAAATTAATTTTATTTTAAAAACATGGATTCTTTTTTCCAAAAGTAGTCATTTCTTTATTGATTAGTGTTACATTTTCATCGCATTTCAATCTTTTTCGTCATCATGGATACGTTAAAAATTCGAGTAATTATGGAATATGAGTACCGTCGTGGCAGCAACGCGGCACAAGCGGCACGCAACATCAACGACGTTTACGGAGCTAACACTACAAACCAACGCACCACCTGTTATTGGTTTGCTCGCTTCCGTTCTGGAAATTTCGACCTGAAAAATGAACCTCGCGGTCGTCCGAAGACTTTGGTCGACAATGACGAATTAAAGGCGGTTGTGGAAGCTGATGATACACAATCTACGGCTGAATTAGCAGCAGCTTTCGACGTTAGCGTCAAAACAATATTGGTACATTTGCGTCAAATTGGCAAGGTAAAAAAGCTTGACAAATGGGTGCCCCACGAACTCAATGATCGCCAGCGCGAAGTACGCGTCGAGACGTGCCTTGCACTGCTCAACAGACACACAAATGAAGGAATTTTGAACCGCATTGTTACCTGCGATGAAAAATGGATTCTGTTTGATAACCGCAAGCGCTCAGCAAGTTGGTTGGATCCTGGTTCAGCACCTAAACAATGCCCTAAACGAAAACTTACCCCTAGAAAAGTGATGGTCACTGTTTGGTGGTCTAGCGCCGGTGTGATTCATCACAGCTTCTTACCAAACGGGGTGAGCATTACTGCAGATGTGTGCTGTGAAGAACTGAGCACAATGATGGAGAAGCTGGCGCATCTCCAACCAGCATTGGTCAATCGCTCGTCTCCGCTGCTCCTGCACGACAACGCGCGACCTCATACTGCACAGCAGACGGTCTCCAAGTTGCAAGAACTGGGGTTGGAAGCTCTCCGTCATCCGCCCTACTCACCAGACCTTGCGCCTACAGACTACTACTTTTTCCAGAATTTGGATAACTTCTTGGCGGGAAAAAAATTCAATACCCGAGAGGCAGTACAAAATGCCTTTTAAGAATTTGTTGCCTCCCGTCCAGCTGATTTCTTTAAGAAGGGCATCAATAAACTGCCACTGCGATGGCAAAGATGCATTGATTGCATGGGTGATTACTTCGATTAATACAAATAAAAAAATTCATGAAAAAAATTCGTTTAAATTTTTTCATACAAAACGGCAATTTCATAAGTAAAGACCTATTATAATTCCAAATTTTAATGCCTTTATAGACGACCAAAATAAGACCAAACGGCAGAGAATAAACTTACTCAGTGTAAATCTTAAAAACTGTTAACGATATGTCTAGTATTTAGGATAAAATGAGGGCCGGTACTATTATATTTCTAGCAAAATGTTTGTAAAATACTCAGCGGCACGCTAACAGCTGTAGATTAATACCACTGTCATTCTTAACGGTTTTTTTTTCAAATAAAATAATAATACTATAATACTTTACAAACATATAATAGACGGACACAAATTACATCCAGACTCTGAACAACTATTTACGGGTTACACAAATAGTTGTCCGGTGCAGGAAGCAAACCTCGGACACACAGCGGCGATTGTCTTAGCCGCTGCGCCACACTTGCAGTAAATTTTACTTCACTTATATTCAACATACCTATTTTTGCTTATTAAGTATTAGTGGTTAAAGTCAAAGGTAGATAATAATAACGAAATATTGTATAAGTAGGTAAAATATTTCGTGGTTATTATATATTTTTTCCAAATATCCAATGTTTAATCTAGGTCAGTATTAGGTTAGGTAACATTCACGTATTCTCATTAAAAGAATACGACATGGTTGGTTTATATGTTTATTAAAACATCCTGATGTCAAGGTTCCTGATAGATAATAACAAAATGTCTCTTATTTAGAAGAATCAATAAACTATTTGTTATAAGATTAATTTGTAAAATCCTTAAATGACAAAGGTAGGTAAACTTAAAAAAGTTTATCTACCTTTGTCAGAAGTTGATTATAAAATGCACCAATAGATAACGTAGTGATTTATGAGAAAAGTATAAATAGAATAGTTATTGACATCAAAATAATATTCATAACAAAATGCAATAGTTTTCAGTCCTATTGAATCCTGTCTGCGTATTGCGGTCATCCATTTCTTCCTTATCACATTTGAATTAAAACTCTTGGGCACTGCACAGCATTTTCTAATAATTTTCTCGTAATAAAATCGCAAGTACGAGCCACCAGCAGCGGTGATTAAATGAATAGTACCTAGATTTGTACTCGCAAAGCGGCCGGCGCGCTGCGTGAGGGGCTACGTGACGTCACAGCGCGATCAAACGCCGCTTGCGGTTTGAAATAATATCGCTCGAAAATGCTTACTTTGATTGCTATTATCTCAGCTGTCTTTGGGAATATAAAAAAGTAAAAATGCAGATGTTCTTGTATTTTCTTCTAGATTACTTTCGCATACCCAGAATAAAACATTGGCCAGGCTCATTGGAAATCGGTTTGTGGATAGTGGCACGAGAGTATTTAATATTTGTTTTGTGTCTGGGTGTAATTTATCTAAAACTAGCTGTACCCTGCGCGCGTTGCTACGACACTACCTAAAAAAATATATTCAATGGAGTGGCAGTAGCGCCATCTGTCGAAGATTAGTCGTACCTCTAATGGCAATGAAAGACTACGGTTAGCAACTGGTTTGGTCTGGTTTATAGGCCATTGAGCTTAATCTACCCACCACCCTAACAACTATTATACTTAGTCAACTATATTGAAATACCGACAGAACGTCACTTCTCCCCCTTAGGCTAACAATTACATGTTTCATGTTATCATTTAAAAGTGCACAATGAAATTATAGTCGAATGTACCATTGTGGAACTTTTGTCGTATTCCTTGCATGAAGTGTACGACTGCACGAGTAGCGCTCCGGCTAAGATAGTCGCCTCGCCGCTTCGTGTCGCGGGTTCGAGTGCCGTGCCGGACATCTATTTGTGTGACCCATAAATAGTTGTCAAAGTCTGGCTGGATGTAATTAGTGTCCGTACTTTACAAACATATAATGTTTGTAAAGTACCCCGCGACACAGGGATAATTTACCTAATGCGGGCGTTGTCTTTAAAAAAAGTGATGGAATGTATTAAGATTCGAGTAGAAAAGATAAGAAACGTAACGCAAAAGACAGAAATAAATATATATTGACAACGCATCGTACTGGAATAAAAAAGGGCCATCTGTGACGCGTCAAGCGGTGTCGGCGACAGCTTCGGCTCAGGCTGAGGTGATGCCGCTTGGCCCACCTTACAGCCTTCACCGCTTCACGCATCTTCAAATACATCGGTCCCGGACCCATTACCGCACTCTCCAACACTACCGCCTGTGGAATCAAATCCTGAGCTATACGCTGCTCAATCCAGATTAAGAATATCTATCTTTGTTAGTACAGGGTAGAATTTGGTCCGCGTGACGACGCTACTCTGTCCCGTTACCCACATCTACTTTATAAGAACAATCTTGGCTTGTGCCCATTTTCCCTCCTTGCAGTATAACCGCGGGCTAGCACAGTATCTCCTAGAAACCTTCGTTGGCGTATGCACAATACTTTGCTGAAGATCATCACATAATCAAATGTTTGTTGTGGATGTAAATTGTGTCCGTCTATTATATGTTTTTAAAGTAAGATATGTCTTAAAAAAACTGCACAGTTTACGATTTTATAACGGACATTCAGCCAAACATTCATTTTTATTTATATAAGATAAGATATATACATAATATGTTGTGTATTTGGGCAGGCCCCCACCAGGTGGACCGACATTTTTACAATGGTCGCGGGTTGCAGTTGGTACGTTGCGTCCAGCAGTGGACGTCTTACGGCTGATATGATGATGATGATGATAATATCTACATGTATATATAAATTTATATAAGTATGTTTTTCTTTTATCTGCTTGCCATAGTACATATTAACTAGTTGGGGATCAGATGACAATGTGTTAGTTATCCCGAACATTAAAAAATGGTACCTATTGACTTGCCGACGCGACGCGACGTCCAAGCAATCCTGTGATGACGCGACAATGTTTACAGGAGAGTGCAATCGGGTTTTAATTTAATGCATATTGAAAAATAATACTCATAGTAAAAACCAACCAAGTTAGACTAATACAATCAGGGTTCCATTTATAAGTAATTATGGTTAAAGTTAAATTGTATAATACAGCAGAAATTTCGTTTCGCATATAGGACAAAATCACAAAGAATTATTTTAAAAATCCCACGGAAACTACTGGGAAAATACCTACTCACACATCATCGCATGTTTTTACATTCTCTTTGCGCCTAACGATTTTCATCCAATAAACATCACAATAGGACATGATTAATATGTTAAAGGCTTAATTATGATATTTTTACTGCATACAATTTTAACACGCAACACAAAAGACCACTGTTTGCAAAAATAAATTGTGTTATGATTTAATTTTCAGTTTCAGTCTGCGGAAGGCACGTCAGTTCCGACAGTTCGGAATTATTCGTCCGTTAATTTTCAAAATAGCGCTTTTGTCAATGGCTCAAAGTTGTTATCTGCTTTGAAATTTAAGACCGAAGTTCCGTGGTAGAAATGAAATCGTCACGAAATGGAAAATAGGTAATAATAATGTAACATGTTATAATATCCTGGGACATTATTTATTAATGGGAAATAAATTGTGGCCAACAGAGTTAATGTATCATTAGTTAGTTGTTTCAATAGTACTTTTTGTCTTTACTACATATACTTACTATTTTTCTTTTGTAAATACATACTTATATCGATAATTACACCCAGACTTAGAACAAACAGACACGTTGATGTGTAAAAATGTCTGCCCTGGGTGGGAATTGGACCCACGACCTGCGGCGTGAAATGTAAGCATCTACCAACCACGCCAACCGCCCCAACATTGATATATACAGACGCCAGCACATCCAAGTACCCCAATCTGTCAAATTTAATTTATAGATTTTCAACTTTATCACAAAAGCATAAGGTTCACTTTCAATTGGGGAAATTTGACAGATACGTCTGTACTTGATACGTTTCAAAGCTGTAATACGTTGTTGCGGTAGCAAGTTCAACAGCAGATAAGGAGTTCCTGGGTTCAAATCCCGGCCAAAAATTTATATTGGGATTTTGCTGTTCATTTTTTATCTCTAAGGTTTTTTGTTGCAAATAAAACTAATTTGAATAACAATTTGTAGTAGGTACTTAGATCATAAATACTGATCAAACCGAATTTGATTTACGAATTGGGTTTCATTAAAATGTTGCACACAAATTGCACTTTCCATTTTAACCTTTTAGATATATTACAAAATTTTCGTTTATTTTGCACATCTCCAAAAGTATTTTACCTACATATATGTAGATTAAACCTAAACAATGTCAGATTGAATTTGTTGTCAATTATAAGAAAGTCTTAGGCTTCGTATAGAATTTCAATAATTAAACCTAAACATAATCTCCTTGAGAATAACTTAATAGAAGCTAGCTAAATATCACTACTATTATAAAATAAATTGCCGTGTACCTAAATATCTGTAATAAGTAACTAGAAATAATAACTGTTTTACTACAAACATGTTCTGACTATTGACAAGCGCTTTTTTAAAGTCTAATTGAATTTAAACAATTTTTTTTTTCAGCGCATACAACTAAAGCAATATTTAATCCTGTCGAGTGCACTCAAGCTTCATAAAGCTAGAATAACCTAGATTCTCTTTTGTCTTTATATATCGAGCAAAAATATATATCCAATAGATATCCAAAGTTACAAGCATGGCTCTTCAAATATTCGTTATTTACCAAGTTGACTGCCTCTTTAGTCTAGACTGCACCAAGCGGGATATGGCCGCTTTTAAAATTGACCACTGTAGCTGGGAAAAGCTCGCTGAAAATAAAGTTGAATGGCCTGGTTCGGAGTACTTGCTGATAAGAGACAGAAGCGACACGAAAGCGGCTCGGCACCAACCACCGCAAACTTCTCTTGTCAGGCCTGCGGCAGGCTATGTCGCTATCGCATCGGTTTGTTTAGCCACCAAAAGAAATGTCTCTCAGACAATGCGTCGTAAATCGTCTGTAACAGACGCAAAGGCCATATATATATGTATTCAATAAAGATGAAGTATTAAATAAAGTAATGGGAATTGGTTGCCTATTATAAATAGGTATTTATTTCAATGCCACACGCTCTTAGGACCTATGGTGCAACATAAATAGTGGAGTAAATTTCTATTAGTGATGAAACTGAACAAATAAAAAAAAAACACGCGGGCAGTTTTTAAGGGACTGCCGATAGAAGTGAAAACTATGTTTTTATTTCTCATACTCGGAAAGTAGTGTTAATTTGATCCGAGTAGCGAGTGGAAGATGCTACTTCCCAGCTTTGGGAAGTAAAGACTCATAGTAATTGCTTCCCTCACTATGATGGGAAGAAATGTAATATATAGAAACACTAGGAAGTCGGCAGTAAGAAATCTAACATAATTAAGAAAAAATGCTGATGTCATTTGAGTGTAATCGGGCAGTGTGAAGAGAAAAGACACTCCGTCTTACGAATATTCGATCAGGTCATGTGTCCTGACGCGTTTAACATTTTTACCCATCCCAAAAAGTGCAGAACGCCGATTTAATTTTAATGTAATTATAATTACTCTGAAACTTATGTTGCCGTGCCCTTACAGGGTCCATAACGGTACCTAAGCTTTAAGCCTATTGTACCACCTTCACTCACATCATGGTAGGCAAATAAATGAATATGAATCATATTTCTGTTCATACAAAATACATCAGCTGATCTTTATTCTTGTATGGTAAGTTAATGATCTATAAAATAAAAAAAAATCATAATAAAAATCCAGGCACTTTATAGGAGTTCCAAATTTCACGAATAGCCTTCTTCAAGTAATGAACCCTTATAAAGTGCCTGGAAACATATAGTTCGGCTTCTTAGATGGATAAATTTTAAACAACAAAGGCAGTTCCTCTCGGCGTCTGGATGTTTATAAAATAATGAGAATTAAATGACGAAAACATGGAGTACCTATGAGCTTTTTCTGTGTGGCAGTTTGTTGAAAATCGACAACCAGGCCACCTTTTGTTAGCTCTAGCTTTGATAATTTTAGCGCGTTAATTAATCTCCACTGAATGAGTTTGTGTAGCGAATCAAAATAATGCATTTAAATTAAATTATTTTTAGAATTGGAGACTAAATTCATTCTCGATACTTTGTAAGATAAAAACAATATTTAAAAAGCAGTTTTTAATATTTTTTCCCTGTTCTAACAGTGACCCAATGGTGTTAAGCTATAACCAAAAGTATGTCATAGATATGAAAATAAAATAAATATACATCAGTTGTAAATGTTTTATAATTCTTGAGAAAAGTATATACTGCGCCGTCACACCAATATCGTCAATGCTACGTGTTGCCTGAAGCTTATGAGTTGTAGGTACATCAGGTGTCGAGAACGATGTAGGTATTTAGGTGACGCCGTAGTTGGTGGCTATGTGTCTCCTGATGTATAAGTACAATGTATTGGATAGAACCTAATCAAATGTGCAATATGCGCCATATTGGTGAGCTGGTATCGATATTCACGTCATTATTATGTATGGATTCCATACATAATAATCACGTGAATATCGATACCGCATCGTGTTAATTTGACGTAAAATGTACTGAACTGACAGGTGCCATGACAGCATTCTTACAGCGGCCGCATGTTGCCTTTTTAACCAAACGAAGACTGTTTACCCAGTCAGGTTTTGGTAAGATTTTTTTCTGGTTTCGACAGAAGAACACGTCACTGGAGGGATGCCCATCAATTATCTAAGCAACACGATGGTAAAAAAGTACCTACAGCCTCATTATCTATATATAAAAGGCAAACCTGACTCACTGACTTATATATCAAAGCAGGGCCTAAACTATAAGGGTTAGAAACTTGAAATTTTGCAAAGCAGTTCCTTTTATAATGTAGGGGAGCACTAAGAAACGATTTTTGGAAATTCATCCCCTAAGAGAGTAAAATAGGGGATAAAAGTTTGTATGAAAATCCGTAATTTTGGAAGTTAAAGGCATGCAAATTGGTATTTGGCTTTTCATTTAAAAATATGTGTTTCTGGATTTTTGGGAATTCCACCCCTAAGGGCGTAAAATAGGGGATGTTAGTTTGTATGAAAAATGCGGCATTTTTGAAGTTGAACGCATAAAAATTGGTATTTGACCATTCATTAAATTTGTTACTTTATTAACTAATTATTTACTTTATTAAGGGTCTGTTTCACAATATGCAGATAAAGTGTCGGATAGCTAACTACCAAATAAATAAACTGACATATGTAAGTTCTAGATAAAACACATTGCGTTTCACCACCACCTTCCCGATAAATTTATTTGCCAGGTAGCTATTCAGCAGTTACTAATAGGTAAGTTTGGCAACGTCGCATTTTGTCGTTCCGTCTTACGAAACAGACAACCTATAAATACATTTCTTATGATAAACACACCTAAAAATATCTTTTTACTAATTTTTTATGGTTAGCATTTTCAGGTTTGCATAAATATTTTCAAATATATCTTCTAATTATTATTTTATCATATAAAAATACATACATAAATTGATATTTTTGCGTGAAATTAAACGTACGAAAGTCAAATAAGTGGCGTCAAATGTTAATGTCAACCAATGTTTGTTGCGGTGTTTCGATGGTGTTTTTAATAGCGGTGTCGGATTTATGCGCGGTTCAAGATCAAATAATTCATCAATTTCGTCTTCAATAGTATGAAATTTTACCATTTTATTCTAACAATAAACACCACCGAAATAAGCATAGAATGACATCTGTCAGATATCTTATCTATCAGTTAACTTTGCTATCTGAAGCTTGATCTGGCCAATAGTTTACTTGGCAGTTTATTTGCCAGTTAGCACTATTCATGGATTGTGAAACGCAAACGATGTCTTTATTCGATAGATAAGTTGCAAGTAGCTTATTCGGGACTTTACATTGACATTGTGAAACAGGCCCTTACTAACGGATCTGGATTAATTATTTAATAAAGTTTAAGCCGTCAAAAAATAATTTTATAATCGAATCCACGGGTATCCTGTTCCATGCACTGTGATGAATTCGAACTTGAATTTATAGGATCTAAATTATGTATATATTATTTTATTTAGGTGCTCCAAATGTTCCCCGGCCGTATACCGAAATACCTCCATCGATCCAGTACCGTAGTACTTTTTATTCTGTGCCAGTACGCGCTAGAAGATATGCTGCAACCAGTACCTGAAGTCGAAGCTGACTGTATGATTTCCTCCTTAATTATTATTTTATTTCGTAGATCAATTGAACGAGAAAAACTTTCGGATATAATAGAATAATCCTTATTAATATTATAAATGCGAAAGTAACTCTGTCTGTCTGTCGCACTTACACGCCTAAACTACTGAACCGAATTAAATGAAATTTGGTACACAGATAGTCTTGGCCCTGAGAAAGGAAATATGCTACTTTTCAATGCAAGACCTAATAAAATAATATCATAATGGGCAAAGATTTGATTTTATGTGTTTGTAAATGATTAACTTGATAATTACTTCGGTGATTTTAAGATATATTTTGCCAAGAATAGCAATGTTATTAGCGACCTGTATCAATTTTTTAATTTGAGATCCCTAATTACATAAATGTACCGTATGTGTGTGTATGTAGGTACCCATACCCAAAGCCAACACTGTTGTCTTATTTGGCGTTAAATTACTCATTTATATTTCCATCTGTCTACCCACGCAAAGCCGGGTCGGGTGACTAGTGTTACATAACACATTAACATTTATATTATAGTTGACTTTGTATTAAAGTTTTGCACGACATATATATGTCAAATATAGTTGGGTAAGTTTATAATGTACCCAACAACCCTGTACCTATATTTTAGGAAATAAATGAATGAAAAAGAAAGTTCTTTCATCAAGTCTTTAGATAATATGACCAAAATATACCAACATCAACTCATTTAACTCTATGGCTGGACTTCTGTAACCGAATTATTGTAAATTATTTTAGAAAAAAAAAAACCTACAGGGATTAAGATAACTAGTGTCAAATTCCCTTTTGAATCATTCAGACATACTGTTATAACTTTTATTAGATTTATTATTATTATTTCATTTCATTAGCTTTGACGGTCACCGTAGCCTAGTTGGTAGTGCTCCTGCCTACGAAGCTGGTGGTCCTGGGTTCGAATCCCGGTAAGTACAAATATTTGTGTGATGAGCACGAATATTTGTTTCCGAGTCATGGATGTTTTCTATGTATTTAACTATTTATCTATCTATATAGGTATGTATATTGTCACCTGGTACCCATAGTACAAGCTTTGCTTAGTTTGGGGCTAAGACGAACTGTGTGACATTGTCGGTAGATATTTAAAAAAAAAAAGCTGATTATGATTAAGATCACGCACGGTGTTCACTCGCATGCTCACTTAGTAGCAAGGAATTACAAGAAGCACTTACCTACGCCAGCACATCAAGCTACCCCAATCTGTCAAAGGTAAACGGCAGGTTTGTATGGGATTTTTGTACCGCTAGTTAAATTTCGTGTTTCGGGATATTTTATGTTTTAATTGGTAGTTAATGTGATAGAAAAGGCATTTTTAATTTCTTAGATTTTTTGAACTTGGTATATAAAGGTTATAGCCAGGTTTGTTTGTTAATCTGTGGGTCAACCCCATGACCATGGATACAATCCAGTTCGAAAATCACTCTTACTGCCTATGTAATAAAGATACTGTAAATATCAAAGTGTGTCTACTGATGTGGTAATGAAATGCTAGTGTTAACTTGTGTACTAATGAAGATTGTTACATATTATATTTACATAAACATTGTTATGGTGATAAAGTAAAGTATGTTGTCGCTCTTTTTGTAGTCTTTACATGGATTTATTCCGAACCTGCCCCGAAAACCCTAACCGGGTCGCAAGGTAGGTTAGGAATATGCAAAATCTATTATTTGTTGAAATAATGAAAAAGAACTTTTTTCTTTATTTCCATTAATTACAAAGTTCATACCCCAGTGTATATTTGTGTGAGGTTGCGAGGGGTGTTATATGAGGTTTTGAGTGGAGATAAATAAAACAATAGGTTCTTTGTTTTCTGTAACTACATTTATTTTATTAGTATGTCTTTTATTCCATTTCATTCTTATTTTATACATTTACAAATATATTGTTACAAAAAAAATATATTTATAAATATAAAAAATAGACATCCAATCGGCAACGGGAGCAGGGTCCATGCTACCGATGGTCAAGGCTCCAGAGAGAGGAACCTCCTCACAATACGCGCCGTATGCAGTAAGTTGAGTACCCCCCTCTGTAGCCTCAAAATATGCGCGCATCACATTTTCATTAATGGAGTTAGTCCATCGCATGCGCTGCACATTACCACCGGGAGCGGGGACCCTGCTATGTTTTATTTTCAAAAACTGGTGTAAATTCGAGTTTTATGTGTAAATATGGTGGATTTTTAGACATAACATCTTCGACAACGTACACAAGTGGAGGAAAGTGCGATATTGTCGTGAATTGTGATTTTCCGTGTTGTAACCAAAACTCCATAAAAGCCTCTAGTAAAGTCTCCACTGCTTTATTGGGGTTGGACAAGGACTATGTATGACTTGACTGTGACGGACCTGTCTTGACAATGACGGAAATAAATGATATAAAATAATATTTACTGAAGGCTCATAAGGCCAAAGAAGCCAGAGCCGTAAGATGGAATAAAAATAAAATTTTGTTTATTTATTGAAAATAATTGAAATACTATTTTTAATTTTATTAATTAATCCAAAGTTCTAAAAATATTATACATCCATGAAAATCAATGCCTTAGTTGTCTTAATAAGTGGTACAAATTATGTAGATGAACACCAAAAGAAGTATGTGGTACGATTTTTGCCATTCACATTTCCCCAGTTGAAAGTGATCCTTATGTATATGTGATAAAGTTAAAAATCTATAAAAGAAACGTGACAGATTGGGGTAGCTGGATGTGCCGGCGTTTGTACATAAAACGAGTGAATTAATCATATAGCACTTGCGCATGCAACTTAACAAAATGTAAACAACCACCTAGTTAGTACTTTTGTCAAAGTGTTTGGCGTACATCGATAAACATAGATCTTATCTTGTGTGAGACGGAGCATCGTACATCCGACCGCGACGGAGCGCGGCCGGCCGGGCACTGTCGCAGTCTGGCGCTGCGTAGACGCCTCGGGCTCGGAAGACCTACATATGAATCGAGGAACGACAACATGCCGGCGTCGATGCAGTCAATACACTATTTTTTTTATTTTTTTTTTAACGTGAAGCGTGCAGTTAGCCTCTCGGCTTTTACTGCTTCACCGGACAGTAGAGGTGAGCGTGGGCTCTAACCGGCCTAGCAAATATAAACTACAAACTAAGTACCCGCGCCGGAGGGCGCCCCCTATGGGGCTCGAACCTCGGCTCTGGGCGGATACTGACGTGGAGAGGGCAAGATGTCGTGGTTTTAGGGGATTTTGTGCAACTGTCGCTCTACGTTAATGCGCGACGCGGGCCTCGCTTTCCGGTTTAGGTCCGGAGCGGGCATTCATCGGATAGAATTCAATACACTAAAGGCGCGTCGAGTTTATATATGAGACAAAGAGTAGGTATTTAACAATATGAGAACATCACGGGCGCGCCGAGCGCAGTGTTTCTTTGTAATGTCGGTCTGCGCTGATTGGCTGATGTAAATGTTTTACAGCAGATGTATGTTACCCTTAGAGTTAATAATTTGTATACTTTAGTAGGCCAAAATATCTGAAATATATTCCAAGTTTTTACTGTTCTTCTAGTTTCACTCTAATCTTCCCGAAATAATCTAGGCAGTTAAATTGTTGACCCCGACGTGATCCGAATACAATCGCCTGACAACATGGACAAGACCGAAGAGTTTAGCGACGCACAAGGAGTATCGACAGGCAACAGCAATGTCGCTACCATCTCACTGACTGCGCGATTGCCTCCGTTTTGGCGACAAAACCCGCGCCTGTGGTTTGCGTAGTTTGAAGCTGCCATCTCAGCCAGCAAGATTGGAGAAGATCAAAAGTTTAATCTCGTGATACCGCTGCTAGGATGCAGTTAGTTAGAACAAATAGGCGATATCATATTGAAACCGCCGGAAACGAAGAAGTATACCACGCTCAAGAATAGACTGTTGATGACATATCAAGAAACCGATCAGCGACGTCTACAGAAGTTACTTAGCGGCCTCGGCGACTTGAAACCTGGCCAGCTACTTCGCAAGATGCGTGATTTGAGCGGAGAATTTATGACGGATCAAGCGCTCAAAGTTATGTGGCTTAACCATTTGCCCAATCAAGTTCGTGCCGTCCTGTCCGTGAACACCGAGTCAGCACTCGATGGACTAGCTGCTATGGCCGACGTTATGATGGAACATTTCGACCCAGCAACCGTTGCCGCAGTTACAACCACAGCTTCCTCGAGTTCGCACATACCAAGTTCATCGTGTTCTCAAGATAAAACAACATTGGAAAGCTTGCAGTTCCATTATTTATCGAAGCAAATAGAGAAGCTTTCACTGGAAATTGCCGAAATCCGCTCAAACCAGAGATCTTCGCCACACCGCCATTCCTCTCGCCAATCGTACCGAAGCAACCGGTCACGCTCGCATTCGAGAACCCGTTCACGTGAAAGTCGCAAGCCTAGCGATCCCGATTGGCTGTGTTTTTACCACTGGCGATATGGAGATAAGGCCCGGAAGTGTGAGTCACCGTGTTCCAAGCAGAAGCAGGAAAACTAAAACGTTCATCGATTGTAGCGGGTGTCGATGTGAACCAAGCCAGTTACCGCCTATGTGTCTTCGATATTAGAAGCAAGGAGAAATTTCATGTCGATACGGGGGCTGACGTATCCGTATTAGCTGTGAAGAACAAGAAATTTACGAAGCCGAACGGAAGCGCCTGCAAATTATATGCCGCAAACGGGACAGAGATTCGTACCTACCGGAGCTCAACCTAGGTCTACGAAGAAGTTTTAAATGGACATTCACCGTTGCTGACGTCAAGACATCGATACTGGGTGCAGATTTTTTGGCAAAACACAAGTTGTTAGTTGATCTACATCAAAGGAAACTCGTCGACCGCATTACCGATCTCAGTTTGAACACCATCAGAGTACGGAGCACCGAAGAAGCAGTCTACGTGATCAACCTCAATCACGCTTATCACGACATCTTAAAAGAATTCCCAGATGTTGTACGACCAATGTCACTCAAGCATCCATCCAAGCACAGCGTTACTTACCGCATAGAAACAACGGGACAACCAATCTACTCAAGACCACGCCCCCTACCCCCGGACAAATATAAAGCGGCGAAGTTAGAATTCGAGAAGATGATGGAAATGGGCATATGCCAACCGTCGAGTAGCCCATGGGCCAGTCCTCTTCACGTTGTTAAGAAAAAGGATGGCTCTCTGCGTGTGTGTGTGGCGACTATAGAAGACTTAATGCCGTGACAGTTCCCGATCGTTACCCCATCCCAAGAATTCAAGATTTTACGTACCAGTTACACGGGAAGAAAATCTTTACAAAATTAAATCTGAAAATGGCATATTATTGGATTCCAATTGAAAAGGAAGGTGCTGCGAAAACGGCTATAATAACCCCCTTCGGATTGTTCCAGTTCAATTCAATGACGGTCGGTTTGCGCAATTCTGGCCTTTCAGCGATTCATGCATGAAGTGCTACGTGGGCTAGATGATAATGTATTCTGCTTCGTTGACGACTTACTTGTCCACTCGAAGGATGAATCCGAGCACAAACAACATCTGTGGCAAGTCCTAGATCGACTGAACAAATATGGTGTCACGTTGAATGTCGACAAGTGTGTATTTGGCAAGGACAGAATACAATTCCTCGGCTACGAAGTTTCACAGGACGGAATCAAACCAAAGCCTACTAGTGTTCAAGAATTGAGAAGATTTTTGGGTATGATCAATTTTTACCGGAGCTGTCTACCCCACCAAGCCGAGCAACAACAATTACTTAATGGATACCTTCATAACAGCAAAAAAAAATGACAAAACTCCGATAGCATGGACGCCGGAATCAGAGGAAGCCTTCGAGAAGTGCCGACAAAGCATCCTCGAGGCTACAATTTTGTCGCACCTGGTGACTAATGCTCCGATGTGCTTATACACTGATGCTTCGGACACCTGTGTTGGCGCGGCCCTCCACCAGTAGGTCGACAATGAATGGAAACCACTCGCTTTTTACTCAAACGCGATGAGCGAGACGCAGCGAAGGTACAGTGTATATGATCGCGAACTCCTAGCGATGTACACAGCAGTGAAGAGCTTTCGTCGACTGATAGAGGGCAACGAAATTACAATTTACACTGACCATAAACCATTGACGTACGCGCTAACAAGATCGCCCAATAGCAGCGACACGCCGAGACGAGAACGTCAACTTCACTACTTAGTCAATTCTGTACGAGCATTCAGTACATTCATGGCAACAAAAACGAAGCAGCCGACGCATTATCTCGTATCGCAGAAGTTGAACTACTGAACGCTGTCGTCGACTACAACAGACTAGCAGAAGATCAAGAGAAAGACCCAGAGCTGAGAGAGTGTATTAGTTACCTAGTTGAAGAGGCGCTCATGGCCAGATGCAATCACCGGCCCTTATGTGATCGGCAAGGTAAAGCACCTAGGCACGCGGTCAGTCCATAGATGTGTGACCGTTAAAGTGGTTTAAATTGCGGAGCGTCTCCGTGCTCTGAGGCCACGTATAGCTGTCGGTCCCGTTTGTCTTCGCATATCAGAAGCCTACTTCGCGGCTTAATCAACTCTGGCACTAGGGTAACCGCTGCCCATACGATAAAGAAAGATGAAGAATAAACTAGTTTACTAGAAAATAAACACAGACCGCAAACATTTCGACTGCACGTGTGTTGCAGCGGCTAAGACAGTCGCCTCGCCGCTTCGTGTCGCGGGTTTGAGTCCCGCGACGGACAACTGTTTGTGTTACCCATAAATAGTTGTTCTAAGTCTGTATGTAATTTGTGTCCGTCTATTATATGTTTGTAAAGTACCCGCGGGCGTTGTCTTAAAAGAATTGTACTAGCTAGAACTTATAGCAAGAGAGAAAATCAAAATCCAACCAATCGTCAAATACGTATTAAGTATACGTACCTACGTATACATATAAATACGTAATAAGTATTTGACGGTTGGATTTTAATTTTAATATATTATGTATACTTGCTTGGTCAGAAGTACCCTAAACCGGCGAATATGTAGGAAGAATATAATGACAGCAAACGAGGCAAAAGAGGTATGCAAAGATCGTGGCAAATCCGTTGTTTCTGCCTACCCCTTTGGTAAACAGGCGTGAGTCTATGTATGTATATACGTATACTTTCTTGTGATAATATTAGTATACCTACAGAAAGTACGGTTTACATAGGAAGGAAAATTACCAGTAAAAATACCTATGCTTGTGTACCAAATCATTCCATTCCACTGGGACGCAAAAATCTCATTACGAACACATACGCTACGAGCTTTAATACGATAAATTTTAGTCTCTTTGTGGGAATAAGTGTCGTTCAAATACAAATATTTGTCAATTCTTTTACCGCTCATAGTTTTCTTGTGTAAGTTCTGTCTCCCCGGATTTTTGTTAAGAATCAAAGTTAAACTAAAATACGGAGGATTAGCTACCCTTAGGCCTCCCGCGCACTATGCGGCTAGCCGCAATGCGGGTTTCAATAGGTTTCCTTCGCATTGTGATGCGGTAGCCGGTCAGCAATATTGATTGCTGACGGCTGACCGCATTCCGGCTAACCGGATAGTGCATAGGACCTGTTGACCTGTGCCTTATTGGCCGTGAATAAATCCGTTCGGCAATCTAGAATAGAATAGAATACACTTTATTGAAGACCATAACAATACATATGACATAGAATATTACATAAACAACTTGTACAAAGGGCGGTCTTATCGCATAAAGCGATCTCTTCCAGACAACCTTAGGATTGGTAAATAAGTATACTTACAAAATTGTGGAATATCCATAAATAAAAAGATTTTAATAAATTTACTGTAAAAAAGAAGGAAATGTAAAAAAGAAACAATATAAAATACAAACATAATTAAATAACTAAATAAGAAAAAGACCTTCTTTAGAATATATTGGAATACGAACGCCTGAATTGGAGTATGTGTATTATTTGAGTGTAGTCATTTAAATAATTTACAAACAGCGTTTTATTCAATCCTTCCAGTATTTTATTCCTCTTCTTGAGTTCGGGTTGCCAAGTTTTTTTTTATCCCAGAAGGTTTTGTGGAACTTATAAAATTAATAAATCACAGATTAGGGCTGTGCCCTTCGGATATTCGGTCTTCGGATTTTTAAATTATTTATTATTCAGCTGCGCTGTTACCATTCCGCACATAATATTATACCTAGGTACATATTTTTTTTGTAAAATGACCACGCCCGCACTAGTGAATCGCATCCCTGTCTCGCGGGGTATTTTACAGGCATATAGTAGAAGGACACAGATTACATCTACACTCCGAACATCTATTTGTAGGTGACACGATAGTTGTCCGGCGCGGGACTCGAACCCGCGACATGAAGCGGCGAGGCGACTGTCTTAGCCGCTGCGTCACACGTGCAATTTACATAATTATATTATAGTATAAGCGTTATGTACTTTTTCCACTATAGTATACTAGCGGCCCGGTACGTGCTTCGCTACGTATAAGTCATAGTTATAAAAAAAAACCGGCCAAGTGCGAGTTGGACTCGCACATGAAGGGTTTCGTAGCAGCAAGTATTTCAGTTGATTAAATGAAAGCAAATTGCGGTTTATGACGTATTAAAAAAAACTACTTGCTAGATCTCGTTCAAACCAATTTTCGTTGTTAGTTCCCATGGTAATGTACATCATATATTTTTTTTAGTTTTATGATTCTCTTATTTTAGAAGTTACAGGGGGGGGGGGGCACTCATTTTACCACTTTGGAAGTGTCTCTCGCGCAAACTATCCAGTTTAGAAAAAAATGATATTAGGAACCTCAATATCATTTTTGAAGACCTATCCATAAAACCCCAAATGTACGGGTATACGGTGGAAAAAAAAAAATGAGTTTCAGTTCTATGTATGGGGAACCCCCAAAATTATTATTATTTTTCTATTTTTGTGTTAAAATCTTAATGCGGTTCACAGAATACATCTACTTACCAAGTTTCAATTGTACAGCTCTTATAGTTACGGAGAAAAATGGCTGTGACATACGGACGGACAGACATGACGAATCTATAAGGGTTCCGTTTTTTGCCATTTGGCTACGGAACCCTAAAATTTTTTATTAAGTTCATTTATTCAAACAAAAAAATATTTAAAATTGCTAAAAGATGTATTAACACTTTTTCAACGCTTTTTAAAAATTTCTCTACGTACACACCTTCCCTGGACTTCCACGAATAATTCAAGACCAAAATTAGCCAAATCGGTAAAGGCGTTGTTGAGTTATAACATTACAACGAAAAGTGGCATTGATTTTTATATATAGGTATAGATATTCAACGCAATTAAGAACTTACAGCCCCAATAAAGTAGGTATCTTTTCTCAATGTTTTTTTACAATTGTTAATTCTTTAAAACAAATCATCCAAAGTCAATCATCCAAAATCAAACATTTTGAGGTATTATTATATCTTTCCCAATACTTACTTGCTTTTTATATTATCAGAAAGATATTTAATGTTTTAAGATACGTAATGATCTAATTAAAAATAAGCCAATAAATCTTAATTTGGAGGATCAGGTGATGGTGTTCTACATACGGGCAAAAGATGCCAGTGTATTGTTCCGCGACCACGGTCGAATTGTCTTGCCGTCTAAACTTTTTATATAAGTGCGTATATGTACGGTGCAACCAAAGATATTGTTATATTATAATATCTTTGGGTGCAACTACTAATTTCATTATAGACGTCGATAGATGTCGCTATAGTAAAAATAAAATAGGATCCCGTGTTTCTATTAATTTGGCGATTTTGGTCTTGTACCCGTTAATTGCATTTATATCGGTATTGTGAGCGATAATTATATGAAAATAAAATATTTTCTCGTCACATTATAATTTTTTATTACATTTTGTTTTACATTTGTTTGTATCCTAGCAACTAAAAATCAACGACAATAAAAACTATGAAAAGACACAAAACGTAGTATAAAAGAGTATTTAATGGCAGTCGGCCACATCCTCCCCTTTTTATAATAAATTTTCTTAAGAGGTCGTCGCAACGTCCCCGCAATCCACCACTCTCGTAATACCATCTCTGCTGGGTCTTCTCGGGCATGTGGTCGGCGACGTTCACGTTCTCCTTATCGCATTCGCATTCGTTGTCCTTTATCTTGATAAAGAAGGTCTCTCCCTTGTCCCTGGGTGGCGAAGCGTCGTGCTCGCGCACGGTCTCGGGCAGTAGATCCAGCACGTCGATGGCGGAGCGCCCCACCGAACGCCGAAGCAGGAATCCAGCGGCGAGTTAGGGTCGTCGAGGCTGTCCACGAGATTGGTGCAGTCGGAACCGCCCAGGTCCGCGTCCTCTGAAGACGAGGTGTTGACCTCCATTGAGTCGGTATGTGGGAAGGCGGAGAAGCGCGGCATTACCGGGTTATCATCGACGTCGGGGAAGTAGTTGCCGGCGCCCACGCCGCCGATGAGTTCGGCGCGGCGCTCGGCCTCCAGGGCCGCTTCGTGGCTGTCGAGGAATACGTCCACGTTGGAGACCTCGACGTGCGTTATCTCGGGCAGCGCAGGCGGCGCCGCACGCGGGTCCGGCGGTCGGGAATGCAGCTCGTCGTGGGAGAGCTTCTGTATCTGCTGCAGGACGGCGCGGTTGACGTGCTCGTGGTGCAGCGCGTCGCAAGAGCATCGCGGCTCCTCGGCGACGTTGTAGTTTGACTCAACGCTGTACAACCGTACAGCGTCGCGGATACTGAGCGGCTCGTTCGGATTGTTGCAACGGTCGGGCTCAGCGCCGCCGTTACACAACTCTTCGTTGCCAAATATGATCTGGTTGTTGGACGTCGGACTCAGATGCACCATGGTGTTCACGCCCGTGTTTTGCAATTTCACTTTAATTTCCTTTTCGACTATACTCATTTTTCGATCGGAACCGATCGAAGCATTCATAAATTCCAATTGATCCGTTGGGGAATTTAGACTTTCCACTAAGATGTTAGACACGTAATCGTCCATATTTATATATTGGGCGTTCTTTTGGTTAAACATGTGAGGAGGTCTCGCGAAAGAAGCGGGGCGATTGGATCCGTCGGTGTTAGACACGGGGACCGAATCGTAGCTTAGAGTCTCGGATACGACGATTTCGAGCACATCATACGACGGTGGATCGATATGGAGTGGTCGGTCGTAAGAAAGCACGTTGTCGTCATCATTGTCGATACTGCCGGAGTGCTCACTAATGTGTTCGTCGATGTGTGCGCTCACCGATAGCAGCCCGCGGTCAGCCTGCACCTCCTGCGTAGTGGGGGGCGATGGCGCGTCCGACACGTCCGATGAGGGCTCGTCGACGTATGCACTCTGACCGAACACCGAGGAGAGATCGCCACCCGAAACGGTCTCTTCCGCCTTCGTAGATTTAAATGCAACGGTAGGCGACTCCGAAGAGCAGCGACGGTCTCTGTACGGCGGGGATGGATCTTTACCGCCTCCATCGTACGGTTTGGAACCATCGCTATCGGTGAAGACGTCCGTCGTAGTCTCGAGGTAGGATTCGGGCTCTCGTCGATGCGAGCGGTACGTGGAGTCGGAGAGATCTATTCGCGCGGCGCGGTCGAAGCTGTTCCGCATAGCGGCGCGCAGCATTTCATCGCTGCCGCGCAGGTCGCGCGCAGCGTCCAGCCGCTGTCGCTTGGGGGACGCCCAGCCCGGCGGCGAGCCGCGCGGCCCTTTAGTAATTTTGTTGGCGGCTGAGTCACAGAGTGGCTGGTTTGGCAAGAAGTCATTTGTACTCTTGCAAATTCGGCGTATAACAACATCATCTTTACCCGTCTCTTGTAACCACTCTTTTATACTACCTCTGCTCCTACCAATAGTTGTACCATATTTATATTCTGCGTCAATCGCTGCAAGTTGGGCTTGGTATTCTATCTCAGCGACTCGCCTCTCAAGCTCAACCGCTCTAGCTTTCATTTTCATCTCTGCTTCCTGCGCAGCCAACTCTAATCGTGCGAGGTGACGGGCGTGCTGTGCCTCCACTGCGAGCTTTCTCGCAGTAACCGTCGCGGAAGAGCGGCTCGTGCTTGATGAAATAGAACGGGTTCCGGAATGACTAGGTGTGGATGTCTCGCCTCCAGTACTAGTTTGAGGTACCTGATCATCCGTCGCTAGGTTACGTGAGGGGTTCACTTGCGTATCCTTAGGCGATTCTACCAACCGCGTTTGACTACGTGTTACAAACATTTTGCACTGGTTTTACTATTTAAAACAAATCGAAGGACCAATATGTGAGCGATAATTATATGAAAATAAAATATTTTCTCGTCACATTATAATTTTTTATTACATTTTGTTTTACATTTGTTTGTAACCTAGCAACCAAAAAAAAGACAATAAAAACTATGAAAAGACACAAAACGTAGTATAAAAGAGTATTTAATGGCAGTCGGCCACAGGTATTATCGTAGAGATTTTTTATAAGTTTATGACCATTCGATTAATGTTACAATTGATCATAGAGTAGTTTTATAAATCTGCGAGCTTTTTTTAAATCTTGCCCAGCGGGAAATATTCGATATCGATAGTGAGATGTATCAAGAGTTGTTCATTTTAAATATTTTAAGAAAAGGGGTATGAAAGAGAACTACAAAGAGGACGCCGTGGTTGAAGGAGGTACCTGCATCTTCTGTATAATTACACACATGCTCAAGAGTATTATATTTTTAGGGTTCGTAATTACGGCGCCTTTATAATTGGTCTCTATTCTCCAAATTGGTTGTTACCTACGATTCGATTTTTGGGATGGCATTCAATGATTTTATGGATAAACTTTTAGGTTTAACGTAATCTAATATAATATAATATATAGGGACAATGTCACACAGATCATCCTAGCCCCAAACTAAGCAAAGCTTGTACTATGGGTACCAGGCGACGATATATATACTTATATAGATAGATAAATACTTAAATACATAGAAAACATCCATGACTCAGAAACAAATATTCGTGCTCATCACACAAATATTTGCACTTACCGGGATTCGAACCCAGGACCACCAGCTTCGTAGGCAGGAGCACTACCAACTAGGCTACGGTGACCGTCAAAGCTAATGCAATGAAATGATAATAATAAATATAATAAAAGTTAAAACAGTATGTCTGAATGATTCAAAATGGAATTTGACACTAGTTATCTTAATCCCTGTAGGTTTTTTTTCTAAAATAATTTACAATAATTCGGTTACAGAAGTCCAGCCATAGAGTTAAATGAGTTGATGTTGGTATATTTTGGTCATATTATCTAAAGACTTGATGAAAGAACTTTCTTTTTCATTCATTTATTTCCTAAAATATAGGTACAGGGTTGTTGGGTACATTATAAACTTACCCAACTATATTTGACATAGATATGTCGTGCAAAACTTTAATACAAAGTCAACTATAATATAAATAATAATAATAAAAAATGTCTAACACGAATAGAATGAATAAGTATTTTATATATAAATATTTATCGTTTTGATGACAATATGTGGTACAGGTGGGTTCCAGCCCAGACAAAGTTAATGGGTCTCTCCATACTATCCCATGGTGGCCATACAAGGCGACTAAAGCCCGGGTGACACGAGGCTAGTATTTTGAAGCTAGGATAGTAAGCTAGTAAGGGGTCACTAGCTTGGTTTCTAGCTTACCTACTAGCCTGGATTGTAACCAAGCTAGTGCTGTCTACACGAAGCTAGGAAATTTCAAGCTAGTCAAGTCAGTAGTGAGTTGTGCTTAACCTGATAACACGTATACGTAAAAATGAACAGTGTGCGTAAGAGAAAAGCAATTCTACTAAGAAAGTTAATTCGGAAGTTGTGTCAACATGCGCTAGATGAAATATTAGCTCTGCTAGAAGAAAAGCGTACTTGGACAAGACCCTGGATCTTAAGAAGACATAGTCATGGAGCATCTGCATTACTTTTAAAAGAACTGCGATCTGAGGATTCCGGCGAATTCAAGAGTATTTTGCGAATGACACCTAATATTTTTGACAATTTACTGAATCTAGTGGGACCACAAATACAAAAATTAAATACTAATATGAGAGAAGCCATACCGGCTAAAATAAAATTGGAAATAACTCTAGATTTTCTATCATCTGGTGTCAATTACAGGAAGTTAAGTCACATGTATCGTGTTTCAAGATCTACTATATCTAGATTTATACCAGAAGTTTGCAGTGAAATTTATAAGGCATTAAAGAAAGATATACAGGTATGTAGAATTTTATTTATTTCAAATTAAAGTAGGTACTTATACGCTTACATAAATGGCGAGATTAAATTCTAAATTACAAAATGAGAAATCATAAATGACGACAAAATGTACGTTTACGCTACATAAATGGCGAGAAATGTATCAAGCATTTTGAAATGCTTGATAGATGGGATCTTCATCTTGCTCCAACTCTTGCTGTGGTGGCGGATGGATGATGGGTTCATCACGTTGCTCAGTCTGTTGTAGTTGTGATGGTGGATTAGTGTAGAGTGGACTTGCTGCAGAACTATTGTAAGAAAATGTGGTTGACATATTGGAGTCTGAAGAATTGATAGGTGACTGGTACGAAAATGTAGTATTTCCGAAGTTTAAATCATACATCCGACAGCGGGATAGTGTTGCGTTGATCTGATCCCTAGCTAAAATGGCCTGTCCGGGTGAAAGCTTTTTCAACTGACTTGCTACATATTTTGCAAATATCTCATGTTCATCCAGCTCTGGTTCCTGAAATTCTCGTGAACTGTTTAAATCCTCCTTAATCACCTTAATTTCATTTATCAATGAACTCACTTGCGAAACCTTCCGTTTCTTAAATTGCGGAATGTTACTTCCGGGGGAAATAAATTTAGAAGTTTTATCTTGAATAGACGACATTTCGCTTGCAGGTTGAGACATTTCAACTGTCTTTTCTGAAAGATTTTCTGCTACGGGTGGTTCTAATGACTGACTGTTGCTTGCACTGTTGTCATCTTTATTATTGTTTGGAGAATCTTGATTGTTCTGAAAATAAAAAATTTGTTAAAAATATTGTTACAGATTCCAACTACAACTGAAGAATGGGCAGCTATAGAAAATGGTTTCAGAGTGAAATGGAACTTTCCAGCGTGTTATGGCGCCGTCGACGGGAAGCATGTTCAAATCATAGCTCCTGGCAACAGTGGAAGTTTGTTTTTTAATTACAAAAAAACATTCAGTATTGTTCTTATGGCTATTGTTGATTACGATTATAATTTCATTTATATTGACGTCGGCGCCTGTGGAATGGCATCTGATGGAAGTGTTTTTAGGAATTGCTCCATATATAATCAACTAGAAAATAACCTTATACCACAAGGCGGAGTAATTTTGGCGGATGCTGCATTCCCATTAAAATCGTATATTATGAAACCGTACCCAGGTGACAATTTAACACATGAAGAAAAAGTATACAACTACCGGCTAAGTAGAGCCAGAAGAACTGTAGAAAATGCCTTTGGCATATTGGCAAGCCGATTTCGTGTTTATCAAAGACCAATCGCAGTTGACGTAAAAACAGTAGACAAAATTGTACTAGCATCATGTGCTCTGCATAATTGGTTACGAAAAGAGCAAAAAAGCACTTATTGCATTAGTAGTGATGTCGACCAAGAAGACATTGAAGCGGGAAACATTATTCCCGGTTCATGGAGAATGGAAAATTTATGTTTACCCAGTATCAGTCGACAGGGAAGTAACCACTCTTCTCTGTCAGCTATCGAAAAAAGGGAGAAATTTAAGAGATATTTCAACAATGATGGAGCAGTACCATGGCAAGCAAGAATGATTCGTTAATTCAGACAAAACTACAAGAAAAATTAAAAATGCCGACGATTATTAATATTTCAATAAGTACTTTTAAGGTAAATAATTGTAAAGAGTAAATAATATTAAAATAACTTACCGAAGTTTTTCTCTTCATTGGCACCTTTTTTATGAAATTATGCATTTCCTCAAACCAAATAATTTTTGGCTTATAGACTTCTGCAGTTCCTGCTCCAGACCTCTCAGATTTTTCTATCTTTGTTAATTCTTGACAATATGTAGCTCTTAGATTTTTAATTTTATTTTTAATCTCTTTTATCGACATTTCTATTCCATCTTTATTTAGTATGTCGCGTATTTTTTCTAGTGACGAGTCTCGCATTTGCTTGTCCTTGTAAGATGGAATACTTGCATTCCACAAACATTCCTCTTCTCTGTACAATTGAACGAATTTTAAATTAATTTCGTCCGCTAATTTCGGCATTTTAACAAATTGCACGCACTCTCACCACGCTCTCCGACTGCACACTAGCTTAGGTTCGCTAGCTTCGCGGTTGACACGAAGCTAGTAACGAAGCCAGGATAGTAAAACGGGTGGTGGGGGGCGCCTACTAGCTTGAAAAATAGAACCCCAAGCTATTAAAACTATCCTGGCTTGAGGCACTAGCTTGCTAGCTTCCACACTAGCTTACTAGCTTGTAAACGAAGCTAGTTCCGTCTACACGAAGCTAGTGTCACTAGCTTACTAGCTTGGCAGCACTAGCTTGGCTCACTAGCTTGATTTACTAGCCTCGTGTCACCCGGGCTTAAGGGATACACTAGGTAGTCGGGCAGCAGCACCACCTGTTTACACACGGCTACACATCAAGCTTTACAAATCCAATATAAGCTGATCTTGCGTTGTATAGGATTTCCATACAATGATAGGTCAGCTTATATTGGAAATGAATAGCTTGATATGTAGCCGTGCGTACTAGCCACCACCTAACTGCGGTTGCTAACTCCCATACCAAGTGCGGCGTCTACAGTAAACAACTCCAAATAAATGGTAACTATGTCCAGCAGTGGACGATGTCATGCTTACAGTGGTACTCACGGCTAGATGACAAGCTACACATTTCCAGTATAAGCTGATCTTGAAAATGTATAGCTTGACATGTAGCCGTGTGTACACTACAAATTTAATGTGATTCCTGACTGTTTTGTGTTTTGAGAGTCCATAATTAAAATGATCTAATTCCAAATCTAATTTAATTTATTTTTGGTTTAGGTATATTAAAGAACATTTAGAATTTAGTTATTTTTAGCGTTAACTCTAAATCTAATTACCTATATGTATATTTTTCCACGATTTAATTAAATAAGCGAGCAAGAGATACTTAAGTTTCACGTAACTACCATAAATTAAATATTATTTCTTAATTATTTGATACTACCAAGACACAAAAATAAATAACGGATAATCATAAATAAATAATTGAATAAATAATAATACAATCTCTGATAAATAAATTAATTCATTAATGCTATGAGTAACGTGAATAATACTCTTTTTAATTTTTTCTCTTTTTTACAGGTATAATAATACGTGCCATACATACAAACATAACATAAACTCTTAACATGACATCATACATCGTGACAATTAAACCAATAATACCTTCAATACAAACATATGATAGGCGGACACAATTTACCTACATCAACAATTAAATTTAACATGCACACAGACACACCGGTACAGGTGAAATTAAATAATTGCTATACCAAATTTAAGCCCATAAGCGTAAACAAAACAGTAAAAGGGAAATTACTTAGAAAAGTCCAGTAGACAAAAGGGGTCAATGGTATCGCACTCGAAGTAGTACTCAGGTTGACATCGCTGTGTCACCATGAATGATGAATGACTAGCGATGTGCCCTACGGGAACCACAGGTTCTACATTATTAATTTAGCTTCCTTGTCCGAAGACAAGTGCGTCAGTTTTCTACATTATTAATTAATCTTCCTTGTCCGAAGACAAGTGCGTCAGTTAGCTAACTTAGATCTGCTTAGCAAGACTGATTTCCTTCGAGGCGACCGACCCCCATGTAGAACTATAATGAATTTTTACGTATGTTATTAACGGTGAAAACTTTACTTGCGCGATTTAGGATTTACATAAAACAAGGACTTCCTATTGTAACAGAGTTAATAAATCATTTTGTATTTTATGGGAATTCAATTAAAGAACTAAATAATGTTAACAGGCTGTCGTTTATGTAGCTTTTGTTCAACAATAATTCATCTTACTTGAAATCAAAATAGATTTGATAAAGCATTCAATTTCAGGAGACATGAACATACTTTTCATAACTTAAATATATTTCCGAGATAAATATATAAATAAACACGATACACAAAAATTCTTTTTGTAGTAAGAAAATGTTTTTTTACTACAAAAAGATTGTTCGTCATGGGGATCGAACCGGCGACCTCATGGGTACATAGGGCCAAAGAGACTAGTAATAAATAAAATAAAAAAGGATTTTATTCACGCAGACTCGTCACTGTCTGGCTGCACGTGTGGCACAGCGGCTCAGACAGTCGCCTCGCCGCTTCGTGTCGTGGGTTCGAGTCCCGCGCTACTATTTATGTGACCCATAAATAGTTGTTCTGAGTCTGGATGTAATTTGTGTACGTCTATTATATGTTTGTAAAGAAACCCGCGACACAGGGACTAGATTCCCTAGTCCGGAGGTTGCCTTTGAAAACAACAAAATAAAAAGAATAAAAATGCGCTCGTAAATAGTTAAGTATAACATGTTTGTAGTAATTATTTCTGGATACATATAGATATTTCGGTACCTACACGGATTGAATGAAAACATTTAGATATAACATTTAATTTATACAAATTATTTATTAAAATTATTGTCAACCTTATTTATAAGTTTAATTATAGAAATTAAAAGTCTAAGATATAATTTACTACATCTTGTTTGAATGGTTCTGTCTATGTTAAGGTAAGAATTCCATATTGTTATTATGGCGGACCTTGTGTTTATAACGACGGTCGCGCTTTAATGCTACCACCGGATCCAATGCGCCCCAACTAGTGTTACCCTAGTGTCAGCCTCCGACATGGCTTAGAACTTTTGCCTAATGGCTACAACCGGGACCGACCGCTTAACGCGCCCTCCGAAGCACGGAGACGCTCAGAAATTAAACCACTTTGGCGGTCACCCATCTATGGACTGACCGCGAGCCTCGTTGCTTAACCTCGCCGATCGCTTACGGACCGGTGAGAGC
Organism: Pseudoips prasinana; assembly: GCA_951640165.1. Classification (NCBI taxonomy): domain Eukaryota; kingdom Metazoa; phylum Arthropoda; class Insecta; order Lepidoptera; family Nolidae; genus Pseudoips; species Pseudoips prasinana. Next base: position 29,898,388 of record OX621234.1, read on the forward strand.
ATCTAGCTATGAGCGCCTCATATCATTTTGTAGGCGAGCACAATATCTACTCAAGCGGTTGTCTCAATGTGTATTATTTTAGATTATACTTAGGAAGACCTTTGTCTTCCTATGATGAGTGTGATAAACATCAAAACAATTATATGTTATATATTCAATTTGAGATAGCGCTTTTAACGAAACTATATTATTTGACTTCTACCCCCAAACACTTATTGTTACTACTTTACAGTTGGCGTGGTTCGCAAATGCTTGCTTTTCACGCTGGAGGTCGTGGGTTCGAATCCCACCCAGCTCGGGTCTGTCGCCTCGATTGAAAGCTTTTGCGCTAACCTTTACTAACTTTACTAACATTAACCTTAATTATTAAGCACTAACCATGACGAGTATTTTCAATACGATATGTAGATGTAGATAGTTTAACCATGACGCTCCGACATCAATGTCGGATAGAGTAGAATTAGGTATATGACTTCGAGGTAGACAGATCCCTTTTTGAATTATTTTTTGCAACTTGTTATCAGCAGGGCCTCTGGTAATAGTTTTGTTACTTATTATTTATTGTCACAGTTGCCGGACCTATATAGCAGTATTTATGTGTAATAGATGCTACCAATATCAGCTTTCGAACTAAAAACTTATCGATTATAATTTTAAAACATTGCTTAATGCTCATATTTAGGCCTAAAAATATTTTTCCCAAGTTTTGGCCAAACCATGCAGATTGACGCAATAAAAATAGAATGAAACATAACTTAAATAGATTTGTGTCGAAAGTATTGTGAAAAACCTACGGGTATATTTTATTTTGCATAAGAATTTACATTGTAATGAAACAAAACTCGATTTTTGGCGAAAATATTTTGAAAAGTTACGGTTATTTTTATTTATCATAAGAATTAATATTCGTAATGAAACGAAATGTAGCTCGATTTTTCCTAAGTATTTTGAAATAATTATGGTTATTTTTTATACCTAATTAGAATTTACATTTACTAACAGGGAATATTTTATTTAGTATTTACATAATATAAAACCTCAAGCGTGTAATATAAAAAAACATGATTTTTTAAATGTTTTTATTGGTAAAATTTTACTGATTAATAATGTGGTCACTTTATTTTACTTCAGTTTAGTCAGTGTATATACAGTATATTTTGTATAATTGTATATTTTGTAAGAATAGAAGGGATAAGTTCTTTAATAATATCCTAATAATAATATCCTGGAACATTATTCATACACGGCCGTCTGAACCCAAACTAAGCAGAGCTTGTACCATGGAAACCAGATAACTAATATACTACTTTTCTTTTGTAAGTACATAATTATATAGATAATTACACCCAGACTCAGGACAACAGACATGTTCATGCATACAAATATCTGTCCTGGGTGGGAATCGAACCCACGACCTCCTAAGTGAAAAGCAAGCATTTGCCAACACGCTAACAGGCCCGTCAATTACTGTATCTATCGTCTTTTAATATTTAAACATTTTGAGGGATTTGATCTATTTGATATCTTTAGGCGGCTTGTTATGGAACCTCACTCACTCACGCTTTTTGTTTATTCCTCATATTTTATTTATATTTATCTACGATTGTTTCTTTAATTTTGATAAACTTATGTGAAATCCCATTATGAATAAAAAGAAACAGATAATATATATACTTAATACTACCGTAATAGGAGTAAGATAAATGACGGTGTATGACAAATAAACATATTATCATTCGATACATTCTGTTCCTTAATTACCTACAATAACATACAAAATACTTTGACAGATTTGTTACAATCGGACTTTCTTGTTTTATGCGAAACGCGAAAGTAAAGTTTTCACATTCGATAGTTGTAAATACATATTTCGAAGTGTTTGAGATTCAGTCGGCTCTCTCTTCATACCATCCGCTGTCGGACGCTGGTCATCCTCACTGAACTTCGCCCTAGGGAGTTCCACCCGGTGTGACGAGGCAGCAAGAAGCGGCTGCAGCTAGTAGACGCCTGCCACCAGAGGACATGGTGCTGGTTATGACCTCCTCCCTTTTTTTTGCCCACAATAATTTTGCTAATGTCAGGTAGAAAATGGAATGCGAGTGTTAAATATATTGAGTTAATAAAAAAAAATCGGGTAAAATGATGGGGTTAAAACGTTAAAACAAACAGACACAATAATAAAATAAAAATATACAACATTTAACGAAATTAACGCACACCCTCAAATACCCCAATTAGAATATAATGTTGTAATCATAATACATACACTGATTTTTGTATTTAACATGTATATGCATTGTTATTTACTAAATTAGTTTCTTGGAATTAAGTTTATATTTCTTTATTTTACTTATATTGAATGATGGAATTTGTATGAATACTAATAAAATTGCGATTTTAAAAGTCTTATTACTTTGACTTACGGTCCATTTCAATTTGTTTTGACTGTTCAGGGTTAATATGACAATAATTTTCGTAGTTTTAATTATTTTTGGATTAAAAAATTACCTATATTAAAAATGATATAAATCGATTTAGTAAACGATTCTGAACCAACTATATTCAAGATGTGCGTTAATTAAGTTACATGTTGTATATAACGGAGAAACGGGGGTATCGTTGTCTTTAGTCATGATGACGTCAGCAAGACTGACGTCACTATTACCTGCACGTTGGTTATCCACTGAAGGTTGTTTACTCATGGCGATAGTAAAACCCGAAATATGTTTCGTGAAGTTTTATTCCATAACGATCTTCGATACAAGGTGATCCGTACGGTCCGACGGCTCGAGCGAAAGTGATTTGTACTCTGTTTTTTTTTTTTTTTTTTTTTAACGTGACGCGTGCCGTTAGCCTTTTGGCTTTTACTGCTTCACCGGACAGTAGGGGTGAGCGTGGGCTCTAACCGGCCTAGCAAATATAAACTACAAACTAAGTACCCGCGCCGGAGGGCGCCCCCTGTGGGGCTCGAACCTCGGCTCTGGGCGGATACTGACGTGGAGAGGGCAAGATGTCGTGGTTTTAGGGGATTTTGTGCAACTGTCGCTCTACGTTAATGCGCGACGCGGGCCTCGCTACCGGTTTAGGTCCGGAGCGGGCATTCATCGGATCGAATGCAAACTAAGGGTCATGGAGGACATTGGTGGTCGCGACGCGTTCGCGGTCGTACTCGCGTCCGGCGAGTACGAAATATCGGTTGTGCAGTGTTGCGAGAGTCTCTAATCGAATTGATTTGGTTTAGGTATACGGTGATCTCGTCGTCCGATTCGTCTATGACGTTCTTCGGACGACGGTGTTTACGTGAGAGTCGGGAAGGAGTGTATTTGACCGCCTGTACCACCAATTTACTTGGATGGTGAGTGGCAGAGTCAAAGTACCTTTTGGACGCATGCTTCATCCATTGCCTGATGGTACGCAATTGGAGATCGGCATGGAGGCTTTTGTTACGGACGAACCACGGTGCGCCCGCGGCTCTTCGCATAAACTTGTTCTGGACTACCTGGAGGAGGTGGATGAATTGATCCCTAGCGTGCGCGAAGACCGGGCTCGCGTAGGTCATCATGGGTCGAATGCACGTCTTGTAAATTCTCACCTTGTTTTCAAGGGACATTTTACTGCGTGCATTCAGGAGGCCGTGTAATCGATGATTTGTACTCGACACGTCGACCGTATTTATACGAAATGTGCGGCGACAAACATGTTACGTATTTTCTTTGTTCGATGAACGAATGTAAATTAAACTATTGAAATCATCAATTGTACAAATGTTAAGATGGTTTATAAATCGTAACTTGATTTTTAACACTAAATTCATTAAGTTTAACTAACTATTTAAGAGTAATTTAAACAAAGACTTAAAACTACTCCTATGACGCATTTGTTTTTGGTTAAGTAATGTTGTTGCGCCGATACGGCCATTCTGAAAGGCGGTGCGCGCTCTGCACCAGCCTCAGTTCTCATTGTCCTTTTAAATCTTAAACAATAAAGTTTTGCTTTTGAGTTTGGTACCTGTAAGCAACTAAGTTGCTCATTCCAAGTCACATTACACATGTGTTGGCTTATTATCATTATTTTTGGTTTGTTATTTTTGTAGGTAAAAAAATATTAAGTTCTCGTAGATTAATGAAAAAGGAGTGGTGTTATATTGTGCTCTGCAGCTTATTAACACAGTGGTATACAGTTGTTTAATAAAAGGAAATAAGGTTAGGAGGGTGAGGGTAGGTTTAGTTTTTGTAGAGTTCTCGTAGATTTCTCGTAGAGTTCTCGTAGATTAAGGGACAAGGAGTTGTGTTATATTGTGCTTTGAGTGGCTGATAACACAGTGGAATACAGAGCCACAATACAAGGAAATATTATTAGGAAGGTGCTGTGAACGTAGGTTTATAGTAGTTCTCGTAGAGTTATTGAATTAAGTTACTTGCCCTTTACTGTGAAGGTTGATGAGGTTTCGTGAGGTTGATGCAATTGGCTTGGTTGGTTCTGCAACAGAATTCCGGTGAGAAGACTATTCGTTTCCCGCCGATACGGTTAACTGAGCACCAGGTTGTAGAGCATGACGCAGCACAGATTCCTGCTGCTGGGTGTTGGTTGGTTTCTGTTTATTAGATGATGAGTTGATGTAGCAGCTTGGATGCTCGCTTGTTTAATTTTACTACATTCTTCACACGCCTTGTGTGATGTTCCTAAAAAAAAACATTTTGCGAAAAGTTAAAAATTGTACAGCCCTGGTGTGTCAACGACACAGACGCGTAGACGTTAACGTGCCTATCCAGCAATGAACCAGTCACGTTGCTGGTACTGCCTTCCTTGCTGCTATGGCTAGGACAGTTTTTCGTGGCTCGCAGTGCCGCATCTGGCAGCAAACATCTTGTTAAAGCTGGTCCACGTCATTCTACGGTACTGAATAACGCTTGATTCAATAGCTGCTCCCCAAGTAAGCGCCATTCACTATCTTCGTCATCGAGGGTGTTTTCACGCTGGTCATCTTCTGGGTTGAATCCCACTTCACGCTGGTCATCTTCTGGGTTGAATCCCACTTCTGATAACGGAGAAACGGGGGTATCGTTGTCTTTAGTCATGATGACGTCAGCAAGACTGACGTCACTATTACCTGCACGTTGGTTATCCACTGAAGGTTGTTTACTCATGGCGATAGTAAAACCCGAAATATGTTTCGTGAAGTTTTATTCCATAACAATCTTCGATACAAGGTGATCCGTACGGTCCGACGGCTCGAGCGAAAGTGATTTGTACTCTTTTTTTTTTTTTTTTTTTTTTATACTGACGCTACAGTTAGCCTAGGAGGCTTTCACTGCTTCACCGGACTATAGAGGCGAGCAGAGGGCTCGAGCCGTCTAGAAATTAAGTAACCCGCGCCGGAGGGCACCCCCTGTGGGGTTCGAACCTCGACTCTGGGCGATTACTGGCGGGGAGAGGGCAGAGATCATCATTTTAGGGAGTTTTGTGCAACTTTCGCTCTACGTTAATGACATGACGCGGCCCCCCGTCCGCGTTGAGGGGGGCTTTTTATCGGTACGATATGCAAACTAAGGGTCATGGAGGGCGTTGGAGGTCGCGACGCGATCGCGGTCGTACTCTCGTCCGACGAGTACGAATTATCGGTCTGTGTGGAGTGTCACGGGAGTTTCTAATGGTTTTGATCTGAGCTAGGTAAGTAGTAATCTCGTCGTCCGGTTCGTCCAAGACGGACCTGGGCCGACGGTGCTTACGTGAAAAGCGCGATGGGGTGTACTTGACCGCCTTTACCACCAAATGGTTTGGATGGTGAGTGGCCGAGTCAAAGTATGTTTTAGACGCCTGCTTCATCCACTGCTTGATGGTAGGCAGTTGGAGATCGGCGTGTAGGTTTTTATTGCGGACGTACCATGGTGCGCCCACGGCGCGCCGCATGAACCGATTCTGCAGCGTTTGGAGTCGGTATAGGGATTTGTGACTGGCGTACGCGAACACCGGGCTGGCGTACGTCATTATCGGTCGAATGCACGTCTTGTAAATTCTCACCTTGTTAACAAGGGACATTTTACTGCGTGCATTCAAGAGGCAGTGTAATCGACCAAGAGCAAATGTGGCCCGATTGCGAACGGTCCGCAGGTGCTCCCTGAAGTTTAGCCTGTGATCGAGGATCACCCCTAAATATTTGGCTTTCCTATCCCAAGGGATAGGCTCGCCGAACATTCGGACGGGTGGTAGGATCGGGGGGGCTCTTGCCCTAGAGAAGAGCACGGCAGTGCTCTTGGAGGGGTTTATCTCGATCCTCCATTTCCTGAACCAGTCGCCTAAGGCGTCGGCTGCGGATTGGAGTCGAGAGTGAATGGCACTCGGGCTCCTGCCCGAGTAATACAGAGCGGTGTCGTCTGCGAAGAGGGCCAGATGGGCCGCCTTGGGGGTGGGAATGTCGCTGGTGTACAGCGAGAACAGGAGGGGGGAGAGGACTGACCCCTGGGGAACTCCTGCTCGGATCGGGCGAGGGGTGGAGAAGGCTCCCTCGACGCGGTATCTAAAGGTACGATCCGACAGGAAGTCTCGTATGATGTGTACGGGACGGTCTGGTACTTCGTGCTCCAACAGCTTGTATATAAGCCGTTGTGCCAGACTCTGTCGAATGCTTTAGCCACGTCGAAGAAGAGTGCTCCGGTGTGGCAACCTTGCCGGGCTGATTTTACGAGAACGTGTTCAACGATGCGGTGCACCTGGTGAACACATGAGTGTCTGGCTCGAAAGCCAAATTGGACGTCAGGGAGGAGTTTGTTGGCATTGGTGTATGCCAAGAGGCGGGCGTAGATTATGCGCTCGTAAAGTTTCCCCATCGTGCTGAGGAGACTTATCGGGCGATAACTAGCCGGGTCGGTTTTGACTTTGCCGGGTTTCGGTATACCAATCACTGTGGCCTGCTTCCACTGTTGTGGGAAGATGTTATTGGAAAAGGCCGCGTTGAAGATCGCGGCCAGCAGGTTAAGTAGGGGCACAGAGAAGTGCTTGAACACACGATTGGTGATACCGTCGGCGCCAGGGGCTTTACGTGGGCGGAGACCCCCGATCAGGGTCCTCACCTCGTCGATTGTGACTGGCCTCAGGGGGTCGTCGTCGTCGTCTATTACGACGGCATCGTCCTCCCGGGAGGACTCTGCCCTGGGTGCTATCGCGGTCGGGGGGAGTGGGGCAGCGAGTCTACGTTCTACCTCAGAGTCGACCTTAGTAAGGTGATCCGGGTTTACTGGTAGAGTGCTGGGCGAACATTGGGCCTCTAGACTGTCGGCCAGGCACTCCGCCTTCTCGACGTCATCGAACGCTGGGCGTTGATTCGGTCGGTGCAGCGGAGGCATGGTCGATTGGGTGTCGGATTTGAGCCGTTTGCAGAGCTCCCAAAAGGCCAGGTGCGAAGGATCTATCTCGCTTAACTTCCTATCCCACTGGTTATCCCGCAACTCGGCTATACATTCCCTTACGGCTCGCCGAAGGGAACGCATGCGTCTGCGGTTTTCCTCAGTGTGATAGGAGTCGTAGGCTCTGATGGCTGCACTCCTCTCAGTCATCAGCTCACGCAAATCAGCCGGGAGTCTCCATCGGCCGAACTCATCAGTCGCTGGAATCTCCCGGGAACATTCGTTCACTTGGATTTGAACGTGAGTCGTGAGTGAGCCGATCGCTGCGTGCGTTTGCTCAGGGGTCTCTATGAGAGAGGGGATCGCGTCTAGATGGACCGATGATGTTGACTTGAGTTTTTCCTCAAGTTTCCTCCAATCAGTCGCATATCTGGGGGGGTCGTTCTCGCCGCGGTCAGACGGACCGGTGCGAGAGGCGAGACATAGGGTGACCGGTCTATGGTCAGAGTCTAACTCGTGTTGCACATCTATAGAAGCCAAACGTAAGTTTATGTTCTTCAGAAGTGCAACATCGAGAATGTCAGGTCTGTTGCCCACTTGGTTGGGATAGTGGGTCGGTTCGAGGGGGACTATAAGGTCGAAGGGGATGACCTCCAGGCTTCGCGCAAGGGAGACGCCCCGCGAGTTGCTCGCGACGCAGCTCCACTGCACGTGCTTGGCGTTGAGATCGCCTGCCACTATGACAGAGCCATCTAGGTCGTAAAGGGTCTGGAGGTCGCTCCGGAGCAACTCCTTGTCTGGGGGGAGGTAGGCCGAGACTAGGGTGATGGGTTGATGTCCTGTCATGCCTATCCGACAGACAGAGACCTCGATGTTCGTTAGTGCGGGCGGGTCCAAGGGTATGCAATGCAGTGATTTCTTGTAGTAAATCAGCGTGCCCCCTTTTGGGGAGTGGATCCTGTCATTGCGAACCACACGGTAGTTGGCAATGTTGGGATTTCTCCTTTTGGACAGTTTGAGGAAGGTTTCTTGGACAAGAAAGAAATCAAGTTGATGGTCACAGAGAAAAGCTCCGATCTCATCGCGTTGTTTATCAAGTCCATCGGCGTTGAAAAAACCGATCCTTAGGGATCTAGGTTTGGTCATATTTGCGACACACGTTGTTATCACCGGGACCGCCATTTATGGGCGTATAGATTTGATGAAGCGGCGGTAAACGTGTGCCGCGTCGATCGCAAGTTGGAGATTGCCGGGGTCGGCCTCGGCCCTCGCAGAGAGTTCCTCGAACTCGTCGAGTAACTCCCAACCTTGTGATTTTATTCGCTCCGCAAAACCCGAGGCGCGCCCCTTGCTGTTCGCTGGGGGCGCTCGGGATTTGGGGGCGGGGGTGTTAGGCTTGGAAGCCTTCGGGGCGTTCGCCCTCTTAGTTAAAGGGTTATAAGCCCAGGGGGTGGGGGGGACGCGCTAGTGGCGGGTCTGGGAGACGCCTCCTTGGGTGGCGCCGGCGCCACCTTCGGGGCGTCCCCTACAGTCGCCACCTTGGCCGGGCCGTTATAATCTGGCATTGGCCAGGATGGTCTCATGGGTCTCAATGAGACCCCTCGGAGGTCGAGGGACATCAGGGGGACCGGTTTCGATGGAGACTGAGACTGGGGCTGGGGGGGGCAGGCTGCGCTTCGGCTTTGCGGCCGTTGCGCTTACTGCGCTGTTTGACGGGGCGGGGTGCCCTCACTGGGGCTTTGGGGCATCCGCGATAGTTGGCGGGGTGGCCCAGGGTCTGGCAGTTGACACAGCCTGGGGGGGCGGAGTTTTCGCTCCGCTCCTTGGGACGGGGGCACTCCGAGGTGTGGTGGCCGGGCGTGAGGCATTTCACGCACCGGGGGGCGACACGGCAATGCTTGGATGAATGGCCGTACAGTTGGCAGTTATGACACTGCCCCTGTACGGTCCCCTTGTGTGGCTCTTCGACCTTAAGGCCGCCGACACCACACAGGGTTTTCAAGTTTGCGAAGATCTTTTGACCCTCCGGAGTAGGGTCCAGATGGACGAGGAGCATGTCGTAGGGCTCCCCTCCGTTCGAGCGGCGCATGCGATGCACCTCGCGGACGGGGAACCCCTGGGATAACATGTCCTCCTTGATCAAGTCTATCGACAAGTGTCGACAGACTCGACGGATGACGACGCGGAGGGACTTGTCCTCCGCGGCTCCGTACGTATAATAATCGACTCTTAAGGAGTCGAATAGGGATGTCATTGTACGATACTCGGCTGAGGTTTGAACCTGCAGCTTCATTGTATTATCCTTTTGGATGTAGGTGTTGCGGAGGGCGATAACTCCGCGCTCCTTCAGTGTCATCGACAAGTTATTCCACTTGTCGGTGGACAGGAGCATAATGGGGGGCGGTTTGACGCTCTTGGAAGAGGCGTCGGAGGGCTTTGGGGTGGCCCTCACCGCAGAAGGGGTCAGGCGCTTGGCCTTAGAGGGATCCGTCTTAAGCTTTTTCAAGCTCTGGACGGCGGGGCGGGACTCGGTGTCCGAGTCCGAAGAGAGGTTTGGGGTGGGGGACTTGCGGGCCCGCTTCCGCTCCACCTTCTGCCAGGGCTCCACTGGGGCCAAGTCGCCTCCGCACTCCATGTCGGAGTTCGCGGACGGCGATGGGGAGAGGTTGCGAGGAGCGGGGGTGAGATCGCGGTCTCGGAAGCGCTCGGACTCCTTCCTCCTGGACGAGGGGGACGGGGTCCGGAGCGTGGGGACCGGGGAGCGGTCTCGGGCACCGTCGCGGTCGCTTTCGCTATCGCGATCGCCACCGCGACGGCGGCGCCTGACCTGCTTGGTCGGAGAGGGGGGCGGGGTACGCAGAGTGCGTACTCCGTAAGAGGGGGCCGGTGAGGGGGACGGGGTACGCAGCGTGCGCCCGCCGTAAGAGGGGACAGGTGAGGGGGACAAGCTACGCCGGGCTGGGGACAAGTCCCGGTCGTAGGTGTTGGTGGGGCGCCTGACCTGCACGGCAGGTAAGGGGCACGGGGACGGGGAGCGACGGGGGACCGAAGCTCGGTCGCGGTCGCGTTGGTTTCGCCTGACTATCTTGTCAAGCGAGGGGGACGGGGAGCTCGGCTGGCCCAGGTTGAGAACCCGTCCAGCCGGTTGGGATTTCTCACTCACCAACTGGCAGAGTCGATCCCATAAACCTGGGTCGACCTCGGCCAGGAGGCGGGCGATGGCTTCTAAGAAGCCGGGCGGCGCGTTGTCTAGCGACATCGCGGCACAGGGGGGGGGGGGGGAGGTAATTTAATTTATTTCTTTCTATGTATACACCTAAGTGTATACACAGAAACAAACAAACAAGCGATATAAATATACGTATACTTAAAATATACGTATATTTACACGACCGGAATTTGGTGCATTCACCCTACTCTACCGGTAAGCTACGGCCGTTCAAACGCGTAGTGTTTTCCGGGGAGAAGAATCGGCCAAGAAACTCCCCGGCGATCACTGCTATCTACGTGGCTTATGGCCTTTCCCTATCACCTCGGGTTGGATGGGCCCGAGGGTGTGTGGAGGTGTGCGAACCCTCCCCGCCGGGTATAGGCGAGGAGGCGTGTGTACTTATAAATAGGTGTGCCCTAAGAGTGTATCCCTTCGCCAATCTTAATGTGCGAAGGGTTCCTAGCTGCCCTAGTGCTGAGGGCGATATGGGCCGAAGCCGTCAGCGCCCAAACCACACTAAGGAATAGGAAATGGGGTAAAGGATGTAGATCGGTTGGGATCGACTAGGAGATCCCCCAAGGCCGACGTCCCCAACCGCTTCCAACTTTGGCGTTGCCCTGAAGGGGCAAAACCGAGAACTTGGGGCGCACTCACCTGGCTTGGTTAGCACAGTTAGTTTCAACCAGGTACCACCGAAAGTGGTTTTTCCCTGAAGGGGCACAAAACTTCGAAACACTGAAACACCTACTGGCTAGGCGCTGTCTTGAAAAAGACGCCGCTTTGCCAGCAATAGTGTCGAATGCGGAACGCGATACGAACACCGAACGATCGTATGACGCGAAAAAACGAAAAAGGGGGCTTAGCGGAGCGGTTAGTAACCGACGCTAACGGTCGCGAATTTGGCGGGAACGAGTGAACGGGCGCGCGCGACCGTACGCATGCGCTGCCAAAAACGGACAGTCTGATTTGTAATCTTTTTTTTTTTTTTTTTTTTTTTTTAACGTGTCGCGTGCAGTTAGCCTCTCGGCTTTTACTGCTTCACCGGACAGTAGGGGTGAGCGTGGGCTCTAACCGGCCTAGCAAATATAAACTACAAACTAAGTACCCGCGCCGAAGGGCGCCCCCTGTGGGGCTCGAACCTCGGCTCTGGGCGGATACTGACGGGGAGAGGGCGAGAGATCATGATTTCTACGTTAATGACATGACGCGGCCCCCCGTCCGCGTTGAGGGGGGCTTTTTATCGGTACGATATGCAAACTAAGGGTCATGGAGGACGCTGGTGGTCGCGAAGCGTTCGCGGTCGTACTCGCGTCCGGCGAGTACGAAATATCGGTTGTGCAGTGTTGCGAGAGTCTCTAATCGATTTGATGTGCTCAAGTTGTCTACTGAAGATGTGCTCCTTGTTAAGAACACAGTCGAATACAGTATAAAAATTACAAATAAAAATATTAGTCCGTCCGCGCGTCCGTGCGGTCTGTTTTCTCAGATATATTTCTTAAATCCTAAAATAAATAACCAGTTCTATTATTTTGACATTTAGTTGTACTATATTAAAATTAAGGAATTGAAGGCAATGAGCATTTGGCTAGCGCAGAAGGCTCTTAACCAGTAGCTTGAATTGAAAAAGACTAATACCTGAGGCCACCCTTTTGGGGTTCGGGCCACAGCTCAGGGGGCCGCTGAAGCAAACTAGTGTCTTAACGTCATCTAGTGATGTACCAGCCTGAGTAGTTTCATAGAAAATATCGACTTTCAGCTATACTGAAATATCGATACCATAGCCAGTGCTGTGCCGTGGAAAAAATGTTTTTTTTTAATTATTTACGAAGTTCATTTTGTCCTGCAATAGGTACTCTAATTGATGTATCTAACGAAATAAAAATAAAACAACGTATTAGATAGTACTGTTTTTATTTTTTCGTCTTAACCTATAGGCTTTATATTTTTCAAAGGCAATTTGTTGAGGTGCACACATATTTGTCACAAGTTTTTCTTGCACACCTCGTTTTAAAATTTTATTGATAATGTTACACCAATTATGTACATGGGTGCATAACATTAAATTAAGCAACCATTCTTTCACTTGACTTCTATGATGAGTACACCCCAACCAATTTAGATAGTATTTCTTTATTATTTCCGTTTTTATTATTCTTTTTATACATTTCTTATGTGCATTTCTATTTAAAAAATCATGTATAAGCCCAGAGATATCCCTGTATAATAACAAAAACTTCTTTGATGGATATGTTAAATTACTGTGTTTTAAAAGGTTGTATTCTCGTTGTTCTATCCATTTATGAAATACATCTCTTTTAGTTTGTATTAATGTCTCAGAGCATCTTTTACAATTAAATTGTTTTGTCACTCTCCTGCACATATAACCTGCAGTATATGCAGAAGAGTGGACACGCAATCTTTCATTAACTGGATTTAGAGATTGGTTGCTACTGCTGGTGGTTTGGATTGTTGTTATGGGTCCACTGATATTATTTTCTTTATCCTCATCTAATGTTGCTGAGAAATTCTCATCATTATTGGATGAGGAATTCTCATAAACATTGGATGAGGATATAATCTTTAAAAAATCAATGACTGTGGGTCCTTCATCATCTTCACAGTTCGCGTAAATAGAGTGTGGACCCATAACATTGGACATTATCAATGATTTAAAAGAATGAATAAAAGCATTCGCATCAGGATTGACATTTCTGTAATTGATAGCTCTGATCCTACCAAAGAAATTTTCAAGGGGATCTTGATTAACTCTCCTAGGATAAAAATATTGTATCTCATATTTTTCGAACAATAATTTAGCCAATCTTTCAAAACTTTCTATAGATGTTATCCAACCATTAAGGGAAGGAACTCGAACCTTATAGTTTTGTTATTTTTACGGGCTCTCTTGCTATTTGTATCAATGAATTGCATTTTTTTCAATATTGTTATTGCTTCCATCCAGAAATTTAAGTGCTGACTGCTTGGCTTAATTGGTCCACGCAGTTTGCCCCCGACAGTGCTCCCTCGAGATCCGTTGACACTATCAAAGAGCCTGTCAAAAAATTCCACAGCTTCTCCTGTAGTAGCCATTGTTTCGCTGACATGTTCACCAGAGACTGTAGTTCCTGAAATATTACATCATTAGATAGAACATGCTGTAATAAATAACATACAAACAACATAACAAGGGATCATATCTGGCCATGATTAATATAGGCTTCTATAAACTAGGTACTATAATAAGTTCAGTCATTACATTATTATTTAATTTTATTTTCTGAAATGGTACATAATTTTGGAAGACTATCATAGTAACTTTATAACCATTTAAAAAATGCTTTCCAGCAAAACCCACTCAAAAAAATAGTTTACGGTATACTCAACTGTGTAGTTTATTATTAATATCACAGTCAATATTATTCTTTAAGACTTAGACTCTAATATATCCTCATTCTGTACGAGTATGGTGTTCTGTACCAGACTAAGTCCCACTTACTTAAAGTTATAAGAGCCCGTACACATGCACCCTAAGACTTTGTATTATTATTTGTGAATAGCACCAATGCAATGACTGCACATGTGGCATAGCGGCTAAGACAGTCGCCTCGCCGCTTCGTGTCGTGGGTTCGAGTCCCGCGCCGGACAACTATTTGTGTGACCCAGAAATAGTTGTTCTGAGTCTGTATGTAATTTGTCTATTATATGTTTGTAAAGTACCCCGCGACACAGGGATTAGATTCCTTTGTGAGGGCATTGTCTTTAAAAAAAAAGACATAATTGAGGTAGCCAGCTACTGGGCCACAACAATGTAAGTGGTTTAGGTTCGACATTTATTTTGTTAGTGAATCCTTAAAATAGAAGAACCTAATGGTTTATTGTTATAAGCTTAAGCTACTGTATTTAAATCATTTAGGTCATAATGCTTTTTATCAAACAATAAAAACAAAGTGTAATCATACTGCAAGTGTTTAATCGGAATGCCATTTTATACAATATGTATAGGCAGTTCTGTAAAATTGGTTCAAATATTTCTAATAACAAGGATTAAGTAAGTTTGCATAAAATGATATGCCAATTAAACACTATTGAGAGGACATTTGTTATGTCAGTATTATTTGGTATTGTAATGTGGTAACTAAGTATTTAAGAGACTTACTGAATAATGCAGTGTATTTAAGCAATGCACTGGTTGTTGCACTCAGAGTTTGGGCAGCTACACTAACTTTCATTTTCTTCATTTTTGCTGCATAAACATGATGTTCTGTTAGTTTTTTTATGCATCCTACTATGGCATAGTTGGCAATCAGAGTCAAACACACTTTCTATGTCCTTCCAAGTGGCTCCACTCTGCCTTTGTAAATCATATTTTTTGTCGGCAGGTTGTTTCTTAGGCCTTTAAGTAAGTGTGGGGGATCATACACCACACTTAACTGTTGGCCTGATATCTCAATAGTTCCATCTGCAAACAAAAATATTTAATGCAATAACATTAATTTTAAAAGCAAAAGCTATTTGTAGACTGTTTAGTTTATCTACTCCTCATTATATTCCTCATTTAAAATTCTTTTACATTCAGTCTCAATTTTTAACAAATTCATGGCTGTTCTGAATGTTGAGCCCTGGTCACATACAACAGCTAAGGGTATTAAATCTGTCTCTAAGACTTGAGTGACCACTTCCTTTAAAATCCTTACAACTGTAGCAGCTGCTGTTGTTCCCTCACAAAATAAATAGTCTGTCTCCAGTAAGAGCATAGTCCTCTTAACTTGAATACCAAGGCATGTTCACAAAACCTTAATTATCTTCCATACCCAAAGTCCTTAAAGCCTCTAATCTCATCTTGGTACTCAACATAAGTAAGATGTAGTGTAAGAGCAACTTCATCAAATAAAACAGAACAGAGTTTTTTCTTTGTGTCCCATTTCAGAGTTTTATGCTTTAGCAGTTTAAAAATATTATCATTTAGCCCTACATTAAATATGATAGTTTCAGCAAGACGGTTCAGTGTTCTTTTTACTGGGCATATTAAATATTTTCTGTAATAGCCTATACCCTTTGGGGCTTTCCTTCATTAGGGCCAATGCCAAATGCTTTTCTCCGGTAGTGTACCTCATTGCCTTCTTCTTTATATTTGCCATTTTCAACTGCATAATAAGAAACTCTTGTGCCTGTTGTGACATTTTATCAAATTTATTAAATAATTAACAACGGCTTAGAGTCTTAGCAGCATCCAATCTTTCTTCAAAGGGCTTTTGAGTCTTGTTTTCCTCAACAGATATTTTTCAAATTTTTTTTATAAAGTATCTGCAGTTCAAGGGAAGTTTATCGGCTGAAAAAAGAATTGTTGAATAACTGGTATGTATATGTCTAGTAAGTTGTCTCAATAGCTGGTAAAACCTTTGATATAACAAATACATTAAATGTATTTGTTATGTATTGTAAATAAAGTGGGTATAGCTATATATTTGTTATGGAAATACCTCAAGGTTTGTTTAAAAAAGATAATAACCTTTACCTCCTTGCCTTATAACAATTTTTTTTTTGTGCTTTATTACTTAATTTAGTCTTCTCCACACTGTGAATCAGATCTGTAAATTGAAAGATATTTATGTCTCGCTTAAGACATATTTTTTATCTTTACTCTTTTTACTTTGTTTTATAATTAATATATTAGTGAAAAATTGTAAGGGTGATTCAGGAATTTCAGGAACCATTTAGGAACCTGAACAATATCTTAACATTTGATATCATGTTATCACACATTTATAATAAAGCTATAAAACTTTTTGTATTTCAATACTTATAGTAAGACTACCTGTCTTAGTATTAAATATTGAAATAGAATAAATTCCAATATAATATCACAATATTATAATATACAAAACACTCATTGTGGTAGGCTGATAAGCATGATCTGTAATCTGTATGTATCACACTTTAAAAGTGTATCGTTTAACAGTAATAATAATATATTTTTTTAATGACATTTCATATATTTAATTTAAAACAAAGGAAAATATATACCAAATGATTCGGCTTCCAAAATTGATACAGAGTGGTTTGAGTCAATCTCCATGAGATCTATCATTTGCAAACCAAATGAATTAGCACCTGTGTGTCCTAAAACATAGAATATAGTTCTGTGTCAAGAAACCAATTCATTTTTAATTACAATTATTATTAGTAACAAAAGCTAATTAAAAATAAATACCTGTAACAATAATGAATGTGTAGGAGCATTCATGGCTGGTCTTGAATAAAAATGATCAACTGGATGTTCTAAAATGAGAAAATGGTATATCAGATATAAAACATAATATATAATGTTAACAAAGGTATAGCAATACCAATACATATGTACATTACCTTGGACAACAACTAGATTTTGTGCGATTTCTTGAATGCCTTCGTTATGATCATATAAATCCCCTGAAAATAACCACATTATATAATTAATATAAAAACCAAATTATATATATTAGAAATAATGTCAGACAGGAAATATAGTAATTAGAACATGTTGATTTACTACTAAACACGCATAAATGCTACTTGGTTTCCTGATATTTATAGCAATAATAGTAATTTCTTATTTATTAGTAAATGAGAAGCCTACTGGGTGTCTTGAACAACTCTGACACTAGGGTAAACTGCACACATGAGAAATAAATAATGAAATAATTGGTATATATCTCTATATTTACTGGTATTGTTTGTTCTATAACTGGTAAGAAGTATATTTAAGCAGTATAACTGAAGTTCATTGTATCATGAATAAAGCATTATTAGATTTCTCATATGAAATGCACACATGAAGGGGGTAAAGTAGGTGTAACCACTTCAGTACTAGTACATTTGGTCATCATTCATATCTAACTTGTGTGACCGCTTTGATTCTGAGATTAGTCCCTGTTCTAAACTAACCTCTTGTGATCCTACGGTTTATTTATAGGTAATGTACAATGTAAAATACATACATATTTTCGAAATGTCTGAAAAGAGACTGATTGATCACCTACCGTATCACTTTTATCAGTGCATTCTCAACAGTAATTTACCATTAATATAGTTATCTTATAACTCTTCCTAAATATTCGAAAACTATTAACTTTCGTAGAACAAATCACAAAGTTTATATATAATATGGAGTAATAGAGAGTATGGAGTAATAGGAGATAATATGGAGTGCTAATACACTTACCTGACAAAGGCACCCCGTGCACGATTTCTTTAGGAGAAAATAGACATAGATATAACCATCTTTGAGACGATTACCCTTGTCATCCAATTGATATAAAACGAAGTGTTTTTGGCACACCCGTTTATTTATTAACTGATCCTTTGATAGACCAAGAAGTTCAGAATTCACTGGCACCAAAAACGACAGCCACAAAGCCCTAAGTTTATCGTCCTTTGGTATATTATAAAGGCGATGAGTTTTGATGGTTGAGGTACAACCAACCACACAGCATTTGATAGGAGCCATGGCCGCAGACCAAAGAACCAGAGCACTGCAGTATAATTCGTATCGTACAAGGAACTAGGAATTAAGTCTCAACTCAAGCAATAAAGCGAGGAGAACATAAACAAACAGAACACGAGTTTCGAGTAGTTTCGACAAGATTTACATCAATCTGTCACTTTGCCAGATAAAAACGATCACAGAATAAATTTACAATGGCTACAAACATGGCTACCGTAAGTGGCGCTAAAGCGCATTTTTTTTGGAACTACGCTGTCGGCGGGCATAGAATATTATTTATTATTTCGTAGTTAGAACTAGGGATGTTGCGAATATTCGCATCTGCATCCGCAAATGCGGAACTTTTGCATCAATTTATACATCCGCAACCACTTCCGCATCCGCAATAATCGATGCGGAGTTGCATGCGGATGCGGATGTCACACAAGCTCATTGACCAATAGGAGCGAAGTTTCATTCGAACCAATTCGACAGGACTCTAAAAACTGAACTTAGGTACTACAAAGTTTTCTTATGAGAGAAAAATTTGTATGCCATCGCCACCTACTTAGACCCTCGCTACAGGCATACATTGTGAACATCAGTTACTGAGAAAAAGAAATTAAAGAGGACATTTTGATGATTGCTAGAAATACTGCGTTTGATGGTTCCGATTATTTTAATGTCAAAGGGGTAAAAAGAGTAAGAATGACAGTTTCCTTAGAAAATGATTCATACCAGGACCGTCCAGTTTGGTCAGAAATTCTACCTAAGGAACAGTAAAGCTACGATGTTGGATACGTCAAGTGAAGATGAGAGAGAGCAAATAGCGAAAAATGTCAACGCTGAAACTATAATTAAAAGGACATTGCTATCTTACCGCCAGAAAAAAAGGGTCAATGTGGATGACAATCCTCTAAAATAGTGGAGCGTCCACCGAGAAGAATTAAAACTATTATCACAAATAGCTCGCAGATTTTTGTCGACATCACGAGGCAGTGTCCCAAGTGAACAATTATTCAATAGTGCAGGTTTACGAACCCCTGTGTAACAGACTTGACCCTGAGAAAGAGGTAATATTGCTTTTTAGGGTTCCGTAGCCAAATGGCAAAAAACGGAACCCTTATAGATTCGTCATGTCTGTCTGTCCGTCCGTCCGTATGTCACAGCCACTTTTTTCCGAAACTAGAAGAGCTGTACTGTTGAAACTTGGTAAGTAGATGTATTCTGTGAACCGCATTACGATTTTCACACTAAAATAGAAAATAAAATATAATTTTGGGGGCTCCCCATACATAGATCTGAAACACAAAATATTTTTTTTCATCGCATCCATACATGTGTGGTATCTATGGATAGGTCTTCAAAAATGATGTTGAGGTTTCTAATATTATTTTTTTCTAAACTGAATAGTTCGCGCGAGAGACACTCCAAAAGTGGTAGAATGAGTGTCCCCCCCCCCCCCTGTAACTTCTAAAATAAGAGATTGATAAAACTAAAAAAATATATATGATCTACTTTACCATGTAAACTAACAACGAAAATTGGTTTGAACGAGATCTAGTAAGTAGTTTTTTTTTTAATAAATCGTAAACCGCAATTTACCTTTCATTTGAAATAATCAACTGAAATACTTGCTGCTACGGAACCCTTCATAGGCGAGTCCGACTCGCACTTGGCCGGTTTTAATTTTTATTGAATATAATGCTCCAATTTTCAATTTCTGCTACTAATTTATAAAAATATGTAAAACCATTCTATTATTGCTACTTTATTTCTACACCTATATATTTTGTTGTAAAAACCCAACCATATCCGCATCCGCATCCGCATCTGCAGATGTGAACGCCAATAAATCCGCATCCGCATTCGCATCCGCGGATGTGAAAAAATTTGCATGCGCAACATCCCTAGTTAGAACTGCACATTTGCTTAATTTTTATTCAAACGTCAAAGTAAAAAATATTAATTCCGTAAAAATATTAGGTACAGACGCCAGCACATCAAGCTACCCCAATCTGTCAAATTTCCCCAATTGAAAGTATACCTTATGTTATTCTGATAAAGTTAAAAATCTATAAAAGAAATTTGACAGATTGGGGAAGCTTGATGTGCTGGCGTCTGTACATTTTACGGAATCGATTTTTTTTACCCTACCGTGCAGTGCATGACGTGCTGATGCAGCTACTGAGAAACACTGCCAGAAAACTGAGTAGGAATCCTTTTTTAAAATAAAATATAGGTACCTACTTAAGATTAATTACAATCATGTGAGTTGACTCAGAACAACTCAATCCGAAGCATTTTTGTCACGTAAATAATCAGAAATTTTGTAATATGCTACACAATTTGGCTTTAATAATCCTTTTAAACTTATTAGTAGACAATTCTCTAATAACATTGGGAAGTTTGTTAAAGAATCTTCTACATTGAGTTTTGGATAAACGTCACTTTATCCAAATACATTTGAAACTTGCGGGTAGTCGTAATAAATAGCGACACGTCTAATGTCAAATTGTTTGTCGTCGCCAGGAAGAAGATAGCTCAGGGTCTCTCACTGCCGGCTGAAGTGAAATCTTGGAAGAAATCTGGTATGTATTATTGTTTTAATTAATATAATACTCATAAAAAATGTGAGCCGATTTTGTAAAAGTAATATGCAGAAAAGAACATATTGTGATAGGAACTAAATATGTCATAATGATAAAATAAAAAGTCGATTGCGCTTGAGCCACGTCATGCGCCGCCACGCCAGAAATCTGTTTTACGTGCGGCTATAGATGTTTCACATCAATAGCTTATTTATTTAACACTTAAATGTTAGTAGTTAGTTTGTTTTGTGGAATCTTATTTCAATAAACTAAAGCATTTGTATTTATTGTACAGGATATAAGTAACTTTGACGTTTAAAATATACAAATAGCTTTCTTAAGGGTAGTATTTATCGAGTGACTGTAAATTAAAATTTTAAGTGACAAAAATAATGTTTTTACGTTATAGTATTACTAAATGGAAACCGGAAACTGCTAGAGGCGAATAGCGCAAAACCGGCAATTGTGGAGTAATTTGGGGGACGCCTTTGTCCAGCTGTGGACGTCTTTCGACTGATATGATGATTACTAAATGAGCAACTGACTGCGAGTGACGAGAAATCAACAGAACAGCAACTAACAAATATTAATTTTAGTTACTTAAAATACTAAATGAGAAGCTTCATAATATTTGAGCGACCTAATATTTCTTCGCTTTGAACAATGCTAATGCAAAACTTAAGCGCTATTGTTTTTGTTTAGTTTTGTATTGTATGTCTCCTGAAAAATTCACAAAGCTCCAAAAAAATGGGAATTTTGAAAACTTTCCACCAATCTTTACCAATTATAGTGTATAGATGGTCACAGTTCTAACCTAACCTAACCTGGGACATTATTCATACACGGCTATCTGATCCAAAACTAAGCAGAGCCTGTACTATGGAAACCAGATAGCTGATATACTAATATACTATTTTTCTTTGTAAATACATACTTATATAAATAACTAGCCGTGCCCCGCGGTTTTACCCGCGTAAAATTTTAAATTATAATAGCTCCTTCCCTGTAAGTGATAGCGTGATAATATGTAGCCTATATGTTGACCCGACCTCTTAGTAATATTCTTGCAAAATTTGACGTAAATCCATGCAGTACTTTTTGAGTTTAGCCCGGACATACATACAGACAAACAGACACACAGACAAAAAATCTAAAAACTATATTTTTGGCTTCGATATTGATTTTATATCACGCCCCAAGTATCCTTTTTAAAAATATTCAATGTACAGTTTTGACTTTTCTACGATTTTATTATATGTATAGATTATACCCAGACTTAGGACAAACAGACATGTTCAGTTCATGCACACAAATATCTGTCCTGGGTGGGAATCGAACCCACGACCTGCGGCGTGAAAAGCAAGCATTTACCAACCACGATTAGTTTGGGATCAGATGGCACTGTGTTAGTTGGCCTACGATATTTATTTATTTATAGCCTCGTTGTTTCTCTTTATATCATTCTGGAAGTGGAACTATTCATTTTCTAACTCGTCCTTGTTTTTGTCTGTATAGTATACGTGGCGTACTCAAGACACCATCCCGGAAACATTCGGTCTCCATCGACGAACTCTATCAGTTCTCTGTTGCAAGTAAGTGTTGTATGAATTTATTGCTATTGTTCTAATTGCAGCTACCACACATTAAACGTCAATTCACATTTTAAAACCACATAGACAACATTTATTGATGATGCAGCAAACATGGCTAATAACGATGGTTTAACTAGAAGTATAGGTTAATATAAAATTACTTGTCACCCTCTTGGCTACATGGTTATAGATATAAAGACCCTATACTTAGTGCTCTTAGAGTTTGCCGTAGTCACCGCGCTTGGCACGCGAGTTGCCGACTGCAGTTAGGTGGTACCTTTTTTTTTATTAAGGCAAGGGGAATGCCTACGCATGCCACCCGCAAAAAGTGTCTACGGGTGAGAATGTCGGACTCGCACCGACTAAAGCTACCTGCCGTGGACTTCTCTTGGCGCCTTATGGGGGGAGCCCCGGGAACGCGGGTATGCTGCTCCGGTGCCCCCCTTTTTGCGCCATGTCCCAGGTGGTCGGGACACGTACCCTGGGAGGGCTCAGAATTGCCCTCCCCTATTGCAGACTCCTGCCAGTACGGCACAGCGACTGTGCCACAAACAGTACGCTGCCGCGCTGTCTTCCCGGAGCTGCTTGCACGTGGCGGCAGTAGAGGACACTTCTCTGACTGCCGCCGCAGCCCCGAAGTTAGGTGGTACCTAGTTGGTACATACTCTGTTGTCTGTGAATCAATTTTGTTAGTATATTCTGTGTGGTTCCATATAAATTTTGTTTCAATACAAAATACGTGAAGTTGGTTCTAAATCGATTTTCATACAAAATAAGTGAAGTTGGTTCTGTGTTTCCAAGAACTGTATTTATACACATACCAACAACTTATGTCACAGCCATTCCTATTACTTGAGTCTCCATTTTGTTCCCATGTTTAAACAACATTAAGATGATAAATACTTCAAGGATTGCCTTTTAAGAAAATGCTCTTGTGGAATTCTATCAGTTTCTAAACTTGGCCTATTTAATCACTATTACTTTCTTACTTATCGTTTGGGCAGTGGTTACTTTAATTGGCAAAACCATTGGGGGCTTTAACGCATAAAGCAGATTCAAATCCTTTTTAATATTATAATTTGGAACGTGTATTAAATTACCATCAATATAAGATACTTCATAATGTATATGACAATAAGTCTGTTTTTTATCTATTTTTTTAGTGTTGACAAAACAATGTGTTGATTTATTTTCCTGTAAAACCAGAAAAACGACATTTAATGTTTATTTGTCGCTCTTTCTTTAATAAACCAACGAAATTATTTTTCTAATATGTTGACCACTCATAATTTTTTTTTTTTTTTTTTTAATCAACCATAATAAATGGACAGCCTGTACGTCAAAAATCATGGAGCTGTTTAGCAGTCTTCTATAGTTGGCCAAGGCGACTCACCATAAAGGAAACAAAAGAAATCATACAATGTTTCTAGGTAGGTATTTCTTTACATATATTATATTTACTAATAATTGGTTGCTCCAAATTCTAGATATATATAAAATTAATCCAAGCATTGTAAGGCTGTGTTGTCGGTAGCATTAAATCAATATACAAGATCTCAAAGAAACAATAATATGAGAAGATTTGAAGTGCCCACTTTGTGATAGTTATTATGGTCGAAGGTTGTAATCTTTATTAGTTCCAACCATTTTCAATAGCCTCCCAGTCGACATATACAATGGTATCACAAAGACCTCTTTTAAAAAACAAAATACATATGCATTTATTTAATATCTTCTGTCAAAACCTCACCGTAGAGAATATTTAATAATATAGATAGAAAATAATATTGTTAATAGTTATCTAAGTAGAGTGGAAAAGTGTCACTTAAAATGTAAACTTAAAAAAATTGTTAAAAAGGAGCTACGTCTGCCATCAAATCAGCACTACAATGACACAGTGGGCTACGGAACTTAGTACGCCTGACCGGACTCTAAAAACCTACTTCCATACAAATTAAACGTGGTATATATATATATATATATATATATATATATATATATATATATATATATATATATATATATATATATATATATACATATATATATATATATATATATATTTTTTTTTTTTTATTTATACATATATATGTTCGATACATTATTATTCGTTTTGTGCCATTAAACCAAGACTGGTTTGTATTGGCACTCACATTCGCTTTTAACACTTAATATAGACTTAATTATGTACTTAAATACAAAAATTAACGTGTATTATATTAAACGCACATTATCCTCGCGTGCACTTTAATATGTATGTACATCAAATGTGGCTAACAGCGATAGACAAACACTTGTTCGCATATATTTTTATGCACGATTGTGCGTTCTCGACAGCGCTAGGCATAGTGGAAACCGGTCCTGCGCCGCCGCGCCGGCAGCCACAATGTTATCTCTGTTGAACTACAGGTTGTTTACTTTATGTTGCCGTTTGTGGTTTATTGCCTTGTATTATACATTGTTTATATGCAATAAGTTTTCATATTATCTTGATAGTATTTTTTGTATTTAAGCTTGTAATTTCTTTGATTGATGCCTAGTTTCACAGTTTGGGGTATTTTATTTAGTAAGGTTGGTATTAAAAATTCAATTGTGCGCCTCCCGTAATAGTTCTTACTTCTAGGAACTATTAATATACCATTAGTAATGTTTCTAGTGATGTTTTTATGTGATATGGGTATTTGAATGGTTTTGTTGTGATGTTGTTCTATTAATAAAAGTTTTTGGACGTGTATGTGGATGGGTAATACATTACAATATGCGAAAATATCTGATGGGTCATTTTTATATTTTATTCTAATTTTATGAGGTACTATTAATTTTAATATTCTTAGTTGTAGGTTATAAATTTTTTCAATATAAGTTTTAAACGTTCGTCCGTAACTCGTAGCTCCATAAGCTATAATTGATTCTGCTAAAGCATTGTACATGTTTAGGAGGGTTTAATATGGAATTTTTGGTTTTAAGATGTGTAATTTTGCTAATATAGCTCTCAATTTATTACATACCGAGTCCACATGGAATCCCCAGTTAAATCGATTATCAACTATTAATCCTAAGTACGTGTGGTGTTTGACTTGTTCAATTGCCTCACAGTTACAACTATTAGTTAAATGTGGCTTATGCAGACAACTGTGACTGTGTGCGGTTATCTAAAAAGATGGTGTGTTTTTAATATGGCTGGAGTGAACATGTATGATTTTAGTCTTACTAGCATTTAAAGCCAAGCCTGCGTCGTGTGCCCATTTGGAAATCCGAGTAAAGTCTTGCTGTAGCCATTGAGCTGCTGTAGTCACCTCTCTATGGGCAGCTAAAAGGCAAGTGTCATCTGCGTATTGGTAGATAGAGCACTGGTCGACCACGTTTTCCATATCATTGACATAAGCGAGATAATGTAGGGGCCCAAGAACCGAATCTTGTGCTGTTCCTTCCGTAACTTGAATGGCGTCACTGACGTCGTCACTCACTTTAACATGGTATTTACGGTTCTTTAGGTAGTCTCTACACCACCCAAGTACTGGACCTTGCACTCCTGAATTGTAAAGTTTTCTTATGAGCGTGTCATGCCTCAGCGTTTCGAATGCTTTACTGAAGTCTATAAAAAGCAAGATAACGTGACTTTTACTATCTAGATGCTTATTGACCTCATTGGTGAACATCGACAGTAGCTGCGTTGTGGACTTATTAGGCTGGAACCCGTATTGTGAAGTAGATAAGACCTAATTTTTTAAATAGAAGTGGCGTATCTGGTTGCATACGTATTTTTCTACAATTTTGTTAATGACTGGGAGAATAGTAATTGGTCTGTAATTCCCATAGTCAGCGTGACTTCCTTTTTTATATATTGGTCTTACGATACCTGTTTTTAAGTCATCCAGGTACCGTCCTTGTACTACACTGGAATTAATTAATTGTAATTGTAAGATGATTCTCTCAGCCTACTGGCTCATTATAGACATAGACAGTAGAGAAACTACTTACAAACAGTCGAAACGGCAACGAATTTCAAAAATATTAAAGTTTTTGTATTTTGCGAATAGTTTCCGGACCATTTTCCTAACCTAATACCGTTAGTTTGTGTCATCCTAGGTACTTGCATAGGTAGAAATTTAAGTATTAGTCTTTTCAATGAGTATTGGCAGAAAAGAAAATTAGAGATGAAAACTTTACTTTCATAATAATAATGAAGTAGTAACTGATGTACATAGGCATTTTGTGCCATTTCTGTACACGGAAATCCATGTATTTAACCAGAACCAAACACGTCATCCAACTAGCCGTAAAAGAATATTATAATAGGTAAATTAGGTGTTACGCGTTTTAGAGTACTGATATCTGCTGTTTAAAATGTTTTGTGCCAAATTGATCCACGACTTTAGTAGTAGGTAGTTTGTTTTTTTTATTTCTACGCCCTGCAAAATCCACAAAAGAAAATGCAAGTTATAAGAGTTGAAGTGCTTTTATTTATTATGGTGTTAAAAAACTCTATTTATAATTTGTGTCGTATTTATCCACGGAAACGAATAAAAAAAAAATACCTGACTTCTTCGCACCAAGGGCGAGCGCGGGACAAGCGCGGGCGCGGCGTGCAGGGAATCCTGTTCAGCGAGTCAGACGCGTGCGTATTGTTTGTATATATTCGGTACGAGTATCGAAAAAATATGCGTGCGTTATTCGATTTGAAACTTTTATTCAAAGTTAGTTATGAAGCTGCGAATTACTAAATGGAGTTTGTATATAATAAGTGTGTATGTAATAAGTGAACTTGTATTGGAAATTAATACAATGGTCGGTAAAGAAAGGGAATTATTAAAGTTTGTAGAATCAAGCATTGTAAGGAATGACCGAAAAGAAGACAGTTTTAACAAACGTGCTGAAAATAAAAATTTAAATGTTTATTTACATGAATTGTAGTTTGTAACAGATTTTATAGGTTAAATTAGTATTTAATCAATTCACTAGACATGATAAATAAAATAATACACAAGTACCTATATTGATTTAACATAACATATAAAATATTTTATGCAGCGTGAATAATATATAAACATAAGTGCTATTTTCGTATTACAAAAAAGAGCAGTCCGAGCTATTTATAATCTAGGCAGTCGCGAGTCTCTACGAAGCGTTTTTAAAGAGGTAAATATACTTACTGTTCCATCTGAATACATATATCAGAATATAATGTTTGTGCGGAAAAATTTAGATAAATATAAAAAACGGAGTGACTTGCACAATGTCAATACAATAAATAAGGACAAACTAGCTATACCAGCCTTTAGAGTTAGCAAAACTAAAAAGTCATTCATGGGAAATTGTACTAGGTTTTATAACAAGCTCCCTATTCATATAACTAAACTACCTGATAATAAGTTTAAGTCACACATTAAACGTGAACTTATGGCTAAGGGTTACTACACTACTAAGGATTACATTGACGATAAAGACATTTGGCGGTCGGCATCTACCTGCACATAGTCCGCTGGAGATCTTATAGCCATATAGACCTGAGTAATCTTTTATGTTACATGAACTATCTATTATTTAAATATTCTACGAATTTCAGAACTGTTGGTTGTGATTGAATGATTAATGTTACTTTTATTTTGTCGTTTTTATTTTCTCTTTCTAATATATTAAACCTAAAATAAATAACTAATTAGACAACCGATCGAGCATATATTGTGTTTGCCTGCTAAATAATTACAGTAAGTGGACCAAAAGTCGTGTATATGCCCCATTGAGTATGTTTCGCCGGAGCGTCTTAACTGGGCCGTGTTGAAACCGGTAGTAGAGACACCCGCTGAGTTTGTTTCGCTGGGTCTTCTCAGTTGGGGCGCATTGGATCCGGTGGTAGCATTAAAGCGCGACCGTCATTATTAACACAAGGTCCGTCATAATAATATCACTTTAATATAGACAGAACCATTGCCAATATGTATTACAAATATTAAACTTAAACTAGATAATTAGACTTAAACTAGATAATTAAACTTAAACATAATCTCTTGACAATAACATGATAATAATAATAAATAATAAAAATTAAAATAATAATAAAATAAATGTTATTAATGTTTTAATACTATCAATACAATGTGTACCTAAACATTATGTTACTAGAAATAATAATGTATGCAACTATAATACTAAAAACATGTTCTGACTATTTACAAGCGCTTTTTTAAAGTCTACGTGAATAAAAACCTTTTTTATTTATTTATTTATATCATGACCGTTGATAGCGTAGCCGCGGATGGACTACTAGTGAATTTATAATAAAATGTGGCATACCACAGAGAAAAATATATCGAATTTTTTTTTTTACTTCGTTTGTATTTTGTTTTGCTGACTGTACACTACCTTCACGAAGCGGGTGCAGGACAACGAGAAGCGGTATAACCAAAAAAGCGGTGGATAAGTATGCCGATATTAATTTGGTTTCAAATTCAAAGCGAACCGCAGCGTCAATCTATATGTGTGCGACACGATTGCTCCACCAAGTTATCCAAAAAGAAAATTAATTCGCTAAAAAGATCGCTAAAGACTTACGTCACTATAGAAGAATGAAGAAAAATTTAAAAAATACGGGATAAAAACAAAATATCGACAACAAATTAACAACAAGAAAATTAAACTAATTAAAAATATCGGAAGAATTTACCGCGTTAAAGATATACTGTGTGGTGACGGCGAAGAATATAATCTCATCCCGTGGAGGCGTAGAAATCGTCCCGAGGGAATACCTACTGGAGAACGGGCAGAAGCGTTTTTCTATATGAAAATGCCAAGCGTGGCGATTGTGGCTTATATACCTATTCTTTGGGGAGGCTTTTGTCAAGCAGTGGACGTAATTTGGCTGACATGACGAAGATATTCAACCGAGTGCGAAACAAACATATTACTAGCACTCTTGAAACAAAGTACCTCGGTAAATACTAATGAAAATGATATAAGTAACCTAAAATTTAACGGCATGATATACAAAACGGTTTATTATACAGTACGAAGACGCTTTGGACGGCCACATAATGAAGTCTTAACAGTCTCTAGCCGAAAGTGGAGGAGGCATATTGTCAATTAATTCATAAATAAATGGATTTAAAATTACATTATCTATTTTTATATAAAAATATAATTACGAATCAATCCACTGAAGAAGAACGTTTGCGAATTGGGAAAATAAGAATCACAAAATAATTAAATCCGTAGGTATACAACACCATTTCTGAAACAGTCATCCTTCTAATCAACCGGACCGATTTTGGTAATTTTTTTTTAATCTATTTACAATAAATCTGCTAAGTCCCACTGCGATCAGATGATTCCCAGTTATATTTATATGTGTGTGGCAGGACGACGTTTGCGACAGCTAGTTATTTATAATTATAATAAGTAAATATTTATTTATACCGATGTGCACCTACCATGATCATAGAAGAAAATGCCTTTGGAATTAATTCCGCCTATGTACAGTCGCTTATACGTGTGTGCTGACCCACTAAATATTAAACGAATTTGAACCTTCTCCATTAACCGTAGGTAAGCGATACATACGACCTTAATGAACTAGAACTACTGGATCAAGATAAACAGATAAGTTATGCCAATTTGATCTTTAATACATTACATTAGGGTAGTAAAACATTTTAATAGTGTTTTGTTATATGAAGCACTTGTTAATTTAAACTTTAACAAGCAGGATTGTTTGGTTAAGTGGTGGTGACATTGAACTAACTTACCAGTGGTTTATGGTTCAAATCCTGTATCATTTTATAATTTTGTAATATTTACTGATTTTTTGTATTTTTAGTAACTTAGTATATTATATTAAAATAATTTACTAAGTTGACTTTGTCCGCGACAATTTTGAATGATGACCAATGTAACTACTTATTACTTAAGCTTAATCTAAAAAATATAACTTTTAAAACAAATAAGCAATATAAATTCAATAAAACCTAACCTATAAATAACCTTACTAAGAAATAAATGAAAAACTACTTTGCTACTGTTATTTACAAAAAGGACCCGATATCATCACGCAAAAATCAAAGAATACATATCAATTGTCCTTAAGTATAGTCAGTAAGTTAAATAAAGTAAAATAAAATAACTACCCATAAATCCTGAAATATATATTTTAAATTTTTAACTGAAATTCTAAGTACTTACCAATTTTCATGCGTTTAACTTCAAGTCGCAGTTTACATAGAAACTTACGTACCCTACTTTACGCCCTTAGGGGGGGGGGGGGGGGGGGATTCTCAAATATTCAGAAATATATATTTTAAATTTTTAACTGAAATGCCAAATAACAATTTTCATGCGTTTAACTTAAAACGTTTCACATTTTTCTTACAAACTTACATCCCCAATTTTACACCCTTGGGGGTGGAATTTTCAAAAACCCTTCTTTAGTGGATGCCTACGTCATAAAAGGTACCTTCTGTCAAAATGTCAAGTCTTTAACTCCAGCCGTTTAGGCTGTGCGTTGATATGTCAGTCAGTATAAACTTACATCACCTACTTTATGCCCTTCGGGGTGGAATTTAAAAAAATCCTGGAATACATATTTTTATTTTTAACTGAAAGGTCAAATACCAATTTTCATGGGTTTAACTTCAAAAAAGTCGCATTTTTCATACAAACTTACATGCCCTATTTTACGCCCTAAGGGGTGGAATTCCGAAAAATACTGAAATATATATTTTTAATTTTTAACTGAAATGCTTAATACCAATTTTCATGCGTTTAACTTAAAAATTGACACATTTTTCATACAAACTTACACCCCCTATTTTACGCTCTTGGGGCTGGAATTTCCAAAAATGCTGAAATATATATTTTTTATTTTTAACTAAAAGGCCAAATACCAATTTTCATGCGTTTAACTTAAAAATTGTCACATTTTCCATACAAACTTACATCCCCTATTTTTCGCCCTTGGGGGTGGAATTTCCAAAAACCCTGAAATACGTAATTTTTTATTTTTAACTGGAAGGCCAAAGACCAATTTTTATACCTTAAACTTCAAAAACGGCAAAGTTTCATACTAACTTAGCGCCCCTGTTTTACCCCCTTAGGGGTTGAATTTCGAAAAATCCTTCCTTATTCCTTGTTTACATTATAAAACAAACATTTGTGCAAAATTTCAGCTTTCTAGGTCTAAGGGTTTGGGCTGGGCGTTGATGAGTCAGTCAGGACTTGTCTTTTTATTTATATAGATGAACTATATAAATGAAAGCAATAATGATTACGATTATATTCAATATAATCATAGAAAATAATTACATTTCTTATAAAATATACATATAAAGAATCACATAAATAATGCAACTAGTGTTTTATTTTTCAGTTTAACAAATTAAAAATGTGACCAACAAATATGTATTTTTTTAATGCTTGACCATTTGTCTTTCTACTACCCACTTATTAAAAGTTAGGCGAAAATATTATTAATTAACAAATGTAATATTTAAAGAGTGTGTCCGTCTATAATTCTTTACTTTAAAGCAAGTCTAACAAGTTTAATGTCAGATAAATTTTACTAAATAAATTCCAAATTGAAAACAAAACAACATAATATTATCTATAGTGAGATTCTATCTATAGTGAGATTCGAACGTGCATCACGCTTTGCTTAATCCTATACATGAACGACTAGAGCAAAGCTACTTCTTTGTTCCTATTAAAATAAGCTATTAGTTGCAACTTCACCAATATTATAACGATTTATAAACAACCCTACTGCCCAAGTTTTAATGATCAAAAGTTTAAAAAAAAAGTTTAAAAACTACCTCAAGTCTGATAAATCCAAACCAATTGAAAATAAACCTTAAAGTTTAAAAGTGAGGGATCAAATTCATTATATCGTAACTAGGGTCAGGTAATAGATATCACCACGGGTACATACATTCCCATTGTACTAAATAAATAATTTTAAGTATTGTTTATTTAATTCTGAAATATTGTTTGTTTTATGCATAATTATATTAATAATAACTGTCCTTTACTAAACTACTGTCACTTATCCGAGATGGAGGCCTGGAGACTTGTAACACAGGTTTTACTTACTACTGGCTCCAGTCTCCACAACATAGGAGTAAGTACATAATATATCACCTAATTGTAGATTAAACGTAGGAAAATGTCTGTGGAGAAAAATAAACGATATTTGTATTGTATTGTATATTCATTATATTTATCTCTATAGATAGGTAAAATTTGTTCATTACGTAGCGTAGTACATAAGAGTCAATCAATACGGAACATGATAGGGTAAATAAGTATGAAGTTATGAACGCTGTGCATAGAAGAAATTGTACTCGAACGAACGGGTGTGCGTGAGTATGTCCCCCACCCGCCGCCACCTGCCCCCCTCGGACAGCTTCGACTGCAACCATAGTTTTTTTGTTATTTATTTAAATATCGTGCATGAAAATAACACAAAATTACAATGTCGATTGTTAGTACATTTATGATCTTGAATATGACTCGAATGATTGTAATATTTTTTTGAAGCCTTTGTAGCATGAAAAAGCTAAATAACTAAAAATCTTAAAATTCCATGTTCTAATTTGGCACAAATTTAATTACTAGGCATATGTAAGTGATCTGAGAAAGGAAAAAGATATTTCATCAATTGTAATTTTTTTATTGCGCTGTATTTACATACTGACAATATGTCAGCTTGCACTTGACGAAAATGACACAAACTGATTTTGCACACTCCACAGGCTATCCTAGATATGATACCATAATTATTTTAAACTTTAAATTAATTTTGCCAGTTTTAATTTGAATAAAAAGAATTTACCCACGAAAAGTCAAATGACTGAAAATGCAAGGACCAGAATTGACACAAAACGCAAATATAAGCTTAATAGATAGATACGACTGTACCCACAGGCAAAAAATTAGCAACTTTAGAATTTTTGAAACTTATGGCATCAAAATAGCCTAGCGCTATCGGTCCGCGTCCAAATGAGTAGTCGCGTATAAGATTATATCAGCAATCTTTTTTTAAAATCCACGTGCGTAATGCGTAGATAGTACCTATATGGCTGTTTGAACTCAGCTTCATCGAAAGGGGAGCTTTCGTATTTTAACCGACCTGCTGATTAAAACAAATATGTATTAATAAAAAATAATAATAGGTACCTATCTAAAACATTAAAAGTTACAACCCTACAGCTTCAATAGAGTGTAGGTAATTATTTCATCAACTAGGCTGAGTTACCTTACTGTCCATATTTATACTGTACCCCTATAATAATAATAATTTACACGATAAAAATACACAACCTAATGCAAAGCAAGAAGAAATGCAGCATTTTTATTTTTTTAATTTTATTTTATTGGGACATTAAACAGTTACACATTACAGTATAATATAATAAGTGTAAACAAGTAACGTAGTAAACGTGTAACCCACACCAATGTCCACAAAATAATAGGTAAAAAGAAAGTTAATCTTAATCTAAACTCGCGCGAGATTACTAAGGCGTTAAAAGGTAATCTCGATTGTTATTTTAGATGATCAATGGCAAGTTTTTTGAATTTTGAAATAGATAGTGCAAAATTGTCTAAATGTACAAGGTGTGTGTTATATGTCTCAACGAGGCGACGTAGAGGCGCCCGCACTCCGGCGTTAGTTCGGCACCTTGTAGTGTAGAACAGCCGAGGAACACGCGCCTATCGCCGCTTCACAGATCTAGTTATACAATGTAACACAATTGATTTGTGATGTTAGAACAGTCAATTTTATTATTACATAAACCATACAGCATCAAACATGTAAGAAGTTTCCTTCTGGACTCCAGGCTTAAGATTTTGTATTTTTCAAGAAGCTGCGGATAAGGCAGTTTTGAATGATAGCATCGGTAATGCATAGCACGTAAAAATTTCTTCTGTATCTACTATTTCAAGTCGTTTAATATAAACTTCATAAATAGGACTCCAGATCGGGACTGCGTACTCAAGTTGAGAGCGGATTAAAGCTTTGTATAAAGATAAATACGTGACAGGTCGTTTAAAGTCTTTTGAGGATCGCATGACAAAGCCAAACATTTGATATGCTTTATTTATAATGTTGTCAATATGAAGATTAAGATGCAATTTAGAATCCAGTGTAACACCTAAATCACGGATATAATTGACTTTTTGTAAACTTATGCTATTTAATGTATAATTATGAGTTATAATGTTTTTATTTTTTGTGTACGTTATTGTTTTACATTTTGGAATGCTAAGCTGAAGTTTATTATGAGAGCAATATTGACAAAGTTTATTTAGATCCTCTTGTAGAAGTAAACAATCACTAAGTATAGTTTGTACAAGATTTATATTTTTTTATGTCATCAGCGTATAATAAGAAATGGGAATTTTGAAAACAGTCAGCGATATCATTTATGAACAATATAAAAAGAACGCCAGAAGTAAGAATAATTAAGTCAGATTCTAAGCCGTTGATGACGACTTTCTGAGTTCTGTTGAAAATGTAGGATATAAACCAACGTAATAAATTACCTCGAATGCCGTTGTAAGCAATTTTACCTAAGAGTAATTTGTGGTCCACCTTGTAAAAAGCCTTCTGAAAATCAGTATACACAGCGTCAACTTGAGTTTTAGTATCCATGCATTGAAAAATATAGTTCGTAAACAGCATGAGGTTGGTGGTGGTCGAGCGACGCTTAACAAATCCGTGCTGTTCACGTACAATAAGATGATGGATATTTGGGTATAGCTTGCTGTGCACAAGACTCTCAAAAAGCTTAGCCAAGGCGGACAAAACGGAGGGCGCGATAGAGCGATAGTTTTTAATGTTATTTTTATCGCCACTTTTGTATACTGGGGTGATAAATACACGCTTCCAGATATCAGGAAAAATTCCTCCGCGTAAATTTTATTAAATATAATTTGAAGGGGAAGCAGAATATTTTCAGATACTTTTTTAATAAAAAAAAGGTGGCAAACCATCAGGTCCAGACCCTTTATTTGGATCGAGATTTTTGAGAGCTTTTTGTATAACTTCTGGTGTAAAGTAAATGTCAGAAATGCAGGAGCATTTACTTGAATACGTGCTGGGTGGGTGCCAGAGTGCAGGGTTGAGTGATGAAGGTTCATAAACCCAGGTAAAGAAAGAAGAGAAAAGGTTACATATTTGAGTTGGGTTATTGGATTTTATGTCATCGAGATACATCTTAGCAGGAATATTTGACTTGTTTCTACGCTTCGATACATACGCCCAAAAGGGTTTAGCATTAACTGATATGCTATTTTCAACTGAGGTCATATACCGGTCAAAGCACTTGCAAACCTCCGATTTAAAACGTGTACGGTGGATTGAGAAGGTTTCATAATCCGAGGTATTACCGTATTTTTTCCATTTCACCCAAGCGTTTTCTTTTTCATGGAAAATACGTCTCAGAGCTGGAGAGAACCATGATGGGAAGTTTGAATTCTTTGGGTAAATAAGCGGGATACATAACTTGACAACACTATAGATAGTATCATAAAAGGTAGTAACGGTTTGTTCGGCTGAAAGATCACAAAGTATTAGGTTCCAGTCCATTTTTTTAAGCTCCTGGTTAATAATGTTGTAGTCAGCTTTGAAAAAGTTATGTTTGGGTTTGCTGGTGGAACCAATGGTATACATGTTTTTGCTTGGCAGTCAACATTCGACAAGAATAAATCCAATATGCGTCCTAAATCGTTTCTTATTACAGTTATTACGTTATATTGGCATGTATTGGAGAGAGATATGAAATTACATAAATAACTACTAAGCGTAGTAGTAGACTGAGGCATAACGTGATTAGGGTTAATATGGTCGACCCAAATCATGCATGGCAAGTTATAGTCTCCTACTACATAGCATGCGTCGGTACTGGCATCGTTTACAATGCTCTGTAACATGTTCAAATGTGTTGTGTAAACATCGTCTTGTGAGTGGGGCGGTATGTAGACCGCGCTTATAACGTTATTCGGACATGATGCGGGCAGTCGCACCAAAACATGTTCCAAGTCAGTATGCACAGGTCGACGCATGTCATATATAGGACGTAATGTACGTAAAACGGCTATCAATACTCCCCCACCATGCACCATCGCGCTTCCCAGAGGTGTCC
Source organism: Pseudoips prasinana (assembly GCA_951640165.1). NCBI lineage: Eukaryota > Metazoa > Arthropoda > Insecta > Lepidoptera > Nolidae > Pseudoips > Pseudoips prasinana. The sequence continues at coordinate 29,934,719 of OX621234.1, forward strand.
CGGTCGCGATCGCATCGAAACACAAGATAACGGTCATCGATGAACTCACTATCCGAGATATTTGATATAAGCCATGTTTCGGTTAATATAATCACATCGTACGAAAAAGACAGGATATTCATGTACAGTGTATGTAACTTAGTACGCAGTCCACGACAGTTCTGGTAGTACACAGTTAAGTTATATTTATCCATTACTTCTGATGTAAATGCAATGCTGGAGTAAATAACAAAGCTGGAAGTCCAGTTCCTTCGGATTATTTAGCGATGACTTATAAACAATACAATAGTAGATAGGATATATGTATGCATATAACATTTTAATATTAAACCCACCCGCCAAATAAGCTGTCGATAGCAATACTATGTATATAGTGTAAAAATGATGAACAGGTACTTGGGAACTTGAAATATTATTAATAATTAGTGAACGTATAGAAAAATAAAAATCTACTGGCAAAATTATATTGTTAATTACTGGGCAGTATGAATATTTTGTAAATTGAGGCTGTATTGAAATCTTAATAATATATCTAGTATGTACGCCACCATTAAATACTATAAGCAACATTTTATAATTCGTATGTACTTTGAACTGAATTTGTAACACAGTAATTATCAAACATGTGGAGGTACCTGGATAACAATTCTCCTGACCATAATAATAATTAATATGGTTACTAGAAAACACATCACAGAGTAGTAAAGTAAACAGAGAGCACAAACAATTTGTAAAATTATTAAAGTTCTCTAAATATGCATAATCCATTGTCGTGTTGGTATTTAAATTTGGTCTTAATAAATAATGTTCAGTATTCGTGGTAAGCAGAAGATAGGTATCAATTCCCAGCCGGTGTGAAAGGTTTGATTTTAGACAAATCTTTGTCCGAACGAATAGTGATGACTGTTTCGGGAACATCTGCTCGAACGTTCTCGAAACAATTTTTTATTCTTCTGTGTTAGGTGTTCGTTTATGTATATTTTTTGTGGCGTCCCATGCATCATCAACTCTTCGGTCGTAATGCCCTTCTTGAGTCGCGCTGCAGCAATGAAATTGTCGCGTATTATTTGGTTAGTAACTTTTACCACTATATTTTTTGGCCGAGTGGTCTTAGAGTTCATTAGGGGAACACGGTGGATTGCGACAATATCCCGAGACGACAGCTTTTCCTTGAGTACATTTGATATACTTTCAGCGATGGACATTAGGTTTTCACCACGTTTTTCGGGCAGATTGTTGATCTCAATGTTACAACGTCTAGCCCTCTGTTCCATAACCTCAAGTTTGCCTTCTAATTCTACAAAACGTTGTTCGTTCTGTTGAGCAGAGCAGAGCTTATTTTCAATCACCAATACACGATCAGCGACGTCCTTTGAGTGTTTTAGAAGGTTATCATATTTTTCACTCACGAATTTGATCGATGTTCTTATATCTTGGAATTCATTGAGAAGAATAGAAAATTTTTCATCTTGCTTCACTAGCCAGTTACTAAACATTGACTTCATTTCCGCTTTAAAATCTGACTGTTGTTCCTTTACGATATGTAACATAGTGAGGTGGTGATGCCGACTTTGTTAGGGAGTCGTCGTCACACATATCACGGGACCGTGGAAGGTCGTCGTTGCTCTGCATAGAAGTCATAATTATACTCTGAACGCACACTACTCTGTACACGGAGACCGGTCCGAGCTGGAACTCACTCAACGTAGATAACTACTACTAATATGTCTTTACGCTCACTTGCAATGACTTTCGCTAGCACGGAATAACAACAAGACAACCGGTTCGCTACGGGGCGCGCGGCATAATAGCAAAGTGGAGTCTGAAGTCTCTACATGGTAGACACCGATCGGATTTGAACCAACAACACGTCAATAAGGTGAAGTCGAACGACTGGTTACAAGGAGGTGAACTGTTTCCAGAGACCGAAGGATTCATGCTTGCAATACAAGACCAAGTCATAGTCACACACAATTATAAAAAAAATATTATAAAAGATCCAGTTCAATCCACCGACACATGCAGACACTGTAATTCAGCATCCGAGACAATACAGCACATAACGGGTGCTTGTAAATCCTTGGTACCAACGGATTACAAGCACCGGCATAATCAAGTGGCCGCAATTATAAGTACATCAACATCTAACTCAACAACACAACTTTATTTAAAAAATACACCGTATTATAAATATAAACCTGACACTGTCCTAGAAAGCCCTACTTGTATAATCTACTGGGACCGAACTATCATAACATTCATAACAGACAAAACTATTCACTATAACAGACCAGACATTACGTATCACAATAAAATTTCCAACACAATTTATCTAATTGATGTAGCTATCCCCAATACTCACAACATCCAGACAACAATTTCGGAAAAACTTGCAAAATACCAGGACCTTGCGATAGAGCTGAAAAGCCAGTGGAGAGCAAATACTGTTCACATGGTACCCATTGTACGAGTAGTTTCCTCTACTGGTATAATACCTAAAATGCTCTCACAAAGCCTTAAAATACTTGCTATACCCAAAAACATCATCAGTTTAATACAAAAAGCAACCATTTTAAACACGTGCTGTATCACTAGAAAGTTTTTAACATCTTCCACTATTTCATCATTCACAATTTAACTTGTCATGGTTGACCTTGGTCCGTGTGGCAAGTAATTAACCCCTTACAAAAGAGAGAAAATTATAAAAATACACTAAAATAATAATAATAATATCTAGGGACAATATGGGACAATGTCACACAGATCATCCTAGCCCCAAACTAAGCAATGCTTTTAGTATGGGTACCAGGCGACGATATACATACTTATATAGATAGATAAATACTTATATACATAGAAAACATCCATGACTCAGAAAAAAATATTCATACTCATCATACAAATATTTGCACATACCGGGATTCGAACCCAGGAGCACCAGCTTCGTAGGCAGGAGCACTACCAACTAGGCTACGGTGACCTATGTTTCTGTCTTGCGCTGAATCCCCTCTCAAACACCTTGAACTCCAATACCATAGGTATTTTGCACTACAATAACCAATGAATGGACGTGTGGCGCAGCGACTACGACAGTCGCCTCGCCGTTTCGTGTCGTGGGTTCGAGTCCCGCGCCGGAGAAACTATTTGTGTGACCCATTAATAGTTGTTCTGGTTTGGATGTAATTTGTGTCCGTCTATTATATGTTTGTAGAGTACCCCGCCACACAGTGATGAGATTCCCTAGTGCTAGCAAAAAGTGATGCTAACCCTTCCCCCACCACCCCGATGGGCCCTGTTTAAGTGGTCACCTTACTCACACGCAGAAACACAACATAAAAATTATTAATGTTATTATTCAGGAATGTCTTCTGTAAGGTGGAGGTACTTCCCCAGTCAGGCTGGTCTTCGAGCGAATGACCATTGTGCTCTACCTCTTTTTACGTTCGTTTTGACCAATTAATGATATTGGTCAAAACTTAACTCAAAAATCTACAGTCGATGCGACGTTACACACAAGAATGATCGCTCCCAGGATACACCATCCCAGATCTTATGTCCAAAGTGTTATAACTCGCCGATATGGTGGAAAGGGAGTTATTGACATTGTTAACTTACACAATAATTTAATAAAAATATTGCGATCGTACTTCCATGATAAGGCTTGTACGTTCACAATACGCAATGCCATTGCACAAAATGATGTCAAACTTACTCCCCTAAATCCACATGACAAAGCTGTGCAAAACAATGAAGAACAAACTGACTGACAGACTAAACTGCGTGACTGGGCCTTAAAGTCTTTACACGGAGGGCACCACCTTGATCTGAGCCAACCACACGTCACGATCAGCAAGCGTCGAACGAATGGCTCAAGCAAGGTGAGCTTTTTCCTGAGACTGAAGGGTTCATGATAGCAATCCAAGACCAAATTATTGAGACCAGTAACTATTGCAAGTATGTTATTAAAGCGCCAGAATGGATAGATGTTTGTAGGAAATGTAACAGTAAAGCAATTGTACAGACAGAGTACAAACATAGACACGATCAAATAGTTAATATAGTACACACCAACATTTAGCACTCAAATACAGATTACTACCTGGCCCAGCACGTCCCACACAGCAGCACACACAGACTATATTATGTCCGAGCTATACTTACTGACAAGACAATACATTTTAATTGACCAGATATTATTTTAGTAGATAAAATTAGTAAAACCGCCATTATAATAGATAAAGCTGTACCAAACACGCACAATTTACAATCAACCATTTCTGAAAAGCTATCTGAATACACAGAATTGCAGAACGCAGTTTGTAGAATTTGTGCGGTTACACAATACTTCAATAGTCCCTATAGTCCTGTCAACGATCAGTGTCATCTGCTGCAGATTAGTACGTAAGTTTCTTCAAAGTTCTGAACGAAATCCGGAAACAGGTGTCGATTTGGCTAAGGCCCGTCGCACCATATTGTCCGACAATTAGCCGTGGTATATAGGACCAAAAATAATAATAATGTATTTAATCGACGCAGCTATACTGTTTTAGGGTTAGATTCCTAGGCTGAATTAAAGGACCACATATTGGCAGTTATATATAAAAAAAAACTTGTGTGTACACGCGTTAGAAGTTATACTTCTTAATATACAACTTGAACATAGTTATCAATTTTTATACCACCTAGAACTAACTTCATCCTGTTATTTTTAAAAATTCACTGTCTTACCACCTAGAACTAACTTCATGCTGTTATTTTTACGATGCGCGCGCATCGTAAAAATTCACTGTCATACCACCTAGAACTAACTTCATGCTGTTAAATTTTTTGGTGTCGGTGTGCGCGCGCATCGTAAAAGTTCACTCTCATCATTTTTCTCCATCGCGCCAAAAGAAGTATAACTTCAAAAAACCTTGCAGGATGGCAGCTTATGATTACTAAATGTGACAGTGAGGTAGTAAATAAAATGTATCTTGCAGACTACTAGTCTTCGTTGTTGAGATCATGTTAAAATACTCCCTTTATCATCGTTTAACAATTGAAAATGTTGTATATTTTAAGAAGAAATTAATAAATTTGAGGTAAAATATACTAAATGATATATCTATATAGCTAATGTATATAGTGTATAAGCTAATGATAAATCTGTGTTAATAAATCTTTTGACAAATTTTATTATTCTATTTTCAGCTCCGTGTAAAACTAGCAGCTCTGCCTGAATACAAATTCGACAAACAACAAGGCGCTGTATGCGTACCACCTGATCTATCGGTTGTCTCTGAAGCAAACGAAACAGAAAGCCTTAACACAACTTTAAAAAACAGACACTATCCACATCCATTCAACACAAGCTAAACAAGGATAAAAAATCACAGAGTGATAGTTAAAGTGTTAAAAAAATCACAAAAATATATATAATCTAAAAATAACTCAAAAATGATTTCTTCAAGTTCTGACGAATCAAATACTGAAGCTATAAATGATACTACGATGTGTGATGTCAATACTTGTTCTAGTAGAAAAGATACCTCTGGAGATTCAAACATAGAAGCTGTTTCTTCTGTGTATTGTATTAATACACATTCTAATAAAATAGATAAAGTTGATCCATTAGTAAAAGCTTTTAGTGAGCAAAGAATTGAACAAGTATTCACCAATGTTACTGAAAATAAAGACGATGAAGTAGTTATAAGTCCTACATTAGCTCGAAAAAAAAATGAAACTAGTTGTGAAACCAGTTACAATACCTGCGAAGACTGTGATTTTATAGATGGAAATGTGAGAGATAATATTGAACCGTCCATATTTAATAATATTGAAGTTATCAAGTGCCTAAAAGACATGGTTGATAAAGTATGTGATGAGTTAGATAAATGTGAGTTAGATAAACCCTCAACGAAAGATAAAAGTCGTGCACCAAGAGGAAAGAATAATTTAGAATCGGAGCTTCCTAAGATGTCTACAATAATTGAAGCGGACGACACGACAATGGAAAAAGTTATAGCACCAAATATAGATAATGATTCTGATTTAAACTTCAAAAATAAAGATAAAGACAATCCTAAAAATAATTCCGTTCGCGGCAAAACGACTACAGAAACGCCTGAAATTCGTAGAAAACGCAAACTTTTTTCTGCTAAAGATGATCAAACTGATAAACATGACAGAGTCGACGTCGTGGAAGAAGAAAACATTTCGCCAGAATCTCAAATAAAAAGGACCCCAAAATCAATAGCCACTTATTACTACAGAGACATGGAAAGAGAGAGAAAGAACCGTATTAGAATGCCCCGTTCAAGACGTACTAAGAAACCAGAATCATTTTTCTCTCCACGAACCAAAAAAAATAACGACATATTTGATCAAGTAAAGGCTTCAGTGAACTATGAACCAGAAACTGTAGTTTATCAAACATCTGTAAATGGCGAGTATAATTTGTCGAGTGATAGCGACGATGACTTCCAACCTAAAAAAAACCAAACTCTGCAAACTAGTTCTGCTACTAGCGTTAAATCTATAGACATAAGGCGAGGAAGAGTTGTCAAGCCTAAAATCCAATCGGATAAGTCTACAGATGAAAACAAACCAGTTAAACGCAGAGTGAATAGGAAACCACGTACAAAAAAGAATGTCGGACAGATTGATTTAATTGATGAAAGAATGAGAGAGGCGACGCAAGATTTCAATACGTCTATACTAGTCGAGAAGACAGCTCATCCTGTGTTAGAACTTAAATTGGTGCTAGATGGTGCTCCAGAAATGGAGTTGATAGATGATGACGAAGATATACTTGACGGCAAGCAAAAATCTAAGTCAAAAGCTATTAAGAAAATAGTTGATCCAAAACGACAAAAGCAACCGCTGGAAATAAGATATTTAGATGATAGAACCGAATCTCCTTTACCCGACTTAGTAGTTGAAACCGTATCTAATAATCAAGAAGATCAGGAGTTCTCAGCTAATATGGTAGATAAATTGAAAAATATATTTCTGGATGGTCCCGAAATGTACATAAACGCATCTAATACCTCTCAAAATTTCCTGTCAAACGTAGAACGAGACAGTTATAATCTAGACAACGAAGAAATGATAGAATGTATTCAAATAAATGAGTCGCAGCAAAAAAAAAGAAACTCAAGAAATAAAAAAGCCGTACATGAATCTCTACCTATTGACAAACTGGATATAATTGAGAAGTCTACCCCAAAGCAAAAGACTACACGAGCTAAAACTCATGCTATAAAAACATACCCTGGGAAACAAACAACTAAAGGTAAATACGTTTCTAAAACAGATAAATCTAGTCACGAAGCATCGTCGAAAGGAATAACTGGTCGTGGTGAATCGACTAAATTTCCACCATCCATACAGTTTATAACAGAGAGGGTAAAACCAAGAAGCTTGGAAAATGAAAACCTAAATCAATCTATAGAAGAATACTTTAACAAGTCGACACAAGAAATACAAACATCTAACAGAAGTTTAGAAAACAAGTCCAAAAGTAATCAAAGTATTAATTCATCTAAATTTCCTGTCGTACGTGTGACAAGAATGACCTCTGACGAGATATCTCGTTGGCTGCCGTCTATTCATAACTCGTCTGATAATGAGTCTTATATTATTAAACTAGATAGTCAGAATTACTCTAGAAGCGGTGGTAACACCGCCATTGCTCAGACTACTCGTGAACGCGATTCCGATACAATGATTGATTTACTTGATATCGACCATGAGTACTCCAATAAATCTCCTCTAGTACCTAATGACAATATTGATTCGGAATTTCATGGATCTCCAAAAGTTACTCGATATAGTACCGATAATGATGATGTACAAGAACTTAAAAGAAAACATGTCGACGAAATCTCAAAAACTAAATTGAATAGTTTTAAAGAAGTCACGCCTCCGAGTAATTTATCAAAGGATATTTCTGAGATAAATGCCATAGAAACAGGTTCTAATGTTTCAAAATCTAGTGCAGATAATGAATCTGGAATTAGAAAGAGGAAGTACACTGAAGAAGATAACAGTAGAAAGAAGTGCAGAGTTTTCTCAGAAGAGAGTATTGCAATTGGTGGAACAGCTTCCAATGTAGACGATTGGTTTATGAGGAACGAGCTTATGAACAGAAGTAAGTACTATTTTTATTTATCGTATGGGCAGTGACCTAGTGTCAGAGTTGTTCAAGCCGCCCAGTAGGCCTCTGACATGGCTTAACGACTGTTGCCTAATGGCTACAACCTGGGACCGACAGCTTAACGTGCCCTCCGAAGCACGGAGATTCTCAGAAATTAATCCACTTTAGTAGTCACCCATCTCTGGACTGACCGCGAGCCTGGTTGGTTAACCGCTCCAATCGCTTACGGAACGGAGAGAGCATCTAGCTATGAGTGCCTCAGTACTAAATAAACTAATAAAGTTATTATAGCTGTTCGGATTTTGTCCGAATACTTAACAAGCAAGCTTTGAAATCGTAGGAAAATTAAAACTGTACATTAAATATATTTTTTAAGTATACTACTAGGGCGTAATCAACAATCGATATCGAAGCCAAAAATATGGTTTTTAGATGTTTTTTCTGAATGTATCTATGTCCGGGCTAAACTCAAAAAGTACTGCATGGAATTACTTCAAATTTGCATGAATATGTTGACCCGATCTCTTAGTAAGAGGTCGGGTCAACGGGGCACAGCAAGTTCAGTCATAAGATTGATAACATACTTTACTGTTAAGTGAGTGAGTATAGAGAGAGAAACTTAATACATTTGTGTACTTGTATTTAGTGTTGTAAATTAATTGATAGAAGACGGGCCTTTTGGCGTGGTTGGCAAATGCTTGCCTTTCACACTGGAGGTCGTGGGTTCGATTCCCACCCAGGACAGATATTTGTGTGCATGAACATGTCTGTTTGTCCCGAGTCTGGGTGTAATTATCTATATAAGTATGTATTTACAAAAGAAAAGTTGTATATGTAGTATATCAGTTATCTGGTTCCCATAGTACAAGTTCTGCCTAGTTTGGGAACAGATGACCGTGAAAGGAAATGAAAAGTCATTTATTCCGTTAAAACATTACATTTCTGTGGAATCGTCATTTTTACCCTACCGTGCAGTGCATGACTTGGCAGATACTGAGAAACACTGCCAGAAAACTCAGTAGGAATCCTTTTTTAAAATAATTATTTCTTACATAAAATTACATTGTATTTAAATGTGTTAATTTAGAGCGACTCAATCCCAAGCTGTTTTGTCACTTAAATAATCAGAAGTTTTGTAGAAAGCCCTGCTACACAATTTGGCTTTTATAATTCTTTTAAACTTATTCATAGACATTTCTCGGATATCATTGGGAAGTTTGTTATAGGACCTTATACATTGCCCCATAAAAGAGTTACTTACTTTGTGGAGACGGGTGGTATGTAACACAAAGTTATGCTTATATCTAGTATTTATATTATCGTGCCGTGTGTGAATAATGTCCCAGGATATTATTATTATTATGTCTAATTTCTTGCCAAGAACTACAAGTATGTAACAAAAGTACCGCTCTGGTAAAGTATTGGTTGCATTCTTATTACAGCCGAAGCTCCGCCCGAGCTGCACCACCTGATGGAGAATTTTGCGAAGGCTGTCTGCAAGATCAACCAACGCAGAAACCTGGCGTATGTATTATACTATAATAACATTTTGTAAAGTTTTTAAGGCCGATGGGGCAGAAAGGTTCTTGAGTGGCGACCACGCACAGGAAGACGCAGCATGATCTTACAAGGGTCGCGGGAAGCCCCTGGATGCGGGCGGCGCAGGACCGGCCAGTGTGGAGAACCTTGAGGAGGCCTTTGTCCAGCAGTGGATGTCTTTTGGCTGATATGATGAAAGTTCTTTTTCATGCCATGCACAGAATTACGGACGCCAATTTTTGGAAAATCTATAAAGTAATTTCATATTTTAAAAAGTCCAAATATGAGATTTTATCGAAATTTACAGGCATGTTGTATAGGTTAATACTACCGAGGCAACAAACATTTCTCTAACAACGTTTACCTTATGTTGTTTTATTGTATACGCTATTTTTTTAATGCTGCTTGTTTTCTAGTAGGTTTTCCCTCGGCACGATTTCTACGCCCGCCACGGGATGAGATGAGAGCGTTGTATTGCTATTAATTTATAAATAATTCGGCAGGTTTCTGACAACTCTATTTGAAAACACTCAGCAAGAATTGTCTGCACTGAATGAGAGGCACTTAGAATCGCACAAGACGATAGCGGCAGAAATAATGTTGGAATTTAATAAACTAGCCACCAAGGTCCTTGACAAGAAGCTCACTGACTTGGCTGTGAGGTACGTTGTTTAAATTGTTTATACTATCATATAGCATCTTTATCTTCTACTAGCTGTGGCCCGCGGTTTTACACACGTTAAACTTTATGAATAATAGCCATGTGTTATTCGGATATACAACATGTAACGAAATTAACGCACACCCTCAAAGACCCCAATTAGAATATTATGTTGTAATCATAATACATACACTGAATTTTTAATTTAACATGTATATTATGCATTGTTATTTACTTAATTAGTGTCCTGGAATAAAGTTTACTTTTCTTTATTTTGTATTGAATGATGGAATTTGTATGAATACTAATAAAACTGCGAATTAAAAGTCTTATTATTTTGACTAACGGTCCATTTCAATTTATTTTGACTGTACAGAGTTAATATGATAATAATTTTCGTAGATTTAATTATTTTTGGTATAAACAATTACTTATATCATAAATGATATAAATCGATTCAGTAAACGTTTCTGAACAAACTATTTTCATGATGTACGTTAATTAAGTTACATGTTATATAAGATATATTAAATGGCTTTGTGGTTAATTTATGTGGGTGCGAGGTGAGGGTTATACCAGCAAAATCCCTCTACAACCTATTAAAAGACTTAGGATTGTCAAGAAATTCCGTAAGTTCTATATTAGAACGAGCGGTATTATTAGGATCATTCCAAATTTGGTGATGAAGAGGTGGGAAACACTGAGAGACAGAGAAGGTGAGCGTTGATGCATCACAGGGGGCAAGAAGATGGAAGAAGACGATGAATCCATGGAATGCTAAGAATTTCATCAAAATTCGTTCGGTAGTTTTGACTTGTAAAAGTAACATACATCTATACGTATACGTATTTATAATATTAGTAGGATGTCAACATGATGATGAAACATTTTATAATTCAATAATGTTGTTAGTCTTTAGGTGACATTTGGAAATAGAAGAGAAAAATGCTCTAAGCAGCATTCGTTTATTATTAAGACTTTGGAGGATGGGCACGGCAGTGAGATTGAGGCCATAGTGGTCCTGAACAACAAGACGCGCGAGCCTGACTGGAAGCTTAAATTTGTAATTTCCCAGTTTTGACTTTATATTTACCATTGATATTGCGAAGTGTTGTAAGCTAATACTTGTAATTTGTATAAATTTAAATGTAACTAATTTCATATATTTGTTTAGATCAGAAGAATTGAACAAACAGTTTATGAAGCGCCTAAAAGAGCGCGCTTTGCAGCTGATGCGGGAGGAGCATCTGCGGACGCAGGGGGACTTGTGAACTCGTTGATTAAGTAGTAACGGTAAAAGGGGGTGAATAGCAATACAGACAGTATCCATACTATTCACCCCCCCCCCCCCCCCCCTGTGTTACTAATCACCCCGTTTTACTGTATTTTCTGCTAGTTTGAATGTAGGTAGTCGACATCTTAAAGGTTCTGACTCAACACAAGAACAGAATTGTCAGTACATGTCTACACAATTAGTCTTATATCTAAAGATACTATGTTGGTTTTCGGCGGAAGCAAACCAACCATATAGGTACTTGTTATTATTACTTAAGAAATGTATTTATATTAATAGCTTAAGGTGTCCGAGTGGCTAAATTCGCGTAGCTTTGACCAGGAACAAAACCTTAGGTTATTCTAGACCAGCCATACTCAAACTTTTTTTATAGAGGCCACAAACGTTACAGACATGTTGTCGAGGGCCGCAATCAATAATTATTTAGATTTTAATTAAAACGTAATTTCATTAAACGATGTAGTTTATTAATGAAAATAAAGTAACTTCTGATGGGTCAATAACAAAGCCCGGCAAGCTGCAGATTGAGTATAGCGGTTCTAGGGCATTGTCTTATTACTCATACAGACTTTATAACATACATAAAGCAATTTTGTCGGTTTTGAGGGTTTTATGGTTTGTAGAACTCTTTAATAGACGAGTGCATTACATATGATCGTAATTTTACAGACGTCAGCACATCCAGCTACTCCATTCTGTCAAATTTCTTTTATAGCTTTTTAACTTTATCACAAAAGCATAAGGTTCATTTTCAGTTGGAGAAATTTGACAATTAGGGGTAGCTTGATGTGCTGGCGTCTGTACATGTTTCCAAAAGTTATATGGATGTATGCAGAAGTTTGTTTGTTACCATAAAACGGGGTGATTAGAAACATCGGGGGTGAATAGTATCAATATATAACCTTTTTTTACACCGTCCCTATTCATCCCGCTGTTTCTATATACCCCGTTTTATTGTATCTAATTGCACCTCAATGCCTATGAAGCTTTGCACATTTCCACAAGTTAATAATATCTGAATAATATACATATAATGAAGATGGTGGGCTAATAGATAATATTATTTTTAAGTTTTTATGTCTATCAATCTGAATGTTAAGCTAATGGCTATGTTTATTAAATATTTATTTATGTTAATTTATGAAGTTTCAATATGTGTAGTAATATTTGTTTCATTTAGAGATCTAACTCAGTTGGAACCCAAGCTTAAGTTCAAACTTGGAGAGATATTAAAATTGATTGGGCAGTGGGCTTTTTGATCTTGAGTACGGATCCGGATCTGAGTTTCATATCTCTAAACCTACTATGATTTATATGTTCATGTTCAATGCATTTTCAGTTGTAATATTCGAATAAATAATTTCATATTTAACTTTGCTTTTTTGTTTATGTCCACTTATGCGTGATAAGTTGAAGCTGCGGCAGGTATTTACCATCAACATGGCTTGCTTAGTTGAGTGAACCACCGCTACAGTTTTTATGAAGCTTCTACTATGCGAAGACCATGAAATAAAATGATATGTTAGCCAATGTAATGAAATTTTATTCTCTAGCTTTGATGATTTGCAGATTTCGTACCTAAAGGGCATAACTGGGTCTGTCTGTCACCAGGTTATACCAGATGTATAAATTATAAAAAAATAATGAAAATGGTTTCTTCCCAACAAGCACAGATAATCCATAACTTGGTTTACATCTAAAATGATATAACTAATTGCGTTTAGTTTACATAATACTTATGAAGTATGCAACATTATAAATAAGTACTAGCTAGGAAAGGCGTCTACCTCAGCAAATGTTACAGTAAATTGTAATTATTACTGTAACGCTGATCTTCAGATGTTGTTTAAAAAACTACTTTTAATTAAATTGCAAAATTATCATGCGTACCGACCTGTAGTAGCGTTTGGTTGCGACTCTAACCAAAGACCTCCGTACATCAAGCGTGATTCCAGCCCCGAATCACCCCCCCCCCCACTTTCACCACAAAATACACATTTTACATTCATATCAGCCAGTACGTTCATTTCTGTCGCCACGCCATTCTTCGGTGGGCACGTTAAGCTTTCGGTCCCGGTTCTAAGTGTTAAACAATGAGGGTGACCAACACATGCGAATATTGCACTAAAAGCTACTTAACAATAAAGATTAAATTACGTACATTAGATTAGTATTTATTTCACGTAAATCAATGCAGTATTACGGAAGTTATGACTGTGAGAAGTTTTGAGCACTTTTAAATTTCCAAGATATCGCGCGCTCTACGCGTGACGTCAGCTATCGGCTCGGTGCCGACCGCTCCGTGCGCTTGTGCCCCGCGCTATATGAAATATGGAAGTGAAGACGCGCGCGCTGTACTTTATTATTACTATATTAGCTAGTACTTTATTAGCTTTATTTATTAATTTGTTATTATTGTATTACACCAACCTGTTAAATACCCTGTGAGTTACATTATATCTGCACCCTGGAAGAGGGCTACATGGGAGGAAGATTTCCTTACACGACTGACAAACTTTGATTGACTTTAGCATGCGGCGTCAAGAATCCAAAGTTTCCTAATCTACCAATAATGCTCTCGACTCAGTTACTTACTTATTTTTTTGTTTTCAGTACCTTTTTTATTAAATCTAATAAAGAACTAAATAAACTAATATAAATAAAAATATAAGTAGGTACATTTTTATATTTATATATAATTCCAAATTTTAATGCCTTTATAGACGACCAAAATAAGACCAAACGGCAGAGAATAAACTTACTCAGTGTAAATCTTCAAAAGTGTTAACGATATGTCTAGTATTTAGGATAAAATTAGGGCCGCTACTATTATATTTCTAGCAAAATGTTTGTAAAATTTTGTACACCATCTCCAAGTCCAACTTACGTACGCAGGTAAGTACTATACCTACTCAGCGGCACGCTAACAGCTGTAGATTAATACCACTGTCATTCTTAACGGTTTTTTTTTCAAAGACAATAATAATACTATAATACTTTACAAACATATAATATACGGACACAAATTACATCCAGACTCTGAACAACTATTTACGGGTTACACAAATAGTTGTCCGGTGCGGGAATCAAACCTCGGACACACAGCGGCGATTGTCTTAGCCGCTGCGCCACACTTGCAGTAAATTTTACTTCACTTATATTCAACATACCTATTTTTGCTTATTAAGTATTAGTGGTTAAAGTCAAAGGTAGATAATAATAACGAAATATTGTATAAGTAGGTAAAATATTTCGTGGTTATTATATATTTTTTCCAAATATCCCATGTTTAATCTAGGTCAGTATTAGGTTAGATAACATTCACCTATTCTCATTAAAAGAATACGACATGGTTGGTTTATATGTTTATTAAAACATCCTGATGTCAAGGTTCCTGATAGATAATAACAAAATGTCTCTTATTTAGAAGAATCAATAAACTATTTGTTATAAGATTAATTTGTAAAATCCTTAAATGACAAAGGTAGGTAAACTTACAAGTTTATCTACCTTTGTCAGAAGTTGATTATAAAATGCACCAATAGATAACGTAGTGATTTATGAGAAAAGTATAAATAGAATAGTTATTGACATCAAAATAATATTCATAACAAAATGCAATCGTTTTCAGTCCTATTGAATCCTGTCTGCGTATTGCGGTCATCCATTTCTTCCTTATCACATTTGAATTAAAACTCTTGGGCACTGCACAGCATTTTCTAATAATTTTCTCGTAATAAAATCGCAAGTACGAGCCACCAGCAGCGGTGATTAAATGAATAGTACCTAGATTTGTACTCGCAAAGCGGCCGGCGCGCTGCGTGAGGGGCTACGTGACGTCACAGCGCGATCAAACGCCGCTTGCGGTTTGAAATAATATCGCTCGAAAATGCTTACTTTGATTGCTATTATCTCAGCTGTCTTTGGGAATATAAAAAAGTAAAAATTCAGATGTTCTTGTATTTTCTTCTAGATTACTTTCGCATACCCAGAATAAAACATTGGCCAGGCTCATTGGAAATCGGTTTGTGGATAGTGGCACGAGAGTATTTAATATTTGTTTTGTGTGTGGGTGTAATTTATCTAAAACTAGCTGTATCCTGCGCGCGTTGCTACGGCACTACCTAAAAAAATATATTCAATGGAGTGGCAGTAGCGCCATCTGTCGAAGATTAGTCGTACCTCTAATGGCAATGAAAGACTACGGTTAGCAACAGTCTGGTTTATAGGCCATTGAGCTTAATCTACCCACCACCCTAACAACTATTATACTTAGTCAATTAAATTGAAGTACCGACAGAACGTCACACTTCTCCCCCTTAGGCTAACAATTACATGTTTCATGTTCTCATATAAAAGTGCACAATGAAATTATAGTCGAATGTACCATTGTGGAACTTTTGTCGTGCATGAAGTGTACGACTGCACGAGTGGCGCACCGGCTAAGATAGTCGCCTCGCCGCTTCGTGCCGCGGGTTCGAGTCCCATCTACTCGAGGACATCTATTTGTGTGATTAATGTAATTAGTGTCCGTACTTTACAAACATATAATGTTTGTAATGTACCCCGCGACACAGGGATAATTTACCTAATGCGGGCGTTGTCTTTAAAAACAGTGATGTATTAAGATTCGAGTAGAAAAGAGAAAAAGATAAGAAACGTAACGCAAAAGACAGAAATAAATATATTTAGACGACGCATCGTACTGGAATAAAAAAGGGCCATCTGTGACGCGTCAAGCGGTGTCGGCGACAGCTTCGGCTCAGGCTGAGGTGATGCCCCTTGGCCCACCTTACAGCCTTCACCGCTTCACGCATCTTCAAATACATCGGTCCCGGACCCATTACCGCACTCTCCAACACTACCGCCTGTGGAATCAAATCCTGAGCTATACGCTGCTCAATCCAGATTAAGAATATCTATCTTTGTTAGTACAGGGTAGAATTTGGTCCGCGTGATGACGCTACTCTGTCCCGTTACCCACATCTACTTTATAAGAACAATCTTGGCTTGTGCCCATTTTCCCTCCTTGCAGTATAACCGCGGGCTAGCACAGTATCTCCTAGAAACCTTCGTTGGCATATGCACAATACTTTGCTGAAGATCATCACATAATCAAATGTTTGTTGTGGATGTAAATTGTGTCCGTCTATTATATGTTTTTAAAGTAAGATATGTCTTAAAAAAAACTGCACAGTTTACGTTTTTATAACGGACATTCAGCCAAACATTCATTTTTATTTATATAAGACAAGATATATACATAATATGTTGTGTATTTGGGGAGGCCACCCACAAGGTGGCCTGATGATCTTACAAGGGTCACGGGTTGCCGTTGGTACGTTGCGTCCAGCAGTGGACGTCTTACGGCTGATATGATGATGATGATGATGATAATATCTACATGTATATATAAAATTTAAGTATGTTTTTCTTTTATCTGCTTGCCATAGTACATATTAACTAGTTGGGGATCAGATGACAATGTGTTAGTTATCCCGAACATTAAAAAATGGTATTGACTTGCCGACGCGACGTCCAAGCAATCCTGTGATGACGCGACAATGTTTACAGGAGGGTGCAATCGGGTTTTAATTTTATGCATATTGAAAAATAATACTCATAGTAAAAACCAACCAAGTTAGACTAATACAATCAGGGTTCCATTTATAAGTAATTATGGTTAAAGTTAAATTGTATAATAGAGCAGAAATTTCGTTTCGCATATAGGACAAAATCACAAAGAATTATTTTAAAAATCCCACGGAAACTACTGGGAAAATACCTACTCACACATCATCGCATGTTTTTACATTCTCTTTGCGCCTAACGATTTTCATCCAATAAACATCACAATAGGACATGATTAATATGTTAAAGGCTTAATTATGATATTTTTACTGCATACAATTTTAACACGCAACACAAAAGACCACTATTTGCAAAAATAAATTGTGTTATGATTTAATTTTCAGTTTCAGTCTGCGGAAGGCACGTCATTTCCGACAGATCGGAATTATTAGTCCGTTAATTTTCAAAAAAAGCGCTTTTGTCAATGGCTTAAAGTTTTTATCTGCTTTGAAATTTAAGACCGAAGTTCCGTGGTAGAAATGAAATCGTCACGAAATGGAAAATAGGTGATAATAATGTAATATGTTATAATATCCTGGGACATTATTTATTAATGGGAAATAAATTGTGGCCAACAGAGTTAATGTATCATTAGTTAGTTGTTTCAATAGTACTTTTTGTCTTTACTACATATACTTACTACTTTTCTTTTGTAAATACATACTTATATCGATAATTACACCCAGACTTAGAACAAACAGACACGTTGATGTGTAAAAATGTCTGCCCTGGGTGGGAATTGGACCCACGACCTGCGGCGTGAAATGTAAGTATCTACCAACCACGCCAACCGCCCCAACATTGATATATACAGACGCCAGCACATCCAAGTACCCCAATCTGTCAAATTTAATATATAGATTTTCAACTTTATCACAAAAGCATAAGGTTCACTTTCAATTAGGGAAAATTTGACAGATACGTCTGTACTTGATACGTTTCAAAGCTGTAATACGTTGTTGCGATAGCGTGTTCAACAGCAGATAAGGAGTTCCTGGGTTCAAATCCTGGCCAAAAATTGATATTGGGATTTTGCTGTTCATTTTTTATCTCTAAGGTTTTTTGTTGCAAATAAAAATAATTTCAATAACAATTTGTAGTAGGTACTTAGATCATAAATACGGATCAAACTGAATTTGATTTACGAATTGGGTTTCATTAAAATGTTGCACACAAATTGCCCTTTCCATTTTAAACCTTTTAGATATACCTATTACAAATGTTTCGTTTATTTTGCACATCTCCAAAAGTATTTTACCTACATATATGTAGATTAAACCTAAACAATGTCAGATTGAATTTGTTGTCAATTATAAGAAAGTCTTAGTCTTCGTAAAGAATTTCAATAATTAAACCTAAACATAATCTCCTTGAGAATAACTTAATAGAAGCTAGCTAAATATCACTACTATTATAAAATAAATTGCCGTGTACCTAAATATCTGTAATAAGTAACTAGAAATAATAACTGTTTTACTACAAACATGTTCTGACTATTTACAAGCGCTTTTTTAAAGTCTAATTGAATGTAAACCATTTTTTTTGAAGTGCATGTAACTTAAGCAATATTCAATCCTGTCGAGTGCACTCAAGCTTCATAAAGCTAGAATAACCTAGATCCTCTTTTGTCTTTATATATCGAGCACAAATATATATCCAATAGATATCCAAAGTTACAAGCATGGCTCTTCAAATATTCGTTATTTCCCAAGTTGACTGCCCCTTTAGTCTAGCGGTAGCTTGTTCGACCGCAGATAATGAGATCCTGGGTTCAAATCCCGGGTCGGGCCTCAAAGTGATTTTGGGAATTTTCCGTAAAGAAATCATTCTCAGTATCAACCCGAACTCAGGGAGTTGGCGGTATTATAAGCCCGTGCCTCAGAGAGCACGTAAAGTTGTTGGTCCTGTACCTGACCTCTTTTCCGGTCGTGTCGCTAGTCATCAGATCATGAGAGTCACACTTGTGCACAATAATATGTCCTGCGGAGTTGGCTAGTCTCTATAATAATAATAATAACTAGGAACAATGTCACACAGATCATCCTAGACCTAAACTAAGCAAAGCTTGTACTATGGGTACCTAGTGACGATATACATACTTATATAGATAGATAAATACTTAAATACATAGAAAACATCCATGACTCAGAAACAAATATTCGTGCTCATCACACAAATATTTGCACTTACCGGGATTCGAACCCAGGACCACCAGCTTCGTAGGCAGAAGCACTACCAACTAGGCTACGCTATTTAGAGTGAACGCCGCGCCGCGCCGTGGCGTGGCCGAAATGCGGCGTAAGTACTTTTTATTCTGTGCCTGGAGGATGTTATTTCCCTACTATTTGGATACACAATTTTTATCAGACTTACAGCTTAGGGTAGAAGGCTCTTACTGATTCACCTGACAGTAGATGCGAGCTTGAGCTCGAGGATTTTCGAACATAGGTAAAGGGCATATCATCGATACGAATGCATACAAATGTCCCTGGACGACGCTGGTTGTCGCTGCGCGTTCATAATCCTACCCTCGAATTCACTATTAGATTTGACAGATGATTCAGTAAGTAAACGATTTTGCCTCAACAGCGCCCCTAGCGATCCCTTGTTGAATAAACGCAGACTAATGACAAGCGTGTGCCTATTCTTGTGCACGTGTGGCGCAGCGGCTAAGACAGTCACCTCGCCGCTTCGTGTCGCGGGTTCGAGTCCCGCGCCGGACAACTGTTTGTGTGACCCATATATAGTTGTTCTGAGTCTGGATGTAATTTGTGGCCGTCTATTATATGTTTGTAAAGTACCCCCGACATAGGGATTAGATTACAAACAACGCCCCCACGTTGTCTTTAAAAAATCACAAAAAAAAACAACTACAGTTGGGCTGAACTGTAGTTATTTTTTTTGTGTTTTTTTACCACACAGGTTATGTTTTGCAAACTCATAGGTATTATATAAGTTAGCAAAACACGAAACATGTGCACGGTTTGGTAAAATAATTGTTTATCTAAGTTTAACTTGATAGTAGGCTAGGTGCATATCCCGAAAACTATTTTGGAAACAAGTATCTCAAACGGAGGGTTCGAGTCCCGCGCCGGGCAACTATTTGTGTGACCCATAAATAGTTGTTCTGAGTTTGGATGTAATTTGTGTCCGCGTATTATATGTTTGTAAAGTACCCTGCGACACAAAAAGAAAATATTAACTATGCATAAAGATGGCGATCGGCTGATTTATTATGCATTGCCCATTGGATACCCTTTTTTTCAACATTTTTCACAACCTGGTATTCTATTATACTTTGTTTAGTTTCAAGGACAGATCACGCTGCAGAGCTGATTCAATTTGTAACGCTTAAGTTACTAACTGATGAGGATACCGAAGATTCTAATTTATCTCAACCATCCACGATTTTGTAAATGTCAAAATGTGTGTTTAGGTACGACCAACACTACTACTACTGTACAGACGTCAGCACATTAAGCTACCCCAATCTGTCAAATATTCCCAATTGAAAGTGAAACTTATGCTGTTGTGATAAAGTTGAAAATATATAAAAGAAATTTGACAGATTAGGGTAGCTGGATGTGCTGGCGTCTGCACTATTCACGACATAGTAGCTAAGCAAACACTAGGACACCTCACATTTGTTTTAATATAGTTACTTCAAAGACACCACGTACATTTAGATAAATAATCTCTTATCAGACAAATTCTAAAATAATCTGTGAATAACTATTTTATAACTTGTGAGTTAAGTAATACCGACCTTAGAAAATAAAAATGTGCTGTCGCTAAAACTATGGATGTATTCATTTTATTAAGCGGGTAGACTGAATAAAAGTAAGCAACTGTTTCGACTTTTAGCGCCTTCACATCAACCTACGGAATTGACTCAAGCCCTAAGAGATGTGATTAAGTTCCACTCAATGATATTACCTTACCTTCCGATTTCAAAATATTACCTATCAGGTTATTTAAAACAAGGCTGAAGGCATGGCTTTTGGAGAAAAAAAATATTATTCCGTTAATGAGCTATTGACATACAAAACGAAAGTGTAATTTAATATTAATGATGTTATATAACTGTATTTTCTTTCTTTAATTGTTAAATAATTATTATTTATTTAATATAATAGAAATAATAATATCCTGGGACTTTATTTATACACGGTCATCTGATCCCAAACTAAGCAGAGCTTGTACTATGGAAACCAGATACCTGATATACTACATATACTATTTTTCTTTTTGTAAATACATACTTATATATATAATTTACACCCAGACTCAGGACAAACAGACATGTTCATGCACACAAATATTTGTCCCAGGTGGAATCGAACCCACGACCTCCGGCGTGAAAAGCAAGCATTTGCCAACCACGCCAACAGGCCCGTATTTTTTTATTATGTATACATAACATAGAGAATCTGTAATGTAATTAATTTAATTTGAATTAGATAGTTTGACATTGTGTTTATTTGCATGCCTGTGATCAAAATATGAGGACTATATTTTTTTAACATCTTTATTACTATATTTATAGCAAATAAAGAAATTGAATTGAATTGAATAACACAACACCAGTATCCGAAAAAATGTCCTTAGGGATAAATTAAAAATTGTCCTTCACTCCTGAGACGAAATATTGTATCAACAGGACATAATATAATTCGGTTAGCTACGGTAATGGGTACGGAAGAAAACAAAAACACTTCAATTATACTTATATTATAACTAATTAATACTGTATAACACAATGTCAATTATTAAATAATTGCTATTCCAAATACATAAGTAAGTAAGAGTAACAGTAACAGGGGAACTACTTAGAAAAGTCCAGTGGACAAATTTATAACAAAAGGGGTCAAGGATATCGCCGCGTTCGAAGTAGTCAGGTTGACATCGCTCGTGTGAAGACTTAGCGATGTGCCCTACGGGAACCATAGGTTCTAACCTTATTGATTATTCTAACTCGGTATCAGACCGAGTGCGTCTGTTAGCTAACTTAGACCAGCTTAGCTACACTGGCTTCCTTCGAGGCGACCGACCCCGTATGAGACTAAAATGAACTTTTATATATGCTATTGAAGGTGAAAACTTTACTTGCGCGATGTAGAATTCGCTTAAACAAGAAAGTATGATTGAAACCAAACTATTACAACATTTTGTATTTTATTTGTACTATGTTAAGAAACAAAATAATTTAACACATAGGCTGGCGTTTATCTGACTTCTGTCCACAACTCATCCTACTGTTACATTTAACATTATAAACATTCGAGTATTTAGACCATGGAGCTATTACAAAGCAGTACTCGTGGTAGTAGTAAGACCAGTACTCGTGGAACGGAAATGCGGTGCAAATGAAGTACAATAACATGCCCAGTACAAGAAAACTTCCTTCCATTAATTTATCAGAACGTTTGTCAAGTGCCACTTCTATCATGAGCCCCAAGCTGACGGAAGTGAAACTTCCATACACTCCAGACATCATGAAATGAGATATGGCATTTAAACTCGGGTCTTCCGAGCTGAAGAATAATCCCAGTACCATCAACATTACATTGACCCCACGTAATAGCATCTGCATTAGTTTATAAGCCATTGAAATGTAATGAATCTAAAATTAATGTAAAAATTACATACCTACTATGATTTCTATAAAATAATGTCAACAAACTACTTTTGTCAAACCATAAACCGCTCTGACACAAGTATCTCACAAGTACCTACTCAATACTAAGATATCCATAAATTAGAAAAGTATAGAAGTGTGTAATAATTAATATAATCTGTACAAAGTTGGGGGAACATTTAGCAATCTAGCTGCATAGTTCATTGGCTCCTTTTACACGCTTTATATTAAGCTTCACTTGTATGTAACTGACTCCTTGAGATGCGATTTTGACCCACTTTAAACGGTCAGATTTCATTCAAACTTTGGAGATTTATCGAGGACCGATGACAATACACTAATTTGATAAGATTATTCCATTATTCAATTAGCAAAATAAGATTTTTGCCAATTTACATAATTTTAATCTGTATCCATTTATGTTACTGCCATCTATATTATGTTTTTTGAATCACTACGGTCAGTAACTTGTACTTTAATCAAGCTATTTGACCATAGATGGTGCTTCCCTAGAAAAAGATTAAGAACTGCCATTCTTCTGTTCTAGATGGCGTTTGTGTCCATTGATGTTACTGCCATCTATATTTAGTTTTTTGAATCACTACGGTCAGTAACTTGTACTTTAATGAAGCTATTTGACCATAGATGACGCTTCATTAGAAAAGGTTAGGAACTGCCATTCTTTTGTTCTAGATGGCGTTTGTGTCCATTGATGTTACTGCCATCTATATTTTGTTTTTTGCATCATTACAGTCAGTAACTTATATTTCAATCAAGCTATTGGACCACAGATGGCTCTTTCCTAGAAAAAGCTTAAGAACTGCCATTCTTTTGTTCTAGATGGCGTTGCCTTCTATTTTAATGGACCATAGATGGCGCTACCCTAGAAAAAGATTAAGAACTGCCATTCTTTTGTTCTAGATGGCGTTTGTGTCCATTGATGTTACTGCCATCTATATTTTGTTTCTTGAATCACTACGGTAAGAAACTTGTACTTTAATCAAGCTATTGACCATAGATGGCGCTTCCCTAGAAAAAGATTAAGAACTGCCATTTTTTTGTTCTAGATGGCGTTTGTGTCCATTGATGTTACTGCCATCTATATTTTGTTTCTTGAATCACTACCGTAAGTAACTTGTACTTTAATCAAGCTATTTGACCATAGATGGCGCTTCCCTAAAAAAGATTAAGAACTGCCATTCTTTTGTTCTAGATGGCGTTTGTGTCCATTGATGTTACTGCCATCTATATTTTGTTTTATGAATCACTACGGTCAGTAACTTGTACTTTAATCAAGCTATTTGACCATAGATGGCGATTCCCTAGAAAAAGATTCTATTCTAGATGGCGTTACCATGTGTCATTACACGCTTTGTATTAGCTTCACTAGTATATTTTTATGTTTGTGATTGACTCCCTTAGACGCGATTTTGACCCACTTTAAACGGTCAGATTTCATTCAAACTTTGTAGATTTATCGAGGACCGATGACAATACACTAATTTGACAAGATTATTCCATTATTCAATTCTCAAAAGAAGATTTTTAGCAATTTATATAATTTTAATGTGTCCATTGATGTTACTGCCATCTATATTTTGTTTTTTGCATCATTACAGTCAGTAACTAATATTTCAATCAAGCTATTGGACCATAGATGGATCTTTCTTAGAAAAAGCTTAAGAACTGCCATTCTTTTGTTCTAGATGGCGGCTGTGTCAATTGATGTTACTGCCATCTATATTTTGTTTTTTGCATCATTACAGTCAGTAACTTA
This sequence comes from Pseudoips prasinana, assembly GCA_951640165.1. Lineage (NCBI taxonomy): Eukaryota > Metazoa > Arthropoda > Insecta > Lepidoptera > Nolidae > Pseudoips > Pseudoips prasinana. The sequence goes on from OX621234.1 coordinate 29,959,396, forward strand.
TATTTCAATCAAACTATTGGACCACAGATGGCTCTTTCCTAGAAAAAGCTTAAGAACTGCCATTCTTTTGGTCTAGATGGCGTTACCATGTGTCAATAACTTCTATTTTAATGGACCATAGATGGCGCTTTCCTAGAAAAAGCTTAAGAACTGCCATTCTTTTGTTCTAGATGGCGTTACCATGTGTCATTACACGCTTTATATTAGCTTCTCTTGTATATTTGTATGTTTGGAACTGACTCCTTTAGACGCGATTATGACCCACTTTAAACGGTCAGATTTCATTCAAATTTTGGTGATTTATCGAGGACCGATGACAATACACTAATTTGATAAGATTATTCCATTATTCAATTCTCAAAAGAAGATTTATACCAATTTATATAATTTTAATGTGTCCATTGATGTTACTGCCATCTATATTTTGTTTTTTGATAATAAATTAATTTAGAGTAAAAAATTGCCATTGATTGAATTAAATATTTACAAATTATATAAAATTGTACTATTATTATTAAAACATAATAATATTAGTCATGACTCAATATCGGAGTCGCTGTCCCATTCAGCATCTTCTGGCTGAATTGGAGGGCTATTTTGGCAGTTATCTCCACTGCATGTTCCACAGGTACTATTACAAAACAGACCAACTTTTCTGCATCCGCAAGACGCTCCACATCCTTTTTTGCAGTTGCAAAAAATCATTTTCAGCAGTTCTTGTGGTGCGACAATAGTTGTACACATTACAATAGTTGTGGGTCTCTATTATACTGCGTACTTTCCAATTGCTCCAAATATTCACACACCGAAATTTTCACTAAGTAGAAAAAAATATGATAAGGTTTTGGACCATAACTCCTTCAATTTTCATGCTATCACAATTTATAAAAAACCATTGTAAAGGTAATTAAGAGAGCTATAACATCCTGCAATATATAGTAAAAAGCCTTTTTCTAAAACGGTGAAGGGTTAAAGGGCTTAAGAGAGGCTGTGATTGCGCTGCCACGCGCTCTTTAAACAATCATATCTCCGTCAATTTTTGTTTGACAGAAAAAACTAAAATCCAAATGGTTTGTCAGAAAAATACCTAATTTTTTTATCAGAACACATTTATACGTATCTGTCGTCATTTTTTAAATATTATGAAAAGTTGTTTTTTAATCGTGACTTTTTTGAAAAATATGTGTCCTGAAGCAGCCAAACTGACACTATCTATCAAACTCTTCATAATAAAGTTAATTCTTGGCGGAATACGATTAATGTTGGTGGAAATGGCACTTATGAAACCCATTGATTTAAAAGAAAAAACATTAGATGCTCCCCTTATTTACAATACAGCTCACTTATTTTACGTGCAAAAGACTTTTTATAGTACTCATTTTAAAGCTTATTTCAAGCACTACAAAACTCTTTTGTATTAGAATGCATAAAATGCATGTGCTCGCCGCTAGATGGCATTGATCACATCGATTAAATTTCAGACAAAATAAAAAACGGCTTTGATCTTTAATATCTAGCTTAATATTGCACTTAGAATACTTTATAAAAAACCAAATTGTTCATTGTTTTACCTGCTAAAATTTTTCATAAAGTTAGTATACCTACGGAATAGAGCATCAAAGGGCTGAGGGAGCGAAATATCACTAGCTGCAACACTGTATGATAAAAAGAGATGCGTGATGCGACGCAACAGAACCGTTTTTGGCATCTGTTTGACAGTTCTTCGGCACTTATCGGCACGCTGCGAATTTGACTCTTGAGAATTTTTCTGATTTTACGTGAAATCGTGGATATTTTTGAAAAATATTTCTTCAGAAATATGGTGAATTGTTCAGTGACAGATTCTTGTACAACACAGAGTAATAACCCTGAAAACTGTTCATTTCACAGGTAAATTATTCCAAATCGACACCTTCTAATTTAGGATTTATTTTTGCCGATGCGCTTAGAATTTTAGACACTAAGTGTGTTCATTGTCTTCTATAAACATTTGTTAATGTAAGAAGCAAAGATCTAATACACATAATGCAGAATTTACGAATATTTTGTGTAAAGAAATAATTTCCTGTTTACACTAGGGCTGAATCAACTTATCGATATTTCGTGACCACTGTCTATCACGCGGTAAACTAATATGTATTACTAATATTGTGATGTTTAGATGTGAATCCCCTGGAAATGGAAGTAATCCCAAATTCTCCTAAATATGTCTCAATCGAGTCCTACTCGGGACGCAAGCCAAGTGCTTACGTTAGAATTGCGTTAGAATAGTTTATTTCTATAAAATAAAATAAAATAAAAAAGGTTTTTACTCACGTAGACTTTAAAAAAGCGCTTGTAAATAGTCAGAACATGTTTGTAGTAATACAGTTATTATTTCTAGTTGCTTATTACAGATATTAATGTACACGGAATGTTAAAACATTTTCAATTATTGACATAGTATATAGTCTTATGGAATTATCTGGGTTAGCTCTGCTGACATTAACACCATATTTATATTGCAATTAAACGCTGTTAGAGCCATTTATGATCTTGACCCGAGATTGTCTAAGAGAAAAGTTCAAAGAGGTTAACATCCTAACTGTAGTATAAATATAGATATAAGAATAATCCTAGGTTGCGTACATACATACAGCATTGCAACATGAGATTATGCAATATAATCCGAACCCATCTCCACAAAATAAGTAACTCTCTATTAGGCAATGTATAAGATTCTACAACAAACCTCCCAATGATATTAGAGAATTGTCTAGGAATAAGTTCAATAGAATTATTAAAGCAAAATTGTATAGCAGCGCATATTACAACATTTCTGATTATTTGAGTGACAAAAATGCTTGGGATCGAGTTGGTTTAAGTCAACACACAAACAATAATAATATGTAATTAAACTTAAGTAAATTTTATTTAAAAAAAGGTTTCCTACTGACTTTACTGGCAGTCCTGTACTGCACAGTAGGGTATAAAATAACGATTCCACATAAATGTATTGTTTACGGAATAAATGAATTTAGAATTTGAATTTATTAAGACGGACGCGCGTTTCTAACTATAGCCGTGTATAATATTACCTATCAAGTGATTGACAATCTTTAATCTTCATTTTAATCGTTCAAAGTATATACGCTCACTAAATTGTCAAACAGCGAAGAGTTAAGTGACAACCGACAACTCTTATGCGAAAATAAATTATTTAAAATTTCTTCGGAGTTTTTCTTCAATATTCTTACTTCACTTCACGAATCGTGGTTTCAGCCATGCAAAATCCCATCTCATCCTATTTAAGTACTATCACTAGGACTGATTCATCGTCATCATCATGTCAGCCATATTACATCCACTGCTGGACCAAAGCCTTCCCAAAGAATGGGGGGATATGCCATAATCGTCACGCTTGGCAGACGGGTTGGCGATCGCAGTAAGATGGCCACAGTTCACGGGATGAGATGGAGTGATGATATTCTATGCTGTCACCACACTGATTAATGTTATCGATATCGATATTAATTCAAAAATCGACATGAGATACATCATTGACACGAACACATAAACATTTGTACACACACAAATGTCATCCTATTTCGGTTTCGTTTGACAGCTCTTGTTTGTTGCTCTATTCCGTAGGTATACTAACTTTATGATATTTTTTGAGATATTTGCAAAAAACCGATGAAAAACGTGAAAAAATTGCGAATTTTCAATTGCCCTTAACTTGAAAAGTATTGGATTTTTTGAAAATCTTTATTATTTGCTTAAAATTAGGCCTTCTATCAATATCCGAGGTTATTTTGAAAAAAACAAAATTCACCCCCGAGAAGGGATGGCAACCACCCCCAGGGTGGTTGCGGAGTTCAAATCATTTTCACTTTTGAAGTTAAGGGTAAGATGAACCTAATTCCAAAATTGTATGTAATTCGGTTCACAGTAAAAAAAAATCGGAGCAATAATGCTTCAATGGTACTAATTTGTAATACAAAATATATGTCGCATGGATATGATGAAAACAGGGATTTGGTCAAATCCCTAAGAGATTTGATCAAATCACGGAGGATGTTAAAATAACAACACGATTTTATCATTTCCCTAAACAAATCTGGTGATTTGTTAAAAACCTAAACTGATTCAGTGAAATGATAATATAATAATAAAAGTGAAGAAGATATGGTTCGGAAGTTCTATGCTTATTATGCCAAAAAGAAGAGAACATTAAAAAGCAAAGAGAAGATGCTTCACAAAATTTAAAAAGATCTGCTGATAAAATGAAAGAAACTTGTTCGAAGAAGTTTAAGGATGTATTAGTTGGTTCCACCTTTTTGGGCGATGTACCAAAAGTAGACAGAGGTCCACTAGATGCAAATAGTATTACAGGCATTGTGATTGGGATGCAAATTGTATTCGATACGAAAAACAATTTATTTCAAATTGTTCCCTCAGTTGGCATCATAAGAAATTAGCTTCCTAGCAACGCTCTTCAACTGTCTACAGTTACTTTAACCGATTCAGTTCCATCGACTAAGCTGAGTTTGCGTGAAATTGCACGAATAAATGTGTCTGTAAGAAAAATAATGTTCTATGTAAGTAATTCACGTCGCCACAAATCTGCTACGTGTTTTAATAAATGATCATTACAAATAATAAGCATATCATAGGTTAAGTTTTTCAATTTTTAAAAAGATGTTTTTTTTTTATTATTATGTTCTAGTGGTTATTTTTGAGATCAATATTGCATTGTACTACACCTGATTATTATAATTATGTAGGTAATCTTACAAAATAAACATTTAAATGCCACAGAAAAGTTATTATGTCATTTCACTAAACCAATTTTGGGATTTGTTCAAATCACTAGATTTCTTTAGTGAGTTTTGTCAAATCACCAGATTTGCTTAGGGAAATGATAAAATCGTGTTGTTATTTTAACATCCTCCGTGATTTGATGAAATCCCTTAGGGATTTGGCCAAATCCCTGTTTTTATCATATCTCTGCGACATATATACATGGATAAACAAAAAGGTGTGACAAAAAAGGTATTATAATAGGTTATGTTAAAAAATTGATAATGATAATTATATTTTTCTTTATTTATACATACTTCAATAATTGTTCGTGCATCTATAATAAAGAACTGCAGGTGCAATCTCTCGTGTCAGTTTAACATAATACGGAAATGGTTGAGTTCCAAGCACAGACAATGTATATTATGATTCTAACTTCGGTGTCGGTAAGTTAAAGAATAGGAACTTAACTTTTCGGTTTAACATTACGTAGCCACATATCATGCATGACTTCGAATCGACTTGCGTTCTGAGAGTAGTACCCTCTTGGGTCTTGAGTGAAATAAATCTTGTTATTATACAGGCTTCAACTTTATTTAGTTAGTTTTTGCATTCAAAGTGAAGTGCATCATAGTTTCATCAATTTCTTTTTAACTTCGCGGTTATAGTAAAGAGACGTGCGGTGGTGGCGGCTCAAGTCATCTGCTAATATATTCAGTTATTGTCAATATATCCAGTTATTAAAGGTTGAAAAGTAGGTTAAGGTTTTAAATACTAATTGTCAGTTTAGTGTTAGATATATTTTACTACATCTCCTCTGAATACTTAGTTCTGACTATATTGGGGTAAGAAATTAATAACAATCAATATTATGACATTTAGGACGGACCTTGTATGTATAACGACAACGACGACCGTCGCGCTTAAATGCTACTACCGGACCAAATGAACCCCAGCTGAGAAGACTCAGTGCAAAATGACTCCCCGGATTCCTCTAATCTATTTATATGATTCTTTTTAGTTTTGTTCGTTCATCAGGATAGTCATATCTCATTTATATAATATAAAAAATAATATTAAATATTTAAAAATATATTCCCTTCATGCAAAAAGATCATTTGTTAGTTAATTGACACAAGATGTAGGCTATTGTCCAATTACTAAAAATGAATACACATTGTACCTAATTGAATCATAATATAGTTACCTAATTATCAATACCTACATCCTCCGGAAGGGTGTCAGCAAGGGAATCCTAAATTTGATCTGCCAGCGTGTATCGTTCGTAGCTTAACGCAGAGCGCCTACCCCGGATTGGTAGATAGTGCAGGTTCGAGACCCGCCGGACGATTAAATTTATGATTTCCCATTTTTGAGAATAATTATAAATTAATTATATATATACTACAAACATGTTCTGACTACTAACAAGCGCTTTTTAGGGTTCCGTATCCAAAAGGCAAAAAACGGAACCCTTATAGATTCGTCATGTCTGTCTGTCAGACCACTATGTCGCAGCCACTTTTTTCCTGAACTATAAGAGCTGTACTGTTGAAACTTGGCAAGTAGATCCTATTCGTTGAACTGCATTAAGATTAAACAAACAAAAATAGAAAAAGAACAATAATTTTGGGGGTCCCCATACACGGAGGGGGCGATGGCTGGCCCTCACGTCATACTCGTGAATATACAGTACAACAATATGTAGTAAAATATAAATTTCAATACATAATATTATAAACTTCAACTAAACATAATCTCCTTGACAATAACTTAATACAAGCTAGCTAAATATCACTACGATTATAAAATGAATTGTATAAATGTTTTAACATTCCGTGTACCTAAATATATGTAATATGTAACTAGAAATAATAACTGTATTACTACAAACATGTTCTGACTATTTACAAGCGCTTTTTTAAAGTCTACGTGAATAAAAACCTTTTTTATTTTATTTTTATTTTTATTTAATGGGTGCTGCTTGCGGTAACTGGTCGAACTGCTGTTGGGGTACTCATAATATTTTATTGTTTCATACAGTCGTCGCCTCTGGTAGACTTCATGTGACTTATTAATTTTGTAAATGTACGCGGATGTACCCACCGTTTTCTCATCTAGCAAGAGGTTATTCTACTTGCTTGAGTGAAATTTAATGTTATTGTTTATTATCTCACAATTTTTTAATTCGTTAGATTACCACGGTTCTGTGCGTGCATTAGCCTACATAACGCCCATTACAATGTAAGAAAATACATGATATATAAAAAAAAACGAAAACAAAAAGCAAAAGAAGACGAAAAAAGCAAGCCCGGAGTTTCTTTGTGGCTTTCTTCTCCGGGTCGTCTACCTAGGTAGCTAGAGAAAGCCGCAGGTTAGCTAGGGTAGGCTCCTCAGCGGCGAGGATCGCTTTGGCCCCTTAACGCGTGATCCCGTGCAACTGATCACACCCTCTCTTAGAATTCTGTCCTTTTGCCTCAGCGGCCCCCTGAGCTGTGGCCCGAACCCCAAAAGGGTGGCTAAGAGCCTTCTGCGCTAGGCAAATGCTCGTTGCCTTCAATTCTTTAATTTTAATATTGTACAACTAAATTTCACAATAATAGATTAGTAACTTGTTATTTATTTTAAGATTTAAGAAAATAAATCTGACAAAACAGACCGCACGGACGGACTAATTTATTTTTGTAATTTTTATACTAAGTGGGAGTCGGTCTCGCCTATGAAGGGTTCCGTAGCAGTAAGTAAGTATTCCAGTTGATTAGATGAAAGGTAAATTGTGGTATACGACTTATGACGTATTAAAAAGAAACTACTTACTAGATCTCATTCAAACCAATTTTCGGTGGAAGTTTGCATAGTAACGTACATCACATATTTTTTTGTTTTATCATCCTCTTATTTTAGAAGTTACAGGGGCGGGGGACTCTCATTTTACCACTTTGGAAGTGTCTCTCGCGCAAACTATTTAGTATAGAAAAAAAATGATATTAGAAACCTTAATATCATTTTTGAAGACCTATCCATTGATAGGTATATAGTGTAGTATATGTAGAGTACAACAAGCACAGATAATCCATAACTTGGTTTACATCTAAAACGATATAACTAATTGCGTTTAGTTTGTTTACATAATACTTATGAAGCATGCAACATTATACCTAAGTACTAGCTAGGAAAGGCGTCTACCTCAGCAAATGTTACAGTAAATTGTAATTATTACTGTAACGCTGATCTTCAGATGTTGTTTAAAAAACTACTTTTAAGTAAATTGCAAAATTATCATGCGTACCGACCTGTAGTAGCGTTTGGTTGCGACTCTAACCAAAGGCCTCCGTACATCAAGCGTGATTCCAGCCCCGAATCACCCCTCCCCCCCACTTTCACCACAAAATACACATTTTACATTCATATCAGCCAGTACGTTCATTTCTGTCGCCACGCCATTCTTCGGTGGGCACGTTAAGCTTTCGGTCCCGGTTCTAATTGTTAAACAATGAGGGTGACCAACACATGCGAATATTGCACTAAAAGCTACTTAACAATAAAGATTAAATTACGTACATTAGATTAGTATTTATTTCGGAAGTTATGACTGTGAGAAGTTTTGAGCACTTTTAAATTTCCAAGATATCGCGCGCTCTACGCGTGACGTCAGCTATCGGCTCGGTGCCGGCCGCTCCGTGCGCTTGTGCCCCGCGCTATATGAAATATGGAAGTGAAGACGCGCGCGCTGTACTTGTATCATAGCTTTATTTATTAATTTGTTATTATTGTATTACACCAACCTGTTAAATACCTTGTGAGTTACATTATATCTGCACCCTGGAAGAGGGCTACATGGGAGGAAGATTTCCTTACACGACTGACAAACTTTGATTGACTTTAGCATGCGGCGTCAAGAATCCAAAGTTTCCTAATCTACCAATAATGCTCTCCACTCAGTTACTTACTTATTTTTTTGTTTTCAGTACCTTTTTTATTAAATCTAATAAAGAACTAAATAAACTAATATAAAATAAAAATATAAGTAGGTACATTTTTATATTTATATATAATTCCAAATTTTAATGCCTTTATAGACGACCAAAATAAGACCAAACGGCAGAGAATAAACTTACTCAGTGTAAATCTTCAAAACTGTTAACGATATGTCTAGTATTTAGGATAAAATGAGGGCCGGTACTATTATATTTCTAGCAAAATGTTTGTAAAATACTCAGCGGCACGCTAACAGCTGTAGATTAATACCACTGTCATTCTTAACGGTTTTTTTTTTCAAATAAAATAATAATACTATAATACTTTACAAACATATAATATACGGACACAAATTACATCCAGACTCTGAACAACTATTTACGGGTTACATAAATAGTTGTCCGGTGCAGGAAGCAAACCTCGGACACACAGCGGCGATTGTCTTAGCCGCTGCGCCACACTTGCAGTAAATTTTACTTCACTTATATTCAACATACCTATTTTTGCTTATTAAGTATTAGTGGTTAAAGTCAAAGGTAGATAATAATAACGAAATATTGTATAAGTAGGTAAAATATTTCGTGGTTATTATATATTTTTTCCAAATATCCAATGTTTAATCTAGGTCAGTATTAGGTTAGGTAACATTCACGTATTCTCATTAAAAGAATACGACATGGTTGGTTTATATGTTTATTAAAACATCCTGATGTCAAGGTTCCTGATAGATAATAACAAAATGTCTCTTATTTAGAAGAATCAATAAACTATTTGTTATAAGATTAATTTGTAAAATCCTTAAATGACAAAGGTAGGTAAACTTAAAAAAGTTTATCTACCTTTGTCAGAAGTTGATTATAAAATGCACCAATAGATAACGTAGTGATTTATGAGAAAAGTATAAATAGAATAGTTATTGACATCAAAATAATATTCATAACAAAATGCAATCGTTTTCAGTCCTATTGAATCCTGTCTGCGTATTGCGGTCATCCATTTCTTCCTTATCACATTTGAATTAAAACTCTTGGGCACTGCACAGCATTTTCTAATAATTTTCTCGTAATAAAATCGCAAGTACGAGCCACCAGCAGCGGTGATTAAATGAATAGTACCTAGATTTGTACTCGCAAAGCGGCCGGCGCGCTGCGTGAGGGGCTACGTGACGTCACAGCGCGATCAAACGCCGCTTGCGGTTTGAAATAATATCGCTCGAAAATGCTTACTTTGATTGCTATTATCTCAGCTGTCTTTGGAAATATAAAAAAGTAAAAATGCAGATGTTCTTGTATTTTCTTCTAGATTACTTTCGCATACCCAGAATAAAACATTGGCCAGGCTCATTGGAAATCGGTTTGTGGATAGTGGCACGAGAGTATTTAATATTTGTTTTGTGTGTGGGTGTAATTTATCTAAAACTAGCTGTATCCTGCGCGCGTTGCTACGGCACTACCTAAAAAAATATATTCAATGGAGTGGCAGTAGCGCCATCTGTCGAAGATTAGTCGTACCTCTAATGGCAATGAAAGACTACGGTTAGCAACAGTCTGGTTTATAGGCCATTGAGCTTAATCTACCCACCACCCTAACAACTATTATAGGTACTTAGTCAACTATATTGAAATACCTACAGAACGTCACACTTCTCCCCCTTAGGCTAACAATTACATGTTTCATGTTATCATTTAAAAGTGCACAATGAAATTATAGTCGAATGTACCATTGTGGAACTTTTGTCGTATTCCTTGCATGAAGTGTACGACTGCACGAGTGGCGCTCCGGCTAAGATAGTCGCCTCGCCGCTTCGTGTCGCGGGTTCGAGTGCCGTGCCGGACATCGATTTGTGTGACCCATAAATAGTTGTCAAAGTCTGGCTGGATGTAATTAGTGTCCGTACTTTACAAACATATAATGTTTGTAAAGTACCCCGCGACACAGGGATAATTTACCTAATGCGGGCGTTGTCTTTAAAAAAAGTGATGGAATGTATTAAGATTCGAGTAGAAAAGATAAGAAACGTAACGGAAAAGACAGAAATAAATATATTTAGACGACGCATCGTACTGGAATAAAAAAGGGCCATCTGTGACGCGTCAAGCGGTGTCGGCGACAGCTTTGGCTCAGGCTGAGGTGATGCCCCTTGGCCCACCTTACAGCCTTCACCGCTTCACGCATCTTCAAATACATCGGTCCCGGACCCATTACCGCACTCTCCAACACTACCGCCTGTGGAATCAAATCCTGAGCTATACGCTGCTCAATCCAGATTAAGAATATCTATCTTTGTTAGTACAGGGTAGAATTTGGTCCGCGTGACGACGCTACTCTGTCCCGTTACCCACATCTACTTTATAAGAACAATCTTGGCCTGTGACCATTTTCCCTCCTTGCAGTATAACCGCGGGCTAGCACAGTATCTCCTAGAAACCTTCGTTGGCGTATGCACAATACTTTGCTGAAGATCATCACATAATCAAATGTTTGTTGTGGATGTAAATTGTGTCCGTCTATTATATGTTTTTAAAGTAAGATATGTCTTAAAAAAACTGCACAGTTTACGATTTTATAACGGACATTCAGCCAAACATTCATTTTTATTTATATAAGATAAGATATATACATAATATGTTGTGTATTTGGGCAGGCCCCCACCAGGTGGACCGACAATTTTACAAGGGTCGCGGGTTGCAGTTGGTACGTTGCGTCCAGCAGTGGACGTCTTACGGCTGATATGATGATGATGATGATAACATCTACATGTATATATAAATTTATATAAGTATGTTTTTCTTTTATCTGCTTGCCATAGTACATATTAACTAGTTGGGGATCAGATGACAATGTGTTAGTTATCCCGAACATTAAAAAATGGTACCTATTGACTTGCCGACGCGACGTCCAAGCAATCCTGTGATGACGCGACAATGTTTACAGGAGAGTGCAATCGGGTTTTAATTTTATGCATATTGAAAAATAATACTCATAGTAAAAACCAACCAAGTTAGACTAATACAATCAGGGTTCCATTTATAAGTAATTATGGTTAAAGTTAAATTGTATAATAGAGCAGAAATTTCGTTTCGCATATAGGACAAAATCACAAAGAATTATTTTAAAAATCCTACGGAAACTACTGGGAAAATACCTACTCACACATCATCGCATGTTTTTACATTCTCTTTGCGCCTAACGATTTTCATCCAATAAACATCACAATAGGACATGATTAATATGTTAAAGGCTTAATTATGATATTTTTACTGCATACAATTTTAACACGCAACACAAAAGACCACTATTTGCAAAAATAAATTGTGTTATGATTTAATTTTCAGTTTCAGTCTGCGGAAGGCACGTCAGTTCCGACAGTTCGGAATTATTCGTCCGTTAATTTTCAAAATAGCGCTTTTGTCAATGGCTCAAAGTTGTTATCTGCTTTGAAATTTAAGACCGAAGTTCCGTGGTAGAAATGAAATCGTCACGATATGGAAAATAGGTAATAATAATGTAACATGTTATAATATCCTGGGACATTATTTATTAATGGGAAATAAATTGTGGCCAACAGAGTTAATGTATCATTAGTTAGTTGTTTCAATAGTACTTTTTGTCTTTACTACATATACTTACTACTTTTCTTTTGTAAATACATACTTATATCGATAATTACACCCAGACTTAGAACAAACAGACACGTTGATGTGTAAAAATGTCTGCCCTGGGTGGGAATTGGACCCACGACCTGCGGCGTGAAATGTAAGTATGTACCAACCACGCCAACCGCCCCAACATTGATATATACAGACGCCAGCACATCCAAGTACCCCAATCTGTCAAATTTAATTTATAGATTTTCAACTTTATCACAAAAGCATAAGGTTCACTTTCAATTGGGGAAATTTGACAGATACGTCTGTACTTGATACGTTTCAAAGCTGTAATACGTTGTTGCGGTAGCGTGTTCAACAGCAGATAAGGAGTTCCTGGGTTCAAATCCCGGCCAAAAATTGATATTGGGATTTTGCTGTTCATTTTTTATCTCTAAGGTTTTTTGTTGCAAATAAAAATAATTTTAATAACAATTTGTAGTAGGTACTTAGATCATAAATACTGATCAAACCGAATTTGATTTACGAATTGGGTTTCATTAAAATGTTGCACACAAATTGCACTTTCCATTTTAACCTTTTAGATATATTACAAAATTTTTGTTTATTTTGCACATCTCCAAAAGTATTTTACCTACATATATGTAGATTAAACCTAAACAATGTCAGATTGAATTTGTTGTCAATTATAAGAAAGTCTTAGGCTTCGTATAGAATTTCAATAATTAAACCTAAACATAATCTCCTTGAGAATAACTTAATAGAAGCTAGCTAAATATCACTACTATTATAAAATAAATTGCCGTGTACCTAAATATCTGTAATAAGTAACTAGAAATAATAACTGTTTTACTACAAACATGTTCTGACTATTGACAAGCGCTTTTTTAAAGTCTAATTGAATTTAAACAATTTTTTTTTCAGCGCATACAACTAAAGCAATATTTAATCCTGTCGAGTGCACTCAAGCTTCATAAAGCTAGAATAACCTAGATTCTCTTTTGTCTTTATATATCGAGCACAAATATATATCCAATAGATATCCAAAGTTACAAGCATGGCTCTTCAAATATTCGTTATTTCCCAAGTTGACTGCCTCTTTAGTCTAGCGGTAGCTTGTTCGACCGCAGATAATCAAAGTCTCACAGGCCTCAAAGTGATTTTGGGAATTTTCCGTAAATAAATAATTCTCAGTATCAACCCGTACTCTGGGAGTTGGCGGTATTATAAGCCCGTGCCTCGAAGAGCACGTAAAGTTGTCGGTCCTGTACCTGACCTCTTTCCGGTCGTGATGACTAGATCAGATCATGAGAGTGATGGAACAGAAAGTGCCCCTGTGCACACACTTGTGCACTATAATATGTCCTGCGGAGTTGGCTAGTCTCTATAATAATAATAACTAGGAACAATGTCACACAGATCATCCTAGCCCTAAACTAAGCAAAGCTTGTACTATGGGTACCAGGCGACGATATACATACTTATATAGATAGATAAATACTTATATACATAGCAAACATCCATGACTCAGAAACAAATATTCGTGCTCATCACACAAATATTTGCACTTACCGAGATTGAAACCCAGGACCACCAGCTTCGTAGGCAGGAGCACTACCAACTAGGCTACGCTATTCAGAGTGAACGCCGCGCCGTGGCCGAAATGCGGCCTGGGGGATATTATTTCCCTACTATTTGTATACACCATTTTTATCAGACTTACAGCTTAGGGTAGAAGGCTCTTACTGATTCACCTGACAGTAGATGCGAGCTTGAGCTCGAGGCTTTTCGGATATAGGTAAAGGGCATATCATCGATACGAATGCATACAAATGTCCCTGGACGACGCTGGTTGTCGCTGCGCGTTCATAATCCTACCCTCGAATTCACTATTAGATTTGACAGATGATTCAGTAAGTAAACGATTTTGCCTCAACAGCGCCCCTAGCGATCCCTTGTTGAATAAACGCAGACTAATGACAAGCGTGTGCCTATTCTTGTGCACGTGTGGCGCAGCGGCTAAGACAGTCACCACGCCGCTTCGTGTCGCGGGTTCGAGTCCCGCGCCGGACAACTGTTTGTGTGACCCATATATAGTTGTTCTGAGTCTGGATGTAATTTGTGGCCGTCTATTATATGTTTGTAAAGTACCCCCGACATAGGGATTAGATTACAAACAACGCCCCCACGTTGTCTTTAAAAAATCACAAAAAAAAACAACTACAGTTGGGCTGAACTGTAGTTATTTTTTTTGTGTTTTTTTACCACACAGGTTATGTTTTGCAAACTCATAGGTATTATATAAGTTTGCAAAACACGAAACATGTGCACGGTTTGGTAAAATAATTGTTTATCTAAGTTTAACTTGATAGTAGGCTAGGTGCATATCCCGAAAACTATTTTGGAAACAAGTATCTCAAACGGAGGGTTCGAGTCCCGCGCCGGGCAACTATTTGTGTGACCCATAAATAGTTGTTCTGAGTTTGGATGTAATTTGTGTCCGCGTATTATATGTTTGTAAAGTACCCCGCGACACAAAAAGAAAATATTAACTATGCATAAAGATGGCGATCGGCTGATTTATTATGCATTGCCCATTGGATACCCTTTTTTTCAACATTTTTCACAACCTGGTTTTCTATTATACTTTGTTTAGTTTCAAGGACAAATCACGCTGCAGAGCTGATTCAATTTGTAACGCTTAAGTTACTAACTGATGAGGATACCGAAGATTCTAATTTATCTCAACCATCCACGATTTTGTAAATGTCAAAATGTGTGTTTAGGTACGACCAACACTACTACTACTGTACAGACGTCAGCACATTAAGCTACCCCAATCTGTCAAATATTCCCAATTGAAAGTGAAACTTATGCTGTTGTGATAAAGTTGAAAATATATAAAAGAAATTTGACAGATTAGGGTAGCTGGATGTGCTGGCGTCTGCACTATTCACGACATAGTAGCTAAGCAAACACTAGGACACCTCACATTTGTTTTAATATAGTTACTTCAAAGACACCACGTACATTTAGATAAATAATCTCTTATCAGACAAATTCTAAAATAATCTGTGAATAACTATTTTATAACTTGTGAGTTAGGTAATACCGACCTTAGAAAATAAAAATGTGCTGTCGCTAAAACTATGGATGTATTCATTTTATTAAGCGGGTAGACTGAATAAAAGTAAGCAACTGTTTCGACTTTTAGCGCCTTCACATCAACCTACGGAATTGACTCAAGCCCTAAGAGATGTGAGTAAGTTCCACTCAATCATATTACCTTACCTTCCGATTTCAAAATATTACCTATCAGGTTATTTAAAACAAGGCTGAAGGCATGGCTTTTGGAGAAAAACAATATTATTCCGTTAATGAGCTATTGACATACAAAACGAAAGTGTAATTTAATATTAATGATGTTATATAACAGTATTTTCTTTCTTTAATTGTTAAATAATTATTATTTATTTAATATAATAGTAATAATAATATCCTGGGACTTTATTTATACACGGTCATCTGATCCCAAACTAAGCAGAGCTTGTACTATGGAAACCAGATACCTGATATACTACATATACTATTTTTCTTTTTGTAAATACATACTTATATATATAATTTACACCCAGACTCAGGACAAACATACTTGTTCATGCACACAAATATTTGTCCCAGGTGGAATCGAACCCACGACCTCCGGCGTGAAAAGCAAGCATTTGCCAACCACGCCAACAGGCCCGTATTTTTTTATTATGTATACATAACATGGAGAATCTGTAATGTAATTAATTTAATTTGAATTAGATAGTTTGACATTGTGTTTATTTGCATGCCTGTGATCAAAATATGAGGACTATATTTTTTAACATCTTTATTACTATATTTCTAGCAAATAAAGAAATTGAATTTAATTGAATAACACAACACCAGTATCCGAAAAAATGTCCTTAGGGATAAATTAAAAATTGTCCTTCACTCCTGAGACGAAATATTGTATCAACAGGACATAATATAATTCGGTTAGCTACGGTAATGGGTACGGAAGAAAACAAAAACACTTCAATTATACTTATATTATAACTAATTAATACTGTATAACACAATGTCAATTATTAAATAATTGCTATTCCAAATACATAAGTAAGTAAGAGTAACAGTAACAGGGGAACTACTGAGAAAAGTCCAGTGGACAAATTTATAACAAAAGGGGTCAAGGATATCGCCGCGTTCGAAGTAGTCAGGTTGACATCGCTCGTGTGAAGACTTAGCGATGTGCCCTACGGGAACCATAGGTTCTAACCTTATTGATTATTCTAACTCGGTATCAGACCGATTGCGTCTGTTAGCTAACTTAGACCAGCTTAGCTACACTGGCTTCCTTCGAGGCGACCGACCCCGTATGAGACTAAAATTAACTTTTATATATGCTATTGAAGGTGAAAACTTTACTTGCGCGATGTAGAATTCGCTTAAACAAGAAAGTATGATTGAAACCAAACTATTACAACATTTTGTATTTTATTTGTACTATGTTAAGAAACAAAATAATTTAACACAAAGGCTGGCGTTTATCTGACTTCTGTCCACAACTCATCCTACTGTTACATTTAACATTATAAACATTCGAGTATTTAGACCATGGAGCTATTACAAAGCAGTACTCGTACAATGCGGTGCAAATGAAGTACAATAACATGCCCAGTACAAGAAAACTTCCTTCCATTAATTTATCAGAACGTTTGTCAAGTGCCACTTCTATCATGAGCCCCAAGCTGACGAAAGTGAAACTTCCATACACTCCAGACATCATGAAATGAGATATGGCATTTAAACTCGGGTCTTCCGAGCTGAAGAATAATCCCAGTACCATCAACATTACATTGACCCCACGTAATACCATCTGCATTAGTTTATAAGCCATTGAAATGTAATGAATCTAAAATTAATGTAAAAATTACATACCTACTATGATTTCTATAAAATAATGTCAACAAACTACTTATGTCAAACCATAAACCGCTCTGACACAAGTATCTCACAAGTACCTACTCAATACTAAGATATCCATAAATTAGAAAAGTATATACAGAAGTGTGTAATAATTAATATAATCTGTACAAAGTTGGGGGAACATTTAGCAATCTAGCTGCATAGTTCATTGGCTCCTTTTACACGCTTTATATTAAGCTTCACTTGTATGTATGTAACTGACTCTTTGAGATGCGATTTTGACCCACTTTAAACGGTCAGATTTCATTCAAACTTTGGAGATTTATCGAGGACCGATGACAATACACTAATTTGATAAGATTATTCCATTATTCAATTAGCAAAATAAGATTTTTGCCAATTTATATAATTTTAATCTGTATCCATTTATGTTACTGCCATCTATATTATGTTTTTTGAATCACTACGGTCAGTAACTTGTACTTTAATCAAGCTATTTGACCATAGATGGCGCTTAATTGGAAAAGGTTAGGAACTGCCATTCTTTTGTTCTAGATGTCGTTTGTGTCCATTGATGTTACTGCCATCTATATTTTGATTCTTGAATCACTACGGTAAGTAACTTGTACTTTAATCAAGCTATTTGACCATAGATGGCGCTTCCCTAGAAAAAGATTAAGAACTGCCATTCTTTTGTTCTAGATGGCGTTTGTGTCCATTGATGTTACTGCCATCTATATTTTGTTTTTTGAATCACTACGGTCAGTAACTTGTACTTTAATCAAACTATTTGACCATAGATGGCGCTTCCCTAGAAAAAGATTCTATTCTAGATGGCGTTACCATGTGTCATTACACGCTTTGTATTAGTTTCACTAGTATATTTTTATGTTTGTAACTGACTCCCTTAGACGCGATTTTGACCCACTTTAAACGGTCAGATTTCATTCAAACTTTGTAGATTTATCGAGGACCGATGACAATACACTAATTTGACAAGATTATTCCATTATTCAATTCTCAAAAGAAGATTTTTACCAATTTATATAATTTTAATGTGTCCATTGATGTTACTGCCATCTATATTTTGTTTTTTGATAATAAATTAATTTAGAGTAAAAAATTGCCATTGATTGAATAAAATATTTACAAATTATATAAAATTGTACTATTATTATTAAAATATAATAATATTAGTCATGACTCAATATCGGAGTCGCTGTCCCATTCAGCATCTTCTGGCTGAATTGGAGGGCTATTTTAGCAGTTATCTCCACTGCATGTTCCACAGGTACTATTACAAAACAGACCAACTTTTCTGCATCCGCAAGACGCTCCACATCCTTTTTTGCAGTTGCAAAAAATCATTTTCAGCAGTTCTTGTGGTGCGACTATAGTTGTACACATTACAATAGTTGTGGGTCTCTATTATACTGCGTACTTTCCCATTGCTCCAAATATTCACACACCGAAATTTTCACTAAGTAGAAAAAAATATGATAAGTTTTTGGACCATAACTCCTTCAATTTTCATGCTATCACAATTTATAAAAAACCATTGTAAAGGTAATTAAGAGAGCTACAACATCCTGCAATATATAGTAAAAAGCCTTTTTCTAAAACGGTGAAGGGTTAAAGGGCTTAAGAGAGGCTGTGATTGCGCTGCCACGCGCTCTTTAAACAATCATATCTCCGTCAATTTTTGTTTGACAGAAAAAACAAAAAGCCAAATGGTTTGTCAGAAAAATACCAATTTTTTTTATCAGAACACATTATACGTATCTGTCGTCATTTTTGAAATATTATGAAAAGTTGTTTTTTAATCGTGACTTTTTTGAAAAATATGTGTCCTGAAGCAGCCAAACTGACACTATCTATCAAACTCTTCCTAATAAAGTTAATTTTTGGCGGAATACGATTAATGTTGGTGGAAATGGCACTTATGAAACCCATTGATTTAAAAGAAAAAACATTAGATGCTCCCCTTATTTACAATACAGCTCACTTATTTTACGTGCAAAAGACTTTTAATAGTACTCATTTTAAAGCTTATTTCAAGCACTACAAAATTCTTTTGTATTAGAATGCATAAAATGCATGTGCGCGCCGCTAGATGGCATTGACCACATCGATTAAATTTCAGACAAAATAAAAAACGGCTTTGATCTTTAATATCTAGCTTAATATTGCACTTAGAATACTTTATAAAAAACCAAATTGTTCATTGTTTTACCTGCTTAAATTTTGTTCTTTATAAAATTTTCGATAAAACGTATATTTTTCATAAAGTTAGTATACCTACGGAATAGAGCATCAAAGGGCTGAGGGAGCGAAATATCACTAGCTGCAACACTGTATGATAAAAAGAGATGCGTGATGCGACGCAACAGAACCGTTTTTGGCATCTGTTTGACAGTTCTTCGGCACTTATCGGCACGCTGCGAATTTGACTCTTGAGATTTTTTCTGATTTTACGTGAAATCGTGGATATTTTTGAAAAATATTTCTTCAGAAATATGGTGAATTGTTCAGTGACAGATTCTTGTACAACACAGAGTAATAACCCTGAAAACTGTTCATTTCACATGTAAATTATTCCAAATCGACACCTTCTAATTTAGGATTTATTTTTGCCGATGCGCTTAGAATTTTAGACACTGTGTTCATTGTCTTCTATAAACATTTGTTAATGTAAGAAGCAAAGATCTAATACACATAATGCAGAATTTACGAATATTTTGTGTAAAGAAATAATTTTCTGTTTACACTAGGGCTGAATCAACTTATCGTGATTTGGTGACCACTGTCTATCACGCGGTATTTAATATGTATTACTAATAATATTGTGATGTTTAGATGTGAATCCCCTGGAAATGGAAGTAATCCCAAATTCTCCTAAATATGTCTCAATCGAGTACTACTCGGAACGCAAGCCAAGCGCTTAATTTAGAATTGCGCTAGAATAGTGTATTTCTATAAAATAAAAAAGGTTTTTACTCACGTAGACTTTAAAAAAGCGCTTGTAAATAGTCAGAACATGTTTGTAGTAATACAGTTATTATTTCTAGTTGCTTATTACAGATATTAATGTACACGGAATGTTAAAACATTTTCAATTATTGACATAGTATATAGTCTTATGGAATTATCTGGGTTAGCTCTGCTGACATTAACACCATATTTATATTGCAATTAAACGCTGTTAGAGCCATTTATGATCTTGACCCGAGATTGTCTAAGAGAAAAGTTCAAAGAGGTTAACATCCTAACTGTAGTATAAATATAGATATAAGAATAATCCTAGGTTGCGTACATACATACAGCATTGCAACATAAGATTATGCAATATAATCCGAACCCATCTCCACAAAATAAGTAACTCTCTATTAGGCAATGTATAAGATTCTACAACAAACCTCCCAATGATATTAGAGAATTGTCTAGGAATAAGTTCAATAGAATTATTAAAGCAAAATTGTATAGCAGGGCATATTACAACATTTCTGATTATTTGAGTGACAAAAATGCTTGGGATCGAGTTGGTTTAAGTCAACACACAAACAATAATAATATGTAATTAAACTTAAGTAAATTTTATCTAAAAAAAGGTTTCCTACTGACTTTACTGGCAGTCCTGTACTGCACAGTAGGGTATAAAATAACGATTCCACATAAATGTATTGTTTACGGAATAAATGAATTTAGAATTTGAATTTATTAAGACGGACGCGCGTTTCTAACTATAGCCGTGTATAATATTACCTATCAAGTGATTGACAATCTTTAATCTTCATTTTAATCGTTCATAGTATATACGCTCACTAAATTGTCAAACAGCGAAGAGTTAAGTGACAACCGACAACTCTTATGCGAAAATAAATTATTTAAAATTTCTTCGGAGTTTTTCTTCAATATTCTTACTTCACTTCACGAATCGTGGTTTCAGCCATGCAAAATCCCATCTCATCCTATTTAAGTACTATCACTGGGACTGATTCATCGTCATCATCATGTTAGCCATATTACATCCACTGCTGGACCAAAGCCTTCCCAAAGAATGGGGGGGATATGCCATAATCGTCACGCTTGGCAGACGGGTTGGCGATCGCAGTAAGATGGCCACAGTTCACGGGATGAGATGGAGTGATGATATTCTATGCCGTCACCACACATTACTGATTAATATTATCGATATCGATATTAATTCAAAAATCGACATGAGATACATCATTGACACGCACACATAAACATTTGTACACACACAAATGTCATCCTATTTCGGTTTCGTTTGACAGCTCTTGTTTGTTGCTCTATTCCGTAGGTATACTAACTTTATGATATTTTTTGAGATATTTGCAAAAAACCGATGAAAAACGTGAAAAAATTGCGAATTTTCAATTGCCAATAACTTGAAAAGTATTGGATTTTTTGAGAATCTTTATATTTTGCTTAAAATTAGGCCTTCTATCAATATCCGAGGTTATTTTGAAAAAATCAAAATTCACCCCCGAGAAGGGATGGCAACCACCCCCAGGGTGGTTGCGGAGTTCAAATCATTTTCACTTTTGAAGTTAAGGGTAAGATGAACCTAATTCCAAAATTGTATGTAATTCGGTTCACAGTAACAAATTCGGAGCAATAATGCTTCAATGACTGCACTAATTTGTAATACAAAATATATACATGGATAAACAAAAAAGGTATTATAATAGGTTATGTAAAAAAATTGATAATGATAATTATATTTTTCTTTATTTATACATACTTCAATAATTGTTCGTGCATCTATAATAAAGAACTGCAGGTGCAATCTCTCGTGTCAGTTTAACATAATACGGAAATGGTTGAGTTCCAAGCACAGACAATGTATATTATGATTCTAACTTCGGTGTCGGTAAGTTAAAGAATAGAAACTTAAGTTTCCGGTTTAACATTACGTAGCCACATATCATGCATGACTTCGAATCGACTTGCGTTCTGAGAGTAGTACCCTCTTGGGTCTTGAGTGCAATAAATCTTGTTATTATACAGGCTTCGACTTTATTTAGTTAGTTTTTGCATTCAAAGTGAAGTGCATCATAGTTTCATCAATTTCTTTTTAACTTCGCGTTTATAGTAAAGAGACGTGCGGTGGCGGCGGCTCAAGTCATCTGCTAATATATTCAGTTATTGTCAATATATCCAGTTATTAAAGGTTGAAAAGTAGGTTAAGGTTTAAGGTTTTAAATACTAATTGTCAGTTTAGTGTTAGATATATTTTACTACATCTCCTCTGAATACTTAGTTCTGACTATATTGGGGTAAGAAATTAATAACAATCAATATTATGACATTTAGGACGGACCTTGTATGTATAACGACAACGACGACCGTCGCGCTTAAATGCTACTACCGGACCAAATGAACCCCAGCTGAGAAGACCCAGTGCAAAATGACTCCCCGGATTCCTCTAATCTATTTATATGATTCTTTTTAGTTTTGTTCGTTCATCAGGATAGTCATATCTCATTTATATAATATAAAAAATAATATTAAATATTTAAAAATATATTCCCTTCATGCAAAAAGATCATTTGTTAGTTAATTGACACAAGATGTAGGCTATTGTCCAATTACTAAAACTGAATACACATTGTACCTAATTGAATCATAATATAGTTACCTAATTATCAATACCTACATCCTCCGGAAGGGTGTCAGCAAGGGAATCCTAAATTTGATCTGCCAGCGTGTATCGTTCGTAGCTTAACGCAGAGCGCCTACCCCGGATTGGTAGATAGTGCAGGTTCGAGACCCGCCGGACGATTAAATTTATGATTTCCCATTTTTGAGAATAATTATAAATTAATTATATATTACTACAAACATGTTCTGACTACTAACAAGCGCTTTTTAGGGTTCCGTATCCAAAAGGCAAAAAACGGAACCCTTATAGATTCGTCATGTCTGTCTGTCAGACCACTATGTCGCAGCCACTTTTTTCCGGAACTATAAGAGCTGTACTGTTGAAACTTGGCAAGTAGATGTATTCGTTGAACTGCATTAAGATTAAACAAACAAAAATAGAAAAAGAACTATAATTTTGGGGGGTCCCCATACACGGAGGGGGCGATGGCTGGCCCTCACGTCATACTCGTGAATATACAGTACAACAATATGTAGTAAAATATAAATTTCAATACATAATATTATAAACTTCAACTAAACATAATCTCCTTGACAATAACTTAATACAAGCTAGCTAAATATCACTACGATTATAAAATGAATTGTATAAATGTTTTAACATTCCGTGTACCTAAATATATGTAATATGTAACTAGAAATAATAACTGTATTACTACAAACATGTTCTGACTATTTACAAGCGCTTTTTTAAAGTCTACGTGAATAAAAACCTTTTTTATTTTATTTTTATTTTTATTTAATGGGTGCTGCTTGCGGTAACTGGTCGAACTGCTGTTGGGGTACTCATAATATTTTATTGTTTCATACAGTCGTCGCTTCTGGTAGACTTCGTGTGACTTATTAATTTTGTAAATGTACGCGGATGTACCCACCGTTATCTCATCTAGCAAGAGGTTATTCTACTTGCTTGAGTGAAATTTAATGTTATTGTTTATTATCTCACAATTTTTTAATTCATTAGATGACCACGGTTCTGTGCGTGCATTAGCCTACATAACGCCCATTACAATGTAAGAAAATACATGATATATAAAAAAAAACGAAAACAAAAAGCAAAAGAAGACGAAAAAAGCAAGCCCGGAGTTTCTTTGTGGCTTTCTTCTCCGGGTCGTCCACCTAGGTAGCTAGAGAAAGCCGCAGGTTAGCTAGGGTAGGCTCCTCAGCGGCGAGGATCGCTTTGGCCCCTTAACGCATGATCCCGTGCAACTGATCACACCCTCTCTTAGAATTCTGTCCTTTTGCCTCAGCGGCCCCCTGAGCTGTGGCCCGAACTCCAAAAGGGTGGCTAAGAGCCTTCTGCGCTAGGCAAATGCTCGTTGCCTTCAATTCTTTAATTTTAATATTGTACAACTAAATTTCAAAATAATAGATTAGTAACTTGTTATTTATTTTAAGATTTAAGAAAAAAAATCTGATAAAACAGACCGCACGGACGGACTAATTTATTTTTGTAATTTTTATACTAAGTGGGAGTCGGTCTCGCCTATGAAGGGTTCCGTAGCAGTAAGTAAGTATTCCAGTTGATTAGATGAAAGGTAAATTGTGGTATACGACTTATTACGTATTAAAAAGAAACTACTTACTAGATCTCATTCAAACCAATTTTCGGTGGAAGTTTGCATAGTAACGTACATCACATATTTTTTTGTTTTATCATCCTCTTATTTTAGAAGTTACAGGGGCGGGACTCTCATTTTACCACTTTGGAAGTGTCTCTCGCGCAAACTATTTAGTATAGAAAAAAATGATATTAGAAACCTTAATATCATTTTTGAAGACCTATCCATTGATAGGTATATAGTGTAGTATATGTAGAGTACAACAAGCACAGATAATCCATAACTTGGTTTACATCTAAAACGATATAACTAATTGCGTTTAGTTTACATAATACTTATGAAGCATGCAACATTATACCTAAGTACTAGCTAGGAAAGGCGTCTACCTCAGCAAATGTTACAGTAAATTGTAATTATTACTGTAACGCTGATCTTCAGATGTTGTTTAAAAAACTACTTTTAATTAAATTGCAAAATTATCATGCGTACCGACCTGTAGTAGCGTTTGGTTGCGACTCTAACCAAAGGCCTACGTACATCAAGCGTGATTCCAGCCCCGAATCACCCCCCCCCCCCCCACTTTCACCACAAAATACACATTTTACATTCATATCAGCCAGTACGTTCATTTCTGTCGCCACGCCATTCTTCGGTGGGCACGTTAAGCTTTCGATCCCGGTTCTAATTGTTAAACAATGAGGGTGACCAACACATGCGAATATTGCACTAAAAGCTACTTAACAATAAAGATTAAATTACGTACATTAGATTAGTATTTATTTCACGTAAATCAATGCAGTATTACGGAAGTTATGACTGTGAGAAGTTTTGAGCACTTTTAAATTTCCAAGATATCGCGCGCTCTACGCGTGACGTCAGCTATCGGCTCGGTGCCGACCGCTCCGTGCGCTTGTGCCCCGCGCTATATGAAATATGGAAGTGAAGACGCGCGCGCTGTACTTTATTATTTCTATATTAGCTAGTACTTTATTAGCTTTATTTATTAATTTGTTATTATTGTATTACACCAACCTGTTAAATACCCTGTGAGTTACATTATATCTGCACCCTGGAAGAGGGCTACATGGGAGGAAGATTTCCTTACACGACTGACAAACTTTGATTGACTTTAGCATGCGGCGTCAAGAATCCAAAGTTTCCTAATCTACCAATAATGCTCTCGACTCAGTTACTTACTTATTTTTTTGTTTTCAGTACCTTTTTTATTAAATCTAATAATGAACTAAATAAACTAATATAAAATAAAAATATAAGTAGGTACATTTTTATATTTATATATAATTCCAAATTTTAATGCCTTTATAGACGACCAAAATAAGACCAAACGGCAGAGAATAAACTTACTCAGTGTAAATCTTCAAAACTGTTAACGATATGTCTAGTATTAAGGATAAAATGAAGGCCGGTACTATTATATTTCTAGCAAAATGTTTGTAAAATTTTGTACACCATCTCCAAGTCCAACTTACGTACGCAGGTAAGTACTATACCTACTCAGCGGCACGCTAACAGCTGTAGATTAATACCACTGTCATTCTTAACGGTTTTTTTTTAAAAGACAATAATAATACTATAATACTTTACAAACATATAATAGACGGACACAAATTACATCCAGACTCTGAACAACTATTTACAGGTTACACAAATAGTTGTCCGGTGCAGGAAGCAAACCTCGGACACACAGCGGCGATTGTCTTAGCCGCTGCGCCACACTTGCAGTAAATTTTACTTCACTTATATTCAACATACCTATTTTTGCCTATTAAGTATTAGTGGTTAAAGTCAAAGGTAGATAATAATAACGAAATATTGTATAAGTAGGTAAAATATTTCGTGGTTATTATATATTTTTTCCAAATATCCAATGTTTAATCTAGGTCAGTATTCGGTTAGGTAACATTCACCTATTCTCATTAAAAGAATACGACATGGTTGGTTTATATGTTTATTAAAACATCCTGATGTCAAGGTTCCTGATAGATAGTTCTCTTATTTAGAAGAATCAATAAACTATTTGTTATAAGATTAATTTGTAAAATCCTTAAATGACAAAGGTAGGTAAACTTAAAAGTTTATCTACCTTTGTCAGAAGTTGATTATAAAATGCACCAATAGATAACGTAGTGATTTATGAGAAAAGTATAAATAGAATAGTTATTGACATCAAAATAATATTCATAACAAAATGCAATAGTTTTCAGTCCTATTGAATCCTGTCTGCGTATTGCGGTCATCCATTTCTTCCTTATCACATTTGAATTAAAACTCTTGGGCACTGCACAGCATTTTCTAATAATTTTCTCGTAATAAAATCGCAAGTACGAGCCACCAGCAGCGGTGATTAAATGAATAGTGAGGGGCTACGTGACGTCACAGCGCGATCAAACGCCGCTTGCGGTTTGAAATAATATCGCTCGAAAATGCTTACTTTGATTGCTATTATCTCAGCTGTCTTTGGGAATATAAAAAAGTAAAAATGCAGATGTTCTTGTATTTTCTTCTAGATTACTTTCGCATACCCAGAATAAAACATTGGCCAGGCTCATTGGAAATCGGTTTGTGGATAGTGGCACGAGAGTATTTAATATTTGTTTTGTGTCTGGGAGTAATTTATCTAAAACTAGCTGTACCCTGCGCGCGTTGCTACGACACTACCTAAAAAAATATATTCAATGGAGTGGCAGTAGCGCCATCTGTCGAAGATTAGTCGTACCTCTAATGGCAATGAAAGACTACGGTTAGCAACAGTCTGGTTTATAGGCCTGATATACTACATATACTATTTTTCTTTTTGTAAATACATACTTATATATATAATTTACACCCAGACTCAGGACAAACAGACATGTTCATGCACACAAATATTTGTCCCAGGTGGAATCGAACCCACGACCTCCGGCGTGAAAAGCAAGCATTTGCCAACCACGCCAACAGGCCCGTATTTTTTTATTATGTATACTTAACATAGAGAATCTGTAATGTAATTAATTTAATTTGAATTAGATAGTTTGACATTGTGTTTATTTGCATGCCTGTGATCAAAATATGAGGACTATATTTTTTTAACATCTTTATAACTATATTTCTAGCAAATAAAGAAATTGAATTGAATTGAATAACACAACACCAGTATCCGAAAAAATGTCCTTAGGGATAAATTAAAAATTGTCCTTCACTCCTGAGACGAAATATTGTATAAACAGGACATAATATAATTCGGTTAGCTACGGTTATGGGTACGGAAGAAACCAAAAACACTTCAATTACTTATACTTATATTATAACTAATTAATACTGTATAACACAATGTCAATTATTAAATAATTGCTATTCCAAATGTATGCCCATACATAAGTAAGTAAGAGTAACAGTAACAGGGGAACTACTTAGAAAAATCCAGTGGACAAATTTATAACAAAAGGGGTCAAGGATATCGCCGCGTTCGAAGTAGTCAGGTTGACATCGCTCGTGTGAAGACTTAGCGATGTGGCATACGGGAAGCATAGGTTCTAACCTTATTGATTATGCTAACTCGGTATCAGACCGAGTGCGTCTGTTAGCTAACTTAGACCAGCTGAGCTACACTGGCTTCCTTCGAGGCGACCGACCCCGTATGAGACTAAAATGAACTTTTATATATGCTATTGAAGGTGAAAACTTTACTTGCGCGATGTAGAATTCGCTTAAACAAGAAAGTATGATTGAAACCAAACTATTACAACATTTTGTATTTTATTTGTACTATGTTAAGAAACAAAATAATTTAACACATAGGCTGGCGTTTTTCTGACTTCTGTCCACAACTCATCCTACTGTTACATTTAACATTATAAACATTCGAGTATTTAGACCATGGAGCTATTACAAAGCAGTACTCGTGGTAGTAGTAAGACCAGTACTCGTGGAACGAAAATGCGGTGCAAATGAAGTACAATAACATGCCCAGTACAAGAAAACTTCCTTCCATTAATTTATCAGAACGTTTGTCAAGTGCCACTTCTATCATGAGCCCCAAGCTGACGAAAGTGAAACTTCCATACACTCCAGACATCATGAAATGAGATATGGCATTTAAACTCAGGTCTTCCGAGCTGAAGAATAATCCCAGTACCATCAACATTACATTGACCCCACGTAATAGCATCTGCATTAGTTTATAAGCCATTGAAATGTAATGAATCTAAAATTAATGTAAAAATTACATACCTACTATGATTTCTATAAAATAATGTCAACAAACTACTTATGTCAAACCATAAACCGCTCTGACACAAGTATCTCACAAGTACCTACTCAATACTAAGATATCCATAAATTAGAAAAGTATAGAAGTGTGTAATAATTAATATAATCTGTACGAAGTTGGGGGAACATTGAGTAATCTAGCTGCATAGTTCATTGGCTCCTTTTAAGTACACGCTTTATATTAAGCTTCACTTGTATGTATGTAACTGACTCCTTGAGATGCGATTTTGACCCACTTTAAACGGTCAGATTTCATTCAAACTTTGGAGATTTATCAAGGACCGATGACAATACACTAATTTGATAAGATTATTCCATTATTCAATTAGCAAAATAAGATTTTTGCCAATTTATATAATTTTAATCTGTGTCCATTGATGTTACTGCCATCTATATTATGTTTTTTGAATCACTACGGTCAGTAACTTGTACTTTAATCAAGTTATTCGACCATAGATGGTGCTTCCCTAGAAAAAGATTAAGAACTGCCATTCTTCTGTTCTAGATGGCGTTTGTGTCCATTGATGTTACTGCCATCTATATTTTGTTTTTTGAATCACTACGGTCAGTAACTTGTACTTTAATCAAGCTATTTGACCATAGATGGCGCTTCCCTAGAAAAATATTAAGAACTGCCATTCTTTTGTTCTAGATGGCGTTTGTGTCCATTGATGTTACTGCCATCTATATTTTGTTTTTTGAATCACTACGGTCAGTCACTTGTACTTTAATCAAGCTATTTGACCATAGATGGCGCTTCCCTAGAAAAAGATTAAGAACTGCTATTCTTTTGTTCTAGATGGCGTTTGTGTCCATTGATGTTACTGCCATCTATATTTTGTTTGTTGTATCACTACGGTCAGTAACTTGTACTTTAATCAAGCTATTGGACCATAGATGTCTCTTTCCTAGAAAAAGCTTAAGAACTGCCATTCTTTTGGTCTAGATGGCGTACCATGTGTCAATAACTTCTATTTTAATGGACCTTAGATGGCGCTTTCCTAGAAAAAGTTTAAGAACTGCCATTCTTTTGTTCTAGATGGCGTTACCATGTGTCATTACACGCTTTATATTAGCTTCACTTGTATATTTGTATGTTTGGAACTGACTCCTTTAGACGCGATTTTGACCCACTTTAAACGGTCAGATTTCATTCAAATTTTGTAGATTTATCGAGGACCGATGACAATACACTAATTTGACAAGATTATTCCATTATTCAATTCTCAAAAGAAGATTTTTAGCAAATTATATAATTTTAATGTGCCAGTGATGTTACTGCCATCTATATTTTGTTTTTTGCATCATTACAGTCAGTAACTTATATTTCAATCAAGCTATTGGACCATAGATGGCTCTTTCCTAGAAAAAGCTTAAGAACTGCCATTCTTTTGGTCTAGATGGCGTTACCATGTGTCAATAACTTCTATTTTAATGGACCTTAGATGGCGCTTTCCTAGAAAAAGCTTAAGAACTGCCATTCTTTTGTTCTAGATGGCGTTACCATGTGACTTTACACGCTTTATATTAGCTTCACTTGTATATTTGTATGTTTGGAACTGACTCCTTTAGACGCGATTTTGACCCACTTTAAATGGTCAGATTTCATTCAAATTTTGTAGATTTATCGAGGACCGATGACAATACACTAATTTGATAAGATTATTCCATTATTCAATTCTCAAAAGAAGATTTTTACCAATTTATATAATTTTAATGTGTCCATTGATGTTACTGCCATCTATATTTTGTTCTTTGATAATAAATTAAAAATTATCACCATATTATATTTTCTGTTTGATTCCCCCAGTAGTCAATATAGAAACAAGACATGTTTTTCATAATCACAGAGTTATACTGGTACATTAGTGGTTTAAAGCAGATCACATGGAATTATTCCGAATCTGGCCATGGCAAGGGTGCGGCTGATGGTGTAGGGGCTACTTTAAAATGAACAGCTGATGCTGCGGTTGCTCAAGGCAAAGATATTGCAACTTTGGATTCTTTTGTCATGATTATTACAAGTAATACGCAGAATATTGTAGTGAAAGTAGTTGATGATAGATTTTCAAATTTTTAAAACAGAGCTGCGGTCATTTAAGGCTTCATTAAACGTACATCAAGTTATATAAAACAAAGGAAAAGAGGAATTAATATTCAGGGATGCAAGTTGTTTTATTTGTATAGATGGTAATTGTTCACATACAAAATTGGTAGGAAAGGTACAATACACAGCACAGAATGTCGACTACAAAGAAAATGATAGCGCCCATATTAAAAGACCAGTGATTATCCTCTCTAATATTTTGTTAACTCCAGCTCGTAAAAACAACTCTGAAGTAACTAAGCTTTCTGATATTATGCCGGATAATAAACTTCATTTATATCCGAATGTACTAACACAAATGAAATGGTACGACAATACAACATTTCTGGTACTACTGCCAATTTCACGGACCAATTTGAAGATTTTGTCCAATCTAGCCGAAGTGTATTACAAGAACTTGAACCAAATAATCTTGGAGATGATTGTGAGCCCCTGACATCATTAGGTAGATATATTGGAAGCTCATACAAGGAACAGCCTATAATTGAACATACTTCTGAAGTTACATTCACACTTGACGCGCCGCCGCTCAATCAGCCACATACAGTGTCACACAAAAGGCTACAAGCCAGAGAATACAGAATTTCACAGAATGATATTAGTCAGAATAATAGTTTTGCAGACAGCTTTATACTTCAAAGATCGACTGAAGATTTACAAAAGCG
The DNA here is from genome assembly GCA_951640165.1 of Pseudoips prasinana. Taxonomy (NCBI): domain Eukaryota; kingdom Metazoa; phylum Arthropoda; class Insecta; order Lepidoptera; family Nolidae; genus Pseudoips; species Pseudoips prasinana. The sequence continues at coordinate 29,991,008 of OX621234.1, forward strand.
ACTTTTATGCGACAGCAGTTCGGACAGTGACATGGAAATTTTTCCAAGGAAAAATATAAAAAACAAAATCTGATACATACATATCTACTGCTTATTTTTTTATTTGTTATAGTGATTATGTTATGTTTTGTGTGTCATTATTTAGTAAGTGCGGAGAAAATAAGCTACGGAGCAGCTATAAATGATTGGTTTTTAAAGTCTTAGAATGCAAATTGATTATATATATATATATAAAATTATCGATTGCCTTAATTATTATTTTGCAGTCCATTCCAAGCTGCAGTATCAAAGATTATTTTACAGTTCCTTTATGATTATGTTTTGTTTCTGTATTATTTTATAGTTTTATTATTATGTTCCTATTTTGAAGTTAATTAATAGGTTTGTTTTATTGCAATTAAAGGCTGGTTTATCAAACTGTCGTTAAATTTTTAATTACCATATCTTCTACCTCATTACCATTAATAGATATCTAATTTCCGTTTGTGTCAAATCTCATTACCGTTCCTTCAAAAAAACAAACGTCAATATCTTCAAAACTAAAACGCTGATTACCGTCCCTTTGTTATATTTCACTTATTATCATTAAATACTTCAAAAAAAAACATATAAAGAACACGATTAGGCACATTTATTTGACTATTCTCCAAAACACCATAATATGCACGAAATGAAATATTCACCCGTTTGCAAATTTTAATGTTGATTTTGATAACAGAGCTTGCAATATATGGGAAAAGAATCTCTTTATAAAACCGAAAAGATCCCAAGATGCAAGACATGGCGTACATGCCACATGACCCAAATCTGAGGGAAGTCGTATGGTCCCTAATAATTTCTATTTCTTAGATAATCGTAGTAGCATAAACACCTTTTTCGTTATGTGAACCAGAGGACTGTTGAAGAACAGTCGAAAGTGGCAGTCCGTTTGGCATGAACTATCACTTACTAGCCGTGCCCCGCGGTTTTACCCGCATTAAACTTTATAAATTATAGCCTATGTGTTAATCCAGGGTCTCGGCTAACTCCACACCAAATTCTATTAAAAACGCTCCAGCCGTTTAATCGTGAAGAAGTAACAAACATACACACTCACACACACACACAAACGTTCGCCCTTACAATATTAGAAGGAAGTAGGATGACACAGCTTCCGAAATCCAACCAAAAGCGATGAATAATTCTGAGCCATTTTAATGCATGTCCCTCACAAAGTCATCGTATATTTGTAGGAGCCAAATGTAGAAATTACAGATCAACATTCATTTAGACCTGCCCTTATTTATTTACGATTCCCATAACTAAGAATATATCCGTATAAAAATCGACTATAGTGAATTAATGGTACATCTAAAACAAATTATAAATAAGTGAAATTTGTATAAAAATAAAATTTATGGTAAGGAACTAGTTATTTATTTATTTTCAACGACAAAAGTTAAATGCGGTATTCAATTTCTTGCAAGTAAGACAGAAGCTATATTTTTACAACATCACTTCCGCGAAGAATTTCAATATGTCAAATTCATTAAACTTTGAAACTTGAAGGAAATTTGGATACAGCGAAGGTGACGGTATAAAGTAGCTTGCGGCTTAGGGAAATATAATAATGATTGTTAAGTAAGTATTCAATAAAGATGAAGTATTAAATAAAGTAATGGGAATTAATAGGAAAAAAGAAAGACTGCACCAAGCGGGATATGGCCGCTTTTAAAATTGACCACTGTAGCTGGGAAAAGCTCGCTGAAAATAAAGTTGAATGGCCTGGTTCGGAGTACTTGCTGATAAGAGACAGAAGCGACACGAAAGCGGCTCGGCACCAACCACCGCAAACTTCTCTTGTCAGGCCTGCGGCAGGCTATGTCGCTATCGCATCGGTTTGTTTAGCCACCAAAAGAAATGTCTCTCAGACAATGCGTCGTAAATCGTCTGTAACAGACGCAAATGCCATATATATATGTATTCAATAAAGATGAAGTATTAAATAAAGTAATGGGAATTGGTTGCCTATAATAAATAGGTATTTATTTCAATGCCACACGCTCTTAGGACCTATGGTGCAACATAAATAGTGGAGTAAATTTCTATTAGTGATGAAACTGAGCAAATAAAAAAAAACACGCGGGCAGTTTTTAAGGGACTGCCGATAGAAGTGAAAACTATGTTTTTATTTCTCATACTCGGAAAGTAGTGTTAATTTGATCCGAGTAGCGAGTGGAAGATGCTACTTCCCAGCTTTGGGAAGTAAAGACTCATAGTAATTGCTTCCCTCACTATGATGGGAAGAAATGTAATATATAGAAACACTAGGAAGTCGGCAGTAAGAAATCTAACATAATTAAGAAAAAAATGCTGATGTCATTTGAGTGTAATCGGGCAGTGTGAAGAGAAAAGACACTCCGTCTTACGAATATTCGATCAGGTCATGTGTCCTGACGCGTTTAACATTTTACCCATCCCAAAAAGTGCAGAACGCCGCTAGAAGTTTACACTTAAAAATATTAAATAAAACTTAAATTTTAAGAATTTAATCAGTTATATATATGAAGTTATATATATGATTTTAATTATATTCTAAATATATGTAATGTTTTAGATGCCATTATTTAATTTTAATGTAATTATAATTACTCTGAAACTTATGTTGCCGTGCCCTTACAGGGTCCATAACGGTACCTAAGCTTTAAGCCTATTGTACCACCTTCACTCACATCATGGTAGGCAAATAAATTAATATGAATCATATTTCTGTTCATACAAAATACATCAGCTGATCTTTATTCTTGTATGGGAAGTTAATGATCTATAAAATAAAAAAAATCATAATAAAAATCCAGGCACTTTATAGGAGTTCCAAATTTCACGAATAGCCTTCTTCAAGTAATGAACCCTTATGAATCTGCTAAAAATAAATTTAAATTTAAGTTAAAAAAATACTTATTAGATTTAATTTGATGTTATGTAAATATTTATAGTAGTAGTTAGTTATTTTGGTTATAAGATAAATAGATGCTGTACAGAGACTCGATCCTACAGTCAAACCGATAACACGGTTTTGTGGGACAAATGTACAAACATTTGAAAATATATTTGTAAAAATAAATAAATAAATAATAAAAATAAAAGTGCCTGGAAACATATAGTTCGGCTTCTTAGATCCTCTCGGCGTCTGGATGTTTATAAAATAATGAGAATTAAATGACGAAAACATGGAGTACCTATGAGCTTTTTCTGTGTGGCAGTTTGTTGAAAATCGACAACCAGGCCACCTTTTGTTAGCTCTAGCTTTGATAATTTTAGCGCGTTAATTAATCTCCACTGAATGAGTTTGTGTAGCGAATCAAAAGAATGCATTTAAATTAAATTATTTTTAGAATTGGAGACTAAATTCATTCTCGATACTTTGTAAGATAAAAACAATATTTAAAAAGCAGTTTTTAATATTTTTTCCCTGTTCTAACAGTGACCCAATGGTGTTAAGCTATAACCAAAAGTATGTCATAGATATGAAAATAAAATAAATATACATCAGTTGTAAATGTTTTATAATTCTTGAGAAAAGTATATACTGCGCCGTCACACCAATATCGTCAATGCTACGTGTTGCCTGAAGCTTATGAGTTGTACATCAGGTGTCGAGAACAATGTAGGTATTTAGGTGACGCCGTAGTTGGTGGTTATGTGTCTCCTGATGTATAAGTACAATGTATTGGATAGAACCTAATCAAATGTGCAATATGCGCCATATTGGTGAGCTGGTATCGATATTCACGTCATTATTATGTATGGATTCCATACATAATAATCACGTGAATATAATAATAATAATAATAAAATAAATATTTATTTTCTCTTCACAATAGTTGGTACAATTTTATAATAGTTACATGACGCTTACAATCTATGCATGACCTAACATTGTGAGAGATTGGTGCCTGAAGTAGGTTCGTTAAAACCTGTATCACAGGTCACCAAGGCCCTCCTGCAGCTAAAGTACATATAAAGAGGTAGCGGTCTGGTTAAGGTAAACAGAAAACAATATAACCATAATGAAAACAAGGTACTAATAATAACAAAAATAAAAAAAAGACTGTATAAATAATTTAGTTAGGCCAGATTGAGTTAATGTATGTGAGTGAGTGTGTATGTCTATGTGTATGTATGTGAGTGAGTGTGTGTGTCTGTGTAGATGTGTGAGTGAGTGTGTAGTTGTGTTATGAATAATGAGAGTGTGTAAGGGTTTGCGAGTAGAGAAATAGAATAGACTATCCGGATAGCAACTGAAGAGGTCAGATTACGGGAAACATCAGATTCTCAGTTTCATCGTAGTTCAGTGTTTTAAGATAGACCGAGACAGTAGATTTACAATTTGGTGCATTTAAGGGATAAATATTTAAAGAAGTATTTAACTTATTATAAAGGTATGGGCCTAAGAAGTTGAAGAATCTGTGTGCCAATGATGTGTAATAAGGTTGGGTCGCACAGACCTTGCCCTTGCGACGCTTGTCCTTCATTCGTATTGGCTCATAAGGTGTTAGTGAATGTTGTTTGAGAATGGTATGGAATATGAAGGACTTTCGAACCGTGAGAATATCGATACCGCATCGTGTTAATTTGACGTAAAATGTACTGAACTGACAGGTGCCATGACAGCATTCTTACAGCGGCCGCATGTTGCCTTTTTAACCAAACGAAGACTGTTTACCCAGTCAGGTTTTGGTAAGATTTTTTCTGGTTTCGACAGAAGAACACGTCACTGCAGGGATGCCCATCAATTATCTAAGCAACACGATGGTAAAAAAGTACCTACAGCCTCATTATCTATATATAAAAGGCAAACCTGACTCACTGACTTATATATCAAAGCAGGGCCTAAACTATAAGGGTTAGAAACTTGAAATTTTGCAAAGCAGTTCCTTTTATAATGTAGGGGAGCACTAAGAAACGATTTTTGGAAATTCATCCCCTAAGAGAGTAAAATAGGGGATAAAAGTTTGTATGAAAATCCGTAATTTTGGAAGTTAAAGGCATGAAAATTGGTATTTGGCTTTTCATTAAAAAATATGTGTTTCTGGATTTTTGGGAATTCCACCCCTAAGGGCGTAAAATAGGGGATGTTAGTTTGTATGAAAAATGCGGCATTTTTGAAGTTGAACGCATGAAAATTGGTATTTGACCATTCATTAAATTTGTTACTTTATTAACTAATTATTTACTTTATTAAGGGTCTGTTTCACAATATGCAGATAAAGTGTCGGATAGCTAACTACCAAATAAATAAACTGACATATGTAAGTTCTAGATAAAACACATTGCGTTTCACCACCACCTTCCCGATAAATTTATTTGCCAGATAGCTATTCAGCAGTTACTAATAGGTAAGTTTGGCAACGTCGTATTTTGTCGTTCCGTCTTACGAAACAGACAACCTATAAATACATTTCTTATGATAAACACACCTAAAAATATCTTTTTACTAATTTTTTATGGTTAGCATTTTCAGGTTTGTATAAATATTTTCAAATATATCTTCTAATTATTATTTTATCATATAAAAATACATACATAAATTGATATTTTTGCGTGAAATTAAACGTACGAAAGTCAAATAAATAGACGTCAAATGTTAATGTCAACCAATGTTTGTTGCGGTGTTTCGGTGGTGTTTTTAATAGCGGTGTCGGATTTATGCGCGGTTCAAGATCAAATAATTCATCAATTTCGTCTTCAATAGTATGAAATTTTACCATTTTATTCTAACAATAAACACCACCGAAATAAGCATAGAATGACATCTGTCAGATATCTTATCTATAAGTTAACTTTGCTATCTGAAGCTTGATCTGGCCAATAGTTTACTTGGCAGTTTATTTGCCAGTTAGCACTATTCATGGATTGTGAAACGCAAACGATGTCTTTATTCGATAGATAAGTTGCAAGTAGCTTATTCGGGACTTTACATTGACATTGTGAAACAGGCCCTTACTAACGGATCTGGATTAATTATTTAATAAAGTTTAAGCCGTCAAAAAATAATTTTATAATCGAATCCACGGGTATCCTGTTCCATGCACTGTGATGAATTCGAACTTGAATTTATAGGATCTAAATTATGTATATATTATTTTATTTAGGTGCTCCAAATGTTCCCCGGCCGTATACCGAAATACCTCCATCGATCCAGTACCGTAGTACTTTTTATTCTGTGCCAGTACGTGCTAGAAGATATGCTGCAACCAGTACCTGAAGTCGAAGCTGACTGTATGATTTCCTCCTTAATTATTATTTTATTTCGTAGATCAATTGAACGAGAAAAACTTTCGGATATAATAGAATAATCCTTATTAATATTATAAATGCGAAAGTAACTCTGTCTGTCTGTCGCACTTACACGCCCAAACTACTGAACCGAATTAAATGAAATTTGGTACACAGATAGTCTTGGCCCTGAGAAAGGAAAATATATGCTACTTTTCAATGCAAGACCTAATAAAATAATATCATAATGGGCAAAGATTTGATTTTATGTGTTTGTAAATGATTAACTTGATAATTACTTCGGTGATTTTAAGATATATTTTGCCAAGAATAGCAATGTTATTAGCGACCTGTATCAATTTTTTAATTTGAGATCCCTAATTACATAAATGTACCGTATGTGTGTGTATGTAGGTACCCATACCCAAAGCCAACACTGTTGTCTTATTTGGCGTTAAATTACTCATTTATATTTCCATCTGTCTACCCACGCAAAGCCGGGTCGGGTGACTAGTGTTACATAACACATTAACATTTATACTATAGTTGACTTTGTATTAAAGTTTTGCACGACATATATATGTCAAATATAGTTGGGTAAGTTTATAATGTACCCAACAACCCTGTACCTATATTTTAGGAAATAAATGAATGAAAAAGAAAGTTCTTTCATCAAGTCTTTAGATAATATGACCAAAATATACCAACATCAACTCATTTAACTCTATGGCTGGACTTCTGTAACCGAATTATTGTAAATTATTTTAGAAAAAAAAAACCTACAGGGATTAAGATAACTAGTGTCAAATTCCATTTTGAATCATTCAGACATACTGTTATAACTTTTATTAGATTTATTATTATTATTTCATTTCATTAGCTTTGACGGTCACCGTAGCCTAGTTGGTAGTGCTCCTGCCTACGAAGCTGGTGGTCCTGGGTTCGAATCCCGGTAAGTACAAATATTTGTGTAATGAGCACGAATATTTGTTTCCGAGTCATGGATGTTTTCTATGTATTTAACTATTTATCTATCTATATAGGTATGTATATTGTCACCTGGTACCCATAGTACAAGCTTTGCTTAGTTTGGGGCTAGGACGAACTGTGTGACATTGTCGGTAGAGATTAAAAAAAAAAAAAGCTGATTATGATTATGATCACGCACGGTGTTCACTCGCATGCTCACTTAGTAGCAAGGAATTACAAGAAGCACTTACCTACGCCAGCACATCAAGCTACCCCAATCTGTCAAAGGTAAACGGCAGGTTTGTATGGGATTTTTGTACCGCTAGTTAAATTTCGTGTTTCGGGATATTTTATGTTTTAATTGGTAGTTAATGTGATAGAAAAGGCATTTTTAATTTCTTAGATTTTTTGAACTTGGGATATAAAGGTTATAGCCAGGTTTGTTTGTTAATCTGTGGGTCAACCCCATGACCGTGGATACATTCCAGTTAGAAAATCACTCTTACTGCCTAAGTAATAAAGATACTGTAAATATCAAAGTGTGTCTACTGATTTGGTAATGAAATGCTAGTGTTAACTTGTGTACTAATGAAGATTGTTACATATTATATTTACATAAACATTGTTATGGTGATAAAGTAAAGTATGTTGTCGCTCTTTTTGTAGTCTTTACGTGGATTTATTCCGAACCTGCCCCGAAAACCCTAACCGGGTCGCAAGGTAGGTAAGGAATATGCAAAATCTATTATTTGTTGAAATAATGAAAAAGAACTTTTTTCTTTATTTCCATTAATTACAAAGTTCATACCCCAGTGTATATTTGTGTGAGGTTGCGAGGGGTGTTATATGAGGTTTTGAGTGGAGATAAATAAAACAATAGGTTCTTTGTTTTTTGTAACTACATTTATTTTATTAGTATTATTATTAATGCATCCTTAGTATTACTTCATCTAAGAACATCTTCATATAAGTACCAAACAATAATTATCACATAGCACATAGCAACATTGGGTTTAATGAGAACTTCACTCTCATCGGATAGATAGGTAATGCTTGCCTTTTTAGTCGGGGCAAGCGAATGTTGCAATTAACGCGTTGTAAACTGGTCATTTTAATTATATGATAAAGCGTCCTTTCGTGAATCCACTGTCCACACATATATATTATAGTTTATAGCACGGAGGAACTGATGCTGAACTCACGTAATATCGGCAAGATAATTTGCTAAGTTGATGACATGTATCTTTCTTTTTTTTTTCTTCCTCTATAATGGCTTTTGTGGATAAACGACCACAATTTCGCCAGTGTCAGGGGCATAAAGTTAGTATACCTACGGAATACTAACTTTATGGTCAGGGGACATGTATCAAAACAACAGCAATAAATAGATTGTCTTTGCCTGTCAATAAATAATTGCCATGAACAAAAAAAATATTGACGACGAAAATCGTACCTATTCTAAATCATTAATTATTACGATTTAATGCAACTACTGTGCTTTCAGAGGTATAATAAATAAGTATATAATTATATGATATATATGCAATGTTGTTCCCATTTAAACATAATTAATTTCGATATTTACATTATTTTCGACATGGCAATTTCTGAAAACGTAACTGCGATTATTAAGGGTTTTGGCGCCAACGCGGAAAAAGACGCATCGAGGCTATGTTTTATTTTCAAAAACTGGTGTAAATTCGAGTTTTATGTGTAAATATGGTGGATTTTTAGACATAACATCTTCGACAACGTACACAAGTGGAGGAAAGTGCGATATTGTCGTGAATTGTGATTTTCCGTGTTGTAACCAAAACTCCATAAAAGCCTCTAGTAAAGTCTCCACTGCTTTATTGGGGTTGGACAAGGACTATGTATGACTTGACTGTGACGGACCTGTCTTGACAATGACGGAAATAAATGATATAAAATAATATTTACTGAAGGCTCATAAGGCCAAAGAAGCCAGAGCCGTAAAATGGAATAAAAATAAAATTTTGTTTATTTATTGAAAATAATTGAAATACTATTTTTGATTTTATTAATTAATCCCAAGTTCTAAAAATATTATACATCCATGAAAATCAATGCCTTAGTTGTCTTAATAAGTGGTACAAATTATGTAGATGAACACCAAAAGAAGTATGTGGTACGATTTTTGCCATTCACATTTCCCCAGTTGAAAGTGATCCTTATGTATATGTGATAAAGTTAAAAATCTATAAAAGAAACGTGACAGATTGGGGTAGCTGGATGTGCCGGCGTTTGTACATAAAACGAGTGAATTAATCATATAGCACTTGCGCATGCAACTTAACAAAATGTAAACAACCACCTAGTTAGTACTTTTGTCAAAGTGTTATGGCGTACATCGATAAACATAGATCTTATCTTGTGTGAGACGGAGCATCGTACATCCGACCGCGACGGAGCGCGGCCAGGCACTGTCGCAGTCTGGCGCTGCGTAGACGCCTCGGGCTCGGAAGACCTACATATGAATCGAGGAACGACAACATGCCGGCGTCGATGCAGTCAATACACTATTTTTTTTATTTTTTTTTTAACGTGACGCGTGCAGTTAGCCTCTCGGCTTTTACTGCTTCACCGGACAGTAGAGGTGAGCGTGGGCTCTAACCGGCCTAGCAAATATAAACTACAAACTAAGTACCCGCGCCGGAGGGCGCCCCCTATGGGGCTCGAACCTCGGCTCTGGGCGGATACTGACGTGGAGAGGGCAAGATGTCGTGGTTTTAGGGGATTTTGTGCAACTGTCGCTCTACGTTAATGCGCGACGCGGGCCTCGCTTTCCGGTTTAGGTCCGGAGCGGGCATTCATCGGATCGAATTCAATACACTAAAGGCGCGTGGAGTTTATATATGAGACAAAGAGTAGGTATTTAACAATATGAGAACATCACGGGCGCGCCGAGCGCAGTGTTTCTTTGTAATGTCGGTCTGCGCTGATTGGCTGATGTAAATGTTTTACAGCAGATGTATGTTACCCTTAGAGTTAATAATTTGTATACTTTAGTAGGCCAAAATATCTGAAATATATTCCAAGTTTTTACTGTTCTTCTAGTTTCACTCTAATCTTCCCGAAATAATCTAGGCAGTTAAATTGTTGACCCCGACGTGATCCGAATACAATCGCCTGACAACATGGACAAGACCGAAGAGTTTAGCGACGCACAAGGAGTATCGACAGGCAACAGCAATGTCGCTACCATCTCACTGACTGCGCGATTGCCTCCGTTTTGGCGACAAAACCCGCGCCTGTGGTTTGCGTAGTTTGAAGCTGCCATCTCAGCCAGCAAGATTGGAGAAGATCAAAAGTTTAATCTCGTGATACCGCTGCTAGGATGCAGTTAGTTAGAACAAATAGGCGATATCATATTGAAACCGCCGGAAACGAAGAAGTATACCACGCTCAAGAATAGACTGTTGATGACATATCAAGAAACCGATCAGCGACGTCTACAGAAGTTACTTAGCGGCCTCGGCGACATGAAACCTGGCCAGCTACTTCGCAAGATGCGTGATTTGAGCGGAGAATTTATGACGGATCAAGCGCTCAAAGTTATGTGGCTTAACCATTTGCCCAATCAAGTTCGTGCCGTCCTGTCCGTGAACACCGAGTCAGCACTCGATGGCCTAGCTGCTATGGCCGACGTTATGATGGAACATTTCGACCCAGCAACAGTTGCCGCAGTTACAACCACAGCTTCCTCGAGTTCGCACATACCAAGTTCATCGTGTTCTCAAGATAAAACAACATTGGAAAGCTTGCAGTTCCACTATTTATCGAAGCAAATAGAGAAGCTTTCACTGGAAATTGCCGAAATCCGCTCAAACCAGAGATCTTCGCCACACCGCCATTCCTCTCGCCAATCGTACCGAAGCAACCGGTCACGCTCGCATTCGAGAACCCGTTCACGTGAAAGTCGCAAGCCTAGCGATCCCGATTGGCTGTGTTTTTACCACTGGCGATATGGAGATAAGGCCCGGAAGTGTGAGTCACCGTGTTCCAAGCAGAAGCAGGAAAACTAAAACGTACATCGATTGTAGCGGGTGTCGATGTGAACCAAGCCAGTTACCGCCTATGTGTCTTCGATATTAGAAGCAAGGAGAAATTTCATGTCGATACGTGGGCTGACGTATCCGTATTAGCTGTGAAGAACAAGAAATTTACGAAGCCGAACGGAAGCGCCTGCAAATTATATGCCGCAAACGGGACAGAGATTCGTACCTACCGGAGCTCAACATAGGTCTACGAAGAAGTTTTAAATGGACATTCACCGTTGCTGACGTCAAGACATCGATACTGGGTGCAGATTTTTTGGCAAAACACAAGTTGTTAGTTGATCTACATCAAAGGAAACTCGTCGACCGCATTACCGATCTCAGTGTGAACACCATCAGAGTACGGAGCACCGAAGAAGCAGTCTACGTGATCAACCTCAATCACGCTTATCACGACATCTTAAAAGAATTCCCAGATGTTGTACGACCAATGTCACTCAAGCATCCATCCAAGCACAGCGTTACTTACCGCATAGAAACAACGGGACAACCAATCTACTCAAGACCACGCCCCCTACCCCCGGACAAATATAAAGCGGCGAAGTTAGAATTCGAGAAGATGATGGAAATGGGCATATGCCAACCGTCGAGTAGCCCATGGGCCAGTCCTCTTCACGTTGTTAAGAAAAAGGATGGCTCTCTGCGTGTGTGTGTGGCGACTATAGAAGACTTAATGCCGTGACAGTTCCCGATCGTTACCCCATCCCAAGAATTCAAGATTTTACGTACCAGTTACACGGGAAGAAAATCTTTACAAAATTAAATCTGAAAATGGCATATTATTGGATTCCAATTGAAAAGGAAGGTGCTGCGAAAACGGCTATAATAACCCCCTTCGGATTGTTCCAGTTCAATTCAATGACGGTCGGTTTGCGCAATTCTGGCCTTTCAGCGATTCATGCATGAAGTGCTACGTGGGCTAGATGATAATGTATTCTGCTTCGTTGACGACTTACTTGTCCACTCGAAGGATGAATCCGAGCACAAACAACATCTGTGGCAAGTCCTAGATCGACTGAACAAATATGGTGTCACGTTGAATGTCGACAAGTGTGAATTTGGCAAGGACAGAATACAATTCCTCGGCTACGAAGTTTCACAGGACGGAATCAAACCAAAGCCTACTAGTGTTCAAGAATTGAGAAGATTTTTGGGTATGATCAATTTTTACCGGAGCTGTCTACCCCACCAAGCCGAGCAACAACAATTACTTAATGGATACCTTCATAACAGCAAAAAAAAAATGACAAAACTCCGATAGCATGGACGCCGGAATCAGAGGAAGCCTTCGAGAAGTGCCGACAAAGCATCCTCGAGGCTACAATTTTGTCGCACCTGGTGACTAATGCTCCGATGTGCTTATACACTGATGCTTCGGACACCTGTGTTGGCGCGGCCCTCCACCAGAAGGTCGACAATGAATGGAAACCACTCGCTTTTTACTCAAACGCGATGAGCGAGACGCAGCGAAGGTACAGTGTATATGATCGCGAACTCCTAGCGATGTACACAGCATTGAAGAGCTTTCGTCGACTGATAGAGGGCAACGAAATTACAATTTACACTGACCATAAACCATTGACGTACGCGCTAACAAGATCGCCCAATAGCAGCGACACGCCGAGACGAGAACGTCAACTTCACTACTTAGTCAATTCTGTACGAGCATTCAGTACATTCATGGCAACAAAAACGAAGCAGCCGACGCATTATCTCGTATCGCAGAAGTTGAACTACTGAACGCTGTCGTCGACTACAACAGACTAGCAGAAGATCAAGAGAAAGACCCAGAGCTGAGAGAGTGTATTAGTTACCTAGTTGAAGAGGCGCTCATGGCCAGATGCAATCACCGGCCCTTATGTGATCGGCAAGGTAAAGCACCTAGGCACGCGGTCAGTCCATAGATGTGTGACCGTTAAAGTGGTTTAAATTGCGGAGCGTCTCCGTGCTCTGAGGCCACGTATAGCTGTCGGTCCCGTTTGTCTTCGCATATCAGAAGCCTACTTCGCGGCTTAATCAACTCTGGCACTAGGGTAACCGCTGCCCATACGATAAAGAAAGATGAAGAATAAACTAGTTTACTAGAAAATAAACACAGACCGCAAACATTTCGACTGCACGTGTGTTGCAGCGGCTAAGACAGTCGCCTCGCCGCTTCGTGTCGCGGGTTTGAGTCCCGCGACGGACAACTGTTTGTGTTACCCATAAATAGTTGTTCTAAGTCTGTATGTAATTTGTGTCCGTCTATTATATGTTTGTAAAGTACCCGCGGGCGTTGTCTTAAAAGAATTGTACTAGCTAGTTATAGCAAGAGAGAAAATCAAAATCCAACCAATCGTCAAATACGTATTAAGTATACGTACCTACGTATACATATAAATACGTAATAAGTATTTGACGGTTGGATTTTAATTTTAATATATTATGTATACTTGCTTGGTCAGAAGTACCCTAAACCGGCGAATATGTAGGAAGAATATAATGACAGCAAACGAGGCAAAAGAGGTATGCAAAGATCGTGGCAAATCCGTTGTTTCTGCCTACCCCTTTGGTAAACAGGCGTGAGTCTATGTATGTATATACGTATACTTTCGTGTGATAATATTAGTATACCTACAGAAAGTACGGTTTACATAGGAAGGAATATTACCAGTAAAAATACCTATGCTTGTGTACCAAATCATTCCATTCCACTGGGACGCAAAAATCTCATTACGAACACATACGCTACGAGCTTTAATACGATAAATTTTAGTCTCTTTGTGGGAATAAGTGTCGTTCAAATACAAATATTTGTCAATTCTTTTACCGCTCATAGTTTTCTTGTGTAAGTTCTCAGTCTCCCCGGATTTTTGTTAAGAATCAAAGTTAAACTAAAATACGGAGGATTAGCTACCCTTAGGCCTCCCGCGCACTATGCGGCTAGCCGCAATGCGGGTTTCAATAGGTTTCCTTCGCATTGTGATGCGGTAGCCGGTCAGCAATATTGATTGCTGACGGCTGACCGCATTCCGGCTAACCGGATAGTGCATAGGACCTGTTGACCTGTGCCTTATTGGCCGTGAATAAATCCGTTCGGCAATCTAGAATAGAATAGAATACACTTTATTGAAGACCATAACAATACATATGACATAGAATATTACATAAACAACTTGTACAAAGGGCGGTCTTATCGCATAAAGCGATCTCTACCAGACAACCTTAGGATTGGTAAATAAATATACTTACAAAATTGTGGAATATCCATAAATAAAAAGATTTTTAATAAATTTACTGTAAAAAAGAAGGAAATGTAAAAAAGAAACAATATAAAATACAAACATAATTAAATAACTAAATAAGAAAAAGACCTTCTTTAGAATATATTGGAATATGAACGCCTGAATTGGAGTATGTGTATTATTTGAGTGTAGTCATTTAAATAATTTACAAACAGCGTTTTATTCAATCCTTCCAGTATTTTATTCCTCTTCTTGAGTTCGGGTTGCCAAGTTTTTTTTTTATCCCAGAAGGTTTTGTGGAACTTATAAAATTAATAAATCACAGATTAGGGCTGTGCCCTTCGGTTATCTATATTTTTAAATTATTTATTATTCAGCTGCGCTGTTACCATTCCGCACATAATATTATACCTAGGTAGGTACATATTTTTTTTTGTAAAATGACCACGCCCGCACTAGTGAATCGCATCCCTGTCTCGCGGGGTATTTTACAGACATATAGTAGAAGGACACAGATTACATCTACACTCCGAACATCTATTTGTAGGTGACACGATAGTTGTCCGGCGCGGGACTCGAACCCGCGACATGAAGCGGCGAGGCGACTGTCTTAGCCGCTGCGTCACACGTGCAATTTACATAATTATATTATAGTATAAGCGTTATGTACTTTTTCCACTATAGTATACTAGCGGCCCGGTACGTGCTTCGCTACGTATAAGTCATAGTTATAAAAAAAAACCGGCCAAGTGCGAGTTGGACTCGCACATGAAGGGTTTCGTAGCAGCAAGTATTTCAGTTGATTAAATGAAAGCAAATTGCGGTTTATGACGGTTTAAAAAAAAACTACTTGCTAGATCTCGTTCAAACCAATTTTCGTTGTTAGTTCCCATAATGTACATCATATATTTTTTTTAGTTTTATGATTCTCTTATTTTAGAAGTTACAGGGGGGGGGGGGCACTCATTTTACCACTTTGGAAGTGTCTCTCGCGCAAACTATTCAGTTTAGAAAAAAATGATATTAGGAACCTCAATATCATTTTTGAAGACCTATCCATAAAAGCCCACATGTACGGGTATACGGTGAAAAAAAAAATTGAGTTTCAGTTCTATGTATGGGGAACCCCCAAAATTATTATTATTTTTCTATTTTTGTGTTAAAATCTTAATGCGGTCCACAGAATACATCTACTTACCAGGTTTCAATTGTACAGCTCTTATAGTTACGGAAAAAATGGCTGTGACATACGGACGGACAGACAGACAGACATGACGAATCTATAAGGGTTCCGTTTTTTGCCATTTGGCTACGGAACCCTAAAATTTTTTATTAAGTTCATTTATTCAAACAAAAAAATATTTAAAATTGCTAAAAGATGTATTAACACTTTCTCAACGCTTTTTAAAAATTTCTCTACGTACACACCTTCCCTGGACTTCCACGAATAATTCAAGACCAAAATTAGCCAAATCGGTAAAGGCGTTGTTGAGTTATATATAACATTACAACGAAAAGTGGCATTGATTTTTATATATAGGTATAGATATTCCACGCAATTAAGAACTTACAGCCCCAATAAAGTAGGTATCTTTTCTCAATGTTTTTTTACAATTGTTAATTCTTTAAAACAAATCATCCAAAGTAAATCTTAATTTGGAGGATCAGGTGATGGTGTTCTACATACGGGCAAAAGATGCCAGTGTATTGTTCCGCGACCACGGTCGAATTGTCTTGCCGTCTAAACTTTTTATATAAGTGCGTATATGTACGGTGCAACTACTAATTTCATTATAGACGTCGATAGATGTCGCTATAGTAAAAATAAAATAGGATCCCGTGTTTCTATTAATTTGGCGATTTTGGTCTTGTACCCGTTAATTGCATTTATATCGGTATTATCGTAGAGATTTTTTATAAGTTTATGACCATTCGATTAATGTTACAATTGATCATAGAGTAGTTTTATAAATCTGCGAGCTTTTTTTAAATCTTGCCCAGCGGGAAATATTCGATATCGATAGTGAGATGTATCAAGAGTTGTTCATTTTAAATATTTTAAGAAAAGGGGTATGAAAGAGAACTACAAAGAGGACGCCGTGGTTGAAGGAGGTACCTGCATCTTCTGTATAATTACACACATGCTCAAGAGTATTATATTTTTAGGGTTCGTAATATCGGCGCCTTTATAATTGGTCTCTATTCTCCAAATTGGTTGTTACCTACGATTCGATTTTTGGGATGGCATTCAATGATTTTATGGATAAACTTTTAGGTTTAACGTAAGCTAATATAGTATAATATATAGGGACAATGTCACACAGATCATCCTAGCCCCAAACTAAGCAAAGCTTGAACTATGGGTACCAGGCGACGATATATATACTTATATAGATAGATAAATACTTAAATACATAGAAAACATCCATGACTCAGAAACAAATATTCGTGCTCATTACACAAATATTTGCACTTACCGGGATTCGAACCCAGGACCACCAGCTTCGTAGGCAGGAGCACTACCAACTAGGCTACGGTAACCGTCAAAGCTAATGCAATGAAATAATAATAATAAATATAATAAAAGTTATAACAGTATGTCTGAATGATTCAAAATGGAATTTGACACTAGTTATCTTAATCCCTGTAGGTTTTTTTTTTCTAAAATAATTTACAATAATTCGGTTACAGAAGTCCAGCCATAGAGTTAAATGAGTTGATGTTGGTATATTTTGGTCATATTATCTAAAGACTTGATGAAAGAACTTTCTTTTTCATTCATTTATTTCCTAAAATATAGGTACAGGGTTGTTGGGTACATTATAAACTTACCCAACTATATTTGACATAGATATGTCGTGCAAAACTTTAATACAAAGTCAACTATAATATAAATAATAATAATAAAAAATGTCAAAAACGAATAGAATGAATAAGTATTTTATATATAAATATTTATCGTTTTGATGACAATATGTGGTACAGGTGGGTTCCAGCCCAGACAAAGTTAATGGGTCTCTCCATACTATCCCATGGTGGCCATACAAGGCGACTAAGGGATACACTAGGTAGTCGGGCAGCAGCACCACCTGTTTACACACGGCTACACATCAAGCTTTACAAATCCAATATAAGCTGATCTTGCGTTGTATAGGATTTCCATACAATGATAGGTCAGCTTATATTGGAAATGTGTAGCTTGATATGTAGCCGTGCGTACTAGCCACCACCTAACTGCGGTTGCTAACTCCCATACCAAGTGCGGCGTCTACAGTAAACAACTCCAAATAAATGGTAACTATGTCCAGCAGTGGACGATGTCATGCTTACAGTGGTACTCACGGCTACATGACAAGCTATACATTTCCAGTATAAGCTGATCTTGAAAATGTATAGCTTAACATGTAGCCGTGTGTACACTACAAATTTAATGTAATTCCTGACTGTTTTGTGTTTTGAGAATCCATAATTAAAATGATCTAATTCCAAATCTAATTATATTATTTTTGGTTTAGGTATATTAAAGAACATTTAGAATTTAGTTATATTACCTATATGTATATTTTTCCACGATTTAATTAAATAAGCGAGCCAGAGATACTTAAGTTTCACGTAACTACCATAAATTAAATATTATTTCTTAATTATTTGATACTACCAAGACACAAAAATAAATAACGGATTATCATAAATAAATAACTGAATAAATAATAATACAATCGCTGATAAATAAATTAATTCATTAATGCTATGAGTAACGTGAATAACTCTTTTTAATTTTTTCTCTTTTTTACAGGTATAATAATACGTGCCATACATACAAACATAACATAAACTCTTAACATGACATCATACATCATGGCAATTAAACTAATAATACCTTCAATACAAACATATGATAGGCGGACACAATTTACCTACATCAACAATTAAATTTAACATGCACACAGACACACCGGTACAGGTGAAATTAAATCATTGCTATACCAAATTTAAGCCCATAAGCGTAAACAAAACAGTAAAAGGGAAATTACTTAGAAAAGTCCAGTAGACAAAAGGGGTCAATGGTATCGCACTCGAAGTAGTACTCAGGTTGACATTGCTGGGTCACCATGAATGATGGATGACAAGCGTTGTGCCCTACGGGAACCACAGGTTCTACATTATTAATTTAGCTTCCTTGTCCGAAGACAAGTGCGTCAGTTTTCTACATAATTAATTAATCTTCCTTGTCCGAAGACAAGTGCGTCAGTTAGCTAACTTAGATCAGCTTAGCAAGACTGATTGAAGGTTAAACAAACTTACCTTAAGTGAAGTTTGACCATAATTATATGAGTCGCTGCATCCGAAGAGATTTTCATATTACACAGTAGTACACTCTTCAATGTACTGGACATCGAACACTTTTTAGAGCTTGCAACATTAAAAAGACAAAATGTCAACGTCATTTTGCCGCCGCCACCTGGATGTCACCTCATTCTTTTCAGAGTAACACAGCATCTACTTAAGATTTCACTAAAGGCAAAGCATTAAAAGCAAATAACGGGAAGAAAGTATTCACAAGAATACTTTAAGGGAGGGAGGGATCGAAAATCTCTTCGGATGCAGCGACTCATATAATTATGGTCAAACTTCACTTAAGGTAAGTTTGTTTAACCTTCAATTATATTTCGTCGCTGCATCCTCGAGATTTTCATATTACACAGTAGATGTTTAGAGCTTTAGGGAAATCGTTAGTAAGAGTATTGAACAAATACCCATAAACGAATTAATACATGCAATAATTTACTTTATCTTATTAACTTAATCATTTTTAACTATACTTAACCATAATCAACTGGAATTTTTAAATACAGGATCATTATTCGATCTGTCATAAAATTTACTAAATCCGTGGGAATTTCATGACCATCCTGCTGCCTTCCTAATCACTTCAATGGAAACGCATCGACGGACGTCTCTGCGTGGCGAGCACTATGCGCAGAGTATACGCTTGCGTCAATATCCGCTCTCTTGCAATACTTGCTGGACACAGCGGCTGATTGTGGACACATTTGCGTTGTGGTATATATATATATATTTTCTTTTCTTTTTTTTTTTTTTGTGGTCAGAATTAACCTTTCTGCGATAGACGTGTCTCTAAACGGTCCTATTAGTTCTATGTATGCTATCAGGGTTTTCCCTGGGCATATCTCCTTCTAATTGTGATAAAAGAATTAGATGCGATTGAGGCCTCGCTTACAAGAATTTAAACAATTGGAATCGTTATTCCTAATATTTGAAACAACGTCTCTTATCTTAGGTTCATAAATGACAACTTTAATTTTTGATACACTTAAGGCATCCCAAAAGGCCTGCGGCCAAAGCTCGGGTACTGAGAGTTCATCTTTATTAGATTATTTGGTCGGGGTAGCAATATCAGCGGTAGGATCCTGCGTAGCGACAACATTATCAAGAGTATGTGTAATCGGGTCAATATTATTCGGCGACAATGGAGCGCATACCCTAATTTGCTAAATATGAATGTTCAGATGCATTATTCACATAAAATAAAATATACAATATCACCCTTATTTAAAAACGAAGTCTAAAACTAAACTACAGTTGAACTATGGATCAAGCAATATCAATGGATGGTTTTCGACTAAACCAAGGATCGCATCACGGTTCAGAAATTATATTGTTATGATGTTTGTATATTTGGTCGTTATCGAATCAAGATTCTTTAATTTTATGCGTATTAGCCTTGACCAACGTTACGAAGGTACGTATTCTAAGATTTAATGAAAATGAATGCTCAGATACTTTATCTGCATCAGAAAAAAAAATACTTATTAATATGCGAGTAAGTGACCATAATCACATCATGGTTCAATAATTATATTGGGTAATGTGTTCGTATATTCGGTCATTA
Source organism: Pseudoips prasinana (assembly GCA_951640165.1). Classification (NCBI taxonomy): domain Eukaryota; kingdom Metazoa; phylum Arthropoda; class Insecta; order Lepidoptera; family Nolidae; genus Pseudoips; species Pseudoips prasinana. The sequence goes on from OX621234.1 coordinate 30,011,452, forward strand.
TCGAATCACGACTCTTTCATTTTATAGGTATTAGCTTTGATCAACAGTATAAATACGACGGAGCCTATTCCAAGATTTAATGAAAATGAATACTCAGATACATTATCTGCATTAGTAAAAAAAATGCATATATGAGGAAGTGACCGTAATCGCTTCATGGTTCAGAAATAATATTGATATATGGTGTTCGTATATTCGGTCGTAATCGCATCGCGGCTATTTAATATAATCCGTATTAGCTTTAACCAACTATACCGAGGACGGACGGACGGAGCGTATTCACTGATTAAATAAATATGAATGTTCAGATACATTATCTGTATCAGGAAAAATACATATTATTATGCGAGTAAGTGACCGTAATCGCATCACGGTTCAGAAATAATATTGGTATCGTATATTCGGTAATCAAATCATGACTCTTTAATTTTATGGGTATTGATCTTGACCAACGGTATCGATATGACGGAGCTTATTCACAGATTTGATGAAAATGAATGCTCAAATTCATTATCTACATCAAATACAATACATATAATTATGAGTAAATGACCGTAATCGCATCACGGTTCAATAAGTATATTGGTATGGTATTCGTATATTCGGTCGTAATCGCATCACGACTCTTTAAAATATACATTTTAGACGCCAGAAAAACCTCAGCTAATCTGCGCCAGATAAAACACATACATATGTGAGTAAATGACCGTAATCGCATCACGGTTCAATAAGTATATTGGTATGGTATTCGTATATTTGGTCGTAATCGCATCACGACTCTTTAAAATATACATTTTAAACGCCAGAAAAACGTTTTGCTAATCTGCGTCAGATAAATCACATACATATGTGAGTAAATGACCGTAATCGCATCACGGTTCAGTAAGTATATTGGTATGGTATTCGTATATTCGGTCGTAATCGCATCACGACTCTTAAAAATATACATTTTTAAACGCCAGCAAACCCTCTGCTAATCTGCGTCAGATAAAACACATACATATGTGAGTAAATGACCGTAATCGCATTACGGTTCAATAATTATATTCGCATCACTACTCTTTAATATATATATTTTTAGACACCAGCTTAGGCTACAATACATATGTGAGTAAATAACCGTAATGCCATCATGGTTCAATAATTATATTGGTGTGGTATTCGTATATTCGGTCGTAATCACATCACGACTCTTTCAAATATACATTATAATAAAGTCAAATTCAACGATTTATTTGCAAATAAATATGGTTTTAGAAGTGAATGTAAGAACATTGGTTGCATAACAGGTGCTATAATGGTTTTTTTTATTATTATTATTATTATTATTTAGTTGTCAATGGTATTTCTGCGTTTGGGTACCATCTACTCACAAAACAAGTACCACAGTATTGAGTTTTGTAAATACCTATAAGCCATATCCTGATATTAGTAAATCGTTTATTCGATATGGGAGGAAGTGCTGAACGGAATGTATTTTCAGATGAGAAATTAGCTCCTGTTATGTAATGAAGTTTAATGCTACAGGATTATTTTTTTTTTTTTTATTCATCAATGTTATTATTATGACCAAATTTCCATAAATTTTACACGCTGTGTCGTTAACGTTTCATTGACAGAGATGCAATCATTAATTCAATTGTCTCCATTTTGAGTGCTTGTTACAAAAAAAGGCTTCTTTATTGGTTTTGCCACACTATTATCTTAGATTCACATCTCAATAGGCGAGTGAGGAACGACAATAATATCTACTGCCAGGTTGTCTATTATCTTGCATAATCATTTTAAAATTGGTGAAAAACGGAGGAAACTAGCAAAAGAAAAAGTACCTATTTCTAATTAAGGTAAACATTTATATTGAAAGCGTTAGAATCCTTCTTCCAGTAAATATATCAAGGTCATTTTTCATTTAAAAAGTAGGCCTGAACTTGTTTTCTAGATCTGGGGAGCCCGATCTCTCTGCTTAACATAGCATACTAAATTAAAGTAAATATATGTATGCATCTAACAATACGAGTAACCGTATCAAAATAAGCAACTACACGATAATCTTAAATTTAATTTTAATATTGGCCTCTAATGGTTTTTTTTTTTTTATTTTTTTTAGATTTTAATATTCCTGACTGCTAAGCCATACGGTGTGGGTTCGATCCCCACTCGGGACAAATATTTGTTCGATTAGCACGATTATTAGTTCCGTACCTGGGTGCAATTTATCTATAATTTGTATGTAATTACTGATATACAAGTATATTTATCAGTTGTCTGTTGGCCCCACTATGACAACAGTACTGGTTCTGCCCAGTCTGCGATGAGATGGCAAGACATTTATTTATTGTTATTATGTATATAATATACTGTATAATTAATTTCTAATATTCAAATTAATAGATCCAATATTTACAGCTACTTAGTTACGTATTTACGTAGCAAATGACTAGTACCATTTCAAATTGATAGACAAGCAATGAACAACATTTTCTCTTATACTGGATATCAAACAAAACTAATACACGTTTACCATAAACGAATTCTATTTTCCACAGGTTTTTTACAACAATCACAGTCAACTTAACTGGAAAAAACCATGTCTACAAAACTAGCAAATCAATCACATAAACGCTATACTGGTAACCCATGTTACTAATACATGTTCTAGAAGTAGACGGGATCAACATCGGGACTTGTACTTGAGTTGTACGTGTACTTGGTTAATCAAATATAATAAAAGCATTCTGGCTATGTGCGTACGTTTCTGTTACCTACTAATCTAAATAGAAACTACATTGCAGATTATTTAGAATTAAGCTATTTGAATGGTTGAATGAAAATAACCTTTATAGCATTAATGAATTCCTGGAACTGAAAATTTTCTATTTCAGGATTCAGTCCTGTATTCTCCTTGCTAAGTGCGTCCATTATAATTTTCCCCCATTGTTCAGAGAACACGTGGCAGATATCTAGGTTAGTTTTGTAAGTAAAGTAATCAGGTTGTAAATAATAAATCATCTCAACTCCATATGATTTTAACCCAAACATTGCCCCAGGGCATTGTAATTATTAGGGTTTTACAACAGGTACAAACCTGTTGTAAAAACAGGGCTTGTACTATCTGACACAAATGGCAGATCTTATTCCGTAGAATGGCTAACTGTAAAATAGGTTAGAATAATCTAATAATGCCAGAAAACATTCAGCTAGTAAACCTAAAATCTAATTATTCATAGACTCACGCCTGTTTGCCAGGGGAGTGTAATGTAATCATAATTGGTAATAAAATAAAATGATAGTATCGTTGTAACCGTCGGTCACCTTACGATTCAATATGTTGTATATTTGCTGGAGAGTAAGTATGTACTTACATTTTTTGGTGACACTCGGCATTTGCGTAGATTCAATCGGCACCAAATTTTTCTTTATATTCCTTCTTCGTGCACTTAAACTAGCCCACTTTTATAGGCCAATACAGTAATTCACATTAAATGTCACTATAATATAATTATAACACTTGTTTACTGAAAATAAAATAAATTAAAAAGAATTGATGTTTCGATGCCCAACACGAAAAGCGAATGAGGTGACATCCAGGTGGCGGCGGCAAAATGACGTTGACATTTTGTCTTTTTAATGTTGCAAGCTCTAAAAAGTGTTCGATGTCCAGTACATTGAAGAGTGTACTACTGTGTAATATGAAAATCTCGAGGATGCAGCGACGAAATATAATTTCCTTCGAGGCGACCGACCCCCATGTAGATCTATAATGAATTTTTACGTATGTTATTAACGGTGAAAACTTTACTTGCGCGATTTAGGATTTACATAAAACAAGGACTTCCTATTGTAACAGAGTTAATAAATCATTTTGTATTTTATGGGAATTCAATTAAAGAACAAAATAATGTTAACAGGCTGTCGTTTATGTAGCTTTTGTACAACAATAATTCATCTTACTTGAAATCAAAATAGATTTGATAAAGCATTCAATTTCAGGAGACATGAACATACTTTTCATAACTTAAATATATTTCCGAGATAAATATATAAATAAACACGATACACAAAAATTCTTTTTGTAGTAAGAAAATGTTTTTTTACTACAAAAAGATTGTTCGTCATGGGGATCGAACCGGCGACCTCATGGGTACATAGGGCCAAAGAGACTAGTAATAAATAAAATAAAAAAGGATTTTATTCACGCAGACTCGTCACTGTCTGGCTGCACGTGTGGCACAGCGGCTCAGACAGTCGCCTCGCCGCTTCGTGTCGTGGGTTCGAGTCCCGCGCTACTATTTATGTGACCCATAAATAGTTGTTCTGAGTCTGGATGTAATTTGTGTACGTCTATTATATGTTTGTAAAGAAACCCGCGACACAGGGACTAGATTCCCTAGTCCAGAGGTTGCCTTTGAAAACAACAAAATAAAAAGAATAAAAATGCGCTCGTAAATAGTTAAGTATAACATGTTTGTAGTAATTATTTCTGGATACATATAGATATTTCGGTACCTATACGGATTGAATGAAAACATTTAGATATAACATTTAATTTATAAAAAATATTTATTAAAATTATTGTCAACCTTATTTATAAGTTTAATTATAGAAATTAAAAGTCTAAGATATAATTTACTACATCTTGTTTGAATGGTTCTGTCTATGTTAAGGTAAGAATTCCATATTGTTATTATGGCGGACCTTGTGTTTATAACGACGGTCGCGCTTTAATGCTACCACCGGATCCAATGCGCCCCAACTAGTGTTACCCTAGTGTCAGCCTCCGACATGGCTTAGAACTTTTGCCTAATGGCTACAACCGGGACCGACCGCTTAACGCGCCCTCCGAAGCACGGAGACGCTCAGAAATTAAACCACTTTGGCGGTCACCCATCTATGGACTGACCGCGAGCCTCGTTGCTTAACCTCGCCGATCGCTTACGGACCGGTGAGAGCATCTAGCTATGAGCGCCTCATATCATTTTGTAGGCGAGCACAATATCTACTCAAGCGGTTGTCTCAATGTGTATTATTTTAGATTATACTTAGGAAGACCTTTGTCTTCCTATGATGAGTGTGATAAACATCAAAACAATTATATGTTATATATTAAATTTAAGATAGCGCTTTTAACGAAACTATATTCTTTGACTTCTACCCCCAAACACTTATTGTTACTACTTTACAGTTGGCGTGGTTCGCAAATGCTTGCTTTTCACGCTGGAGGTCGTGGGTTCGAATCCCACCCAGCTCTGCTTAGTTTGGGATCATATGGCCGTTTGTAAATAATGTCCCAGGATAATATATTACATACAAAGGTTTTTATTCACTTCAGTACATGTTTGTAGTAATATAATTAAGTATACTTTATTATTTCTAGTAACGTAGATATTATGTTTAATGTTATGTATTGATATGTATTGAGATTGAGTATTGTATAATTGTTATGTATTGAGATCTTGCTAATATGGTTTTTTATATATAAATAAACTGTCCCAGCCAGACGTTATCTCAGATATAATTATAAATAATAACATAAATAGCTTTGGACATCGAACACACTGCCATCTGACCCAAACAAGGCAGAGCCTGTATTATGTAAACAAGACAACTGGTAAACATACTTCTATGTTTCTAAATACTCACAAATTGTAGATAAATTACACCCTGACAAATAAAATGCTCATCACGCAAAAAATTGACTTAGGCGGCGATTGAACCCAAAAACTCGGCCTAACACTAGATCAATTAAATTATCAGTAATCTGTAGTACAGCGCCATCTATCCAGTGCAATACTAAAACTGTTTATAATCAAACAAATACATTTCTCAATAATGCATTCATATATCCAAGAGGGCGTATCATGCAGATTTGGGAATCCTGCATCACACAAGTAAAGTTTTCACCTCAGTTAGAATAATTTTGCGGACACATGGGGGTCTGTCGCCTCGATTGAAAGCTATTGCGCTAACCTTTACTAACTTTACTAACATTAACCTTAATTATTAAGCACTAACCATGACGAGTATTTTCAATACGATATGTAGATGTAGATAGTTTAACCATGACGCTCCGACATCAATGTCGGATAGAGTAGAATTAGGTATATGACTTCGAGGTAGACAGATCCCTTTTTGAATTATTTTTTGCAAGTTGTTATCAGCAGGGCCTCTGGTAATAGTTTTGTTACTTATTATTTATTGTCACAGTTGCCGGACCTATATAGCAGTATTTATGTGTAATAGATGCTACCAATATCAGCTTTCGAACTAAAAACTTATCGATTATAATTTTAAAACATTGCTTAATGCTCATATTTAGGCCTAAAAATATTTTTCCCAAGTTTTGGCCAAACCATGCAGATTGACGCAATAAAAATAGAATGAAACATAACTTAAATAGATTTGTGTCGAAAGTATTGTGAAAAACCTACAGGTATATTTTATTTTGCATAAGAATTTACATTGTAATGAAACAAAACTCGATTTTTGGCGAAAATATTTTGAAAAGTTACGGTTATTTTTATTTATCATAAGAATTAATATTCGTAATGAAACCAAATGTAGCTCGATTTTTCCTAAGTATTTTGAAATAATTATGGTTATTTTTTATTCCTAATTAGAATTTACATTTACTAACAGGGAATATTTTATTTAGTATTTACATAATATAAAACCTCAAGCGTGTAATATAAAAAAACATGATTTTTTAAATGTTTTTATTGGTAAAATTTTACTGATTAATAATGTGGTCACTTTATTTTACTTCAGTTTAGTCAGTGTATATACAGTATATTTTGTATAATTGTATATTTTGTAAGAATAGAAGGGATAAGTTCTTTAATAATATCCTAATAATAATATCCTGGAACATTATTCATACACGGCCGTCTGAACCCAAACTAAGCAGAGCTTGTACCATGGAAACCAGATAACTAATATACTACTTTTCTTTTGTAAGTACATAATTATATAGATAATTACACCCAGACTCAGGACAACAGACATGTTCATGCATACAAATATCTGTCCTGGGTGGGAATCGAACCCACGACCTCCTAAGTGAAAAGCAAGCATTTGCCAACACGCTAACAGGCCCGTCAATTACTGTATCTATCGTCTTTTAATATTTAAACATTTTGAGGGATTTGATCTATTTGATATCTTTAGGCGGCTTGTTATGGAACCTCACTCACTCACGCTTTTTGTTTATTCCTCATATTTTATTTATATTTATCTACGATTGTTTCTTTAATTTTGCTAAACTTATGTGAAATCCCATTATGAATAAAAAGAAACAGATAATATATATACTTAATACTACCGTAATAGGAGTAAGATAAATGACGGTGTATGACAAATAAACATATTATCATTCGATACATTCTGTTCCTTAATTACCTACAATAACATACAAAATGCTTTGACAGATTTGTTACAATCGGACTTTCTTGTTTTATGCGAAACGCGAAAGTAAAGTTTTCACATTCGATAGTTGTAAATACATATTTCGAAGTGTTTGAGATTCAGTCGGCTCTCTCTTCATACCATCCGCTGTCGGACGCTGGTCATCCTCACTGAACTTCGCCCTAGGGAGTTCCACCCGGTGTGACGAGGCAGCAAGAAGCGGCTGCAGCTAGTAGACGCCTGCCACCAGAGGACATGGTGCTGGTTATGACCTCCTCCCTTTTTTTTGCCCACAATAATTTTGCTAATGTCAGGTAGAAAATGGAATGCGAGTGTTAAATATATTGAGTTAATAAAAAAAAATCGGGTAAAATGATGGGGTTAAAACAAACAGACACAATAATAAAATAAAAATATACAACATTTAACGAAATTAACGCACACCCTCAAATACCCCAATTAGAATATAATGTTGTAATCATAATACATACACTGATTTTTTTATTTAACATGTATATGCATTGTTATTTACTAAATTAGAATCTTGGAATTAAGTTTATTTTTCTTTATTTTACTTATATTGAATGATGGAATTTGAATGAATACTAATAAAATTGCGATTTTAAAAGTTGACTTACGGTCCATTTCAATTTGTTTTGACTGTTCAGGGTTAATATGACAATAATTTTCGTAGTTTTAATTATTTTTGGATTAAAAAATTACTCCTATGACGCATTTGTTTTTGGTTAAGTAATGTTGTTGCGCCGATACGGCCATTCTGAAAGGCGGTGCGCGCTCTGCACCAGCCTCAGTTCTCATTGTCCTTTTAAATCTGAAACAATAAAGTTTTGCTTTTGAGTTTGGTACCTGTAAGCAACTAAGTTGCTCATTCCAAGTCACATTACACATGTGTTGGCTTATTATCATTATTTTTGGTTTGTTATTTTTGTAGGTAAAAAAATATTAAGTTCTCGTAGATTAATGAAAAAGGAGTGGTGTTATATTGTGCTCTGCAGCTTATTAACACAGTGGTACACAGTTGTTTAATAAAAGGAAATAAGGTTAGGAGGGTGAGGGTAGGTTTAGTTTTTGTAGAGTTCTCGTAGATTTCTCGTAGAGTTCTCGTAGATTAAGGGACAAGGAGTTGTGTTATATTGTGCTTTGAGTGGCTGATAACACAGTGGAATACAGAGCCACAATACAAGGAAATATTATTAGGAAGGTGCTGTGAACGTAGGTTTATAGTAGTTCTCGTAGAGTTATTTAGAGTTATTGAATTAAGTTACTTGCCCTTTACTGTGAAGGTTGATGAGGTTTCGTGAGGTTGATGCAATTGGCTTGGTTGGTTCTGCAACAGAATTCCGGTGAGAAGACTATTCGTTTCCCGCCGATACGGTTAACTGAGCACCAGGTTGTAGAGCATGACGCAGCACAGATTCCTGCTGCTGGGTGTTGGTTGGTTTCTGTTTATTAGATGATGAGTTGATGTAGCAGCTTGGATGCTCGCTTGTTTAATTTTACTACATTCTTCACACGCCTTGTGTGATGTTCCTAAAAAAAAACATTTTGCGAAAAGTTAAAAATTGTACAGCCCTGGTGTGTCAACGACACAGACGTTAACGTGCCTATCCAGCAATGAACCAGTCACGTTGCTGGTACTGCCTTCCTTGCTGCTATGGCTAGGACAGTTTTTCGTGGCTCGCAGTGCCGCATCTGGCAGCAAACATCTTGTTAAAGCTGGTCCACGTCATTCTACGGTACTGAATAACGCTTGATTCAATAGCTGCTCCCCAAGTAAGCGCCATTCACTATCTTCGTCATCGAGGGTGTTTTCACGCTGGTCATCTTCTGGGTTGAATCCCACTTCTGATAACGGAGAAACGGGGGTATCGTTGTCTTTAGTCATGATGACGTCAGCAAGACTGACGTCACTATTACCTGCACGTTGGTTATCCACTGAAGGTTGTTTACTCATGGCGATAGTAAAACCCGAAATATGTTTCGTGAAGTTTTATTCCATAACAATCTTCGATACAAGGTGATCCGTACGGTCCGACGGCTCGAGCGACAGTGATTTGTACTCTTTTTTTTTTTTTTTTTATTTTTTTTTATTTTTTTTTTTTTTTTAACGTGACGCGTGCAGTTAGCCTTACGGCTTTTACTGCTTCACCGGGCAGTAGGGGTGAGCGTGGGCTCTAACCGGCCTAGCAAATATAGACTACAAACTAAGTACCCGCGCCGGAGGGCACCCCCTGTGGGGTTCGAACCTCGGCTATGGGCGGATACTGACGGGGAGAGGGCGAGAGATCATGGTTTTTAGGGAGTTTAGTGCAACTTTCGCTCTACGTTAATGACATGACGCGGCCCCCCGTCCGCGTTGAGGGGGGCTTTTTATCGGTACGAGATTTGTACTCGACACGTCGACCGTATTTATACGAAATGTGCGGCGACAAACATGTTACGTATTTTCTTTGTTCGATGAACGAATGTAAATTAAACTATTGAAATCATCAATTGTACAAATGTTAAGATGGTTTATAAATCGTAACTTGATTTTTAACACTAAATTCATTAAGTTTAACTAACTATTTAAGAGTAATTTAAACAAAGACTTAAAACTACTCCTATGACGCATTTGTTTTTGGTTAAGTAATGTTGTTGCGCCGATATATAATATAAAATCATTATACTTACATAAAATCTAAAAATCTAAAAAAAAATCTAAAATTGCCGTTAAAGTGTATACATTGGGTCACACGAGATTTTCTACGAGTTTTATCTTATAAAACACATGTATTAGAATTTCGAAAAGTTCTAGGTAAGGGATAGTAATAAAAGAAAGAAACATCTTTAATTTTAAGGTACCTCTAAGAATTGTAGGCAGGTTTAACATAGGTGGAGTCAATAACCATTTGGACCAGTGGACTCCTGTCTAACCTACATACACTAGTACTTCTAGACTCACAAGATAGTACAAAAGATCCTGAAGGGTCGAAGTGCTGTACGCAAGTACACCCCAACCAACCTAGACTCACTAAGTGATGAATCCCTAATCCGTATTTTATACAGGAAAAAGGTACCAAACAACAGAAACCTATAATCAGATTACAAAGAAATGATTTCAAGCATTTGCACCTTTCCAAATATATAAAACTAAGGCTTTATCTAAATTGCAGGTTGCAACCTATAATAAAATCCACGGGGCTACCGGCTAAGTCACCGAACATCAATGTTTCTATGTACATATATGATCAGTAGCAAAAGGAAACCGGGAGCGAGGGGGAGGCTGCCGGCTAAGTCGCCGAACATCAATGTTTCTATGTATATGATCTGCAGAACCTTCCCAAAGGGAACTTACAACGAGGTTGGAAAAATATTTGGGATATTTATAGCAAAAGGAAACCGGGAGGGAGGGGGAGGCTACCGGCTAAGTTGCCGAACATCGGGATAGTGATCGACGTTCAAATAAATAAAGGTTAAAAATGACTTAATCAATCGTTAAATAGGCTTCCATGAGCACATGTGACGTCTCAAATGGGCCGGAATCGATTTTCAAGGTCGAAGCCGATTTCACGATTGATTCAGTAATTTTTAACCTTTATATTGATTGATAATAAAAAAATAATAATATTATTAAATCTTATTTGTGACAGAAGAATTTTTATTATAAGCAACTGAGTTGTTTATGAGATAATTTTAATTTGTTATGATAACATAATTTTTCAATCCAAAGTATTTTGAAAAAAGAATCGTTCCTTAATAATTATATTTTAATACATTTACTAACGTAACGGATTTACTTACAAAAGATTTTTTGTACTAAGCCTTGCCTTACCTTTAATAAAAAGGAAATAATATTAAGGAGCCACTTCTCAATCAAAATAATAATAATAATATCCTCGGACATTATTTACACATGGTTATCTGATCCCAGGTAACTGATATACTACACAAGATATACTACTACTACTACATATACTGCACGTGTGGCTTAGCGGCTAAGACAGTCGCCTCACCACTACGTGTCGCGGGTTCGAGTCCCGCGCCGTACAACTATTTGTGTGACCCAAAAAAGTTGTTCTGAGACTGGATGTTATTTGTATCCGTCTATTATATGTTTGTAAAGTACCCCGCGACACATTCCCTAATGCGGGAGTTGATTTATATAAAAAAAATATTAATAAAAAGTATTTTTTCATTTAAATACATACTTATATAGATAATTACACCGCAGGACTAACAAACATGTTCAGGCACATAAATATCTGTCCTGGGTGGGAATCGAACTCACGACCTCCGGCGTGAAAAGCAAGCATTTGCCAATCACGCCTACAGGCCCGTCATAATCTTTATTTATAAAATAACTAAACAATATTTTTATTAAAATTTTCAGTGTCAAATTTGCAATCATTCCAGATATTTCCAAAAAATTAAACCGCTTTATTGTATAAAATTAAGCAATTTTGGTAAGTGCCTCTTGAATCTTACCAAAAAAGCAACTTCGTTCCTTTTCCAAATCAAATAACACTTCGTTCATATTTTTCAGAAGTGGAGAAACAATGTTAACCCATAAAGCCCTTGTTGATTATAGTCAGTGTGTATATTACTACTACAACGTTTAATCAAAATCCGCACAATAGCTTTTGCTTGAAAGGGTAACAAACACTCATACATCAATACTCACAAACTTTCGCTTTTATTATATTAGTAAAATTTGCCATCTTTTGCCAATATATCAGCAAGTCCATCAAAGAGTAAGTGGTCCAGTGACCCCTCGTCCAAAGTTACATTTACAAGGAGATGAAATCCCTAATCGTTATTTTGTCCAAGAAAACAGGAAGAAATGCAGCTTACAACGAATTGATATCACGGAATTGGAGACATTTTTATATTTATGAGCCCAAGGCTATAATATCAATTTTTTCAGTACAATATCAAGGTTTAATTCCATCGTAAAAGCCACAATTCATCTATTTAGAAGAATTACAATCAATATTAATCAATTATTTACTATAGATGTTCCCCTCGGTTTCACCCGCGTTAAACTTTGTAAACGATAGCCTGTGTATTATTCGGATATATAAGCTATATTACTACAAAGTTTCATCAAAATCTGTTCGGTAGTTTTTGTGAAGAGTAACAAACATCCATGCGTCTATACATTCATACTCACAAATTTTCGCATAATATTAGTAGAATGCTGAAGTTTGTGAGTATGAATGTATAGCTATATCCACACATCTTCATCAGTTTGTGAGTATGTATCTATACATCCATACTCACAAACTTAAACATTCATACGTTAGTACAACCATTTAAGAGAGGTAGGGCATAGCATTCATTCGCTCAAAGAACAGCCCGACTGGGGAAGTACCTCCACCTTACAGAAGGCGTTCCTTAATAATAACATTAATAGAATAGATTAGAATAGTTTTTATTTGCATAAAATGTAGGTACATAGGTTGGAGTATAATATAGTTGAAGCCATATACATTTTGTCAATGTTAATAATTTTAATGTTGTGTTTCCCAGTGTGAGTAAGGCCGCCAGAACTCATTGGGGAGGGGGGAAGGGTCAGCAACACTTGTTTGACTTGACTTTTAAAGGCTGGCAACGCACCCGCGACTCTTCTGGTGTCCCGAGTGTCCATGGGCGGCGGTGATCACTTACCATCAGGTGACCCGCTTGCTCGTTTGTCGCCCGATACTCACAAAATTTGGCATTTATAATAAACTAGCTATGCCCCGCGTTTTTACCCGCGTTTAACTTCATAAATTATAGCCTGTGTTAATCCGTGGTGTCACAAAAATTGCTCCAGCCGTTTAGGTGTGAAGAAGTAACAAACATAATTCACTCACAAACTTTCACCTTTATAATACTAGCTGTGACCCGCGGTTTTGCCCGCGTTAAAATTATAGCCTATGTGTTTATCCAGGGTATCAGAACTCCATACCAAATTTTATTAAAATCGCTCCAGCCGGTTAGACGTGAAGAAGTAACAACATACACACTCACACATCCGCAAACTTTCGCCTATATATAATAATAGTGTGATTTGTATAACATTATACAAATACAAAAGGCAATAAGAAAAATAAATCAAAGAAAACACAGACGAGTATTATGAAATCACAAAAGTATATACGACACACATAAACAAAGGAAATAATTATTGGTATTTCACCGGAAGAACTGCTCATATTTTCTAGCCAGTTAGCCGAGAGAATTTCCAATAAATTTATTCGAAACAATGGGTATTCTCGCAACGAACGGCGTCAGTGCAGCAAAAGATGATCAACAACAGATGTAAAATACAGCACACCTTGGAAACAAAATTGGAGTATTACTAAAATATAGAATAATATAGAATATCAGTGTATTACTAAAATGCAACGTCAAAACTTGGAATTGGCATTTACACTTTTTGGCCTAGCATATTTGTAATGATTTTAGCAAATAACCAATTAATTACACTTCTGGTACGTGAAATTAATTGCAGTCTTTGAATCGCCTATTTAAATTATGTGCATGAAAACATGCCTCGGAATTATGGAGATATTTAGAAAACTTAGTTTTAAAAGTTATGCATAGTGGCTTTTACAACATTTATGTTTTTATTTAATAAATATATAGGTATTAAATTTAAATTTTATAGCATTATTCGCAATGCAAAGTCTCAAAAATCTCAAAAATGGGAAATCATAAATTTGATCGTCCGGCGGGTCTCGAACCTGCACCATCTACCAATCCGGGGTAGGCACTCTGCGTTAAGGTACGAACGATACACGCTGGCAGATCAAATTTAGGATTCCCTTGCTAACACCCTTCCGGAGGATGTGCTTAATTTGCAATTCTGTACATTTCTTGTTAACTTTTCTATTCATATATCCGTTGTTATATTATATACAATGTGTATATTCATCATCACCATATTAACCTAAAGGAAATCGAGCTGGATTTATAGGCTTACCGCAACCCCTGCATGATCGTCCTGAACTGTTGGTTGGGACCCCGACCAGGAGTTTGAAATGAGGGTTGTGATAATTGTCCGATTACCATGGACATGGATGGATACCTGGACGGGCCTGTTGGCGTGGTTGGCAAATGCTTGCTTTTCACGCTGGAAGTCGTGGGTTCGTTTCCCACCCAGGACAGATATTTGTATGCATAAACATGTCTGTTTTTCCTGAGTCTGGGTGTAATTATTTATATAAGTATGTATTTACAAAAGAAAAGTAGTATAATTGTAGTATATCAGTTATCTGTTTTCCATAGAAGACCTACAAGCTCAAGTAGTTTGGGTTAAGATGGCAGTATGTTAAATAATGTCCCAGGATATTATTATTATCGTATAAATAAGTAAGGAATATTTACCGTCTTTTACTTTGACTTAGTATTCTCCAATAATTTCGCGTCCTCTTTTCGCATACGTGCGGCAGAGCTGTGAAATTCTCTGCCGGATTACCTACATATTTCAAGACACATACAACATGGGTATATTCAGCCAGAGTGTGCAATTATCCCGGGTCGGGCCAAAAAAATATTCTGGGAGTTGGCGGTATTATACCCCCGTGCCTCGGAGAGCACGTAAAGCCGTCGGTCCTGTACCTGAGCTCTTTCCGATCGTGTCATCGGGTCATGATGTGATGGAATAGAAAGTGCTCATGTGTTTGCGCACACACTTGTGCACTATAATATGTCCCGCGTAGATGGCTAATCTCCATTGAGACTGGCCCCATGGCCGATATTTGGCTAGGAGGACATTATAATTCCATTTACAATTATATATTAGGTCTTTACCTATGAAATTGCCGTTCTGCAGTACTGGCCATTTCAAATCCAAATAATTTTTGTTTGGCTAAGAATTCTAATTTCAAATTAATTTTATTTTAAAAACATGGATTCTTTTTTCCAAAAGTAGTCATTTCTTTATTGATTAGTGTTACATTTTCATCGCATTTCAATCTTTTTCGTCATCATGGATACGTTAAAAATTCGAGTAATTATGGAATATGAGTACCGTCGTGGCAGCAACGCGGCACAAGCGGCACGCAACATCAACGACGTTTACGGAGCTAACACTACAAACCAACGCACCACCTGTTATTGGTTTGCTCGCTTCCGTTCTGGAAATTTCGACCTGAAAAATGAACCTCGCGGTCGTCCGAAGACTTTGGTCGACAATGACGAATTAAAGGCGGTTGTGGAAGCTGATGATACACAATCTACGGCTGAATTAGCAGCAGCTTTCGACGTTAGCGTCAAAACAATATTGGTCCATTTGCGTCAAATTGGCAAGGTAAAAAAGCTTGACAAATGGGTGCCCCACGAACTCAATGATCGCTAGCGCGAAGTACGCGTCGAGACGTGCCTTGCACTGCTCAACAGACACACAAATGAAGGAATTTTGAACCGCATTGTTACCTGCGATGAAAAATGGATTCTGTTTGATAACCGCAAGCGCTCAGCAAGTTGGTTGGATCCTGGTTCAGCACCTAAACAATGCCCTAAACGAAAACTTACCACTAGAAAAGTGATGGTCACTGTTTGGTGGTCTAGCGCCGGTGTGATTCATCACAGCTTCTTACCAAACGGGGTGAGCATTACTGCAGATGTGTACTGTGAAGAACTGAGCACAATGATGGAGAAGCTGGCGCATCTCCAACCAGCATTGGTCAATCGCTCGTCTCCGCTGCTCCTGCACGACAACGCGCGACCTCATACTGCACAGCAGACGGTCTCCAAGTTGCAAGAACTGGGGTTGGAAGCTCTCCGTCATCCGCCCTACTCACCAGACCTTGCGCCTACAGACTACTACTTTTTCCAGAATTTGGATAACTTCTTGGCGGGAAAAAAATTCAATACCCGAGAGGCAGTACAAAATGCCTTTGAAGAATTTGTTGCCTCCCGTCCAGCTGATTTCTTTAAGAAGAGCATCAATAAACTGCCACTGCGATGGCAAAGATGCATTGATTGCATGGGTGATTACTTCGATTAATACAAATAAAAAAAATTAATGAAAAAAATTCGTTTAAATTTTTTCATACAAAACGGCAATTTCATAGGTAAAGACCTATTATTATATAACATCAAACGTTTGTTTTAATTATTTATTTATTTATTGGACTCAACTGAATGCTACCATTACAGGGAACCAATGCGATAGAAAAGTTACAATTCAATTGCGTTTTATGTACAGACGCCAGCACATACAGCTAACCCAATCTGTCAAATTTATTTTATTGATTTTCAACTTTATCACATAAGGAAAAGGTTCACTTACGATTGGGGATATTTGACAGATTGGGGTAGCTTGATGTGCTGGCGTCTGTACATTTCTAAATAATTTGTAATAATAACAAGATGCATGATGTGTTACAATTTTATTAAAGCTCCCCTTAGGACAGACTCAGCCTAGTGTCAAGACAGCAGCGTTTTTCTGTGAACTTTGACCATCAAAATCCTTCGCCAACCTGTCTGCCAAGCATGGCGATTATGACATCTCCCCCCTTTCTTTGGCCTCCCCTCTTTCTTTCGTCCAGCGTACGTTCTTTGGCTGTCATGATTCGACTAATGAAGTTGGTTCACTTGATTCCATCAATTTTGTATAAGCGTGTTATTTCTTCTTTAATAAAGTTCTAATGGTGAATACCTATCTATGCATGTCTACGTTACGTTCGCCACGGCGCGGCGTATATTATAATTTTGCTGGTCGTGGCCGATTATTCATTAATATTTTCTGGATCTACAATCTCACGCCACTGTCAAGTGCCGATACAAAAATGAAAGAAGCCATTATTCGGCTTAATTGTGGTACACTTTTTGCTAATGTCTTTTATATAGCTACTCTGTGTCAAGATGTATTATCGCTACAAAAAGCGCTTTAAACGTAAATTTCTAAAGTTATTTTGATGATGATAGAATATCTAATAATGATATCCTGGGACATCATTCACGCACGGCTATCTGATCCTAAACTAAGCAGAGCTTGTACTATTGAAACCAGATAACTTTTAAGCACGCGCAAGCAGGGTATAATAAAGATTTAGAGTGGATGGGCGCGCATATTCTGACAGTAAATAGCAGCAAAACTAAATACATAACCTTTTCTATAAATAGATCAAATCAACCACCAATGGACCTTAAAATTGTTTCTCACTCCAATCAAAATTGTGATATTAGCACCCAAAATTGCACATGCCCCAGGTTAGAACGAGTTACCACGATACGGTATCTTGGTGTAGTGATAGACCAGCACCTAAACTGGCGAGCACATGTAATAACTTTGCGACAATGATTGAGAAAACTCATACATTACTTCTGGCAGCTGCGAAACATTTTGGATGGTAAAATGCTAAGGATCGTGTACTATGCAATGGCGCACTGTCTAACAGACTATGGAATACTTGCGTGGGGAGGTGCAGCTAAAACAATACTGGCTATTGTTCAACCAGCACAAAATGCTATGCTTAGAACAATCCTAATGTAATAAAATAAAATAATAAAATATAAAAATAAAATAATAAAATCCCAATTGCTAGCACCTTGCAAGCAATAAAATAATAAAATATAAAAATAAAATAATAAAATCCCAATTGCTAGCACCTTGCAAGCAATTGGGATTTTAAATCCACAATATGTTGTGACTACTTCTTTAGTCTAGCGGTGCCGAGATCAACCGCACCGCAGATAATCTCGGGTTCAATCTATCGGGTTTGTTTCCCGTATCGGCATGTAAACTACATCTCACGAAAGAAGTCTCTCGGCAAAATGTGAAACTAATATGACAGATCGGCCATGTTGTCGTTGTCAGCAGTTGTTATGGAGTTCGGACGCTATCGACATTTTTATCATTCAAATTGTTAAAGTGTTGTTGAAAACATAATTAAAAAAGTATGGGAGTCGAAATCAGTAGAGGCAAGCAACATTCCGTCGCATGACGGTCAGCGCCGCGCCTGTGGGACTTCTTTCATGAGACGCAGTTTATCTCTTCTCGTCTATCGCTTGTCCGATTATGAGTGACAGTTCCCCTGAGACTGCGGTGTGGTTGATCTCGGCACCGCTAGACTACAGAAGTAGTCACAATATATTGTGGATTTAAAATCCCAATTGCATCTGCGACTTGCAGGGTGTTTTCATCGTTCTATATAAGAGCTTTCGCGAATACTGAAGACGTCCTCAAAACAACGAGTAAATCACACTAATATTATAAAGGCGAAAGTTTGTAGGTATGTGAGTGTGTATGTTTGTTACTTCTTCACGGCTAAACGGCTGAAGCGATTTTAATAAAATTTGGTATAGATTTAACTGATAGATTAACTCATAGGCTATAATTTTATGCTAGGCTATAATCTTTTGGTTACAAAAGACGCAAACATGCAGTATGCTCACCCCAAGCAGTTAATACAAACTTTGCTCAACGGTTCTTCTATTTTCTAGGAGGATATCTTTTTAAAAATATACTAAACTAGCTGTGCCCCGCGGTTTTACCCGCGTTAAACTATATAAATTATAGCCTATGTGTTAATCCAGGATGTCAGCTAACTCCATACCAAATACCTATTATTAAAATCACTACAGCCGTTAAGACGTGAAGAAGTAACAATCATACACACTTACAAACTTTCGCCTTAATAATATTAGTGTGATATAAATATTTTGTTCCAGGTATCGTTTGACTTGGACAAAGGTTTTGCACTATCGCCGCTCAAACCAGTCGAATATAGCAGCAAAGGCAATACTTCAGTAAGTTTTATTTCATTTGTACAGTCGTGAACACATCCAGCTACCCCAATCTGTCAAATTTCTTTTATAGATTTTCAACTTTATCACAAAAGCATAAGGTTCACTTTCAATTGGAGAAATTTGATAGATTGGGGTAGCTTGATGCCAACACATCAAGCTACCCCAATCTATCAAATTTATTTTATATCACATTTTCAAATTTATCTATATATGTATGCATTTATCAGGTATCTGGTTTTTATAGTACAAGCTCTGCTTAGTTTGGGATCAGCGGCCGTGTGAAAAAAAAAACAAGCATAAGGCATTACATACCAACACACACATACTATAAATTATATTTTATTTTTTTTAAGATTTTCAACTTTATCGAAAAAGCATAAGGTTCACTTTCAATTGGAGAAATTTGATAGATTGGGGTAGCTTGATGTGCTGGCGTCTGTACATTCTTGTTGCATTAAGTCTCCCATGCATTTCTTTTTGCTTTGCCGTAATTGATTATATTTTCAAGAACTTACTCATATATAAAATAGTCGGAAGGTAATAAAATAAACTAATTTTGGGAGATTTCCGTTCTTATTAATGAAATGAAATAATGAAATTCATTCAGCACTTGGGTATTAACATACACTTGTGCTTGTTAAGAACACAGTCGAATACAGTATAAAAATTACAAATAAAAATATTAGTCCGTCCGCGCGTCCGTGCGGTCTGTTTTCTCAGATATATTTCTTAAATCCTAAAATAAATAACCAGTTCTATTATTTTGACATTTAGTTGTACTATATTAAAATTAAGGAATTGAAGGCAATGAGCATTTGGCTAGCGCAGAAGGCTCTTAACCAGTAGCTTGAATTGAAAAAGACTAATACCTGAGGCCACCCTTTTGGGGTTCGGGCCACAGCTCAGGGGGCCGCTGAAGCAAACTAGTGTCTTAACGTCATCTAGTGATGTACCAGCCTGAGTAGTTTCATAGAAAATATCGACTTTCAGCTATACTGAAATATCGATACCATAGCCAGTGCTGTGCCGTGGAAAAAATGTTTTTTTTTAATTATTTACGAAGTTCATTTTGTCCTGCAATAGGTACTCTAATTGATGTATCTAACGAAATAAAAATAAAACAACGTATTAGATAGTACTGTTTTTATTTTTTCGTCTTAACCTATAGGCTTTATATTTTTCAAAGGCAATTTGTTGAGGTGCACACATATTTGTCACAAGTTTTTCTTGCACACCTCGTTTTAAAATTTTATTGATAATGTTACACCAATTATGTACATGGGTGCATAACATTAAATTAAGCAACCATTCTTTCACTTGACTTCTATGATGAGTACACCCCAACGAATTTAGATAGTATTTCTTTATTATTTCCGTTTTTATTATTCTTTTTATACATTTCTTATGTGCATTTCTATTTAATAAATCATGTATAAGCCCAGAGATATCCCTGTATAATAACAAAAACTTCTTTGATGGATATGTTAAATTACTGTGTTTTAAAAGGTTGTATTCTCGTTGTTCTATCCATTTATGAAATACATCTCTTTTAGTTTGTATTAATGTCTCAGAGCATCTTTTACAATTAAATTGTTTTGTCACTCTCCTGCACATATAACCTGCAGTATATGCAGAAGAGTGGACACGCAATCTTTCATTAACTGGATTTAGAGATTGGTTGCTACTGCTGGTGGTTTGGATTGTTGTTATGGGTCCACTGATATTATTTTCTTTATCCTCATCTAATGTTGCTGAGAAATTCTCATCATTATTGGATGAGGAATTCTCATAAACATTGGATGAGGATATAATCTTTAAAAAATCAATGACTGTGGGTCCTTCATCATCTTCACAGTTCGCGTAAATAGAGTGTGGACCCATAACATTGGACATTATCAATGATTTAAAAGAATGAATAAAAGCATTCGCATCAGGATTGACATTTCTGTAATTGATAGCTCTGATCCTACCAAAGAAATTTTCAAGGGGATCTTGATTAACTCTCCTAGGATAAAAATATTGTATCTCATATTTTTCGAACAATAATTTAGCCAATCTTTCAAAACTTTCTATAGATGTTATCCAACCATTAAGGGAAGGAACTCGAACCTTATAGTTTTGTTATTTTTACGGGCTCTCTTGCTATTTGTATCAATGAATTGCATATTTTTCAATATTGTTATTGCTTCCATCCAGAAACTTAAGTGCTGACTGCTTGGCTTAATTGGTCCACGCAGTTTGCCCCCGACAGTGCTCCCTCGAGATCCGTTGACACTATCAAAGAGCCTGTCAAAAAATTCCACAGCTTCTCCTGTCGTAGCCATTGTTTCGCTGACATGTTCACCAGAGACTGTAGTTCCTGAAATATTACATCATTAGATAGAACATGCTGTAATAAATAACATACAAACAACATAACAAGGGATCATATCTGGCCATGATTAATATAGGCTTCTATAAACTAGGTACTATAATAAGTTCAGTCATTACATTATTATTTAATTTTATTTTCTGAAATGGTACATAATTTTGGAAGACTATCATAGTAACTTTATAACCATTTAAAAAATGCTTTCCAGCAAAACCCACTCAAAAAAATAGTTTACGGTATACTCAACTGTGTAGTTTATTATTAATATCACAGTCAATATTATTCTTTAAGACTTAGACTCTAATATATCCTCATTCTGTACGAGTATGGTGTTCTGTACCAGACTAAGTCCCACTTACTTAAAATTATAAGAGCCCGTACACATGCACCCTAAGACTTTGTATTATTATTTGTGAATAGCGCCAATGCAATGACTGCACATGTGGCATAGCGGCTAAGACAGTCGCCTCGCCGCTTCGTGTCGTGGGTTCGAGTCCCGCGCCGGACAACTATTTGTGTGACCCAGAAATAGTTGTTCTGAGTCTGTATGTAATTTGTCTATTATATGTTTGTAAAGTACCCCGCGACACAGGGATTAGACTCCTTTGTGCGGGCATTGTCTTTAAAAAAAAAGACATAATTGAGGTAGCCAGCTACTGGGCCACAACAATGTAAGTGGTTTAGGTTCGACATTTATTTTGTTAGGGAATCCTTAAAATAGAAGAACCTAATATATTATTGTTATAAGCTATTTAAATAATTTAGGTCGTAATGCTTTTTATCAAACAATAAAAACAAAGTGTAATCATACTGAAAGTGTTTAATCGGAATGCCATTTTATACAATACTAGCGACCCGGCACGTGCTTCGCTGCATAGTAATAAAAAAAATGATTATTAAGCCCATATATTCATACAAAAAATTATTTTAAATTGCTAAAAGATGTTGATATTACACTTTTTTTCGACATTTTTTAAATTTTCTCTACGTACAAACCTTCCCTGGACTTCCACGAATAATTCAAGACCAAAATTAGCCAAATCGGTAAAGGCGTTGTTGAGTTATAACATTACAACGAAAAGTGGCATTGATTTATATATATATAGATGTATAGGCAGTTCTGTAAAATTGGTTCAAATATTTCTAATAACAAGGACTAAGTAAGTTTGCATAAAATGATGTGCCAATTAAACACTATTGAGAGGACATTTGTTATGTCAGTATTATTTGGTATTGTAATGTGGTAACTAAGTATTTATGAGACTTACTGAATAATGCAGTGTATTTAAGTAATGCACTGGTTGTTGCACTCAGAGTTTGGGCAGCTACACTAACTTTCATTTTCTTCATTTTTGCTGCATAAACATGATGTTCTGTTAGTTTTTTTATGCATCCTACTATGGCATAGTTGGCAATCAGAGTCAAACACACTTTCTATGTCCTTCCAAGTGGCCACTCTGCCTTTGTAAATCATATTTTTTGTCGGCAGGTTGTTTCTTAGGCCTTTAAGTAAGTGTGGGGGATCATACACCACACTTAACTGTTGGCCTGATATCTCAATAGTTCCATCTGCAAACAAAAATATTTAATGCAATAACATTAATTTTAAAAGCAAAAGCTATTTGTAGACTGTTTAGTTTATCTACTCATCATTATATTCCTCATTTAAAATTCTTTTACATTCAGTCTCAATTTTTTACAAATTCATGGCTGTTCTGAATGTTGAGCCCTGGTCACATACAACAGCTAAGTGTATTAAATCTGTCTCTAAGACTTGAGTGACCACTTCCTTTAAAATCCTTACAGCTGTAGCAGCTGCTGTTGTTCTCTCACAAAAATAAAAGCAAATAGTCTGTCTCCAGTTAGAGCATACTCCTCTTAACATGAATACCAAGGCATGTTCACAAAACCTTAATTATCTTCCATACCCAAAGTCCTTAAAGCCTCTAATCTCATCTTGGTGCTCAACATAAGTAAGATGTAGTGTAAGAGCAACTTCATCAAATAAAACAGAACAGAGTTTTTTCTTTGTGTCCCATTTCAGAGTTTTATGCTTTAGCAGTTTAAAAATATTATCATTTAGCCCTACATTAAATATGATAGTTTCAGCAAGACGGTTCAGTGTTCTTTTTACTGGGCATATTAAATATTTTCTGTAATAGCCTATACCCTTTGGGGCTTTCCTTCATTAGGGCCAATGCCAAATGCTTTTCTCCGGTAGTGTACCTCATTGCCTTCTTCTTTATATTTGCCATTTTCAACTGCATAATAAGAAACTCTTGTGCCTGTTGTGACATTTTATCAAATTTATTAAATAATTAACAACGGCTTAGAGTCTTAGCAGCATCCAATCTTTCTTCAAAGGGCTTTTGAGTCTTGTTTTCCTCAACAGATATTTTTCTAATTTTTTTTATAAAGTATCTGCAGTTCAAGGGAAGTTTATCAGCTGAAAAAAAGAATTGTTGAATAACTGGTATGTATATGTCTAGTAAGTTGTCTCAATAGCTGGTAAAACCTTTGATATAACAAATACATTAAATGTATTTGTTATGTATTGTAAATAAAGTGGGTATAGCTATATATTTGTTATGGAAATACCTCAAGGTTTGTTTAAAAAAGATAATAACCTTTACCTCCTTGCCTTATAACCATTTTTTTTGTGCTTTATTACTTAATTTAGTCTTCTCCACACTGTGAATCAGATCTGTAAATTGAAAAATATTTATGTCTCGCTTAAGACATATTTTTTATCTTTACTCTTTTTACTTTGTTTTATAATTAATATATTAGTGAAAATTGGTATTGTTTGTTCTATAACTGGTAAGAAGTATATTTAAGCAGTATAACTGAAGTTCATTGTATCATGAATAAAGCATTATTAGATTTCTCATATGAAATGCACACATGAAGGGGGTAAAGTAGGTGTAACCACTTCAGTACTAGTACATTTGGTCATCATTCATATCTAACTTGTGTGACCGCTTTGATTCTGAGATTAGTCCCTGTTCTAAACTAACCTCTTGTGATCCTACGGTTTATTTATAGGCAATGTACAATGTAAAATACATACATATTTTCGAAATGTCTGAAAAGAGACTGATTGATCACCTACCGTATCACTTTTACCAGTGCATTCTCAACAGTAATTTACCATTAATATAGTTATCTTATAACTCTTACTAAATATTCTAATATAATTTGGTAAAACCTTTGATATAACAAATACATTAAATGTATTTGTTATGTATTGTAAATAAAGTGGGTATAGCTATATATTTGTTATGGAAATACCTCAAGGTTTGTTTAAAAAAGATAATAACCTTTACCTCCTTGCCTTATAACCATTTTTTTTGTGCTTTATTACTTAATTTAGTCTTCTCCACACTGTGAATCAGATCTGTAAATTGAAAAATATTTATGTCTCGCTTAAGACATATTTTTTATCTTTACTCTTTTTACTTTGTTTTATAATTAATATATTAGTGAAAAATTGTAAGGGTGATTCAGGAATTTCAGGAACCATTTAGGAACCTGAACAATATCTTAACATTTGATATCATGTTATCACACATTTATAATAAAGCTATAAAACTTTTTGTATTTCAATACTTATAGTAAGACTACCTGTCTTAGTATTAAATATTGAAATAGAATAAATTCCAATATAATATCACAATATTATAATATACAAAACACTCATTGTGGTAGGCTGATAAGCATGATCTGTAATCTGTATGTATCACACTTTAAAAGTGTATCGTTTAACAGTAATAATAATACATTTTTTTAATGACATTTCATATATTTAATTTAAAACAAAGGAAAATATATACCAAATGATTCGGCTTCCAAAATTGATACAGAGTGGTTTGAGTCAATCTCCATGAGATCTATCATTTGCAAACCAAATGAATTAGCACCTGTGTGTCCTAAAACATAGAATATAGTTCTGTGTCAAGAAACCAATTCATTTTTAATTACAATTATTATTAGTAACAAAAGCTAATTAAAAATAAATACCTGTAACAATAATGAATGTGTAGGAGCATTCATGGCTGGTCTTGAATATAAATGATCAACTGGATGTTCTAAAATGAGAAAATGGTATATCAGATATAAAACATAATATATAATGTTAACAAAGGTATAGCAATACCAAAACATATGTACATTACCTTGGACAACAACTAGATTTTGTGCGATTTCTTGAATGCCTTCGTTATGATCATATAAATCCCCTGAAAATAACCACATTATATAATTAATATAAAAACCAAATTATATATATTAGAAATAATGTCAGACAGGAAACATAGGAATTAGAACATGTTGATTTAAATAAATAATATATAATAATAATATAATAATTTACTAAACACGCATAAATGCTACTTGGTTTCCTGATATTTATAGCAATAATAGTAATTTCTTATTTATTAGTAAATGAGAAGCCTACTGGGTGTCTTGAACAACTCTGACACTAGGGTAAACTGCACACATGAGAAATAAATAATGAAATAATTGCTATATATCTCTATATTTACTGGTATTGTTTGTTCTATAACTGGTAAGAAGTATATTTAAGCAGTATAACTGAAGTTCATTGTATCATGAATAAAGCATTATTAGATTTCTCATATGAAATGCACACATGAAGGGGGTAAAGTAGGTGTAACCACTTCAGTACTAGTACATTTGGTCATCATTCATATCTAACTTGTGTGACCGCTTTGATTCTGAGATTAGTCCCTGTTCTAAACTAACCTCTTGTGATCCTACGGTTTATTTATAGGCAATGTACAATGTAAAATACATACATATTTTCGAAATGTCTGAAAAGAGACTGATTGATCACCTACCGTATCACTTTTATCAGTGCATTCTCAACAGTAATTTACCATTAATATAGTTATCTTATAACTCTTACTAAATATTCGAAAACTATTAACTTTCGTAGAACAAATCACAAAGTTTATTATAATATGGAGTGCTAATACACTTACCTGACAAAGGCACCCCGTGGTGCACGATTTCTTTAGGAGAAAATAGACATAGATATAACCATCTTTGAGACGATTACCCTTGAGGAGCGTCAGAACAAAAACCGATAAATCACATTTTGTAATTTTTTTTTTTTATGATGCCAATTGGTTGTTCTCGTACATATCTTGCTTTATGGTTAATGTAACCTGATCGCAAACTGATAAATCCACTCTAAATCCGACCACGAAATACCCGGATCTGAACATAAACCGATAATTACATCAATCGTACTAAACAACGATGGCGATCGGAACAGATATCGATAAATCCCTAACATTTTTCATTGTTGACTCTTTTGATTCTGTCAAAAACCGATATTATATCTAATTTCGAGTTTCTCATGACAAAACCATAAACAATTGTAGGATACTGTAATGTAAAGCGGCCTTATTTTTAAATTTGACAGGTGATAGCTTGACATTGACGTTGTCGCAGTTACTTGTCAGAAATAACCGCGTATTGTTATTGTGGTTGTCGGCTTTCAAACCGTAACATAATGTTTAAATGTTTTTAAACTATCAAGTTGTTCTTCGCAAGTAAACTAATGATGATGGAAGATTTAGGTAATCCTGTTGTAGCAGACATTAATCAAGGAGCTCGAAAAAAAACGAAGGGCAAGCGTAGAACTGCTTTGGAACGGGAGAATAGGTACTTACCTTTGTATTATTATTTTTAGTAACCCCGTCAATAACATAACATAACTACACGTTCGTCTAGTCTATCTAAGTGTCTGAAATTGGTAAACCAAAGGATTAAAGGTTTAACATACTCTAATTAATGTTTATCTGGGGGCACGGTAGTGACCCCGCCAAGTCGAGTGTTTTATTTTCATGGTTTCAACATTTTGTATTTGGTTGTTTAAGGTACCGTGATACTGATCCATTGGCAATAAATTTTGAGTGGCCATGTTCGCACAATTCCAATAAACTTCAATGCAAAAAGATGTCTGTCCGCTATATTTTAAAAAATAGGCAAAATTTTTTTAATAAGCGAAATAAAGTCGATCAGGATGTCTATTTGACACGTCTGATCGCACCGTACGCTCCAGAACGACGTCGACAGAGCAAAGTGGAATCATCAAAACGCAGGACTCGCCTCATGAGCGCGACATACTTTCTCAATGACAAAGGTAATAAAAATAGACCCGTTTGTAAGTCTATGTTTATGAAAACCTTTTCTTTAAAAAAAGACCGCTTGCATCACATAACTAGAACGGTGTTTGACGGAAACATTCCCAAAGAAAATCGCGGTGGCGACCGGAAGTCAGCAAAATCTGCTGCTAAAAGGATAGTCTACGTCAGTTTATACGAAAATTACCTGCAAGCGAAAGTCACTATAATAGATCGAAATCTCGAAAAATTTATTTATCATGTGACTTGAATCAACGAAAATTAAGGCAAATGTACAATGATTCGGTTCCTCAAGACCTCCGTGTGACAAAGACCATGTTCCAGAAGGTATTTTCTGAAGATTTCAACATCGGATTTAAGAGTCCTGCTTCTGACGCCTGTAGCACTTGTATCTTATTAAGTAATAAAATAAAAATAGCTACTGACCCTGACGATAAACGCATTCTGATGGTGCAAAAAAGGGTTCATAATTTACGGGCCAAAGCGTTCTATAAGCTATGCAGAAATGATGATCCTGACTCGGAAAATTTTTGTTTCGACTTACAACAAGTCCAACCACTGCCTCGGACACCCATTCAAGAGTCTTTTTATTCTCGACAGATTAGCTATTACAATCTTTGTTTCGTGGGTATGGACTCGAGAAATCCTCGTTTCTATCAATGGTCTGAAGATCAAGGTGGAAGAGGAGCCACTGAAGTTGGATCGGCACTCTTGCATCACTTAAATTCTTTGAATTTAGAGGGCAAAAGAATGTTGCGTTTATTTTGTGATGGCTGTGGCGGCCAAAACAAAAATTCGCATATAGTCCACTGTCTTATGTTTTGGCTCGTCAATGAATCCCCAGAAAATATTAAAGAGATATATTTGACATTTCCCGTACGTGGTCATAGTTTTCTACCCGCCGATCGTGTTTTCGGCAGAGTAGAAAAGGCGGTTAAAACCGTTCCAGTAATTACACAAAAGGAAGAATATCAAACGATTTATAAGAGACATGGGGTTGTTTTATTGCTAGAAGAAGATTGGAGCTTGAAGGATGTCAAATCTTTGGAAACATATTATAAAAAACTCGAAGGAATGAGGGACTTAAAACGTATTCATTTGAAAAAATATAATGTTATTCAGGGACGAGGAACAAGGAGACAAACTAAAACTATATATGAGGTGAGAACCTTCCGCAATTTGGTTAACGAGTCTGATCAAGAAAGAAAACGGTTTAGCATCTTAAAATCAAGAAAGACACATCCCCAGTCAATGGCACCACTTAACGTAAACAAATGTCTAAGTGCTCTGAAGAAAGCAGACGTAAAGTCTCTCATGGTAAAGCAATTTGGTGACGACTGGGAGAAAGATGAAACTTTTTCTTGGTACAGAACGTTATTGAGTGAAAATTCCACTGAACCTGTTGATACAGAAGCAGATGTTCCTGACAACCATGAACGACATGATCATGATTCTGATTGCGATTGCCTGGAACCAGAAATAGCGATAATAGTTTAAGTTTTTCATTTAACCTAAATAGCCATTAAGCTTTTAGTTAATTAAAGTATGATGTGATTTTAAATAAAGTTGTTTGATTGGAAACCACCTAATCTGGCTTTAGAAATACTGACGCATGTTCAGCCGCATTTTATCAAGCTCTCATATTCCTACCAGCGTTTTATCAAATACCGATATATCCTACAGAGTTTTATCAAAAACCGATATATCCAGTTGGTTTGGTCAATAACCGATATATCCATTTTCTTTTTTTTTATAATTCAACAGGTACCACAATCACGAATGCATAATTTAGGTTTCCAAACAGTGATTCTAACACCAATAAATTGATGGATTTCGTTCAACTCTAAATTAGAAAACCATGTACTTACTTGGCCGTATTTTTACATTTTTCCACAAAGAACACAAATGAGATTTATCGGATTTTGTTCCGACGCTCCTCCCTTGTCATCCAATTGATATAAAACGAAGTGTTTTTGGCACACCCGTTTATTTATTAACTGATCCTTTGATAGACCAAGAAGTTCAGAATTCACTGGCACCAAAAACGACAGCCACAAAGCCCTAAGTTTATCGTCCTTTGGTATATTATAAAGGCGATGAGTTTTGATGGTTGAGGTACAACCAACCACACAGCATTTGATAGGAGCCATGGCCGCAGACCAAAGAACCAGAGCACTGCAGTATAATTCGTATCGTACAAGGAACTAGGAATTAAGTCTCAACTCAAGCAATAAAGCGAGGAGAACATAAACAAACAGAACACGAGTTTCGAGTAGTTTCGACAAGATTTACATCAATCTGTCACTTTGCCAGATAAAAACGATCACAGAATAAATTTACAATGGCTACAAACATGGCTACCGTAAGTGGCGCTAAAGCGCATTTTTTTTGGAACTACGCTGTCGGCGGGCATAGAATATTATTTATTATTTCGTAGTTAGAACTAGGGATGTTGCGAATATTCGTATCTGCATCCGCAAATGCGGAACTTCCGCATCAATCTATACATCCGCAACCACTTCCGCATCCGCAATAATCGATGCGGAGTTGCATGCGGATGCGGATGTCACACAAGCTCATTGACCAATAGGAGCGAAGTTTCATTCGAACCAATTCGACAGGACTCCAAAAACTGAACTTACTACAAAGTTTTCTTATGAGAGAAAAATTTGTATGCCATCGCCACCTACTTAGACCCTCGCTACAGGCATACATTGTGAACATCAGTTACTGAGAAAAAGAAATTAAAGAGGACATTTTGATGATTGCTAGAAATACTGCGTTTGATGGTTCCGATTATTTTAATGTCAAAGGGGTAAAAAGAGTAAGAATGACAGTTTCCTTAGAAAATGATTCATACCAGGACCGTCCAGTTTGGTCAGAAATTCTAGCTAAAGAACAGTAAAGCTACGATGTTGGATACGTCAAGTGAAGATGAGAGAGAGCAAATAGCGAAAAATGTCAACGCTGAAACTATAATTAAAAGGACATTGCTATCTTACCGCCAGAAAAAAAGGGTCAATGTGGATGACAATCCTCTAAAATAGTGGTGCGTCCACCGAGAAGAATTAAAACTATTATCACAAATAGCTCGCAGATTTTTGTCGACATCACCAGGCAGTGTCCCAAGTGAACAATTATTCAATAGTGCAGGTTTACGAACCCCTGTGTAACAGACTTGACCCTGAGAAAGAGGTAATATTGCTTTTTAGGGTTCCGTAGCCAAATGGCAAAAAACGGAACCCTTATAGATTCGTCATGTCTGTCTGTCCATCACAGCCACTTTTTTCCGAAACTAGAAGAGCTGTACTGTTGAAACTTGGTAAGTAGATGTATTCTGTGAACCGCATTAAGATTTTCACACTAAAATAGAAAATAAAATATAATTTTGGGGGCTCCCCATACATAGATCTGAAACACAAAATATTTTTTTTCATCGCATCCATACATGTGTGGTATCTATGGATAGGTCTTCAAAAATGATGTTGAGGTTTCTAATATTATTTTTTTCTAAACTGAATAGTTCGCGCGAGAGACACTGCAAAAGTGGTAGAATGAGTGTCCCCCCCCCCCTGTAACTTCTAAAATAAGAGATTGATAAAACTAAAAAAAATATATATGATCTACTTTACCATGTAAACTAACAACGAAAATTGGTTTGAACGAGATCTAGTAAGTAGTTTTTTTTTAATAAATCGTATACCGCAATTTACCTTTCATTTGAAATAATCAACTGAAATACTTGCTGCTACGGAACCCTTCATAGGCGAGTCCGACTCGCACTTGGCCGGTTTTAATTTTTATTGAATATAATGCTCCAATTTTCCATTCCGTAAAACCATTCTATTATTGCTACTTTATTTCTACACCTATATATTTTTTTGTAAAAACCCAACCATATCCGCATCCGCATCTGCAGATGTGAACGCCAATAAATCCGCATCCGCATTCGCATCCGCGGATGTGAAAAAATTTGCATGCGCAACATCCCTAGTTAGAACTGCACATTTGCTTAATTTTTATTCAAACGTCAAAGTAAAAAATATTAATTCCGTAAAAATATTAGGTACATTTTACGGAATCGATTTTTTTTACCCTACCGTGCAGTGCATGACGTGGCAGCTACTGAGAAACACTGCCAGAAAACTGAGTAGGAATCCTTTTTTAAAATAAAATATAGGTACCTACTTAAGATTAATTACAATCATGTGTGTTGACTCAGAACAACTCAATCCGAAGCATTTTTGTCACGTAAATAATCAGAAATTTTGTAATATGCTACACAATTTGGCTTTAATAATCCTTTTAAACTTATTAGTAGACAATTCTCTAATAACATTGGGAAGTTTGTTATAGAATCTTCTACATTGAGTTTTGGATAAACGTCACTTTATCCAAATACATTTGAAACTTGCGGGTAGTCGTAATAAATAGCGACACGTCTAATGTCAAATTGTTTGTCGTCGCCAGGAAGAAGATAGCTCAGGGTCTCTCACTGCCGGCTGAAGTGAAATCTTGGAAGAAATCTGGTATGTATTATTGTTTTAATTAATATAATACTCATAAAAAATGTGAGCCGATTTTGTAAAAGTAATATGCAGAAAAGAACATATTGTGATAGGAACTAAATATGTCATAATGATAAAATAAAAAGTCGATTGCGCTTGAGCCACGTCATGCGCCGCCACGCCAGAAATCTGTTTTACGTGCGGCTATAGATGTTTCACATCAATAGCTTATTTATTTAACACTTAAATGTTAGTAGTTAGTTTGTTTTGTGGAATCTTATTTCAATAAACTAAAGCATTTGTATTTATTGTACAGGATATAAGTAACTTTGACGTTTAAAATATACAAATAGCTTTCTTAAGGGTAGTATTTATCGAGTGACTGTAAATTAAAATTTTAAGTGACAAAAATAATGTTTTTACGTTATAGTATTACTAAATGGAAACCGGAAACTGCTAGAGGCGAATAGCGCAAAACCGGCAATTGTGGAGTAATTTGGGGGACGCCTTTGTCCAGCTGTGGACGTCTTTCGACTGATATGATGATTACTAAATGAGCAACTGACTGCGAGTGACGAGAAATCAACAGAACAGCAACTAACAAATATTAATTTTAGTTACTTAAAATACTAAATGAGAAGCTTCATAATATTTGAGCGACCTAATATTTCTTCGCTTTGAACAATGCTAATGCAAAACTTAAGCGCTATTGTTTTTGTTTAGTTTTGTATTGTATGTCTCCTGAAAAATTCACAAAGCTCCAAAAAAATGGGAATTTTGAAAACTTTCCACCAATCTTTACCAATTATAGTGTATAGATGGTCACAGTTCTAACCTAACCTAACCTGGGACATTATTCATACACGGCTATCTGATCCAAAACTAAGCAGAGCCTGTACTATGGAAACCAGATAGCTGATATACTAATATACTATTTTTCTTTGTAAATACATACTTATATAAATAACTAGCCGTGCCCCGCGGTTTTACCCGCGTAAAATTTTAAATTATAATAGCTCCTTCCCTGTAAGTGATAGCGTGATAATATGTAGCCTATATGTTGACCCGACCTCTTAGTAATATTCTTGCAAAATTTGACGTAAATCCATGCAGTACTTTTTGAGTTTAGCCCGGACATACATACAGACAAACAGACACACAGACAAAAAATCTAAAAACTATATTTTTGGCTTCGATATTGATTTTATATCACGCCCCAAGTATCCTTTTTAAAAATATTCAATGTACAGTTTTGACTTTTCTACGATTTTATTATATGTATAGATTATACCCAGACTTAGGACAAACAGACATGTTCAGTTCATGCACACAAATATCTGTCCTGGAAGGGAATCGAACCCACGACCTGCGGCGTGAAAAGCAAGCATTTACCAACCACGATTAGTTTGGGATCAGATGGCACTGTGTTAGTTGGCCTACGATATTTATTTATTTATAGCCTCGTTGTTTCTCTTTATATCATTCTGGAAGTGGAACTATTCATTTTCTAACTCGTCCTTGTTTTTATCTATTTTTTTAGTGTTGACAAAACAATGTGTTGCTTTGTGAAACTAAGATTTATTTTCCTGTAAAACCAGAAAAACTACATTTAATGTTTATTTGTCGCTCTTTCTTTAATAAACCAACGAAATTATTTTTCTAATATGTTGACCACTCATAATTTTTTTTTTTTTTTTTTAATCAACCATAATAAATGGACAGCCTGTACGTCAAAAATCATGGAGCTGTTTAGCAGTCTTCTATAGTTGGCCAAGGCGACTCACCATAAAGGAAACAAAAGAAATCATACAATGTTTCTAGGTAGGTATTTCTTTACATATATTATATTTACTAATAATTGGTTGCTCCAAATTCTAGATATATATAAAATTAATCCAAGCATTGTAAGGCTGTGTTGTCGGTAGCATTAAATCAATATACAAGATCTCAAAGAAACAATAATATGAGAAGATTTGAAGTGCCCACTTTGTGATAGTTATTATGGTCGAAGGTTGTAATCTTTATTAGTTCCAACCATTTTCAATAGCCTCCCAGTCGACATATACAATGGTATCAAAGACCTCTTTTAAAAAACAAAATACATATGCATTTATTTAATATCTTCTGTCAAAACCTCACCGTAGAGAATATTTAATAATATAGATAGAAAATAATATTGTTAATAGTTATCTAAGTAGAGTGGAAAAGTGTCACTTAAAATGTAAACTTAAAAAAATTGTTAAAAAGGAGCTACGTCTGCCATCAAACTGCTTTGCAGTTTGGCAGAGGTAAAAATGGATTGTAAAATATTTTTTCTCTTAATAAACGCTTTTTCATTTTGTTTAATTTTTTTTCATTTCTCAGCACTACAATGACACAGTGGGCTACGGAACTTAGTACGCCTGACCGGACTCTAAAAACCTACTTCCATACAAATTAAACGTGGTATATATATATATATATATATATATATATTTTATTTTTATTTATACATATATATGTTCGATACATTATTATTCGTTTTGTGCCATTAAACCAAGACTGGTTTGTATTGGCACTCACATTCGCTTTTAACACTTAATATAGACTTAATTATGTACTTAAATACAAAAATTAACGTGTATTATATTAAACGCACATTATCCTCGCGTGCACTTTAATATGTATGTACATCAAATGTGGCTAACAGCGATAGACAAACACCTGTTCGCATATATTTTTATGCACGATTGTGCGTTCTCGACAGCGCTAGGCATAGTGGAAACCGGTCCTGCGCCGCCGGCAGCCAATGTATCTCTGTTGAACTACAGGTTGTTTACTTTATGTTGCCGTTTGTGGTTTATTGCCTTGTATTATACATTGTTTATATGCAATAAGTTTTCATATTATCTTGATAGTATTTTTTGTATTTAAGCTTGTAATTTCTTTGATTGATGCCTAGTTTCACAGTTTGGGGTATTTTATTTAGTAAGGTTGGTATTAAAAATTCAATTGTGCGCCTCCCGTAATAGTTCTTACTTCTAGGAACTATTAATATACCATTAGTAATGTTTCTAGTGATGTTTTTATGTGATATGGGTATTTGAATGGTTTTGTTGTGATGTTGTTCTATTAATAAAAGTTTTTGGACGTGTATGTGGATGGGTAATACATTACAATATGCGAAAATATCTGATGGGTCATTTTTATATTTTATTCTAATTTTATGAGGAACTATTAATTTTAATATTCTTAGTTGTAGGTTATAAATTTTTTCAATATAAGTTTTAAACGTTCGTCCGTAACTCGTAGCTCCATAAGCTATAATTGATTCTGCTAAAGCATTGTACATGTTTAGGAGGGTTTTATATGGAATTTTTGGTTTTAAGATGTGTAATTTTGCTAATATAGCTCTCAATTTATTACATACCGAGTCCACATGGAATCCCCAGTTAAATCGATTATCAACTATTAATCCTAAGTACGTGTGGTGTTTGACTTGTTCAATTGCCTCACAGTTACAACTATTAGTTAAATGTGGCTTATGCAGACAACTGTGACTGTGTGCGGTTATCTAAAAAGATGGTGTGTTTTTAATATGGCTGGAGTGAACATGTATGATTTTAGTCTTACTAGCATTTAAAGCCAAGCCTGCGTCGTGTGCCCATTTGGAAATCCGAGTAAAGTCTTGCTGTAGCCATTGAGCTGCTGTAGTCACCTCTCTATGGGCAGCTAAAAGGCAAGTGTCATCTGCGTATTGGTAGATAGAGCACTGGTCGACCACGTTTTCCATATCATTGACATAAGCGAGATAATGTAGGGGCCCAAGAACCGAATCTTGTGCTGTTCCTTCCGTAACTTGAATGGCGTCACTGACGTCGTCACTCACTTTAACATGGTATTAGGTCTTTACCTATGAAATTGCCGTTCTGCAGTACTGGCCATTTCAAATCAAAATAATTTTTGTTGGGCTAAGAATTCTAATTTCAAATTAATTTTATTTTAAAAACATGGATTCTTTTTTCCAAAAGTAGTCATTTCTTTATTGATTAGTGTTACATTTTCATCGCATTTCAATCTTTTTCGTCATCATGGATACGTTAAAAATTCGAGTAATTATGGAATATGAGTACCGTCGTGGCAGCAACGCGACACAAGCGGCACGCAACATCAACGACGTTTACGGAGCTAACACTACAAACCAACGCACCACCTGTTATTGGTTTGCTCGCTTCCGTTCTGGAAATTTCGACCTGAAAAATGAACCTCGCGGTCGTCCGAAGACTTTGGTCGACAATGACGAATTAAAGGCGGTTGTGGAAGCTGATGATACACAATCTACGGCTGAATTAGCAGCAGCTTTCGACGTTAGCGTCAAAACAATATTGGTCCATTTGCGTCAAATTGGCAAGGTAAAAAAGCTTGACAAATGGGTGCCCCACGAACTCAATCATCGCCAGCGCGAAGTACGCGTCGAGACGTGCCTTGCACTGCTCAACAGACACACAAATGAAGGAATTTTGAACCGCATTGTTACCTGCGATGAAAAATGGATTCTGTTTGATAACCGCAAGCGCTCAGCAAGTTGGTTGGATCCTGGTTCAGCACCTAAACAATGCCCTAAACGAAAACTTACCCCTAGAAAAGTGATGGTCACTGTTTGGTGGTCTAGCGCCGGTGTGATTCATCACAGCTTCTTACCAAACGGGGTGAGCATTACTGCAGATGTGTACTGTGAAGAACTGAGCACAATGATGGAGAAGCTGGCGCATCTCCAACCAGCATTGGTCAATCGCTCGTCTCCGCTGCTCCTGCACGACAACGCGCGACCTCATACTGCACAGCAGACGGTCTCTAAGTTGCAAGAACTGGGGTTGGAAGCTCTCCGTCATCCGCCCTACTCACCAGACCTTGCGCCTACAGACTACTACTTTTTCCAGAATTTGGATAACTTCTTGGCGGGAAAAAAATTCAATACCCGAGAGGCAGTACAAAATGCCTTTGAAGAATTTGTTGCCTCCCGTCCAGCTGATTTCTTTAAGAAGGGCATCAATAAACTGCCACTGCGATGGCAAAGATGCATTGATTGCATGGGTGATTACTTCGATTAATACAAATAAAAAAATTCATGAAAAAAATTCGTTTAAATTTTTTCATACAAAACGGCAATTTCATAGGTAAAGACCTATTATTTACGGTTCTTAAGGTAGTCTCTACACCACCCAAGTACTGGACCTTGCACTCCTGAATTGTAAAGTTTTCTTATGAGCGTGTCATGCCTCAGCGTTTCGAATGCTTTACTGAAGTCTATAAAAAGCAAGATAACGTGACTTTTACTATCTAGATGCTTATTGACCTCATTGGTGAACATCGACAGTAGCTGCGTTGTGGACTTATTAGGCTGGAACCCGTATTGTGAAGTAGATAAGACCTAATTTTTTAAATAGAAGTGGCGTATCTGGTTGCATACGTATTTTTCTACAATTTTGTTAATGACTGGGAGAATAGTAATTGGTCTGTAATTCCCATAGTCAGCGTGACTTCCTTTTTTATATATTGGTCTTACGATACCTGTTTTTAAGTCATCCGGGTACCGTCCTTGCTCTACACTGGAATTAATTAATTGTAATTGTAAGATGATTCTCTCAGCCTACTGGCTCATTATAGACATAGACAGTAGAGAAACTACTTACAAACAGTCGAAACGGCACTCTTACACAAATATGCGTTTAAAAAATACCCCTAAGCGGTTGACGCGGTGTGTCAGTCTCAGTAGTGAGTTAGACCGATAGCGCTAGGTTTTGAAGTTTCAAAAATATTAAAGTTTTTGTATTTTGCGAATAGTTTCCGGACCATTTTCCTAACCTAATACCGTTAGTTTGTGTCATCCTAGGTACTTGCATAGGTAGAAATTTAAGTATTAGTCTTTTCAATGAGTATTGGCAGAAAAGAAAATTAGAGATGAAAACTTTACTTTCATAATAATAATGAAGTAGTAACTGATGTACATAGGCATTTTGTGCCATTTCTGTCCACGGAAATCCATGTATTTAACCAGAACCAAACACGTCGTCCAACTAGCCGTAAAAGAATATTATAATAGGTAAATTAGGTGTTACGCGTTTTAGAGTACTGATATCTGCTGTTTAAAATGTTTTGTGCCAAATTGATCCACGACTTTAGTAGTAGGTAGTTTGTTTTTTTTATTTCTACGCCCTGTAAAATCCACAAAAGAAAATGCAAGTTATAAGAGTTGAAGTGCTTTTATTTATTATGGTGTTAAAAAACTCTATTTATAATTTGTGTCGTATTTATCCACGGAAACGAATAAAAAAAAAATACCTGACTTCTTCGCACCAAGGGCGAGCGCGGGACAAGCGCGGGCGCGGCGTGCAGGGAATCCTGTTCAGCGAGTCAGACGCGTGCGTATTGTTTGTATATATTCGGTACGAGTATCGAAAAAATATGCGTGCGTTATTCGATTTGAAACTTTTATTCAAAGTTAGTTATGAAGCTGCGAATTACTAAATGGAGTTTGTATATAATAAGTGTGTATGTAATAAGTGAACTTGTATTGGAAATTAATACAATGGTCGGTAAAGAAAGGGAATTATTAAAGTTTGTAGAATCAAGCATTGTAAGGAATGACCGAAAAGAAGACAGTTTTAACAAACGTGCTGAAAATAAAAATTTAAATGTTTATTTACATGAATTGTAGTTTGTAACAGATTTTATAGGTTAAATTAGTATTTAAACAATTCACTAGACATGATAAATAAAATAATACACAAGTACCTATATTGATTTAACATAACATATAAAATATTTTATGCAGCGTGAATAATATATAAACATAAGTGCTATTTTCGTATTACAAAAAAGAGCAGTCCGAGCTATTTATAATCTAGGCAGTCGCGAGTCTCTACGAAGCGTTTTTAAAGAGGTAAATATACTTACTGTTCCATCTGAATACATATATCAGAATATAATGTTTGTGCGGAAAAATTTAGATAAATATAAAAAACGGAGTGACTTGCACAATGTCAATACAATAAATAAGGACAAACTAGCTATACCAGCCTTTAGAGTTAGCAAAACTAAAAAGTCATTCATGGGAAATTGTACTAGGTTTTATAACAAGCTCCCTATTCATATAACTAAACTACCTGATAATAAGTTTAAGTCACACATTAAACGTGAACTTATGGCTAAGGGTTACTACACTACTAAGGATTACATTGACGATAAAGACATTTGGCGGTCGGCATCTACCTGCACATAGTCCGCTGGAGATCTTATAGCCATATAGACCTGAGTAATCTTTTATGTTACATGAACTATCTATTATTTAAATATTCTACGAATTTCAGAACTGTTGGTTGTGTCTCAAAATGATTAATGTTACTTTTATTTTGTCGTTTTTATTTTCTCTTTCTAATATATTAAACCTAAAATAAATAACTAATTAGACAACCGATCGAGCATATATTGTGTTTGCCTGCTAAATAATTACAGTAAGTGGACCAAAAGTCGTGTATATGCCCCATTGAGTATGTTTCGCCGGAGCGTCTTAACTGGGCCGTGTTGAAACCGGTAGTAGAGACACCCGCTGAGTTTGTTTCGCTGGGTCTTCTCAGTTGGGGCGCATTGGATCCGGTGGTAGCATTAAAGCGCGACCGTCATTATTAACACAAGGTCCGTCATAATAATATCACCTTAATATAGACAGAACCATTGCCAATATGTATTACAAATATTAAACTTAAACTAGATAATTAGACTTAAACTAGATAATTAAACTTAAACATAATCTCTTGACAATAACGTGATAATAATAATAAATAATAAAAATTAAAATAATAATAAAATAAATGTTATTAATGTTTTAATACTATCAATACAATGTGTACCTAAACATTATGTTACTAGAAATAATAATGTATGCAACTATAATACTAAAAACATGTTCTGACTATTTACAAGCGCTTTTTTAAAGTCTACGTGAATAAAAACCTTTTTTATTTTTTATTTATTTATTTATATCATGACCGTTGATAGCGTAGCCGCGGATGGACTACTAGTGAATTTATAATAAAATGTGGCATACCACAGAGAAAAAAATATCGAATTTTTTTTTTTTACATCGTTTGTATTTTGTTTTGCTGACTGTACACTACCTTCACGAAGCGGGTGCAGGACAACGAGAAGCGGTATAACCAAAAAAGCGGTGGATAAGTATGCCGATATTAATTTGGTTTCAAATTCAAAGCGAACCGCAGCGTCAATCTATATGTGTGCGACACGATTGCTCCACCAAGTTATCCAAAAAGATAATTAATTCGCTAAAAAGATCGCTAAAGACTTACGTCACTATAGAAGAATGAAGAAAAATTAAAAAAATACGGGATAAAAACAAAATATCGACAACAAATTATTAACAATAAGAAAATTAAACTAATTAAAAATATCGGAAGAATTTACCGCGTTAAAGATATACTGTGTGGTGACGGCGAAGAATATAATCTCATCCCGTGGAGGCGTAGAAATCGTCCCGAGGGAATACCTACTGGAGAACGGGCAGAAGCGTTTTTCTATGAAAATGCCAAGCGTGGCGATTGTGGCTTATATACCTATTCTTTGGGGAGGCTTTTGTCAAGCAGTGGACGTAATTTGGCTGACATGACGAAGATATTCAACCGAGTGCGAAACAAACATATTACTAGCACTCTTGAAACAAAGTACCTCGGTAAATACTAATGAAAATGATATAAGTAACCTAAAATTTAACGGCATGATATACAAAACGGTTTATTATACAGTACGAAGACGCTTTGGACGGCCACATAATGAAGTCTTAACAGTCTCTAGCCGAAAGTGGAGGAGGCATATTGTCAATTAATTCATAAATAAATGGATTTAAAATTACATTATCTATTTTTATATAAAAATATAATTACGAATCAATCCACTGAAGAAGAACGTTTGCGAATTGGGAAAATAAGAATCACAAAATAATTAAATCCGTAGGTATACAACACCATTTCTGAAACAGTCATCCTTCTAATCAACCGGACCGATTTTGGTAATTTTTTTTTAGTCGATTTACAATAAATCTGCTAAGTCCCACTGCGATCAGATGATTCCCAGTTATATTTATATGTGTGTGGCAGGACGACGTTTGCGACAGCTAGTTATTTATAATTATAATAGGTAAATATTTATTTATACCGATGTGCACCTACCATGATCATAGAAGAAAATGCCTTTGGAATTAATTCCGCCTATGTACAGTCGCTTATACGTGTGTGCTGACCCACTAAATATTAAACGAATTTGAACCTTCTCCATTAACCGTAGGTAAGCGATACATACGACCTTAATGAACTAGAACTACTGGATCAAGATAAACAGATAAGTTATGCCAATTTGATCTTTAATACATTACATTAGGGTAGTAAAACATTTTAATAGTGTTTTGTTATATGAAGCACTTGTTAATTTAAACTTTAACAAGCAGGA
Organism: Pseudoips prasinana; assembly: GCA_951640165.1. Lineage (NCBI taxonomy): Eukaryota > Metazoa > Arthropoda > Insecta > Lepidoptera > Nolidae > Pseudoips > Pseudoips prasinana. Next base: position 30,053,148 of record OX621234.1, read on the forward strand.
TTGTTTGGTTAAGTGGTGGTGACATTGAACTAACTTACCAGTGGTTTATGGTTCAAATCCTGTATCACTTTATAATTTTGTAATATTTACTGATTTTTTGTATTTTTAGTAACTTAGTATATTATATTAAAATAATTTACTAAGTTGACTTTGTCCGCGACAATTTTGAATGATGACCAATGTAACTACTTATTACTTAAGCTTAATCTAAAAAATATAACTTTTAAAACAAATAAGCAATATAAATTCAATAAAACCTAACCTATAAATAACCTTACTAAGAAATAAATGAAAAACTACTTTGCTACTGTTATTTACAAAAAGGACCCGATATCATCACGCAAAAATCAAAGAATACATATCAATTGTCCTTAAGTATAGTCAGTAAGTTAAATAAAGTAAAATAAAATAACTACCCATAAATCCTGAAATATATATTTTAAATTTTTAACTGAAATTCTAAGTACCAATTTTCATGCGTTTAACTTCAAGTCGCAGTTTACATAGAAACTTACGTACCCTACTTTACGCCCTTAGGGGGGGGGGGGGGGATTCTCAAATATTCAGAAATATATATTTTAAATTTTTAACTGAAATGCCAAATAACAATTTTCATGCGTTTAACTTAAAACGTTTCACATTTTTCTTACAAACTTACATCCCCAATTTTACACCCTTGGGGGTGGAATTTTCAAAAACCCTTCTTTAGTGGATGCCTACGTCATAAAAGGTACCTTCTGTCAAAATGTCAAGTCTTTAACTCCAGCCGTTTAGGCTGTGCGTTGATATGTCAGTCAGTATAAACTTACATCACCTACTTTATGCCCTTCGGGGTGGAATTTAAAAAAATCCTGGAATACATATTTTTATTTTTAACTGAAAGGTCAAATACCAATTTTCATGGGTTTAACTTCAAAAAAGTCGCATTTTTCATACAAACTTACATGCCCTATTTTACGCCCTAAGGGGTGGAATTCCCAAAAATACTGAAATATATATTTTTAATTTTTAACTGAAATGCTTAATACCAATTTTCATGCGTTTAACTTAAAAATTGACACATTTTTCATACAAACTTACACCCCCTATTTTACGCTCTTGGGGCTGGAATTTCCAAAAATGCTGAAATATATATTTTTTATTTTTAACTAAAAGGCCAAATACCAATTTTCATGCGTTTAACTTAAAAATTGTCACATTTTCCATACAAACTTACATCCCCTATTTTTCGCCCTTGGGGGTGGAATTTCCAAAAACCCTGAAATACGTAATTTTTTATTTTTATCTGGAAGGCCAAATACCAATTTTTATACCTTAAACTTCAAAAACGGCAAAGTTTCATACTAACTTAGCGCCCCTGTTTTACCCCCTTAGGGGTTGAATTTCGAAAAATCCTTCCTTATTCCTTGTTTACATTATAAAACAAACATTTGTGCAAAATTTCAGCTTTCTAGGTCTAAGGGTTTGGGCTGGGCGTTGATGAGTCAGTCAGTCAGTCAGGACTTGTCTTTTTATTTATATAGATGAACTATATAAATGAAAGCAATAATGATTACGATTATATTCAATATAATCATAGAAAATAATTACATTTCTTATAAAATATACATATAAAGAATCACATAAATAATGCAACTAGTGTTTTATTTTTCAGTTTAACAAATTAAAAATGTGACCAACAAATATGTATTTTTTTAATGCTTGACCATTTGTCTTTCTACTACCCACTTATTAAAAGTTAGGCGAAAATATTATTAATTAACAAATGTAATATTTAAAGAGTGTGTCCGTCTATAATTCTTTACTTTAAAGCAAGTCTAACAAGTTTAATGTCAGATAAATTTTACTAAATAAATTCCAAATTGAAAACAAAACAACATAATATTATCTATAGTGAGATTCTATCTATAGTGAGATTCGAACGTGCATCACGCTTTGCTTAATCCTATACATGAACGACTAGAGCAAAGCTACTTCTTTGTTCCTATTAAAATAAGCTATTAGTTGCAACTTCACCAATATTATAACGATTTATAAACAACCCTACTGCCCAAGTTTTAATGATCAAATTTAGTTTAAAAAAAAAGTTTAAAAACTACCTCAAGTCTGATAAATCCAAACCAATTGAAAATAAACCTTAAAGTTTAAAAGTGAGGGATCAAATTCATTATATCGTAACTAGGGTCAGGTAATAGATATCACCACGGGTACATACATTCCCATTGTACTAAATAAATAATTTTAAGTATTGTTTATTTAATTCTGAAATATTGTTTGTTTTATGCATAATTATATTAATAATAACTGTCCTTTACTAAACTACTGTCACTTATCCGAGATGGAGGCCTGGAGACTTGTAACACAGGTTTTACTTACTACTAGCTCCAGTCTCCACAACATAGGAGTAAGTACATAATATATCACCTAATTGTAGATTAAACGTAGGAAAATGTCTGTGGAGAAAAATAAACGATATTTGTATTGTATTGTATATTCATTATATTTATCTCTATAGATAGGTAAAATTTGTTCATTACGTAGCGTAGTACATAAGAGTCAATCAATACGGAACATGATAGGGTAAATACTCAGACCAATAAAATTTATTGGTCTGAGGGTAAATAAGTATGAAGTTATGAACGCTGTGCATAGAAGAAATTGTACTCGAACGAACGGGTGTGCGTGAGTATGTCCCCCACCCGCCGCCACCTGCCCCCCTCGGACAGCTTCGACTGCAACCATAGTTTTTTTGTTATTTATTTAAATATCGTGCATGAAAATAACACAAAATTACAATGTCGATTGTTAGTACATTTATGATCTTGAATATGACTCGAATGATTGTAATATTTTTTTGAAGCCTTTGTAGCATGAAAAAGCTAAATAACTAAAAATCTTAAAATTCCATGTTCTAATTTGGCACAAATTTAATTACTAGGCATATGTAAGTGATCTGAGAAAGGAAAAAGATATTTCATCAATTGTAATTTTTTTATTGCGCTGTATTTACATACTGACAATATGTCAGCTTGCACTTGACGAAAATGACACAAACTGATTTTGCACACTCCACAGGCTATCCTAGATATGATACCATAATTATTTTAAACTTTAAATTAATTTTGCCAGTTTTAATTTGAATAAAAAGAATTTACCCACGAAAAGTCAAATGACTGAAAATGCAAGGACCAGAATTGACACAAAACGCAAATATAAGCTTAATAGATAGATACGACTGTACCCACAGGCAAAAAATTAGCAACTTTAGAATTTTTGAAACTTATGGCATCAAAATAGCCTAGCGCTATCGGTCCGCGTCCAAATGAGTAGTCGCGTATAAGATTATATCAGCATTCTTTTTTTAAAATCCACGTGCGTAATGCGTAGATAGTACCTATATGGCTGTTTGAACTCAGCTTCATCGAAAGGGGAGCTTTCGTATTTTAACCGACCTGCTGATTAAAACAAATATGTATTAATAAAAAATAATAATAGGTATCTAAAACATTAAAAGTTACAACCCTACAGCTTCAATAGAGTGTAGGTAATTATTTCATCAACTAGGCTGAGTTACCTTACTGTCCATATTTATACTGTACCCCTATAATAATAATAATTTACACGATAAAAATACACAACCTAATGAAAAGCAAGAAGAAATGCAGCATTTTTATTTTTTTAATTTTATTTTATTGGGACATTAAACAGTTACACATTACAGTATAATATAATAAGTGTAAACAAGTAACGTAGTAAACGTGTAACCCACACCAATGTCCACAAAATAATAGGTAAAAAGAAAGTTAATCTTAATCTAAACTCGCGCGAGATTACTAAGGCGTTAAAAGGTAATCTCGATTGTTATTTTAGATGATCAATGGCAAGTTTTTTGAATTTTGAAATAGATAGTGCAAAATTGTCTAAATGTACAAGGTGTGTGTTATATGTCTCAACGAGGCGACGTAGAGGCGCCCGCACTCCGGCGTTAGTTCGGCACCTTGTAGTGTAGAACAGCCGAGGAACACGCGCCTCTCGCCGCTTCACAGATCTAGTTATACAATGTAACACAATTGATTTGTGATGTTAGAACAGTCAATTTTATTATTACATAAACCATACAGCATCAAACATGTAAGAAGTTTCCTTCTGGACTCCAGGCTTAAGATTTTGTATTTTTCAAGAAGCTGCGGATAAGGCAGTTTTGAATGATAGCATCGGTAATGCATAGCACGTAAAAATTTCTTCTGTACTATTTCAAGTCGTTTAATATAAACTTCATAAATAAGACTCCAGATCGGGACTGCGTACTCAAGTTGAGAGCGGATTAAAGCTTTGTATAAAGATAAATACGTGACAGGTCGTTTAAAGTCTTTTGAGGATCGCATGACAAAGCCAAACATTTGATATGCTTTATTTATAATGTTGTCAATATGAAGATTAAGATGCAATTTAGAATCCAGTGTAACACCTAAATCACGGATATAATTGACTTTTTGTAAACTTATGCTATTTAAAGTATAATTATGAGTTATAATGTTTTTATTTTTTGTGTACGTTATTGTTTTACATTTTGGAATGCTAAGCTGAAGTTTATTATGAGAGCAATATTGACAAAGTTTATTTAGATCCTCTTGTAGAAGTAAACAATCACTATAGTTTGTACAAGATTTATATTTTTTTATGTCATCAGCGTATAATAAGAAATGGGAATTTTGAAAACAGTCAGCGATATCATTTATGAACAATATAAAAAGAACGCCAGAAGTAAGAATAATTAAGTCAGATTCTAAGCCGTTGATGACGACTTTCTGAGTTCTGTTGAAAATGTAGGATATAAACCAACGTAATAAATTACCTCGAATGCCGTTGTAAGCAATTTTATCTAAGAGTAATTTGTGGTCCACCTTGTAAAAAGCCTTCTGAAAATCAGTATACACAGCGTCAACTTGAGTTTTAGTATCCATGCATTGAAAAATATAGTTCGTAAACAGCATGAGGTTGGTGGTGGTCGAGCGACGCTTAACAAATCCGTGCTGTTCACGTACAATAAGATGATGGATATTTGGGTATAGCTTGCTGTGCACAAGACTCTCAAAAAGCTTAGCCAAGGCGGACAAAACGGAGGGCGCGATAGGGCGATAGTTTTTAATGTTATTTTTATCGCCACTTTTGTATACTGGGGTGATAAATACACGCTTCCAGATATCAGGAAAAATTCCTTCGCGTAAATTTTATTAAATATAATTTGAAGGGGAAGCAGAATATTTTCAGATACTTTTTTAATAAAAAAAAGGTGGCAAACCATCAGGTCCAGACCCTTTATTTGGATCGAGATTTTTGAGAGCTTTTTGTATAACTTCTGGTGTAAAGTAAATGTCAGAAATGCAGGAGCATTTACTTGAATACGTGCTGGGTGGTTGCCAGAGTGCAGGGTTGAGTGATGAAGGTTCATAAACCCAGGTAAAGAAAGAAGAGAAAAGGTTACATATTTGAGTTGGGTTATTGGATTTTATGTCATCGAGATACATCTTAGCAGGAATATTTGACTTGTTTCTACGCTTCGATACATACGCCCAAAAGGGTTTAGCATTAACTGATATGCTATTTTCAACTGAGGTCATATACCGGTCAAAGCACTTGCAAACCTCCGATTTAAAACGTGTACGGTGGATTGAGAAGGTTTCATAATCCGAGGTATTACCGTATTTTTTCCATTTCACCCAAGCGTTTTCTTTTTCATGGAAAATACGTCTCAGAGCTGGAGTGAACCATGATGGGAAGTTTGAATTCTTTGGGTAAATAAGCGGGATACATAACTTGACAACACTATAGATAGTATCATAAAAGGTAGTAACGGTTTGTTCGGCTGAAAGATCACAAAGTATTAGGTTCCAGTCCATTTTTGATCCTGGTTAATAATGTTGTAGTCAGCTTTGAAAAAGTTATGTTTGGGTTTGCTGGTGGAACCAATGGTATACATGTTTTTGCTTGGCAGTCAACATTCGACAAGAATAAATCCAATATGCGTCCTAAATCGTTTCTTATTACAGTTATTACGTTATATTGGCATGTATTGGAGAGAGATATGAAATTACATAAATAACTACTAAGCGTAGTAGTAGACTGAGGCATAACGTGATTAGGGTTAATATGGTCGACCCAAATCATGCATGGCAAGTTATAGTCTCCTACTACATAGCATGCGTCGGTACTGGCATCGTTTACAATGCTCTGTAACATGTTCAAATGTGTTGTGTAAACATCGTCTTGTGAGTGGGGCGGTATGTAGACCGCGCTTATAACGTTATTCGGACATGATGCGGGCAGTCGCACCAAAACATGTTCCAAGTCAGTATGCACAGGTCGACGCATGTCATATATAGGACGTAATGTACGTAAAACGGCTATCAATACTCCCCCACCATCGCGCTTCCCAGAGGTGTCCCGGTCGCGATCGCATCGAAACACAAGATAACGGTCATCGATGAACTCACTATCCGAGATATTTGATATAAGCCATGTTTCGGTTAATATAATCACATCGTACGAAAAAGACAGGATATTCATGTACAGTGTATGTAACTTAGTACGCAGTCCACGACAGTTCTGGTAGTACACAGTTAAGTTATATTTATCCATTACTTCTGATGTAAATGCAATGCTGGAGTAAATAACAAAGCTGGAAGTCCAGTTCCTTCGGATTATTTAGCGATGACTTATAAACAATACAATAGTAGATAGGATATATGTATGCATATAACATTTTAATATTAAACCCACCCGCCAAATAAGCTGTCGATAGCAATACTATGTATATAGTGTAAAAATGATGAACAGGTACTTGGGAACTTGAAATATTATTAATAATTAGTGAACGTATAGAAAAATAAAAATCTACTGGCAAAATTATATTGTTAATTACTGGGCAGTATGAATATTTTGTAAATTGAGGCTGTATTGAAATCTTAATAATATATCTAGTATGTACGCCACCATTAAATACTATAAGCAACATTTTATAATTCGTATGTACTTTGAACTGAATTTGTAACACAGTAATTATCAAACATGTGGAGGTACCTGGATAACAATTCTCCTGACCATAATAATAATTAATATGGTTACTAGAAAACACATCACAGAGTAGTAAAGTAAACAGAGAGCACAAACAATTTGTAAAATTATTAAAGTTCTCTAAATATGCATAATCCATTGTCGTGTTGGTATTTAAATTTGGTCTTAATAAATAATGTTCAGTATTCGTGGTAAGCAGAAGATAGGTATCAATTCCCAGCCGGTGTGAAAGGTTTGATTTTAGACAAATCTTTGTCCGAACGAATAGTGATGACTGTTTCGGGAACATCTGCTCGAACGTTCTCGAAACAATTTTTTATTCTTCTGTGTTAGGTGTTCGTTTATGTATATTTTTTGTGGCGTCCCATGCATCATCAACTCTTCGGTCGTAATGCCCTTCTTGAGTCGCGCTGCAGCAATGAAATTGTCGCGTATTATTTGGTTAGTAACTTTTACCACTATATTTTTTGGCCGAGTGGTCTTAGAGTTCATTAGGGGAACACGGTGGATTGCGACAATATCCCGAGACGACAGCTTTTCCTTGAGTACATTTGATATACTTTCAGCGATGGACATTAGGTTTTCACCACGTTTTTCGGGCAGATTGTTGATCTCAATGTTACAACGTCTAGCCCTCTGTTCCATAACCTCAAGTTTGCCTTCTAATTCTACAAAACGTTGTTCGTTCTGTTGAGCAGAGCAGAGCTTATTTTCAATCACCAATACACGATCAGCGACGTCCTTTGAGTGTTTTAGAAGGTTATCATATTTTTCACTCACGAATTTGATCGATGTTCTTATATCTTGGAATTCATTGAGAAGAATAGAAAATTTTTCATCTTGCTTCACTAGCCAGTTACTAAACATTGACTTCATTTCCGCTTTAAAATCTGACTGTTGTTCCTTTACGATATGTAACATAGTGAGGTGGTGATGCCGACTTTGTTAGGGAGTCGTCGTCACACATATCACGGGACCGTGGAAGGTCGTCGTTGCTCTGCATAGAAGTCATAATTATACTCTGAACGCACACTACTCTGTACACGGAGACCGGTCCGAGCTGGAACTCACTCAACGTAGATAACTACTACTAATATGTCTTTACGCTCACTTGCAATGACTTTCGCTAGCACGGAATAACAACAAGACAACCGGTTCGCTACGGGGCGCGCGGCATAATAGCAAAGTGGAGTCTGAAGTCTCTACATGGTAGACACCGATCGGATTTGAACCAACAACACGTCAATAAGGTGAAGTCGAACGACTGGTTACAAGGAGGTGAACTGTTTCCAGAGACCGAAGGATTCATGCTTGCAATACAAGACCAAGTCATAGTCACACACAATTATAAAAAAAATATTATAAAAGATCCAGTTCAATCCACCGACACATGCAGACACTGTAATTCAGCATCCGAGACAATACAGCACATAACGGGTGCTTGTAAATCCTTGGTACCAACGGATTACAAGCACCGGCATAATCAAGTGGCCGCAATTATAAGTACATCAACATCTAACTCAACAACACAACTTTATTTAAAAAATACACCGTATTATAAATATAAACCTGACACTGTCCTAGAAAGCCCTACTTGTATAATCTACTGGGACCGAACTATCATAACATTCATAACAGACAAAACTATTCACTATAACAGACCAGACATTACGTATCACAATAAAATTTCCAACACAATTTATCTAATTGATGTAGCTATCCCCAATACTCACAACATCCAGACAACAATTTCGGAAAAACTTGCAAAATACCAGGACCTTGCGATAGAGCTGAAAAGCCAGTGGAGAGCAAATACTGTTCACATGGTACCCATTGTACGAGTAGTTTCCTCTACTGGTATAATACCTAAAATGCTCTCACAAAGCCTTAAAATACTTGATATACCCAAAAACATCATCAGTTTAATACAAAAAGCAACCATTTTAAACACGTGCTGTATCACTAGAAAGTTTTTAACATCTTCCACTATTTCATCATTCACAATTTAACTTGCCATGCTTGACCTTGGTCCGTGTGGCAAGTAATTAACCCCTTACAAAAGAGAGAAAATTATAAAAATACACTAAAATAATAATAATAATATCTAGGGACAATATGGGACAATGTCACACAGATCATCCTAGCCCCAAACTAAGCAATGCTTTTAGTATGGGTACCAGGCGACGATATACATACTTATATAGATAGATAAATACTTATATACATAGAAAACATCCATGACTCAGAAAAAACTATTCATACTCATCATACAAATATTTGCACATACCGGGATTCGAACCCATGAGCACCAGCTTCGTAGGCAGGAGCACTACCAACTAGGCTACGGTGACCTATGTTTCTGTCTTGCGCTGAATCCCCTCTCAAACACCTTGAACTCCAATACCATAGGTATTTTGCACTACAATAACTAATGAATGGACGTGTGGCGCAGCGACTACGACAGTCGCCTCGCCGTTTCGTGTTGTGGGTGGGTGCGCCGGAGAAACTATTTGTGTGACCCATTAATAGTTGTTCTGGTTTGGATGTAATTTGTGTCCGTCTATTATATGTTTGTAGAGTACCCCGCCACACAGTGATGAGATTCCCTAGTGCTAGCAAAAAGTGATGCTAACCCTTCCCCCACCACCCCGATGGGCCCTGTTTAAGTGGTCACCTTACTCACACGCAGAAACACAACATAAACATTATTAATGTTATTATTCAGGAATGTCTTCTGTAAGGTGGAGGTACTTCCCCAGTCAGGCTGGTCTTCGAGCGAATGACCATTGTGCTCTACCTCTTTTTACGTTCGTTTTGACCAATTAATGATACTGGTCAAAACTTAACTCAAAAATCTACAGTCGACGTTACACACAAGAATGATCGCTCCCAGGATACAGCATCCCAGATCTTATGTCCAAAGTGTTATAACTCGCCGAGATGGTGGAAAGGGAGTTATTGACATTGTTAACTTACACAATAATTTAATAAAAATATTGTGATCGTACGTTCACAATACGCAATGCCATTGCACAAAATGATGTCAAACTTACTCCCCTAAATCCACATGACAAAGCTGTGCAAAACAATGAAGAACAGACTGACCGACAGACTAAACTGCGTGACTGGGCCTTAAAGTCTTTACACGGAGGGCACCACCTTGATCTGAGCCAACCACACGTCACGATCAACAAGCGTCGAACGAATGGCTCAAGCAAGGTGAGCTTTTTCCTGAGACTGAAGGGTTCATGAAAGCAATCCAAGACCAAATTATTGAGACCAGTAACTATTGCAAGTATGTTATTAAAGCGCCAGAACGGATAGATGTTTGTAGGAAATGTAACAGTAAAGCAATTGTACAGACAGAGTACAAACATAGACACGATCAAATAGTTAATATAGTACACACCAACATTTAGCACTCAAATACAGATTACTACCTGGCCCAGCACGTCCCACACAGCAGCACACACATACTATATTATGTCCGAGCTATACTTACTGACACGACAATACATTTTAATTGACCAGATATTATTTTAGTAGATAAAATTAGTAAAACCGCCATTATAATAGATAAAGCTGTACCAAACACGCACAATTTACAATCAACCATTTCTGAAAAGCTATCTGAATACACAGAATTGCAGAACGCAGTTTGTAGAATTTGGCGGTTACACAATACTTCAATAGTCCCTATAGTCCTGTCAACGATCAGTGTCATCTGCTGCAGATTAGTACGTAAGTTTCTTCAAAGTTCTGAACGAAATCCGGAAACAGGTGTCGATTATGCTAAGGCCCGTCGCACCATATTGTCCGACAATTAGCCGTGGTATATAGGACCAAAAATAATAATAATGTATTCAATCGACGCAGCTATACTGTTTTAGGGTTAGATTCCTAGGCTGAATTAAAGGACCACATATTGGCAGTTATATATAAAAAAAAACTTGTGTGTACACGCGTTAGAAGTTATACTTCTTAATATACAACTTGAACATAGTTATCAATTTTCATACCACCTAGAACTAACTTCATCCTGTTATTTTTACGATGCGCGCGCACGATGCGCGCGCATCGTAAAAATTCACTGTCATACCAACTAGAACTAACTTCATGCTGTTAAATTTTTTGGTGTCGGTGTGCGCGCGCATCGTAAAAGTTCACTCTCATCATTTTTCTCCATCGCGCCAAAAGAAGTATAACTTCAAAAAACCTTGCAGGTGGGCAGCTTATGATTACTAAATGTGACAGTGAGGTAGTAAATAAAATGTATCTTGCAGACTACTAGTCTTCGTTGTTGAGATCATGTTAAAATACTCCCTTTATCACCGTTTAATAATTGAAAATGTTGTATATTTTAAGAAGGAATTAATAAATTTGAGGTAAAATATACTAAATGATATATCTATATAGCTAATGTATATAATGTATAAGCTAATGATAAATCTGTGTTAATAAATCTTTTGACAAATTTTATTATTCTATTTTCAGCTCCGTGTAAAACTAGCAGCTCTGCCTGAATACAAATTCGACAAACAACAAGGCGCTGTATGCGTACCACCTGATCTATCGGTTGTGTCTGAAGCAAGCGAAACAGAAAGCCTTAACACAACTTTAAAAAACAGACACTATCCACATCCATTCAACACAAGCTAAACAAGGATAAAAAATCACAGAGTGATAGTGAAAGTGTTAAAAAAATCACAAAAAAATAGAGATTGATAAAGTATGTGATGAGTTAGATAAATGTGAGTTAGATAAACCCTCAACGGAAGATAAAAGTCGTGCACCAAGAGGAAAGAATAATTTAGAATCGGAGCTTCCTAAGATGTCTACAATAATTGAAGCGGACGACACTACAATGGAAAAAGTTATAGCACCAAATACAGATAATGATTCTGATTTAAACTTCGAAAATAAAGATAAAGTCAATCCTAAAAATAATTCCGTTCGCGGCAAAACGACTACAGAAACGCCTAAAATTCGTAGAAAACGCAAACTTTTTTCTGCTAAAGATGTTCAAACTGATAAACATGACAGAGTCGACGTCGTGGAAGAAGAAAAGATTTCGCCAGAATCTCAAATAAAAAGGACCCCAAAATCAATAGCCACTTGTTACAGAGACATTGAAAGAGAGAGAAAGAACCGTATTAGAATGCCCCGTTCAAGACGTAATAAGATACCAGAATCATTTCTCTCTCCACGAACCAAAAAAAATAACGATATATTTGATCAAGTAAAGGCTTCAGTGAACTATGAACCAGAAACTGTAGTTTATCAAACATCTGTAAATGGCGAGTATAATTTGTCGAGTGATAGCGACGATGACTTCCAACCTAAAAAAAACCAAACTCTGCAAGCTAGTTCTGCTACTAGCGTTAAATCTATAGACATAAGGCGAGGAAGAGTTGTCAAGCCTAAAATCCAATCGGATAAGTCTACAGATGTAAACAAACCAGTTAAACGCAGAGTGAATAGGAAACCACGTACAAAAAAGAATGTCGGACAGATGGATTTAATTGATGAAAGAATGAGAGAGGCGACGCAAGATTTCAATACGTCTATACTAGTCGAGAAGACAGCTCATCCAGTGGAAGAACTGAAATTGGTGCTAGATGGTGCTCCAGAAATGGAGTTGATAGATGATGACGAAGATATACTTGACGGCAAGCAAAAATCTAAGTCAAAAGCTATTAAGAAAATAGTTGATCCAAAACGACAAAAGCAACCGCTGGAAATAAGATATTTAGATGATAGAACCGAATCTCCTTTACCCGACTTAGTAGTTGAAACCGTATCTAATAATCAAGAAGATCAGGATTTCTCAGCTAATATGGTAGATAAATTGAAAAATATATTTCTGGATGGTCCCGAAATGTACATAAACGCATCTAATACCTCTCAAAATTTCCTGTCGAACGTAGAACGAGACAGTTATAATCTAGACAACGAAGATATGATAGAATGTATTCAAATATGTGAGACGCAGCAAAAAAAAAGAAACTCAAGAAATAAAAAAGCCGTACATGAATCTCTACCTATTGACAAACTGGATATAATTGAGAAGTCTACCCCAAAGCAAAAGACTACACGAGCTAAAACTCATGCTATAAAAACATACCCTGGGAAAAAAACAACTAAAGGTAAATACGTTTCTAAAACAGATAAATCTAGTCACGAAGCATCGTCGAAAGGAATAACTGGTCGTGGTGAATCGACTAAATTTCCACCATCCATACAGTTTATAACAGAGAGGGTAAAACCAAGAAGCTTGGAAAATGAAAACCTAAATCAATCTATAGAAGAATACTTTAACAAGTCGACACAAGAAATACAAACATCTAACAGAAGTTTAGAAAACAAGCCCAAAAGTAATCAAAGTATTAATTCATCTAAATTTCCTGTCGTACGTGTGACAAGAATGACCTCTGACGAGATATCTCGTTGGCTGCCGTCTATTCATAACTCGTCTGATAATGAGTCTTATATTAGTAAACTAGATAGTCAGAATTACTCTAGAAGCGGTGATAATACCGCCATTGCTCAGACTACTCGTGAACGCGATTCCGATACAATGATTGATTTACTTGATATCGACCATGAGTACTCCAATAAATCTCCTCTAGTACCCAATGACAATATTGATTCGGAATTTCATGGATCTCCAAAAGTTACTCGATATAGTACCGATAATGATGATGTACAAGAACTTAAAAGAAAACATTTCGACGAAATCACGCCTCCGAGTATTTTATCAAAGGATATTTCTGAGATAAATGCCATAGAAACAGGTTCTAATGTTTCAAAATCTAGTGCAGATAATGAATCTGGAATTAGAAAGAGGAAGTACACTGAAGAAGATAACAGTAGAAAGAAGTGCAGAGTTTTCTCAGAAGAGAGTATTGCAATTGGTGGAACAGCTTCCAATGTAGCCGATTGGTTTATGAGGAACGAGCTTATGAACAGAAGTAAGTACTATTTTTATTTATCGTATGGGCAGTGACCTAGTGTCAGAGTTGTTCAAGCCGCCCAGTAGGCCTCTGACATGGCTTAACGACTGTTGCCTAATGGCTACAACCTGGGACCGACAGCTTAACGTGCCCTCCGAAGCACGGAGATGCTCAGAAATTAATCCACTTTAGTAGTCACCCATCTCTGGACTGACCGCGAGCCTGGTTGGTTAACCGCTCCAATCGCTTACGGAACGGAGAGAGCATCTAGCTATGAGTGCCTCAGTACTAAATAAACTAATAAAGTTATTATAGCTGTTCGGATTTTGTCCGAATATAACAAGCAAGCTTTGAAATCGTAGGAAAATTAAAACTGTACATTAAATATATTTTTTAAGTATACTACTAGGGCGTGATCAACAAACGATATCGAAGCCAAAAATATAGTTTTTAGATGTTTTTTCTGAATGTATCTATGTCCGGGCTAAACTCAAAAAGTACTGCTTGGATTTACTTCAAATTTGCATGAATATGTTGACCCGATCTCTTAGTAAGAGGTCGGGTCAACGGGGCACAGCAAGTTCAGTCATAAGATTGATAACATACTTTACTTTTAAGTGAGTGAGTATAGAGAGAGAAACTTAATACATTTGTGTACTTGTATTTAGTGTTGTAAATTAATTGATAGAAGACGGGCCTTTTGGCGTGGTTGGCAAATGCTTGCCTTTCACACTGGAGGTCGTGGGTTCGATTCCCACCCAGGACAGATATTTGTGTGCATGAACATGTCTGTTTGTCCCGAGTCTGGGTGTAATTATCTATATAAGTATGTATTTACAAAAGAAAAGTTGTATATGTAGTATATCAGTTATCTGGTTCCCATAGTACAAGTTCTGCCTAGTTTGGGAACAGATGACCGTGAAAGGAAATGAAAAGTCATTTATTCCGTTAAAACATTACATTTCTGTGGAATCGTCATTTTTTTTTACCCTACCGTGCAGTGCATGACTTGGCAGATACTGAGAAACACTGCCAGAAAACTCAGTAGGAATCCTTTTTTAAAATAATTATTTCTTACATAAAATTACATTGTATTTAAATGTGTTAATTTAGAGCGACTCAATCCCAAGCTGTTTTGTCACTTAAATAATCAGAAGTTTTGTAGAAAGCCCTGCTACACAATTTGGCTTTTATAATTCTTTTAAACTTATTCATAGACATTTCTCGGATATCATTGGGAAGTTTGTTATAGAACCTTATACATTGCCCCATAAAAGAGTTACTTACTTTGTGGAGACGGGTGGTATGTAACACAAAGTTATGCTTATATCTAGTATTTATATTATCGTGCCGTGTGTGAATAATGTCCCAGGATATTATTATTATTATGTCTAATTTCTTGCCAAGAACTACAAGTATGTTACAAAAGTACCGCTCTGGTAAAGTATTGGTTGCATTCTTATTACAGCCGAAGCTCCGCCCGAGCTGCACCACCTGATGGAGAATTTTGAGAAGGCTGTCTGCAAGATCAACCAACGCAGAAACCTGGCGTATGTATTATACTATAATAACATTTTGTAAAGTTTTTAAGGCCGATGGGGCAGAAAGGTTCTTGAGTGGCGACCACGTACAGGAAGACGCAGCATGATCTTACAAGGGTCGCGGGAAGCCCCTGGATGCGGGCGGCGCAGGACCGGCCAGTTTGGAGATCCTTGGGGAGGCCTTTGTCCAGCAGTGGATGTCTTTTGGCTGATATGATGAAAGTTCTTTTTCATGCCATGCACAGAATTACGGACGCCAATTTTTGGAAAATCTATAAAGTAATTTCATATTTTCAAAAAGTCCAAATGTGAGATTTTATCGAAATTTACAGGCATGTTGTATAGGTTAAATACTACCGAGGCAACAAACATTTATCTAACAACGTTTACCTTATGTTTATTTTTATTTTATTTATTTTAAAACTTCATGCACATTAAGTACACAGGCGGACTTAATGCCGTAGGCATTATCTACCAGTCTACCTTTGGGTGATGCAGACAAAACTATAGTAGGTGCACTTTAAATTTGGATAAAGGACAAAGCAAGTTAAGAAGACATACAAAACATATTACTTAATAAAAAAGAAAGAATAAGAAGAAACTTCACATAACGGAGAGTACATCCATATAAATATTATATATGAATATATAAAATAAATATATACAGCAATATAAATAAATAAATAATATATATATATAATAACATATACATACAAATATTATTGTGGAGATGATTCTGCCTTAATAGTACTAAGAAAGTACTTACGGATTTTATTTTTAAACGTGTATCGAGTCTTAGCCATTCTGATTTCGAGGGGTAGCGCATTCCAAAGAAGTACAGATTGTACGAAAAACGAAGAATGGAGAAAGTTAGTCCGGTAAGAAGGGCATTGTAAAAGGCGGTTATAGGAAGAACGAAGATTTTTATTATGGTTAGAAGAAAGGTATTGAAAATGGGAAGCTAAGTAAGCAGGAGAAGTAGGAGAGTTAAGAAATGAAAATAGAGTAGTGAGAGCCCTTAGCTTTCTTCGATGCCGAATGGGCATCCAATTTAGTTGATCACGGTAAGTAGACACATGATCATACTTACGGAGATTGAATATAAATCGAATGCAGTTATTCAGAAGACGGTCTAGTTTATTGAGTTGATCTGCATTCAGGTCGAAGTAGCACACATCACTATAGTCAATTATAGGAAAGAGTAAGACCTGCACGAGCGTAACTCTCGTCTCAGATGGCAAGAATTTCCTGAGTCTGTACAGAGAGCGCAGAATTCCGGTTATTTTCTTACTTACGCAGGCAATTTGGTTTTGCCAGCTCAGGGTATCATCCATCAACAAACCAAGATTCTTGACATTCTGGCTGATCGGAATGACAGTGTTGTTGAAAATTATAGGGGGAAGAGTACCGGCATCGACTTTAGACATAGTTCGGGAACTACCCACTAAGATGGCTTGCAACTTTAAGGGATTAACGGTCAGTCCAAACTGGTTGGACCATTCGTTTATGTAATCTAGATCCCTATTAACCTTATCAAACGCTTCCGGTATCTTGTCAACGCTCGTCTGTGCATAAAGTTGCAGGTCATCGGCGTAAAGATGATACGAACAGAGAAAATTCTTTGATAAGAGATTAATAAATATTGAAAATAAAAGGGGAGAAAGGATACCGCCTTGTGGGACGCCATTGTCCAAATCGCACCAGTTTGATAAATTCTCACCGACGCGAACAGACTGTTGACGCCCACGAAGATAGGAAGTAAACCAGACCAGAGATTCGTCAGATACCTTAAGATGGGAGAGGATACATAATAGGACATCGTGACTGACGGTATTAAAGGCATTCGAGAAGTCAACTAAGACCAGAATTGTGACCATAGTGTCCTCCATACCAGCCCTAATATCGCCAGTCACTTTTAGGAGAGCTGTGGTGGTACTATGCCCGGGCCGAAACCCAGATTGATAGGGACTAATGAGGTTATTGGACAGAATAAAATAGGAAAGTTGTTTATGGACAGTGGACTCAAGTACTTTAGATAGGAAAGGGAGAATGGAGATAGGACGGTAGTCAGTGGGAAGTACAGGATTGGAGATTTTAGGAAGTGGGTGGACATAAGCCTTCTGCCATAAGGAAGGGAAAGATCCATGGTCTAAGGAATAGTTGATAATATGGGATATCGCAGGAAGGAGGTGGTTAAGGATTGGTATTAACATACGTCGGCTGATGTTATCACAGCCAACCGCATTGGATTTCATGGAAAGGATGGTCTTTTTGATATCTTCAGAACAAACTGGAACAAAGTGGAAAGGATTAATGTTTGGACGCGTTAGACCATTTACAAAGGCGATAGTTTGACTTTTGGTAAGATGATCCAAAGACGAAGTGGTGGAGAAATGATGATTTAGATCATCTAATCCAATTGATGTAGGAAGGTCTAAATGTCGCGATTTGCCGATACCAAGTGTTCCGAGAAACTTCCAGATACCGGCAGGAGTAGGAGCAGATAAGTTATCATGAATGTGTCGGCGTTTAGCGTCACGTATCATCTTATTGCACCGGTTCCTAGCAACCTTAAACAATCCCCAATGCTCTTCAGACCGATCCCTTTTGTACTTCCGAAAGGCACGGTCTCTACGTCGCATAGCCATTTGAATCCCTTGCGACATCCAAGGTGCAGGTGGGCGCTTGAATTTAACGTTTTTGATAGGTGCATGGATATTGTATAACCTAGTCACAGTCTCGTTAAAGATACTAAGTTTATCGTTTAAATTAGCGGCCTCCATTAACTGCTTCCAGTTGATTTTAGCCGCATCACTAACCAAATTTTCTACATTCATCCGAGCAAAAGAACGCACGCGCAGTACTCTGGGTTTGGGCTTGGGGGGCTTAAGGATATAGGATATGTAAATGAGGTCATGATGGGAAAATCCAGGAGCATCGTGCTGTCCGTGAGAGGAAACCAAGGATGGATTTGAGGTAAGGATGATGTCGAGCCAAGTATCGTCACCAGACGCATTGTGGTGAGTAGCCTGAAGAGGCAAAATATGCAAACTGCATGACTCGACAATGTGTAGGAATTTGCGGGAACGAGGTGAACTAGGAGAAAGGAGATTGGTATTAAAGTCGCCCATAATGATGTGGTGAGCATACTCCGAACCCAGAGATTCAAGAACCAATTCCAAATCAGTGAAGTAGTCGACGGAAGGGGGACAATAAACAGCGCCAATTAAGACCTTGGCTCTTTTGACAGTAACCTCAAGAAATACGAACTCAGCGGATGCTGAGTAATTGCATGAGGAGGTCCTTACAATCTTGAAAGGGAGGTTACTTTTGATATAAATAGCTACTCCACCCCCTCCCTTATCTATTCGGTCATTTCGAACAAGTATGTATCCTGGGAGAGGGTAAGTTGTGGAAAGAAGGTGAGGTTTGAGCCAACTCTCGGAAATCAGAATGGCATGGACATTACAGTCAGTAAATGCATCTAACAGGTCGCTATAGTTACTAGGAACGCTTTGCGCGTTAATATGACATACGTTTAGTAAATTATCGCGAGGACCAATGAACTGTTGTCGAATAAATTCTCCGAGTGTATGATCCAATGAGCGAAAACTGTCACACGCGGATATTATAGATTCGTTTGCAGAATAAAAAGAATCATCATCAGAATAAACAGACATAATATCATAAACAAATAAAATATATAACAAAGAATAAGTAAACTAAATTAAGTGCAAAGTTAACAACTAAAAGTTTAACTCTGCACCACCCGCCAGCGTACAAACACTGATATAAAAATAGATAAATTCTGCGGCTAGACACGGATTTTAATGCTAAATATGTACTAAGTAAAGAAAAAAAAACTTAAAACATAAAGTTAAATCAAAGAATAAAATAGAATATTACTAAAAGAAAATAAAACTGGGCAAATTTTATTTAATTTGTCCGAATGTACATTACTCCCAAGTTTAACTTTTTGTAAGTACTTTCAAAACATACTACAGATACGTCACACTTTTGACATATCTGTCATTGCTGAAGACATTACCTACTTCGTGGTACAATCTAAAATGTATTGTGATTCGTGTTTATGTTTACATATTAAGTAGGTACCAGAGAGTTTGTTAAACCTACCTTAAAATAAGCTAAAATGATAGATGTAAAATTATAAAAACAAAATAGCAAAGTGAAGGAAGTTCACATTGGTAAACAAAGTACATTGTTTATATTACTTAGGCACAAATAACTAGATTGGAAAATCAAGAACAAAAAATAACGGTACGTACATAGTCTAAAGTTGAGTAATTGGAATATATTTAAGATGAGCATGATTAATCAACTAATTGTTGCCTTAATTCTTCAGATTTTCACCGCTGATGCTGCAGGAGGCCCCTCTGGAACTTTCGGGAACTTGGCCGTAAGAGACAGGAACTGTTGGTTCGAGGTGATCTTGTGGCGGCTATTATTGGATGTTTTGACAATAATTACGCAATCTTGCGTCCAAACAGCACACATCCCATAGAATACTCGGGCTTTGTGGAAGACTGCCTGCCTACTTTTTGTAAGGAACTCTTTTACTGAAATTGAAGAACCCTTAAAGCCGGTCTTAGCCCTCCATACTGTTGATTTGGTAGCCATGGTCACAAAACGAACAAGTATTGGCCGTGGGTGATCTTTACCAGGGTTGATTGTGCCAAGCCTATGGCAAACCTCTAAAGATGCTGAAGATATATTGTCTCTAAGACCAAGTTTGTTGTGAATTATATCCAGTATGACTTGGGTGCAATCTTCATTCTCAGCTTCGGTCACTCCAGAAAAAACAAGTGCTTTTCGACGACTCCTGGATTCCAAATCATCAATTTGCAAGGAGCACTCATTAATCTGCTGGCGGAGAAGACTCAGTATGCCAAAAATTTGCTCCTTGAAGGTGCGAAGCTCTTCAGCCACCTTAGCTACTGTATCCTTATTAGAAGAACCTTTGTTTTGGATTTGTACTTGAAGTTCATCAAGCCTCTTTGTAACAGTCTCTTCAATGCTGTTCTGTGTAGCCAAGATTTCAGAATATTTGGACATCTTGTGGTATTAGTATAAGTGATGTGGTAAAAAAAAACAAGTTGTGCAGGTGTTGTGCTGGCAGGTGGTGTAAACTTAAGTAATTAGGTCACATAAGCTGTTACAAACGTAAGTACTATTAAGTTCAATGTGGTTCATAAAAATTTGCTGTAAATATCTTTGTAAAACACTTAAATTTAATTATTATTACACTTGAGAAGTCTTAGATACGTCTGTACTTTTTTTACACCTTCCCTCAAAAAAAAAAAAAAAAAAGCTTATGTTGTTTTATTGTATACGCTATTTTTTTAATGCTGCTTGTTTTCTAGTAGGTTTTCCCTCGGCACGATTTCTACGCCCGCCACGGGATGAGATGAGAGCGTTGTATTGCTATTAATTTATAAATAATTCAGCAGGTTTCTGACAACTCTATTTGAAAACACTCAGCAAGAATTTTCTGCACTGAATGAGAGGCACTTAGAATCGCACAAGACGATAGCGGCAGAAATAATGTTGGAATTTAATAAACTAGCCACCAAGGTCCTTGACAAGAAGCTCACTGACTTGGCTGTGAGGTACGTTGTTTAAATTGTTTATACTATCATATAGCATCTTTATCTTCTACTAGCTGTGGCCCGCGGTTTTACACACGTTAAACTTTATGAATAATAGCCATGTGTTATTCGGATATACAACATGTAACGAAATTAACGCACACCCTCAAAGACCCCAATTAGAATATTATGTTGTAATCATAATACATACACTGAATTTTTAATTTAACATGTATATTATGCATTGTTATTTACTTAATTAGTGTCCTGGAATAAAGTTTACTTTTCTTTATTTTGTATTGAATGATGGAATTTGTATGAATACTAATAAAACTGCGAATTAAAAGTCTTATTATTTTGACTAACGGTCCATTTCAATTTATTTTGACTGTACAGAGTTAATATGATAATAATTTTCGTAGATTTAATTATTTTTGGTATAAACAATTACTTATATCATAAATGATATAAATCGATTCAGTAAACGTTTCTGAACAAACTATTTTCATGATGTACGTTAATTAAGTTACATGTTATATAAGATATAATAGGTCTTTACCTATGAAATTGCCGTTTTGTATGAAAAAATTTAAACGAATTTTTTTCATGAATTTTTTTATTTGTATTAATCGAAGTAATCACCCATGCAATCAATGCATCTTTGCCATCGCAGTGGCAGTTTATTGATGCCCTTCTTAAAGAAATCAGCTGGACGGGAGGCAACAAATTCTTCAAAGGCATTTTGTACTGCCTCTCGGGTATTGAATTTTTTTCCCGCCAAGAAGTTATCCAAATTCTGGAAAAAGTAGTAGTCTGTAGGCGCAAGGTCTGGTGAGTAGGGCGGATGACGGAGAGCTTCCAACCCCAGTTCTTGCAACTTGGAGACCGTCTGCTGTGCAGTATGAGGTCGCGCGTTGTCGTGCAGGAGCAGCGGAGACGAGCGATTGACCAATGCTGGTTGGAGATGCGCCAGCTTCTCCATCATTGTGCTCAGTTCTTCACAGTACACATCTGCAGTAATGCTCACCCCGTTTGGTAAGAAGCTGTGATGAATCACACCGGCGCTAGACCACCAAACAGTGACCATCACTTTTCTAGGGGTAAGTTTTCGTTTAGGGCATTGTTTAGGTGCTGAACCAGGATCCAACCAACTTGCTGAGCGCTTGCGGTTATCAAACAGAATCCATTTTTCATCGCAGGTAACAATGCGGTTCAAAATTCCTTCATTTGTGTGTCTGTTGAGCAGTGCAAGGCACGTCTCGACGCGTACTTCGCGCTGGCGATCATTGAGTTCGTGGGGCACCCATTTGTCAAGCTTTTTTACCTTGCCAATTTGACGCAAATGGACCAATATTGTTTTGACGCTAACGTCGAAAGCTGCTGCTAATTCAGCCGTAGATTGTGTATCATCAGCTTCCACAACCGCCTTTAATTCGTCATTGTCGACCAAAGTCTTCGGACGACCGCGAGGTTCATTTTTCAGGTCGAAATTTCCAGAACGGAAGCGAGCAAACCAATAACAGGTGGTGCGTTGGTTTGTAGTGTTAGCTCCGTAAACGTCGTTGATGTTGCGTGCCGCTTAATTAATAATTACTCGAATTTTTAACGTATCCATGATGACGAAAAAGATTGAAATGCGATGAAAATGTAACACTAATCAATAAAGAAATGACTACTTTTGGAAAAAAGAATCCATGTTTTTAAAATAAAATTAATTTGAAATTAGAATTCTTAGCCAAACAAAAATTATTTTGATTTGAAATGGCCAGTACTGCAGAACGGCAATTTCATAGGTAAAGACCTAATATTAAATGGCTTTGTGGTTAATTTATGTGGGTGCGAGGTGAGGGTTATACCAGCAAAATCCCTCTACAACCTATTAAAAGACTTAGGATTGTCAAGAAATTCCGTAAGTTCTATATTAGAACGAGCGGTATTATTAGGATCATTCCAAATTTGGTGATGAAGAGGTGGGAAACACTGAGAGACAGAGAAGGTGAGCGTTGATGCATCACAGGGGGCAAGAAGATGGAAGAAGACGATGAATCCATGGAATGCTAAGAATTTCATCAAAATTCGTTCGGTAGTTTTGACTTGTAAAAGTAACATACATCTATACGTATACGTATTTATAATATTAGTAGGGTGTCAACATGATGATGAAACATTTTATAATTCAATAATGTTGTTAGTCTTTAGGTGACATTTGGAAATAGAAGAGAAAAATGCTCTAAGCAGCATTCGTTTATTATTAAGACTTTGGAGGATGGGCACGGCAGTGAGATTGAGGCCATAGTGGTCCTGAACAACAAGACGCGCGAGCCTGACTGGAAGCTTAAATTTGTAATTTCCCAGTTTTGACTTTATATTTACCATTGATATTGCGAAGTGTTGTAAGCTAATACTTGTAATTTGTATAAATTTAAATGTAACTAATTTCATATATTTCTTTAGATCAGAAGAATTGACCAAACTGTTTATGAAGCGCCTAAAAGAGCGCGCTTTGCAGCTGATGCGGGAGGAGCATCTGCGGACGCAGGGGGACTTGTGAACTCGTTGATTAAGTAGTAACGGTAAAAGGGGGTGAATAGCAATACAGACAGTATCCATACCATTCACCCCCCCCCCCCCCCCCCCTGTGTTACTAATCACCCCGTTTTACTGTATTTTCTGCTAGTTTGAATGTAGGTAGTCGACATCTTAAAGGTTCTGACTCAACACAAGAACAGAATTGTCAGTACATGTCTACACAATTAGTCTTATATCTAAAGATACTATGTTGGTTTTCGGCGGAAGCAAACCAACCATATAGGTACTTGTTATTATTACTTAAGAAATGTATTTATATTAATAGCTTAAGGTGTCCGAGTGGCTAAATTCGCGTAGCTTTGACCAGGAACAAAACCTTAGGTTATTCTAGACCAGCCATACTCAAACTTTTTTTATAGAGGCCACAAACGTTACAGACATGTTGTCGAGGGCCGCAATCAGTAATTATTTAGATTTTAATTAAAACGTAATTTCATTAAACGATGTAGTTTATTAATGAAAATAAAGTAACTTCTTATGGGTCAATAACAAAGCCCGGCAAGCTGCAGATTGAGTATAGCGGTTCTAGGGCATTGTCTTATTACTCATACAGACTTTATAACATACATAAAGCAATTTTGTCGGTTTTGAGGGTTTTATGGTTTGTAGAACTCTTTAATAGACGAGTGCATTACATATGATCGTAATTTTACAGACGTCAGCACATCCAGCTACTTCATTCTGTCAAATTTCTTTTATAGCTTTTTAACTTTATCACAAAAGCATAAGGTTCATTTTCAGTTGGAGAAATTTGACAATTAGGGGTAGCTTGATGTGCTGGCGTCTGTACATGTATCCAAAAGTTATATGGATGTATGCAGAAGTTTGTTTGTTACCATAAAACGGGGTGATTAGAAACATCGGGGGTGAATAGTAACAATATATAACCTTTTTTTACACCGTCCCTATTCATCCCGCTGTTTCTATATACCCCGTTTTATTGTATCTAATTGCACCTCAATGCCTATGAAGCTTTGCACATTTCCACAAGTTAATAATATCTGAATAATACCTATACATATAATGAAGATGGTGGGCTAATAGATAATATTATTTTTAAGTTTTTATGTCTATCAATCTGAATGTTAAGCTAATGGTTATGTTTATTAAATATTTATTTATGTTAATTTATGAAGTTTCAATATGTGTAGTAATATTTGTTTCATTTAGAGATCTAACTCAGTTGGAACCCAAGCTTAAGTTCAAACTTGGAGAGATATTAAAATTGATTGGGCAGTGGGCTTTTTGATCTTGAGTACGGATCCGGATCTGAGTTTCATATCTCTAAACCTACTATGATTTATATGTTCATGTTCAGTAATGCATTTTCAGTTGTAATATTCGAATAAATAATTTCATATTTAACTTTGCTTTTTTGTTTATGTCCACTTATGCGTGATAAGTTGAAGCTGCGGCAGGTATTTACCATCAACATGGCTTGCTTAGTTGAGTGAACCACCGCTACAGTTTTTATGAAGCTTCTACTATGCGAAGACCATGAAATAAAATGATATGTTAGCCAATGTAATGAAATTTTATTCTCTAGCTTTGATGATTTGCAGATTTCGTACCTAAAGGGCATAACTGGGTCTGTCTGTCACCAGGTTATACCAGATGTATAAATTATAAAAAAATAATGAAAATGGTTTCTTCCCAACAAGCACAGATAATCCATAACTTGGTTTACATCTAAAATGATATAACTAATTGCGTTTAGTTTACATAATACTTATGAAGCATGCAACATTATACCTAAGTACTAGCTAGGAAAGGCGTCTACCTCAGCAAATGTTACAGTAAATTGTAATTATTACTGTAACGCTGATCTTCAGATGTTGTTTAAAAAATTACTTTTAATTAAATTGCAAAATTATCATGCGTACCGACCTGTAGTAGCGTTTGGTTGCGACTCTAACCAAAGACCTCCGTACATCAAGCGTGATTCCAGCCCCGAATCACCCCCCCCCCCCCCCACTTTCACCACAAAATACACATTTTACATTCATATCAGCCAGTACGTTCATTTCTGTCGCCACGCCATTCTTCGGTGGGCACGTTAAGCTTTCGGTCCCGGTTCTAAGTGTTAAACAATGAGGGTGACCAACACATGCGAATATTGCACTAAAAGCTACTTAACAATAAAGATTAAATTACGTACATTAGATTAGTATTTATTTCACGTAAATCAATGCAGTATTACGGAAGTTATGACTGAGAAGTTTTGAGCACTTTTAAATTTCCAAGATATCGCGCGCTCTACGCGTGACGTCAGCTATCGGCTCGGTGCCAACCGCTCCGTGCGCTTGTGCCCCGCGCTATATGAAATATGGAAGTGAAGACGCGCGCGCTGTACTTTATTATTACTATATTAGCTAGTACTTTATTAGCTTTATTTATTAATTTGTTATTATTGTATTACACCAACCTGTTAAATACCCTGTGAGTTACATTATATCTGCACCCTGGAAGAGGGCTACATGGGAGGAAGATTTCCTTACACGACTGACAAACTTTGATTGACTTTAGCATGCGGCGTCAAGAATCCAAAGTTTCCTAATCTACCAATAATGCTCTCGACTCAGTTACTTACTTATTTTTTTGTTTTCAGTACCTTTTTTATTAAATCTAATAAAGAACTAAATAAACTAATATAAATAAAAATATAAGTAGGTACATTTTTATATTTATATATAATTCCAAATTTTAATGCCTTTATAGACGACCAAAATAAGACCAAACGGCAGAGAATAAACTTACTCAGTGTAAATCTTCAAAAGTGTTAACGATATGTCTAGTATTTAGGATAAAATTAGGGCCGCTACTATTATATTTCTAGCAAAATGTTTGTAAAATTTTGTACACCATCTCCAAGTCCAACTTACGTACTGTTATACCCTAGCATTGCACCCCTATTTGCCTACACAGTGTTAGAGTTCGTATACTCATTGGTGTGAAGCTATGGTTAGAGCTGGCCGGTTGCCAACACCAAAATTGTAACTTGTCAGTATGTTTTCAAATAAAACAATTGATATTTTTCATTGACTGAATAAACAATAATATCTTACGAATTTTACCTTTTATTCATAATAATCGGTAGCAAACGTTATAAAACGTTAACACACAGCACAATCACCGCTAACTTAGCATTTCTCTGTCCTAGTCCCTCACTCGCCCATCCTCACACCTGAGTCGCTCTCCATCCTCCATCGCGTAAAGGCTGCTAAAAGATCTCGTGTCAAATTCTCTGATATTCAATAAAACTAATTAAATCAATTAAATTTCTTTTTTTAAAAAGGGATTATTTAAATCCCGTATAACATTGGTGGCAGCTGAAAGGGATCAGTAAAGATTCCCCGGTACGTCTTCGAAAAGTGAACCATAGTGTAAAAGTGCACAAATCTCTCCAGTGTCCAGTGTTTGTTGACTGTATCCTCACTGTGTCTATACTATAAACAAGACCAAACTCGCCTACGAGTGACTCGACTACTAATCACCATAAGCAGAACTGCGTATTACTTCTGCGCGACTCGCCGAGCTCCATTGTGCAGTAAGAGACTCCTGTCACCCCCAAGGTTGTGACCCGTCCAGCACCGAACTCCACTACTTGGCCCCAGACCTTCACATTAAGGTCATTCGCCGGGTACCTACAGCGTCGCCGCGTGAAGATGCGCGTTATCGCAGCCGCCTACGCGTTTTATTTCCTGTGAGTCTTTGGTCATTGTTATCGTACTTAATTATAATTCATTGGTTTAGAGATCCTTAGGGTATTATAGTAAACCGTATATTATTTTTATTTGTTTAGAAATATTATGTCAGTTGCTATTGTAGACGATAGCAAAAGCTCACTGAATAATCCCAAAGCGTCCATCATGCCGAAAGCTCAACCAGAACCTGAGAATGTAGACCTTAACATTCTGTTGAAATTTATAAAACCGTATGATGGTCGCAGAGAAACCCTAAATTCATTTATCACTAATTGTAGCAACGCCTACGACCTGGCTGACGAAAGCCAAAAGCCTATTTTGTTCAAGTTTATATTATGTCAATTACAAGGTAAGGCCGAAATCGCCTGTTCTATTAAGGAGTTCCAAACGTGGGAACAACTTAAGGAATTTTTAAAGACCCAATTTGCTGAACGTAAGCATTATGCTCATCTCTTAACGGATCTACAGGAAAGTAAACAAAATCCGCAAGAGAATGTTAACGAATTTTCATTGCGAGTGGAAACCTGCCTCTCAAAATTACTTACCGAAGTCACCTTATCCAATACCAGGGTCAAAGAACTTTCTGGCCGCACCGCAGCCATGGAGGATTTAGCCCTCCATCATTTCCTCATAGGACTCCACCCGCGAATTTCCAACATGGTGAGATGCAGGTCGCCAAAAACGCTAAATGAAGCTATCAATCTTGCTATATCCGAAGAAAGAATTCAACAAAGCCTATACAAGCGACCACAAAATGATAAAATACCTACAAAATACAAAACTCAAGGCCAAACTTCAAGGCCAAATTATCAAGTTCCACGCGTACATTCCAGTACTCCTAACAAACCTAGTACATTATTCTGTAGATACTGCAAAAATCCAGGTCACGAAATCCAAGATTGTCGGAAACGTGAATACAATAATAATCAATTGCGGCAGAGTAACCAGCAGCAACCTTCTAGTTCGGGCTATAAGCCTCGTGTCCACTATATATCGGATACTCAAAATGACGATGAACATCCGGACGCAGACGCAACCGAATGTGTTGAACCTAATTCCATAAACGACTATGACTCAAAAAACGAGTAGTCGTCTCGTCCCAGTGTCGTACGGGACACGTCGTAATGAAAACCGACACTTCAATTCCTATTTCTATTTCTAAATCGACCCCGTTACATGGAGGTCACAAATCAATACCAATTCCTATTTCTAATTCTAAATCGACCCCGTTACATGGAGGTCATAAATCAATACCAATTCCTATTTCTAATTCTAAATCGACCCCGTTACATGGAGGTCACAAATCAATACCAATTCCTATTTCTATTCCTAAATCGACCCCACTACATGGAGGTCACAAATCGATTCCAATTCCTATTTCTAAATCGACCCCGCAACGTACAGGTCAAATTCAAAACCTAACTACCAAATCCAATTCCTCTCAGACCAGAGTGTTTGAAATCACGAATAATCCTGCAATAATGCTATTGCCTCATGTCCTTGTCGACTCCACCGTGTCGGACACACCACTGTCCTTATTGGTTGACTCAGGATCTTCGGTGTGTCTTCTGAAATACTCATCTATAAGTAAGCATCCCAAACTCACAAAAGAATCAATTCAACTGAAAGGCATTGACTCCTTAGAAGAATCCATCCAAACCCGTGGACATTTCCAATTAAAACTATTATTCCCCAAATCGAGCATTTCACACAAATTCCACGTAATAGACCAAATACATTTACCTTACGATGGCATTATAGGTTCTGACCTACTCAATGCCTATAATTGTAGTATAAACTACAACAACAACGTGCTACATTTTGCTAAATCACACATTAAACTGTACTTCCATGATCCCGCATATATAATCCCCGCTAGGACGGAAACCGTGATCGAGTGTTCAGTTTTAAACCCCGAAATAAAAGAAGGGTTAGTTCTCGATCAAAAGTTATCCGATAATTTACTAGTTGCGAACTGTCTCGTTCGTGTCAAGGAAAACAATCGAATAAATTTATCCGTAGTAAATATCTCTGAGGAACCAATAAGGTTAACCTCAAATCTTAATTTAAATCTCAGTCCTATTGACCCCACAGAATTTAATAAATCTAGTAATCTCGTAAACCATATCAACGTGTCTGCCGATAGTTTTAAACGTACAGACGAGGTATTAAAACAATTAAGACTGTCACATCTAAACAAAGAAGAAAGAGAAGCTGTTCTACAATTATGTTCAAACTATTCCGATATCTTCCACCTTCCTGGTGAAAATTTAACGTGCACAAATGCTATAGAGCACGAAATTAAAACCACAACAGATGTCCCCATACATACCAAATCTTATCGATTCCCGGAAGTACATAAAGCCGAAGTCCGAGATCAAATCAATAAGATGCTTCAACAAAATATAATTGAACCTTCCAGTTCCCCTTGGTCCTCACCCATATGGGTAGTCCCTAAAAAACTAGATGCCTCAAATGTTCGTAAATGGCGAGTTGTGATTGATTACAGGAAACTCAATGATGTCACAATCGGTGACACTTACCCTCTTCCACAAATCACTGAAATCCTTGACCAGCTGGGTAACAGCAAATACTTCTCCACCTTGGACCTGGCATCAGGATTCCATCAAATTCCTCTAAAAGAATCAGACAAACCGAAAACCAGCTTCACTGTTCCTGAGGGAAAGTACCAGTTTTTGAGGATGCCATTCGGAAGTAAGAACGCGCCATCTACATTTCAAAGATTAATGAATTGCACCCTTTCTGGCCTTCAGGGCATTCGATGCTTCGTATATCTTGATGACATAATATGTTATTCCCACGATCTTAATTCCCATATTACCAACCTAGAACTCATCTTCCAAAGACTTCGGGATAATAACCTGAAACTACAGCCCGATAAATGCGAATTCCTACGTCATGAAGTCTGTTATCTTGGTCATGTAATAACAGAACATGGTGTCGAACCAAATCCTGAAAAGATTAAGGCAGTCACTGAATTTCCAATTCCAAAATCTCCTAAAGACATAAAATCCTTCCTTGGCCTAGTTTCTTACTATCGTCGTTTCATACCTGATTTTTCAAAAACAGCGAAACCATTGACCAGTCTGTTAAAAAAGGACACTCCGTTTGTTTGGGAAAACCAACAACAACTCGCTCTAGATACCCTGAAACATAATTTAACATCTGCTCCACTTCTTATCTATCTAGATTTCTCCAAACCCTTTATACTTACTTGCGATGCATCTAACTATGCCGTAGGCGCGGTTATATCACAGGGTCCGTTTGGCAAAGACCAACCTATAGCTTTTGCGTCGCGTACACTTAATAAAAGTGAGATAAATTATAGTACAACTGAAAAAGAGCTGTTAGCTATCCTATACGGATGTAAAACATTCCGTCCCTATCTTTATGGGCACAAATTTAAAATTATCACGGATCATAGACCCTTGAAATGGTTATTTAACCATAAGGACCCTAGTAGTAAACTACAACGCTGGCGATTAAAGCTAGAGGAGTATGAATACGAAATTGTTTATCGTAATGGTAAACAAAACTCTGCAGCCGATGCACTTTCTAGGTATCCTGTAAATCCTATTTATCCTAATACTAACCTTGATAATGAAGTTCCACTGCAACCATCACAGCCTTCTAGCACCCCTGACGAATCTCCTACTGATCTACAAAGTATGTTAGTATCCCCACCATCCAACCTTGATCATGGGCTCATAAACCCTGAAATCGAAAATGAAGTAATGGATTACCTTACCTCTATAAATAATGATCTAGGTCCCGAACCGGAACCTCAGCCTTCAACCAGTAGGCACGTCCCTGAAACCTTACCTGTTACTTACCCTAATCCAGAACCCTCTCCTGAGATACCTGAAAACTTACCTTTGCCCGACGAAACCTATAAGTCATTCCTTAAGTCTACCGCTGAATCACATAACACTATCATTATAGAACACAACCAAACTCTCCTTAAGGGATCACAAAAATTAGTAATAATTCCTACCTCTATAGACATGGACGAGTCCGTGCCTTACGTCGAAGAAGTTCTAAGTAACTGCCCAAGCCCCGAGCGTGAAGAGTTTCTGAAATTAGAAAGATCGTTATTTACATTTTTACCTTTAAGTATTGAAAACAAAACTTACCTTTTCCTTTTCACGAAAGTACATCATTTTGATGACTATTCATATCCCGATATATTTAAATCCTTAAAATATGTACGCGATCACATAATTATGTCGTATCCAACCCTAAATGAGATAAGCACGTCTGATTTTAAAAACCCTTTTGATAAACACTCTTTTGTTAAAATATATAATATGTTGAGTTATCTATTCGATGGTATCAATATAACAATCCATATCTATCATAATTATATCATATATCCTTCTTTAAGCGAAATCCAAACAATTTTAAAAGAAAATCATGATATTCCCATAGCGGGCCATTTAGGTTCAACAAGGATGCTGAATCGCATTAAAGAAAGGTTTTATTGGAAAAATATGCGCAGCGACATCGAAAGTTATGTTAAAAAGTGTAAATTATGTCAAACCAACAAAGCCCTGCGTAAAATAAATAGAGCCCCTATGGTTATCACATCCACTTCGACGTCGCCATTCGAGAGATTATCTCTCGATATCGTAGGACCACTACCAGAGTCCGGCACTGCCAAATTAAAATACATACTCACAATGCAAGATGATTTAACCAAATTCTCGTTAGCATATCCCATTCGCAGCACTACTGCCGAAGAGACCAGTGAATGTCTCCTTCACTTTATATCTTTATTTGGAATCCCAAAATATATTCTTACCGATCAGGGAACAAACTTTACAGCAGAACTCTTTAAAAAGACTTGTGAATTCTTAAAAATAAAACAGCTGTGGTGCTCGCCTTACCACCCACAGACACAAGGCGCCTAAGAACGATCTCACTCTACTCTCAAGGAGTACCTAAAATCATACGTCAACGATAATCAGGATAACTGGCCCCGCTATGTGTTCACTTCTATGTTAGCATATAATACCGCAGTGCACTCAACCACACACTACACTCCTTACGAATTATTATTCGGACACAAACCTTATATTCCCGACTCAGTTTACGATATCTCTAGCTCTACATACCCCGAGTATGTAAAAATGCTACAACACCGTATGAAATACGCGCGTGATAGGGCATTAGAATTTATTCGTAAATCAAAAGAAACATCTAAGACTTGTTATGAGTCTCATACTCGTTCCGCATCATATAAAGTTGGTGATTATGTCCTGCTAAAAAATCACCTTAGGTTGCGTAAGGCCTTATCTCCCATGTGGAAGGGCCCGTACAAGGTTGTTAAGGTGCACGGTAATCACACCGTAACACTATTAATAAACAGGCGTCATGTGAAACACCACTTTGACGAGATTAAAATTGCAACACTTATGCCCGGTTCCTTTATTTTACGATCCGTCATTGGACCAACGTTACCATCCGTAATTCAGCTACCGATACCGATGCAAAACTAGTGTTCCACAATGCCCTACCTGCGACGAACATCCGTAGTTTAAACCACCTACGACTCGTTCCGCGATGAACCTCTCGCTCCTCTTCACGATTAGTTATAACAAAACGTCGTACGTCAATTATGCGACTAAAATCATTTATTATTCTGTAATATTATGTGAGTAATAGTACAAATTACTGTACTTATAGTTACAGTAATAATTTAATTTTCGTTTTAGGTTTAAAATATTTATAAATCATTACTATTGAAAATTTGATGTTACGAGTGCATGGTGTGAACAAAACGCGTAACAGGAAAGCGCATGGCGCATGCGTCTGTCGTCTGACGTCTGTCCAAGAGTATTTCATGGTTTCTAAATAAGTTTTTAAATTGAGTATTTAATCTAAGGTTTGTGGTTATGAAATCTTAGAAGATAGAAAAATAATCAACCCTTTCTAACGGAAAACAAAGCCATGAATTCTCTATCAGTTTCAGAGCTAGACATCACGGAAATCTCCTCAAACACTATGTTAACTACCAAAATAAAATACAAACGACTGGTAAACCGACCGAATTCGACTAGTAATCAAAGCAGTAACGCCTCGTTATTTTGACAGTTCCGTGACAGTAGAAAATATTTATAGGAACACTTTCGAACGCATCTCCATACAATAAGCTTACTAACGTCCTCCCATCCGTTAGTAACCAGACGTCGGTTATTTGGATAACGACTAGTATTTTATAGGAACGGTTTTGCGTTACGCCTGGTAGAAATTCTAACTATTCGTAGTAGAAACGATTCGTTTTTGGAATATAGGAACCGGGCGTTAATCCATCTTAATATTGTTACTATGATACATATACGTATTTATATCTTTTTTCATTTATTTATTTCAGTTTCATCGTTGGAGTAAACTCTGACTTTATTGAACCGATTCAGACTGGATCCGGATTATATTCGGAGTTTGTAGGAAAAATGAAAATTAGAGACGGGAATTTAAATGTATTAATTCCCATAGATATTTCGTATATACAGCCTCATATAAATAATCTTAATATAGTTTTAGGTAGTTATAAGTTTTTATGTAGGCAGTCAGAAACCATAGATCCATCCGAATGTTCCAACACTATAGAACCGCTATCCATGAGATACCAAGACTTAGTAAAAGAATTTGAATCCATATCCCATTTAATTGATAATAAACATAAACGGTCCGCTTGGATAGGCATTGGTGGTTCAATCCTAAAAACCATTTTTGGAACTTTAAGCGAAGAGGACGCCATAAAATACGATGAAGTTTTAACTTCTGTAAACGAGAACGAGAGAAAACTAGCTTCGCTTATTAAGGAAAATATTTTACTGACATCATCAACTTTAGTTAGCTATAACCAAACAATACACAAAATTCGAATTAACGAAGATATTTTAAACTCTGCTATCGACGAGCTCTCTGTAAACATCAAAAATATAAGCAATGTTTCTAATGAGTTACTTATTAAAAATAAATTAAACAATATTCTAATCCGCCTCGAAACCTCTCTACTTACATTATCATTTCAATTAGAAGATATAACAACCGCTGTGTTGCTAAGTAGCAGAAACATCATTACACCCATCTATAATAACACCAATAGAACTATACCGAGAACTCGCCGATAACCACTTGCACCTCCACGCAGGTGTTAGCCTACCTGTAAGTTTAGAATTAAGTAAAATGTATATTATTTTAAGTATGTCGCATGTAATTTCTTACTTTTATAATAATAAGATTGTGTTTGTGTTAAAAATACCGCTGGTTAATCCGGAAGAGTATTTCGTATACCGTAACTTACCCTTACCTATTCCGCATGACACCCTGAAGCCTAATACGTATAGTGTAATCATA
Source organism: Pseudoips prasinana (assembly GCA_951640165.1). NCBI lineage: Eukaryota > Metazoa > Arthropoda > Insecta > Lepidoptera > Nolidae > Pseudoips > Pseudoips prasinana. The sequence goes on from OX621234.1 coordinate 30,087,998, forward strand.
CCTAGCAGTAATTTTATAGCAATGACCAAAGACAAAACACGCTATTGTACATTAAACGACCTAGATAAGTGTGAAAGTGGCAACCCTGAGAACTACATTTGTGACATCCCTAATGTGTTATCATCAGCGGAGAATCCAAACTGTGAAAGTGAACTTATCACACGTGTAGTTACATCCTTACCGAAACAATGTGAAACTAAATCTTTATTCGGAAATATAAACATTTGGACTGTTCTAAATCAAAATAAGTGGATTTATGTACAATCGGAAACTACAAAATTAACAATAGAATGTGGAAATAAAATGTATAATAAAAACATCCTCGGTACCGGTATACTTACCTTAACTAATCATTGTTTAGCCTATAGTAGAAATATGAAGTTTGTACCAAAATGAGATAACAACAGTAACATAAGTCTCTCTTTAGTTAACAGAGACTTTAATATCATAAACGAATCATGTTGTAATATTGATAAGATAAGTAATGTGTCCCCTGTTAAGTTAAATAATATAAATTTAGAAAATCTCGGCTCGAATGAAAAGCTAATAAATAATCTAATAAACAATGCAGACGAAATTTTAAATAACCAATCGTTCATAAGCAAACACGGGACCCATTATGCTATAAATACCGTATCTTTTATTTTAATTTTAATTCTTTTATTTTCTTTATATAAATTGTACGTTAAATATTATGTCAAATCTGGCCGCAGTCTCAGAATAAACATCGAATCGCAAACCTCCCGTAGACCTTCAGTTTCCCAATCTGCACACACTACTGTCCTCGACTTAGAGTTACATAAACTTCGGAACATCAACCCCGAAGTTTAGTCTCCCCGGGGAGGTGTTATACCCTAGCATTGCACCCCTATTTGCCTACACAGCACAATCACCGCTAACTTAGCATTTCTCTGTCCTAGTCCCTCACTCGCCCATCCTCACACCTGAGTCGCTCTCCATCCTCCATCGCGTAAAGGCTGCTAAAAGATCTCGTGTCAAATTCTCTGATATTCAATAAAACTAATTAAATCAATTAAATATCTTTTTTTAAAAAGGGATTATTTAAATCCCGTATAACAGTACGCAGGTAAGTACTATACCTACTCAGCGGCACGCTAACAGCTGTAGATTAATACCACTGTCATTCTTAACGGTTTTTTTTTCAAAGACAATAATAATACTATAATAATAATAATAATAATAATAATATAATATATGGGGACAATGTCACACAGATCATCCTAGCCCCAAACTAAGCAAAGCTTGTACTATGGGTACCAGGCGATAATACTTTACAAACATATAATATACGGACACAAATTACATCCAGACTCTGAACAACTATTTACGGGTTACACAAATAGTTGTCCGGTGCGGGAATCAAACCTCGGACACACAGCGGCGATTGTCTTAGCCGCTGCGCCACACTTGCAGTAAATTTTACTTCACTTATATTCAACATACCTATTTTTGCTTATTGAGTATTAGTGGTTAAAGTCAAAGGTAGATATAGTGATTGTATACCTAACTTGACTAGAACATCACGACCAAGTAATTTACGTAACTTGCCACATCTGAAAACATTCGTAATACCTGAATATACTAATGTATACGGTGAGAGAACATCTAAATATATTTTACCTAAAATTTTAAACAGGATACCTAAACATGTAATTAATAAGCTTTTTAACAAGAACAGTAGACAAATACGTAACATTCTGAAGAGACATTGCTTAAATACCCGACAATTTATGTAATTAATCATCATTATATTTTGAAATACCTTGTATAGCAACTCCTTAACTAAACAATCTATTTAGTTTTAGATTAAGTTAAGAATTGTCATAAATAATTGTAAGTTTTTTAATGCAATAAACAGATAATTTATTTATTTATTTTTTTAGATAATAATAACGAAATATTGTATAAGTAGGTAAAATATTTCGTGGTTATTATATATTTTTTCCAAATATCCCATGTTTAATCTAGGTCAGTATTAGGTTAGATAACATTCACCTATTCTCATTAAAAGAATACGACATGGTTGGTTTATATGTTTATTAAAACATCCTGATGTCAAGGTTCCTGATAGATAATAACAAAATGTCTCTTATTTAGAAGAATCAATAAACTATTTGTTATAAGATTAATTTGTAAAATCCTTAAATGACAAAGGTAGGTAAACTTACAAGTTTATCTACCTTTGTCAGAAGTTGATTATAAAATGCACCAATAGATAACGTAGTGATTTATGAGAAAAGTATAAATAGAATAGTTATTGACATCAAAATAATATTCATAACAAAATGCAATCGTTTTCAGTCCTATTGAATCCTGTCTGCGTATTGCGGTCATCCATTTCTTCCTTATCACATTTGAATTAAAACTCTTGGGCACTGCACAGCATTTTCTAATAATTTTCTCGTAATAAAATCGCAAGTACGAGCCACCAGCAGCGGTGATTAAATGAATAGTACCTAGATTTGTACTCGCAAAGCGGCCGGCGCGCTGCGTGAGGGGCTACGTGACGTCACAGCGCGATCAAACGCCGCTTGCGGTTTGAAATAATATCGCTCGAAAATGCTTACTTTGATTGCTATTATCTCAGCTGTCTTTGGGAATATAAAAAAGTAAAAATTCAGATGTTCTTGTATTTTCTTCTAGATTACTTTCGCATACCCAGAATAAAACATTGGCCAGGCTCATTGGAAATCGGTTTGTGGATAGTGGCACGAGAGTATTTAATATTTGTTTTGTGTTTGGGTGTAATTTATCTAAAACTAGCTGTATCCTGCGCGCGTTGCTACGGCACTACCTAAAAAAATATATTCAATGGAGTGGCAGTAGCGCCATCTGTCGAAGATTAGTCGTACCTCTAATGGCAATGAAAGACTACGGTTAGTAACAGTCTGGTTTATAGGCCATTGAGCTTAATCTACCCACCACCCTAACAACTATTATACTTAGTCAATTAAATTGAAGTACCGACAGAACGTCACACTTCTCCCCCTTAGGCTAACAATTACATGTTTCATGTTCTCATATAAAAGTGCACAATGAAATTATAGTCGAATGTACCATTGTGGAACTTTTGTCGTATTCCTTGCATGAAGTGTACGACTGCACGAGTGGCGCACCGGCTAAGATAGTCGCCTCGCCGCTTCGTGCCGCGGGTTCGAGTCCCGTGCCGGACATCTATTTGTGTGATTAATGTAATTAGTGTCCGTACTTTACAAACATATAATGTTTGTAATGTACCCCGCGACACAGGGATAATTTACCTAATGCGGGCGTTGTCTTTAAAAACAGTGATGTATTAAGATTCGAGTAGAAAAGAGAAAAAGATAAGAAACGTAACGCAAAAGACAGAAATAAATATATTTAGACGACGCATCGTACTGGAATAAAAAAGGGCCATCTGTGACGCGTCAAGCGGTGTCGGCGACAGCTTCGGCTCAGGCTGAGGTGATGCCCCTTGGCCCACCTTACAGCCTTCACCGCTTCACGCATCTTCAAATACATCGGTCCCGGACCCATTACCGCACTCTCCAACACTACCGCCTGTGGAATCAAATCCTGAGCTATACGCTGCTCAATCCAGATTAAGAATATCTATCTTTGTTAGTACAGGGTAGAATTTGGTCCGCGTGATGACGCTACTCTGTCCCGTTACCCACATCTACTTTATAAGAACAATCTTGGCTTGTGCCCATTTTCCCTCCTTGCAGTATAACCGCGGGCTAGCACAGTATCTCCTAGAAACCTTCGTTGGCATATGCACAATACTTTGCTGAAGATCATCACATAATCAAATGTTTGTTGTGGATGTAAATTGTGTCCGTCTATTATATGTTTTTAAAGTAAGATATGTCTTAAAAAAAACTGCACAGTTTACGTTTTTATAACGGACATTCAGCCAAACATTCATTTTTATTTATATAAGACAAGATATATACATAATATGTTGTGTATTTGGGGAGGCCACCCACAAGGTGGCCTGATGATCTTACAAGGGTCACGGGTTGCCGTTGGTACGTTGCGTCCAGCAGTGGACGTCTTACGGCTGATATGATGATGATGATGATGATAATATCTACATGTATATATAAAATATAAGTATGTTTTTCTTTTATCTGCTTGCCATAGTACATATTAACTAGTTGGGGATCAGATGACAATGTGTTAGTTATCCCGAACATTAAAAAATGGTATTGACTTGCCGACGCGACGTCCAAGCAATCCTGTGATGACGCGACCTTTGATTATAAACATGTTTATAATCAAAGGACGCGACAATGTTTACAGGAGAGTGCAATCGGGTTTTAATTTTATGCATATTGAAAAATAATACTCATAGTAAAAACCAACCAAGTTAGACTAATACAATCAGGGTTCCATTTATAAGTAATTATGGTTAAAGTTAAATTGTATAATAGAGCAGAAATTTCGTTTCGCATATAGGACAAAATCACAAAGAATTATTTTAAAAATCCCACGGAAACTACTGGGAAAATACCTACTCACACATCATCGCATGTTTTTACATTCTCTTTGCGCCTAACGATTTTCATCCAATAAACATCACAATAGGACATGATTAATATGTTAAAGGCTTAATTATGATATTTTTACTGCATACAATTTTAACACGCAACACAAAAGACCACTATTTGCAAAAATAAATTGTGTTATGATTTAATTTTCAGTTTCAGTCTGCGGAAGGCACGTCATTTCCGACAGATCGGAATTATTCGTCCGTTAATTTTCAAAAAAAGCGCTTTTGTCAATGGCTCAAAGTTTTTATCTGCTTTGAAATTTAAGACCGAAGTTCCGTGGTAGAAATGAAATCGTCACGAAATGGAAAATAGGTAATAATAATGTAATATGTTATAATATCCTGGGACATTATTTATTAATGGGAAATAAATTGTGGCCAACAGAGTTAATGTATCATTAGTTAGTTGTTTCAATAGTACTTTTTGTCTTTACTACATATACTTACTACTTTTCTTTTGTAAATACATACTTATATCGATAATTACACCCAGACTTAGAACAAACAGACACGTTGATGTGTAAAAATGTCTGCCCTGGGTGGGAATTGGACCCACGACCTGCGGCGTGAAATGTAAGTATATACCAACTACGCCAACCGCCCCATCATTGATATATACAGACGCCAGCACATCCAAGTACCCCAATCTGTCAAATTTAATTTATAGATTTTCAACTTTATCACAAAAGCATAAGGTTCACTTTCAATTAGGGAAAATTTGACAGATACGTCTGTACTTGATACGTTTCAAAGCTGTAATACGTTGTTGCGGTAGCGTGTTCAACAGCAGATAAGGAGTTCCTGGGTTCAAATCCCGGCCAAAAATTGATATTGGGATTTTGCTGTTCATTTTTTATCTCTAAGGTTTTTTGTTGCAAATATAAATAATTTCAATAACAATTTGTAGTAGGTACTTAGATCATAAATACGGATCAAACCGAATTTGATTTACGAATTGGGTTTCATTAAAATGTTGCACACAAATTGCACTTTCCATTTTAACCTTTTAGATATATTACAAAATTTTCGTTTATTTTGCACATCTCCAAAAGTATTTTACCTACATATATGTAGATTAAACCTAAACAATGTCAGATTGAATTTGTTGTCAATTATAAGAAAGTCTTAGGCTTCGTATAGAATTTCAATAATTAAACCTAAACATAATCTCCTTGAGAATAACTTAATAGAAGCTAGCTAAATATCACTACTATTATAAAATAAATTGCCGTGTACCTAAATATCTGTAATAAGTAACTAGAAATAATAACTGTTTTACTACAAACATGTTCTGACTATTTACAAGCGCTTTTTTAAAGTCTAATTGAATTTAAGCATTTTATTTTTTTGTGCATGCAACTTAAGCAATATTTAATCCTGTCGAGTGCACTCAAGCTTCATAAAGCTAGAATAACCTAGATCCTATTTTGTCTTTATATATCGAGCACAAATATATATCCAATAGATATCCAAAGTTACAAGCATGGCTCTTCAAATATTCGTTATTTCCCAAGTTGACTGCCTCTTTGGTCTAGCGGCAGCTTGTTCGACCGCAGATAGGTAATGAGATCCTGGGTTCAAATCCCGGGTCGGGCCTCAAAGTGATTTTGGGAATTTTCCGTAAAGAAATAATTCTCAGTGTCAACCCGAACTCTGGGAGTTGGCGGTATGATAAGCCCGTGCCTCGGAGAGCACGTAAAGTTGTCGGTCCTGTACCTGACCTCTTTCCGGTCGTGTCGCTAGTCATCAGATCATGAGAGTCACACTTGTGCACAATAATATGTCCTGCGGAGTTGGCTAGTCTCTATAATAATAATAATAACTAGGAACAATGTCACACAGATCATCCTAGCCCTAAACTAAGCAAAGCTTGTACTATGGGTACCAGGCGACGATATACATACTTATATAGATAGATAAATACTTATATACATAGCAAACATCCATGACTCAGAAACAAATATTCGTGCTCATCACACAAATATTTGCACTTACCGAGATTCGAACCCAGGACCACCAGCTTCGTAGGCAGGAGCACTACCAACTAGGCTACGCTATTCAGAGTGAACGCCGCGCCGTGGCCGAAATGCGGCCTGGGGGATATTATTTCCCTACTATTTGTATACACCATTTTTATCAGACTTACAGCTTAGGGTAGAAGGCTCTTACTGATTCACCTGACAGTAGATGCGAGCTTGAGCTCGAGGCTTTTCGGATATAGGTAAAGGGCATATCATCGATACGAATGCATACAAATGTCCCTGGACGACGCTGGTTGTCGCTGCGCGTTCATAATCCTACCCTCGAATTCACTATTAGATTTGACAGATGATTCAGTAAGTAAACGATTTTGCCTCAACAGCGCCCCTAGCGATCCCTTGTTGAATAAACGCAGACTAATGACAAGCGTGTGCCTATTCTTGTGCACGTGTGGCGCAGCGGCTAAGACAGTCACCACGCCGCTTCGTGTCGCGGGTTCGAGTCCCGCGCCGGACAACTGTTTGTGTGACCCATATATATATATAGTTGTTCTGAGTCTGGAGGTAATTTGTGGCCGTCTATTATATGTTTGTAAAGTACCCCCCGACATAGGGATTAGATTACAAAGACAACGCCCCCACGTTGTCTTTAAAAAAAAACACAAAAAAACAACTACTGTTCAGCCCCACAGGTTATGTTTTGCAAACTCATAGGTATTATATAAGTTTGCAAAACACGAAACATGTGAACTGATTGGTAAAATAATTTTTTATCTAAGTTTAACTTGATTGTAGGCTAGGTGCATATCCCGAAAACTATTTTGGAAACAAGTATCTCAAACGGAGGGTTCGAGTCCCGCGCCGGGCAACTATTTGTGTGACCCATAAATAGTTGTTCTGAGTTTGGATGTAATTTGTGTCCGCGTATTATATGTTTGTAAAGTACCCCGCGACACAAAAAGAAAATATTAACTATGCATAAATGCGATCGGCTGATTTATTATGCATTGCCCATTGGATACCCTTTTTCTTCAACATTTTTCACAACCTGGTATTCTATTATACTTTGTTTAGTTTCAAGGACAGATCACGCTGCAGAGCTGAATCAATTTGTAACGCTTAAGTTACTAACTGATGAGGATACCGAAGATTCTAATTTATCTCAACCAACCACGATTTTGTAAATGTCAAAATGTACAGACTGTCTGTACTACTGTACAGACGTCAGCACATTAAGCTACCCCAATCTGTCAAATATTCCCAATTGAAAGTGAAACTTATGCTGTTGTGATAAAGTTGAAAATATATAAAAGAAATTTGACAGATTAGGGTAGCTGGATGTGCTGGCGTCTGCACTATTCACCACATAGTAGGTAAGCAAACACTAGGACACCTCACATTTGTTTTAATATAGTTACTTCAAAGACACCACATACATTTAGATAAATAATCTCTTATCAGACAAATTCTAAAATAACTTGTGAGTTAACCCAACTAACATTTTGGTTATAAGAATTAGTGCTAGATGAGCTGCTTAAGAGAATTTTAAGAACCAAAGGTTCTGTAAGGGCACTAACCATTGGGTGATAAAGCGTTCTGTATCTCCCCTATAACCCTGGTTTGGGCCTGTTCATGTTAGAGCTTGAAGTGACTTAATGCTTATAGAGTAGTGATAAATGAGTGATTAAGGAGAGTTAGAACAGTGATATTGCAGCAGTGATTGCCACTTCAAGTGTTTTATAAGCTATACACAGGTTATAACTGCAAGCTAAAGTAGTAAACAAGTTATGGAAATCACTTTAATGACATTTTTGGTTAAACATTGTTACATCTTGGAACCAATAAATAACCTAAGAATGTAATCGGACTTCTGTAGTAGCAATTAATAGCACTGAAAGCGATATTTAAACTGATTTCATACATGTTTTGTTAAAGCCAATAGTGATATAATAAGTAAGTATTTTCATGGTGGTGACGCGAGTTGTACTTTAATAAAATAATTAAGGTAAGTCAAGTGTTTAGTATTATTGGGTGTTATAATGTATTAAATCTCATGCGGCGGTAAGTTTACTGTATCAATATATACGAGTTATCATCTCATTTTTGAAACGCCTTAAAAATAAACTAATTTTGATTATAAAATGATGTAAAAAAACACTGCCTATAATTTTATTTTCTTTATTTATCGAATTTATCATATTCTGGTACCACCTTTAAACATTTTAATTGGAAAATATGAACAATATAAGTAAATAAGTGGACCAGTAACATTTAAATAATTTTATTCTTTCACATTTTTTTATAGGTTATCTTAATTAAATGGCGTCTTAGTTCTAATTACTTAAGGATCCTGATAACTCTTTTAGTCTTCCCATAGTGATTAAATTCTAAAAGTAAGCACCTCCATGGCACTAGTAGTTCTAAAAGATGCTTATAAAAGAGAAAAAAAACAAAGAGTTTATAGGTTTAACTTGTTTAATAGTTCTACGTGGAGCTGTAAGCTGATAATTTTTGGGGTTCTGTTATCGTTTGATGAAAACGCTTACCTATATATCAAACACCAGGCCCGGCTCACTACTAGTTGTAGTAGGTATAAAGTGAGACACTGAGCCGATTCGGCAATTCATTCGGTTGCCACCTTGTTCATGGAACCCCTTTCAAAATCAATACAGTTATTATAAGTTTTACAATAAACGTTCAATTTAGTATTTATTTTTTATTTTTGATAACATAGATGATAAAAGTTCCCATGCTTTGCACTAATACCTACTTATTTACCTTGTTTTTCTTTGTTTTTATTTTTTCAGATTTTTTTAGTCTTTCAAAATCGTCAAGACTTATGAAAGTAATAAAGAGGAATTGTTCGCAGTACCTTCCTTCTTGGAAGACCAAAATATCTATATTAAAATGGCCACGAAAAAATAAACATCAAAAAATATATCTACACCGGAAGCCGATTGGAAGCAGCAGAGATGAGTGGTGAAAAGACGTTCGCAAACCACATCCTTCTTTTTTTGGGAGATGTTTAATATTTGGGATAAAATGTACACAGTTAAGGAGAATGAAAGTTTTTTTTTTTCTTTCAAAGGCGGAGCTTTTTTACAAATTATTACGAAGCAAGTGATGAAGATAAGTCTCATGAAAGTAACGACGATACTATTAATAATAAAAAACCAGTCACAAAAAAGAAAAATCAAGAAAAAGATCAAGAAGCGGAAAAAGAAAGTGACATCGTCGAAGAAACTCCATTTACAAAAAATAACCCAGAAGAAAAAATGGCAAGAAGCGGAGAAAGGAAGATACATTGACGAAGTGAATAATGTAATGGACTTCATAATTTCGATATGTGTGCATTAGCTACTGCGTATATTTCTAGTTATCTTAGGTTTAATTTTGAATCAGAGGGAAAATGCCGTAATGTGTGATGATCAAGAAGCCTACACTACAAACACTATCATATTGCACGATCTACATCATCTACCTACATTATGTAAATTTAACATTTTAAAGCGACATCTCCTTCGCACATTCGTTATTATAGAGGTGGTAATTTCTTAATATACGCTGAATTATCAGCAGAAATCCTAAATTATACTATAAAGAAATTTGCTAGCTTATTAACGAGATTTTTTACTTTGTTACTACGATTAAGTATGATGTTTTTATTTTTATTGTTTATTTTCATCGTCTGTTTTGTGTGTTTAGTGTTTGACTGTAAACATTTTACTTATACTTTTATGATGGTTCCTTCATGGCTATACCAATATTAAAATTTAATGTAAGTAAGAATAGTTGAATGATTGAACTCATGTAGATTTTGTTCATGACTATGTTGCGCTATTGTACTGAGTCTTTCGCGATGGAGTGAAAGTGTTGGAAATTATTCATGATTAAATAACTTTATGACTGATATATATTACTAGTAGATATGTCAATTAACTGATGAAAGCTGTCTTAAATAAAGCACAATTTCTTAAAATAGCAATCTTTTATTTTCTAACTGTATGTAAAAGAGGTAAGAAGTACTGAAAACCATTTTAATACAAACTTATTTACTTTTTACATCTTCAGCATATAGTATAATTTCACTTTTTTACTTAACACAAACTCCTTGCTTCAAAACGATGCTCATTTCGTTCACAAAATCTTCTAGGAATGGATTTAGGTATTTTGGTTTACCTTTCCCATAATAAATGCCGATTATAATTGGATCACTAGTTTCGCCTTGATAGATGTTAGCCAATATAGGCCAGAATTCATATTTCAAGCTTTTGAATATAGGTAAACCATCAAGATTTATATTCAGGAAAATTTTATTTGGCAGCGGTACAATACATTACAATTTTTAAGAATACTTGATAATGGCATAATAATCCCATGATGCCAATATTCACCACCATCGATTGTTTTAAGACAAATTGCTGTTGGCGTTTGTAACATTGTTCGCGGGTCCGACGGTAAAATATCCGTAAATCTCTTATTTAAAATTAAAAACAAATCTTTTAAAGCGGCTTGGCTAATATTTTTTTGTAAAGCCCATGTTCGGAAATCATTTTGAAATGTTTATTATTTTCCTGTTCGTCATCCGAGTTGTTTGAACTACTGAGAGGTAACGGATCGTCATATTAAGGTAAAGAATATGAAACGTCAGAGTTATTTTGCAATTGTACGGAACCCTGTTGTATTTTATTAGGTTACTCTTGAAATGAATCGTTATCGAGTTCACTGGATTTGTATTTTGTACTGCTATTATTGATAGATAACAGAACTATTGCCTGGGATAACATCAGAACCTTTTTCTGGATTTTGATTTAGGAAACACTGTTTCTCCACTCTATGCAATGCTTCTGTGTCATATTATTTTCCTCCACTGATGTAGGCTCGTCGCAATAGATTTGCGATAGCCAATAATATTTTTATATTTTCTCAAAGCCCTTCTTTTGACTCCGCCCATTTGTTTTAATTGTCCATGGTCTCATTTAAAGTAATTAACTACTCGTATTTCCAAATAAACGCCGCGTTGCAAACGTAACAAATTACAGTATTTGAGGTTAGGTTAGGTAAAATGACTTAAAGCATATCACTCAACTTAAGTAATAATGAAGAGTTATAAAAGTTGCACATAATGTTTGCTGATATATTGATGGTTTTATAAAAACCACAATATAACTTATGGTTGACCGATAAACTCCATTATGTAGCCTGCAACGATTTAAAGGTGGATTGTAACTCTTGCTGAATCTAGCTCTATAGGACTTATAATCAACACTTTTTTTACTCTTATAGCTTTCTTACTAACTCTTAAGGCTCGAGAAAACTTTTTAGGTGGTACAAAGTATTTATCTGACTCTTTTTAACAATACCAGTAGATAGTAAGTGTTAGTGCACACCTGACTATCACTTACAGCGCGTAATACTTCTTGAAGTTATTAGGTTAATCCTCAAGGTGTTACAAGACATTTTACTACCTCAGTAGTAGAATATCAGCCGTTAGTAAGTGTTAGTAGACACTATACAATTGCTTTAATTGGTTTGTGTCTCCTAAAGCTGTAAGAATCATTTATACAATGGTTTCAATAAACTCCATGCTACCGCCTTAAGTTATATTTTTTCCTTTATTACTGTTATCCATCTGGGAGGTTTAATTAATTATAACTAACCCCACTATAGGGTCAGATGTTGCTATCGGAGTTCTTATATATCAAATATAACACTAAAAGCTCTTAAAAAAGGCTGCCGTAAGCACTATAATGTTTGTTGGGAAGTAATACCGACCTTAGAAAATAAAAATGTGCTGTCGCTAAAACTATGGATGTATTCATTTTATTAAGCGGGTAGGTAGACTGAATAAAAGTCAGCAACTGTTTCGACTTTTAGCGCCTTCACATCAACCTACGGAATTTACTCAAGCCCTAAGAGATGTGATTAAGTTCCACTCAATGATATTACCTTACCTTCCGATTTCAAAATATTACCTATCAGGTTATTTAAAACAAGGCTGAAGGCATGGCTTTTGGAGAAAAAAAATATTATTCCGTTAATGAGCTATTGACATACAAAACGAAAGTGTAATTTAATATTAATGATGTTATATAACTGTATTTTCTTTCTTCAATTGTTAAATAATTATTATTTATTTAATATAATAGTAATAATAATATCCTGGGACTTTATTTATACACGGTCATCTGATCCCAAACTAAGCAGAGCTTGTACTATGGAAACCAGATACCTGATATACTACAATATATACTATTTTTCTTTTTGTAAATTCATACTTATATATATAATTTACACCCAGACTCAGGACAAACAGACATGTTCATGCACGCAAATATTTGTCCCAGGTGGAATCGAACCCACGACCTCCGGCGTGAAAAGCAAGCATTTGCCAACCACGCCAACAGGCCCGTATTTTTTTATTATGTATACTTGACATAGAGAATCTGTAATGTAATTAATTTAATTTGAATTAGATATGTAGTTTGACATTGTGTTTATTTGCATGCCTGTGATCACAATATGAGGACTATATTTTTTAACATCTTTATTACTATATTTCTAGCAAATAAAGAAATTGAATTGAATTGAATAACACAACACCAGTATCCGAAAAAATGTCCTTAGGGATAAATTAAAAATTGTCCTTCACTCCTGAGCCGAAATATTTTATCAACAGGACATAATATTTTATCAACAGGACATAATATAATTCGGTTAGCTACGGTAATGGGTACGGAAGAAAACAAAAACACTTCAATTATACTTATATTATAACTAATTAATACTGTATAACACAATGTCAATTATTAAATAATTGCTATTCCAAATGTATGCCCATACATAAGTAAGTAAGAGTAACAGTAACAGGGGAACTACTTAGAAAAGTCCAGTGGACAAATTTATAACAAAAGGGGTCAAGGATATCGTCGCGTTCGAAGTAGTCAGGTTGACATCGCTCGTGTCAAGACTTAGCGATGTGCCCTACGGGAACCATAGGTTCTAACCTTATTGATTATTCTAACTCGGTATCAGACCGAGTGCGTCTGTTAGCTAACTTAGACCAGCTTAGCTACACTGGCTTCCTTCGAGGCGACCGACCCCGTATGAGACTAAAATGAACTTTTATATATGCTATTGAAGGTGAAAACTTTACTTGCGCGATGTAGAATTCGCTTAAACAAGAAAGTATGATTGAAACCAAACTATTACAACATTTTGTATTTTATTTGTACTATGTTAAGAAACAAAATAATTTAACACATAGGCTGGCGTTTATCTGACTTCTGTCCACAACTCATCCTACTGTTACATTTAACATTATAAACATTCGAGTATTTAGACCATGGAGCTATTACAAAGCAGTACTCGTGGTAGTAGTAAGACCAGTACTCGTGGAACGAAAATGCGGTGCAAATGAAGTACGATAACATGCCCAGTACAAGAAAACTTCCTTCCATTAATTTATCAGAACGTTTGTCAAGTGCCACTTCTATCATGAGCCCCAAGCTGACGAAAGTGAAACTTCCATACACTCCAGACATCATGAAATGAGATATGGCATTTAAACTCGGGTCTTCCGAGCTGAAGAATAATCCCAGTACCATCAACATTACATTGACCCCACGTAATAGCATCTGCATTAGTTTATAAGCCATTGAAATGTAATGAATCTAAAATTTATGTAAAAATTACATACCTACTATGATTTCTATAAAATAATGTTGTGGCGGCAACATTTATGCTTGGGCCACCACCTTACATTTCAAACATAATCGCTCCGCTTATGTGTTATCGGACCAAGCCCTCACAGTTGCTGCGTTTCACATAGTGTGCGTGAGACTGGTTCCGGTCGGTATCGCAACGACACACCACCGAGTACTTTTATATATAAGACACACACACAGAACGTTACCTACACGGTGAGTGGACATTGTACTCGGGCGCGAACGGTTGTGTCAGTATCTTACTACCTGATAAAAATTGTTATTTTATTTCTGTAATTAGTTTATTAAAGTCCTAAATTCTGAATTCTATCTATTCTTCTTCTATCGTGTTGTCCGTCCTTCATTCTACACTACTACCGCTTATTGGATTTAGTATACGGGTATAATTCCCGTATATATACGTTGGGAGTAGGTGAGCACGCCTACTACCACAGTGGTGACCCGCGACTACTGGATTGAAGACTAAGACTCCAGGAAGACCAGGACACCGGTGTACCCAGGAGATCATAGATATAAAAGGATTTAATTAAGTGGAGTTTTGTGGAACAAAAGTTTGGTGTATGGTCAAAGTCATAAGCGGTGAGCGATTTTATTTTTATTACTATGTCTGAGCCAGAGAGCTTTGCTGATTGCAAGGAAGCGCCGATTATTTCTGGAGAAGTGTCTGGAGTTGGAATGCCACTACGCTGTCCACCATTTTGCCCGGAAGAACCGGCGTTATGGTTTGCTCAACTAGAGGGCCAGTTTGTTTTGTCAAGGGTTACTAGTGACACCACAAAATTTTATTTCGTGACCTCGCAACTGGAAACGAAGTACGCATTGCAAGTGAAAGATATTATCACTAAACCTCCACCGACAGAGAAGTTTGAGAAATTAAAAACGGAACTTATAAAACGCCTGTCCGCATCACATGAAAAACGGATACAGCAGTTATTACTACATGAGGAGTTAGGCGATCGAACGCCATCTCAATTCTTACGCCATTTAAAAAATCTCGCTGGATCATCAGAGGCATCAGATTTTATAAAAAGCATTTGGACTAGCCGTTTGCCCCAAAACATACAAACTGTCATTGCTTCACAAATTTCGGATTTAGAGGTTGAGAAGTTAGCTGAAATCGCTGATAGGGTGTTCGAGATTGCTTTACCGACCCCACAAATATGTAGTGCATCTACTGCCTCCAGTGCCGAGACGTCGGATCTCGCTAGGCAAGTCAGTGAGCTTACAAAACAGGTAGCCCTGCTCACTTCTCATATGAACAGCAAAGGGCGAAATCGTTCACGCTCACGATCGCGCTACAACCAAAGGAGATATGACCGTTCTAGATCTAGACCACATCAGCCACCTCTGAATCACCCTCATTGTTTTTATCACTACACCTATGGGGACAAAGCACAAAAATGTAAGCAACCCTGTACGTACGTGTCGGAAAACAGGAAGGGCGGTCGCAAATAGCGGCCAACGACTGCCCTACCTCTTCAGGCCGTCTATTCATAACTGACCGGACTACAAAAATGCAGTTCCTTGTGGACACTGGTTCAGACTTGTGTGTTTTTCCCCGGTCCGTTGTTAAGACGAACTGTATTAAATCGAAGTACGACTTGATAGCTGCTAATAATACCGTAATACACACATATGGCCCAATACAACTGCAGTTAAACTTAGGGCTAAGGAGAAATTACAGCTGGAATTTTACGATAGCAGATGTTTCAAAGCCCATTATTGGAGTAGATTTCCTCAGCTATTATAGTTTGCTTGTAGATTGTAGGAACCAACGATTAATTGACAACGTGACTTCTCTGTCAGTTCCTGCCGCACACTGCAATTCTCTGGATATCGCTTCTGTGAAAGCTGTAGTTG
This sequence comes from Pseudoips prasinana, assembly GCA_951640165.1. NCBI lineage: Eukaryota > Metazoa > Arthropoda > Insecta > Lepidoptera > Nolidae > Pseudoips > Pseudoips prasinana. The sequence continues at coordinate 30,104,119 of OX621234.1, forward strand.
GACACACCGAATATCATGGGATTTTGCGTGAGTACCCCGAGATAACACGTCCTCCTGGTAAACAGTTAACTGGGAAGCACAATACTTTGCATTTTATTAGAACTACGCCAGGCCCACCTGTGGCATGCAAGCCTAGGCGCCTTGATCCAATTCGCCTACAAGCTGCTAAGAAGGAATTTTCAGACATGATGGAAAATGAAGTAGCACGGCGTTCTGAGAGTGCTTGGTCCGCACCACTTCATCTAGTTAAGAAGAAGGATGACGGATGGAGACCTTGTGGTGACTACAGAGCACTTAATGCAAGAACGATACCTGACAGGTACCCCATTCGTCACATCCATGATTTTTCCCATCAACTAGCAGGCTGCACAATATTTTCAACTATTGATCTCGTGAAAGCGTACAACCAAATAAGTATCAATCCTGAAGATATTCCGAAAACCGCAATAGCCACACCGTTTGGACTCTACGAGTTCTTATTCATGAACTTCGGTTTGAGGAACGCAGCCCAGACCTTCCAAAGGTTCATTGATGAAGTTTTACTTGGCCTTGACTTCTGTTACGGGTATATCGACGACATTTTGGTGTTCTCAGAATCTCCTGAGCAGCATAAAACTCACCTGAGACTATTATTTGACCGTTTAAAGAAATACGGTATTGTTGTGAACACACGTAAATGCAACATCGGACAGCCAGAAGTCATTTTCTTAGGATATCACGTGTCAACTGAGGGTACTAAACCTTTAGAGTCCAAGGTCCAAGCTATCCAAGAGTATCCAGTTCCCAAGACTGTTAAAGACTTACGACGCTTTTTGGGAATGATCAATTTTTATCGCCGATTTATTCCAAACGCTGCTCACTTACAAGCTCCATTGAATTCAGTCCTTGCTGGTCCCAAGGTAAAAGGTTCGCACCCAATAAATATGACCCCGGAATTACAAAAAGCTTTTGATGACTGTAAGTCTTCGTTATCTAACGCAACATTATTAGCGCATCCAGATTCATTGGCGGAACTGGCTATTGTAACCGATGCTTCAGATACCTCCATTGGTGCTGTTCTCCAACAGAGAAAAGGTGACAACTGGCAACCACTAGCTTTTTACTCGCACAAACTGAGTGGAGCTCAAAAGAAATATAGCCCTTACGACCGAGAATTATTAGCGGTGTATGAGGCTATCAAATATTTTCGACATATGGTTGAGGCAAGAACATTCGCCATCTTCACGGATCATAAGCCTCTAATATTCGCTTTTAAATCAAACAGAGATAGCTGTTCGCCAAGACAATTCCGGTACCTAGACTTTATTGGACAATTCACTACGGACATTAGGTACTTACCTGGCAACGAGAATGTTGTCGCTGATGCATTGTCCCGCGTCGAAGAGATATCGACATCTGTAAATTTTGAGGATCTCGCAAGATTTCAAGACAAAGATCCTGAACTGCTAGACCTATTACGTCGTGGCTCCACCCTGAAATTAAAAAAAATTGCATCAACCTATAGCAATAACTTACCGGTGTATTGCGATACTTCCATGCAGATACCTCGCCCATACATCACACCTGAAATGCGAAAAGCAGTCTTCGAATCTCTGCACAATCTACATCATCCAGGGAATACCGCTACAGTGCGACTGGTAACACAACACTTCGTGTGGCCAGGGATACGCAAGAATTGTAGAGAGTGGTCTAGGCAATGCTTGCAATGCCAGACGTGTAAAACCACACGTCACACCAAATCTCCTCTTTATCCCTACCTTACTCCATCTTCCCGATTTTCCCACATACACCTTGACATCGTAGGACCTTTAATCTCTTCGTCTGATTTCAGGTACTGCCTTACCGTCATCGATAGATTCACGCGATGGCCTGAGGCGTACCCCATGAAAGACATTACGGCGGAGACCTGCGCAGCTGCCTTGGTATCCGGCTGGATAGCCAGGTTCGGCTGTCCTGAACGGCTGACTACAGATCGTGGGCGGCAGTTTGAGAGCCATCTATTCAAAGTACTCACTGCCCTAATCGGTGCACATCACTTTCACACCACCGCATACCACCCAGCTGCAAATGGAATAGTAGAACGGCTGCATCGTCAACTCAAAGCTGCCATTATGTGCCATGCTTCGTCACAATGGACTGAAGCACTTCCGCTGGTACTTCTTGGGATCCGCAATTCTTGGAAGGAAGATATCCAAGCCACACCTGCTGAACTTGTGTATGGAGAACAACTAAACTTACCAAGTCGTTTCTTGTCTCCCAAAGATGATTTCACCACAGCTGATGTCACCGAATATGCTACGCGTCTTCGAGCTTATATGGCCAAACTCACTCCTAGACCGACTTCATGGCATACTAATTCACCATTCTACGTGCCCCGAGACCTCCATTCAACTTCACACGTATTTCTGCGCCGAGACCACGTTCGAAAATCACTAGAACCTCCATATTCTGGGCCGTATAAAGTCATACAAAGGCAACCCAAATATTTCAGAATTGAGGTAAAAGGCAAAGAAACCAATGTCTCTGTTGACAGATTAAAACCTGCCTACATGATGCGAGAGGAAAGATGTATTCCACTAGAAAATTTAAATTCTACCCAGACTTCTACTACTACATCGTCTACATCAACTGGTGAGGAGAGAAGAACTCGAAGCGGCCGGCGAGTGAAGTTCCCGAATTTTTATCGACCGTAGTTACGGTCTGGTCGGGGGGAATATGTGGCGGCAACATTTATGCTTGGGCCACCACCTTACATTTCAAACATAATCGCTCCGCTTATGTGTTATCGGACCAAGCCCTCACAGTTGCTGCGTTTCACATAGTGTGCGTGAGACTGGTTCCGGTCGGTATCGCAACGACACACCACCGAGTACTTTTATATATAAGACACACACACAGAACGTTACCTACACGGTGAGTGGACATTGTACTCGGGCGCGAACGGTTGTGTCAGTATCTTACTACCTGATAAAAATTGTTATTTTATTTCTGTAATTAGTTTATTAAAGTCCTAAATTCTGAATTCTATCTATTCTTCTTCTATCGTGTTGTCCGTCCTTCATTCTACACTACTACCGCTTATTGGATTTAGTATACGGGTATAATTCCCGTATATATACGTTGGGAGTAGGTGAGCACGCCTACTACCACAATGTCAACAAACTACTTATGTCAAACCATAAACCGCTCTGACACAAGTATCTCACAAGTACCTACTCAATAAAATAGAAAATTAAAAAGAAAATCCATAAATTAGAAAAGTATAGAAGTGTGTAATCTATACAAATAAATAAAATTGGAGTGTCTGTTTGTAATATTGAAATAACCGTTTTTTTTCTACATAATATGAATATATATACGGTACCTACACCAAAATAACATTTTTTACAATTTTTGTCTGTCTGTCTGTCTGTTTGTTCCGGCTAATCTCTGAAATGGCTGGACCGATTGTGACGTGACTTATACTGGCAGGTAGCTGATGTAATAAGGAGTAACTTAGGCTACATTTTTTTTAAGAAAAAACAAAAACATCAAAATCAACTAATTAACACGCGAACGAAGTCGCGGGCACAGCTAGTAATTAATATAATCTGTACGAAGTTGGGGGAACAGTTAGCAATCTAGCTGCATAGTTCATTGGCTCCTTTTACACGCTTTATATTAAGCTTCACTTGTATGTATGTAACTGACTCCTTGAGATGCGATTTTGACCCACTTTAAACGGTCAGATTTCATTCAAACTTTGGAGATTTATCGAGGACCGATGACAATACACTAATTTGATAAGATTATTCCATTAATCAATTAGCAAAATAAGATTTTTGCCAATTTATATAATTTTAATCTGTGTCCATTGATGTTACTGCCATCTATATTATGTTTTTTGAATCACTACGGTCAGTAACTTGTACTTTAATCAAGCTATTTGACCATAGATGGTAATTCCCTAGAAAAAGATTAAGAACTAACATTCTTCTATTCTAGATGGCGTTTGTGTCCATTGATGTTACTGCCATCTATATTTTGTTTTTTGAATCACTACAGTCAGTAACTTGTACTTTAATCAAGCTATTTGACCATAGATGGCGCTTCCCTAGAAAAAGATTAAGAACTGCCATTCTTTTGTTCTAGATGGCGTTTGTGTCCATTTATGTTACTGCCATCTATATTTTGTTTTTTGAATCACTACAGTCAGTAACTTGTACTTTAATCAAGCTATTTGACCATAGATGGCGCTTCCCTAGAAAATGATTAAGAACTGCTATTCTTTTGTTCTAGATGGCGGTTGTGTCCAATGCTGTTACTGCCATCTATATTTTGTTTCTTGAATCACTACGGTAAGGAACTTGTACTTTAATCAAGCTATTTGACCATAGATGGCGCTTCCCTAGAAAAGATTAAGAACTGCCATTCTTTTGTTCTAGATGGCGGTTGTGTCCAATGCTGTTACTGCCATCTATATTTTGTTTCTTGAATCACTACGGTAAGGAACTTGTACTTTAATCAAGCTATTTGACCATAGATGGCGCTTCCCTAGAAAAGATTAAGAACTGCCATTCTTTTGTTCTAGATGGCGTTTGTGTCCATTGATGTAACTGCCATCTATATTTTGTTTTTTGAACCACTACAGTCAGTAACTTGTACTTTAATCAAGCTATTTGACCATAGATGGCGCTTCCCTAGAAAAGATTAAGAACTGCCATTCTTTTGTTCTAGATGGCGTTTGTGTCCATTTATGTTACTGCCATCTATATTTTGTTTTTTGAATCACTACAGTCAGTAACTTGTACTTTAATCAAGCTATTTGACCATAGATGGCGCTTCCCTAGAAAATGATTAAGAACTGCTATTCTTTTGTTCTAGATGGCGTTTGTGTCCATTGATGTTACTGCCATCTATATTTTGTTTTTTGCATCATTACAGTCAGTAACTTATATTTCAATCAAGCTATTGGACCATAGATGGCTCTTTCCTAGAAAAAGCTTAAGAACTGCCATTCTTTTATTCTAGATGGCGTTACCATGTGTCAATAACTTCTATTTTAATGGACCATAAATGGCGCTTTCCTAGAAAAAGCTTAAGAACTGCCATTCTTTTGTTCTAGATGGCGTTACCATGTGTCATTACACGCTTTAAATTAGCTTCACTTGTATATTTGTATGTTTGGAACTGACTCCTTTAGACGCGATTTTGACCCACTTTAAACGGTCAGATTTCATTCAAACTTTGTAGATTTATCGAGGACCGATGACAATACACTAATTTGACGAGATTATTCCATTATTCAATTCTCAATAGAAGATTTTTACCAATTTATATAATTTTAATGTGTCCATTGATGTTACTGCCATCTATATTTTGTTTTTTGATAATAAATTAATTTAGAGTAAAAAATTGCCATTGATTGAATAAAATATTTACAAATTATATAAAATTGTACTATTATTATTAAAATATAATAATATTAGTCATGACTCAATATCGGAGTCGCTGTCCCATTCAGCATCATCTGGCTGAATTGGAGGGCTATTTTGGCAGTTATCTCCACTGCATGTTCCACAGGTACTATTACAAAACAGACCAACTTTTCTGCATCCGCAAGACGCTCCACATCCTTTTTTGCAGTTGCAAAAAATCATTTTCAGCAGTTCTTGTGGTGCGACAATAGTTGTACACATTACAATAGTTGTGGGTCTCTATTATACTGCGTACTTTCCCATTGCTCCAAATATTCACACACCGAAATTTTCACTAAGTAGAAAAAAATATGATAAGTTTTTGGACCATAACTCCTTCAATTTTCATGCTATCACAATTTATAAAAAACCATTGTAAAGGTAATTAAGAGAGCTACAACATCCTGCAATATATAGTAAAAAGCCTTTTTCTAAAACGGTGAAGGGTTAAAGGGCTTAAGAGAGGCTGTGAAAGCGCTGCCACGCGCTCTTTAAACAATCATATCTCCGTCAATTAAAGCCAAATGGTTTGTCAGAAAAATACCTAATTTTTTTATCAGAACACATTTATACGTATCTGTCGTCATTTTTGAAATATTATGAAAAGTTGTTTTTTAATCGTGACTTTTTTGAAAAATATGTGTCCTGAAGCAGCCAAACTGACACTATCTATCAAACTCTTCATAATAAAGTTAATTCTTGGCGGAATACGATTAATGTTGGTGGAAATGGCACTTATGAAACCCATTGATTTAAAAGAAAAAACATTAGATGCTCCCCTTATTTACAATACAGCTCACTTATTTTACGTGCAAAAGACTTTTTATAGTACTCATTTTAAAGCTTATTTCAAGCACTACAAAACTCTTTTGTATTAGAATGCATAAAATGCATGTGCTCGCCGCTAGATGGCATTGATCACATCGATTAAATTTCAGACAAAATAAAAAACGGCTTTGATCTTTAATATCTAGCTTAATATTGCACTTAGAATACTTTATAAAAAACCAAATTGTTCATTGTTTTACCTGCTAAAATTTTTCATTAAGTTAGTATACCTACGGAATAGAGCATCAAAGGGCTGAGGGAGCGAAATATCACTAGCTGCAACACTGTATGATAAAAAGAGATGCGTGATGCGACGCAACAGAACCGTTTTTGGCATCTGTTTGACAGTTCGTCGGCACTTATCGGCACGCTGCGAATTTGACTCTTGAGAATTTTTCTGATTTTACGTGAAATCGTGGATATTTTTGAAAAATATTTCTTCAGAAATATGGTGAATTGTTGTTTAGATGTGAATCCCCTGGAAATGGAAGTAATCCCAAATTCTCCTAAATATGTCTCAATCGAGTACTACTCGGAACGCAAACCAAGCGCTTAATTTAGAATTGCGCTAGAATAGTTTATTTCTATAAAATAAAATAAAAAAAATAAAAAAAGGTTTTTACTCACGTAGACTTTAAAAAAGCGCTTGTAAATAGTCAGAACATGTTTGTAGTAATACAGTTATTATTTCTAGTTGCTTATTACAGATATTAATGTACACGGAATGTTAAAACATTTTCAATTATTGACATAGTATATAGTCTTATGGAATTATCTGGGGTAGCTCTGCTGACATTAACACTATATTTATATTGCAATTAAACGCTGTTAGAGCCATTTATAATCTTGACCCGAGATTGTCTAAGAGAAAAGTTCAAAGAGGTTAACATCCTAACTGTAGTATAAATATAGATATAAGAATAATCCTAGGTTGCGTACATACATACAGCATTGCAACATAAGATTATGCAATATAATCCGAGCCCATCTCCACAAAATAAGTAACTCTCTATTAGGCAATGTATAAGATTCTACAACAAACCTCCCAATGATATTAGAGAATTGTCTAGGAATAAGTTCAATAGAATTATTAAAGCAAAATTGTATAGCAGGGCATATTACAACATTTCTGATTATTTGAGTGACAAAAATGCTTGGGATCGAGTTGGTTTAAGTCAACACACAAACAATAATAATATGTAATTAAACTTGGGTAAATTTTATTTAAAAAAAGGTTTCCTACTGACTTTACTGGCAGTCCTGTACTGCACAGTAGGGTATAAAATAACGATTCCACATAAATGTATTGTTTACGGAATAAATGAATTTAGAATTTGAATTTATTAAGACGGACGCGCGTTTCTAACTATAGCCGTGTATAATATTACCTATCAAGTGATTGACAATCTTTAATCTTCATTTTAATCGTTCAACGTATATACGCTCACTAAATTGTCAAACAGCGAAGAGTTAAGTGACAACCGACAACTCTTATGCGAAAATAAATTATTTAAAATTTCTTCGGAGTTTTTCTTCAATATTCTTACTTCACTTCACGAATCGTGGTTTCAGCCATGCAAAATCCCATCTCATCCTATTTAAGTACTATCACTGGGACTGATTCATCGTCATCATCATGTCAGCCATATTACATCCACTGCTGGACCAAAGCCTTCCCAAAGAATGGGGGGGATATGCCATAATCGTCACGCTTGGCAGACGGGTTGGCGATCGCAGTAAGATGGCCACAGTTCACGGGATGAGATGGAGTGATGATATTCTATGCCGTCACCACACATTACTGATTAATATTATCGATATCGATATTCATTCAAAAATCGACATGAGATACATCATTGACACGCACACATAAACATTTGTACACACACAAATGTCATCCTATTTCGGTTTCGTTTGACAGCTCTTGTTTGTTGCTCAATTCCGTAGGTATACTAACTTTATGATATTTTTTGAGATATTTGCAAAAAACCGATGAAAAACGTGAAAAAATTGCGAATTTTCAATTGCAAATAACTTGAAAAGATTTGGATTTTTTGAAAATCTTTATATTTTGCTTAAAATTAGGCCTTCTATCAATATCCGAGGTTATTTTGAAAAAAACTAAATTCACCCCCGAGAAGGGATGGCAACCACCCCCAGGGTGGTTGCGGAGTTCAAATCATTTTCACTTTTGAAGTTAAGGGTAAGATGAACCTAATTCCAAAATTGTATGTAATTCGGTTCACAGTAAAAAAAATCGGAGCAATAATGCTTCAATGGTACTAATTTGTAATACAAAATATATACATGGATAAACAAAAAGGTGTGACGAATAAGGTATTATAATAGGTTATGTTAAAAAATTGATAATGATAATTATATTTTTCTTTATTTATACATACTTCAATAAATCTCTCGTGTCAGTTTAACATAATACGGAAATGGTTGAGTTCCAAGCACAGACAATGTATATTATGATTCTAACTTCGGTGTCGGTAAGTTAAAGAATAGGAACTTAAGTTTTCGGTTTAACATTACGTAGCCACATATCATGCATGACTTCGAATCGACTTGCGTTCTGAGAGTAGTACCCTCTTGGGTCTTGAGTGAAATAAATCTTGTTATTATACAGGCTTCGACTTTATTTAGTTAGTTTTTGCATTCAAAGTGAAGTGCATCATAGTTTCATCAATTTCTTTTTAACTTCGCGTTTATAGTAAAGAGACGTGCGGTGGCGGCGGCTCAAGTCATCTGCTAATATATTCAGTTATTGTCAATATATCCAGTTATTAAAGGTTGAAAAGTAGGTTAAGGTTTAAGGTTTTAAATACTAATTGTCAGTTTAGTGTTAGATATATTTTACTACATCTCCTCTGAATACTTAGTTCTGACTATATTGGGGTAAGAAATTAATAACAATCAATATTATGACATTTAGGACGGACCTTGTATGTATAACGACAACGACGACCGTCGCGCTTAAATGCTACTACCGGACCAAATGAACCCCAGCTGAGAAGACCCAGTGCAAAATGACTCCCCGGATTCCTCTAATCTATTTATATGATTCTTTTTAGTTTTGTTCCATCATCAGGATAGTCATATCTCATTTATATAATATAAAAAATAATATTAAATATTTAAAAATATATTCCCTTCATGCAAAAAGATCATTTGTTAGTTAATTGACACAAGATGTAGGCTATTGTCCAATTACTAAAAATGAATACACATTGTACCTAATTGAATCATAATATAGTTACCTAATTATCAATACCTACATCCTCCGGAAGGGTGTCAGCAAGGGAATCCTAAATTTGATCTGCCAGCGTGTATCGTTCGTAGCTTAACGCAGAGCGCCTACCCCGGATTGGTAGATAGTGCAGGTTCGAGACCCGCCGGACGATTAAATTTATGATTTCCCATTTTTGAGAATAATTATAAATTAATTATATATATACTACAAACATGTTCTGTCTACTAACAAGCGCTTTTTAGGGTTCCGTATCCAAAAGGCAAAAAACGGAACCCTTATAGATTCGTCATGTCGTTCATTCGCAGCCACTTTTTTCCGGAACTATAAGAGCTGTACTGTTGAAACTTGGCAAGTAGATGTATGCGTTGAATTGCATTAAGATTAAACAAACAATACGACAACAAGGTCCCCATACACGGAGGGGGCGATGGCTGGCCCTCACGTCATACTCGTGAATATACAGTACAACAATATGTAGTAAAATATAAATTTCAATACATAATATTATAAACTTCAACTAAACATAATCTCCTTGACAATAACTTAATACAAGCTAGCTCAATATCACTACCATTATAAAATGAATTGTATAAATGTTTTAACATTCCGTGTACCTAAATATATGTAATATGTAACTAGAAATAATAACTGTATTACTACAAACATGTTCTGACTATTTACAAGCGCTTTTTTAAAGTCTACGTGAATAAAAACCTTTTTTATTTTATTTTTATTTAATGGGTGCTGCTTGCGGTAACTGGTCGAACTGCTGTTGGGGTACTCATAATATTTTATTGTTTCATACAGTCGTCCCCTCTGGTAGACTTCGTGTGACTTATTAATTTTGTAAATGTACGCGGATGTACCCACCGTTTTCTCATCTAGCAAGAGGTTATTCTACTTGCTTGAGTGAAATTTAATGTTATTGTTTATTATCTCACAATTTTTTAATTCATTAGATGACCACGGTTCTGTGCGTGCATTAGCCTACATAACGCCCATTACAATGTAAGAAAATACATGATATATAAAAGAAAACGAAAACAAAAAGCAAAAGAAGACGAAAAAAGCAAGCCCGGAGTTTCTTTGTGGCTTTCTTCTCCGGGTCGTCCACCTAGGTAGCTAGAGAAAGCCGCAGGTTAGCTAGGGTAGGCTCCTCAGCGGCGAGGATCGCTTTGGCCCCTTAACGCGTGATCCCGTGCAACTGATCACACCCTCTCTTAGAATTCTGTCCTTTTGCCTCAGCGGCCCCCTGAGCTGTGGCCCGAACCCCAAAAGGGTGGCTAAGAGCCTTCTGCGCTAGGCAAATGCTCGTTGCCTTCAATTCTTTAATTTTAATATTGTACAACTAAATTTCAAAATAATAGATTAGTAACTTGTTATTTATTTTAAGATTTAAGAAAATAAATCTGACAAAACAGACCGCACGGACGGACTAATTTATTTTTGTAATTTTTATACTAAGTGGGAGTCGGTCTCGCCTATGAAGGGTTCCGTAGCAGTAAGTAAGTATTCCAGTTGATTAGATGAAAGGTAAATTGTGGTATACGACTTATGACGTATTAAAAAGAAACTACTTACTAGATCTCATTCAAACCAATTTTCGGTGGAAGTTTGCATAGTAACGTACATCACATATTTTTTTGTTTTATCATCCTCTTATTTTAGAAGTTACAGGGGCTATCATTTTACCACTTTGGAAGTGTCTCTCGCGTAAACTATTTAGTATAGAAAAAAGATGATATTAGAAACCTTAATATCATTTTTGAAGACCTATCCATTGATAGGTATATAGTGTAGTATATGTAGAGTACCTACGATGAAAAATAAATAGTTTCAGTTCTATGTATGGGGAACCCCCAAAATTATTGTTTTTTTTTTCTATATTTGTGTAATAATCTTAATGCGGTTCACAGAATACATCTACTTACCAAGTTTCAACACTACATCTCTTATAGTTCTAGAAAAAAGTGGCTGTGACATACGGACGGACAGACATTTGGCTACGGGACCCTAAAAAGGGGCGTTAAATTACATGATCTTGGAGGCCATTGACTAATTTAAAATTAATTTAAATATTGCTTACCTGTGTGCAACAGATAAAATAAAAATCTATATTTCATTTGAAGAAGGGGCTAAAATGCGTATGAAAAACCTTTACTTTTATATTAGGGGTTGAAGAACAAGTGAGTTGCTGTTCAAACCTAATCATAAAAATATGTGCATTCGATCTGTTGCCTTACTAATTGTGCACTAGGTTTATAAATTACGCTAATATCTGTCATTATTAAACATCTGGTTTTGGGAAAATTGAGAATTGGAATGCTGTTTAAGAAGCTATTGTTAAATTCTCCGTCATTATAATCATAAAAAAACCGTATTTATGACACACAATTCTGTGGAACTGAGTAATACCGATATTTGTAAATAGGAAAATCTAAATTCTCTTCAATTAAATTAAAAAATTACGAATTCCTGCCCATCTTACTTTCTTTATTTCTAAAAATACGGCCAACCGACAATCCTTTTTTCCATTTACGCTAATATAAAAATTGTGGTAATTTTTAATAAAACTCAAGATTACCACGAATTTTCGGATTATTTATTTCACAAATACAGGAATGTGTAAATTTATAATATATTCTACACAATAGATATTTTTATCTCAATAAAGTAAAGGATCTAGCAAACATAAGTAGATATGTATATTTAACAATGCAACAGAACACAATCTTGATTTCGATTTGAACATTTACCGCTTGCCTGGTACAGTGACTGGGACATCGAATTCACTGACTTGGGCGTCCACCAACTGCTTACACCTCAGCTTAATGACGGCGTGACTCGGTACGTTCGGATCTTCCATCTCGAATTCGATCAACCCTGTCACAATAAACATTATTATACTATGCAATTTAATTCTACTTTATATATGTATAAGAATTATGAATTCTTCTATGTCTCGGAAACGAATGGGGCGCGTAATAAAATTACATGTCTCGCCGACTTGAATTGTATTCCTTTGGATAATACTCTGTCGCAAGAAACTGCCAAGCCGGTCGCATGCACCAAAACAACCAAGCTCAAACGTACTGCTGCATCAAGTAAAAAATGAGACGTTTTACATTGTAGCTTCATTCAAAGTTGTATTCTTGTTTTTAGTTAACCATTCCAGTTACGTACAAGCATCATCACAAATTAAAAATAATATCTGAGTTACAAATCACCTACTGTAATTGTTTGTCTAATTTTAATGTCAGGCAAAGAGTATGTAAGCATACTGTAGCCACGTTTAGTTCCTCTCAACTTTTTCGGTCTTTTAGTCAATCGTCATAATTTCAACATTTTAGTCCAAATTTAATTTAAATTTAATTTTGTAAATGAACCATACCTACTATTTTAATTAAATAGCATTTTACTACTTTTTTATAAAAACTTCACATGATAGGTATAATACAGACAGCGTTACTCAAGACACACTATTTTGATTACTTATCTTTCCGTCTTTATTTGCTTGTACTTAGCTGCACTGCTTATAAATGCTTGTAAATGCGATACCTTACAATACAGCCGGTGGGTGGACTGTGTGACTTTAGTATAAATTGTTTTATTGTAAATATTTTGACATATAGGTATATATATTTATTTTATTTTATATAGGTATTTAATATTATTATAATATGTCAGACTGTAGTGATAAAGATAGCTTTTACTCAGCCAGTAGTAAAGATGATAGCTTCTCGAGTATACCTTCACTAACGGACACTTTGGCACAGAAATTTTTCGATGTTCCCCGTAATTTCAATGTAGTCCACATAAATGCGCAAAGCATTCCGGCTCACTTCCCCGATATGCTGGCCACCTTCGACTGTAAAAATATCCATGCTATCCTTATCTCAGAATCTTGGTTGAAACCTTGTCTCCCTTCATTAGCTTACTCACTTCCAGGATTTGAGCTCATTCGTAATGACCGTGTGAAAGGAAACGGTGGAGGCGTGGCAATCTATCTGCGTTCTAATATTTCCTTCTCTGTAGTCGACGTCTCTGAGCAACCAACACCTGCAAATGGCGGTGAGCACCTTTTCCTGGAAGTGCATCTTCACCATACAAAGCTTTTGCTTGGAGTCTATTACTGTCCTTCTCTCCGTATTAACTATTTCTCTTCATTAGAACACCTTCTTGAAAAACTTGTACCTTCTTACAGTCACGCAATTATCATGGGCGACTTTAATACCTGTCTACTCAAAAATGATATCCGCTCCTCATCGTTAACTGCAATTTCCGATTCTCTCAACTTATCAATCCTACCCCTTAATGCTACCCATCATTTTCCTAATTCTACTCCATCGCTTCTTGATCTCATCTTTGTTTCTTCTCCTCAACACATCCATAAGCACGGACAGTGCTCTGCTGACGCCTTTTCCTATCACGACCTTATATTCTTGTCCTATAAAGTTCGCCCACCGAAAGCGAAGCCTAAAATCATCCTGCAACGTAATTTTGGTGGCATCGATCTGGAGCATCTTCGGGAGGATGCTAGCAGCATCGATTGGACACCTGTGTATACTGCCACATCAGTCGACGCTATGGTCACCGTATTTAACAACGGACTCCTACAGTTGTACGACAAGCATGCTCCAATACGGCCTATTAAATTAAAACACCTACCTGCTCCTTGGCTATCTGATGAAATTAAAGCTCTCCAAAACAAAAAAATCGCGGCAAAATCAAAATACAAAGGTCGGCCAATGGATTTGAACCGCGACAAATATGTCTCTTTACGAAATCACTGCAACAAGGTGTGTAGGAATGCACAACGCCAGCACATTCACAACTCTGTACAAAACGGTGATCCCGCTAAAGTATGGAAATTTCTTAACTCAATGGGGATTGGAAAGTCTCGCCAAAATGCAATTCCTAAAGACTTAGATGTCAATTTACTCAATAAACATTTCACTGCGTCGTCCAATTTTGATGGGGCACTTAAAAGTAATACATTAAATTATCTCTCCTCGCTACCTATCCCCAAATACTCTCAGTTCGTCTTTAATCAATTGTCGGTTTGTGATGTTAAGAAGAGTATCTGTCAATAACATCCAATGCCGTAGGAACTGACAGTATCAGTCGTAATATGATCATTCCCATCCTTGATGAAATCCTTCCTGTCGTATGCCATATCCTTAATTTTTCCCTATCCCATGGGGCCTTTCCATCAGCATGGAAAGATGGCCAAATAACCCCGTTACCAAAAAAATCCAATCCAAGTTCTTTTTCCGAGTACCGTCCTATCTCCATACTGCCAATTGAACTCCTTTTTATGCATAAATAATCTCCTGAATCCTGTCCAATCCGGCTTCCGTCCTGGTCATAGTACCACTGAGACTGCTTTGATTCATATTACGGAGGATATTAGGTCAGGCATGGAGGAAGGTGATCTGACGGTGTTAGCATTACTTGATTTCAGTAATGCATTTAACACCGTCGATCACGATATCTTGATAGGTATACTCTGCTCTATTAACATATCTCCAACGGCAATTGACTGGTTTCGTAATTACCTGTCTGGCCGCCGGCAACGTATACGTATTGATGACTGCTACTCTTCGTGGTGCAATACAAATGTTGGTGTGCCTCAGGGTGGCGTTCTATCTCCGTAAATTTTTGCAATTTTCATAAATTCCATATCCAATCAACTTATTTCATCCTACCATAATAAAATTCCTTTCTGCTAATTATGCCAACAAATACCCAAATGCCTTTTCTTTACTCCTGGTCCATTCAACGGTTGCCTGGAAGAGATCGCACTTAGCGATAAGGCCGCCATTTGTACAATCTTAACGTACTCATACTTCTTTTTATGTATTATTTTTTGGTGTACAATAAAGAGTTACTTACTTACTTACTTACTTACTTATGTTGGTTTGTTTTGGTCACACAATACCTATTAGGTATTTTATTTAGAGATCGTCTTTTATACTAAGGTTTCATTGTTTGTTTTCATTACACGTAATTCGCTTTCGAAATTAATAAAGTCTAGTGCTAGACACAAACCATATAAACAACAATTCGCATCTGCCACATTGTACTGTATTAAATTACAAACTAGAATCCACCCGCGCAAATTATTCTGGTTTAAAAGTTATTCCTTGGAAACAGTATTTTACTCAGCCCGGACAAAATTGGTCCCATTGTTGCGAAGATTCGGAACAGGCAACTCTTTTTGGCATCGAACCGTATATTATACAATTTTTTTAAGACAATTCCTCGTAGTGCTTTTAGTAGGTATTCTTTTTTTAAATGTATTTTTGATAGGTATTAACTGAGAGATCTTCAATCGCAAGCATTTGTGTCACTCAATTAATCTGAAATAAATTCACCCTCTACACAATTTGGCTTTTAAAGTTAAAGCATTATAATGCTTTAACTTTAAAAGCCAAATTAGCTTATACGAGGTAATGTGTAATAATTCTATAGAATTATTACACATTACCTCGTTAAAGATTTACATACATATAAAATTTAGCTTATTTGTCCATTGAGAAAACCTTTTGTTTAGAATAGAAAGGCAAACGAGCAAGCGGGAAGAAGCGGGTAGGAACATATAAATGTGTTTATCAGTTTTCTAGTCGGTATATTAGTTGCCTTCAGATATTTATTTATTTCATTTATATAAACTTATTATGGGTTTCCATAGTAAGTTTATTTTCTTATTTTACGATTTAGAAACCACAAAGTCGTAATTGATTGTAATTGATATAGGATTAATGCCCGGATCCTATATTCCAAAAACGAATCGTTTCTACTACGAATAGTTAGAATGCCTACCAGGCGTAACGCAAAACCGTTCCTAAAAAATACTAGTCGTTATCCAAATAACCAACGTCTGGTTACTAACGGATGGGAGGACGTTAGTAAGCTTATTGTATGGAGATGCGTTCGAAAGTGTTCCTATAAATATTTTGTACTGTCACGGAACTGTCAAAATAACGACGCGTTACAGCTTTGATTACTAGTCGAATTCGGTCGGTTTACCAGCCGTTTGTATTTTATTTTGGTAGTTAACATTGTGTTTGAGGAGATTTCCGTGATGTCTAGCTCTGAAACTGATAGAGAATTCATGGCTTTGTTTTCCGACGGTGAATGATCAAGAAGTGGGAAGAAGAGTTTATAAAGAAAGGGTTGATTATTTTTCCGTGCATGATTGCCAAGAATTCCAGTTGAGATTTCGGCTCGATAAACCAGCTGTGGAACAACTATTCCATGAAATTTATCCATAATTGAGAGTGAAAGGAAGACGATTTGTACATAATAATATCTTCTAAGATTTCATAACCACAAACCTTAGATTAAATACTCAATTTAAAAACTTATTTAGAAACTATGGCATACTCCTGGACAGATGTCAGACGACAGACGCATGCGCCATGCGCTTTCCTGTTACGCATTTTGTTCACACCATGCACGCGGAACATCAAATTTTCAATACTAATGATTTATAAATATATTTTAAACCTAAAACGCAATTTAAATTACTACTGTAACTATACGGTAATTTGTACTATTACTCACATAATATTACAGAATAATATATGATTTTATTTGAATAATTGATGTACGATGTTTTGTTATAACTAAACGTAAAGAGGAGCGAGAGGTTCATCCTGGGTTCATCGCCGAACGAGTCGTACCTAGGTGGTTTAAACTACGGATGTTTGTCGCAGGTAGGGCATTGTGGAACGCCAGTTTTGCATCGGTATCGGTAGCTGAAATACGGATGGTAACGTTGGTCCAATGACGGATCGTAAAATAACGGAACCGGGCATTAGACATCCCTACATAATGTTGATGTGTATATAATAAACACATACAATATTTCACTATGTTAGCTCCTCAGGGCTGTTTTAATTATAACATACTATCTGTGCTCCGTGGTTTTACCCACGTTAAACTTTATAAATTATAGCCTATGAGTTAATCCATCAGTTAAATCTATACCAAATTTTGTTAAAATCGCTTCAGCCGTTTAGCCGTGAAGAAGTAACAAACATACACACTCACATACCTACAAACTTTCGCCTTTATAATATTAGTGTGATTTACTCGTTGTTTTGAGGACGTCTTCAGTATTCGCGAAAGCTCTTATATAGAACGATGAAAACAACTTGCAAGTCGCAGATGCAATTGGGATTTTAAATCCACAATACATTGTGACTACTTCTATAGTCTAGCGGTGCCGAGATCAACCACACCGCAGTCTCAGAGGAACTGTCACTCATAATCGGACAAGCGATAGACGAGAAGAGATAAACTGCGTCTCATGAAAGAAGTCCCACAGGCGCGGCGCTGACCGTCATGCGACGGAATGTTGCTTGCCTCTACTGATTTCGACTCCCATACTTTTTTAATTATGTTTTCAACAACACTTTAACTAATTTGAATGATAAAAATCTCGATAGCGTCCGAACTCCATAACAACTGCTGACAACGACAACATGGCCGATCTGTCATATTAGTTTCACATTTTGCCGAGAGACTCGTGAGATGGAGTTTACATGCCGACACGGGAAACAAACCCGATAGATTGGACCCGAGATTATCTGCGGTGCGGTTGATCTCGGCACCGCTAGACTAAAGGAGTAGTCACAACATATTGTGGATTTAAAATCCCAATTGCTTGCAAGGTGCTAGCAATTGGGATTTTATTATTTTATTTTTATATTTTATTTTATTACATTAGGATTGTTCTAAGCATAGCATTTTGTGCTGGTTGAACAATAGCCAGTATTGTTTTAGCTGCACCTCCCCACGCAAGTATTCCATAGTCTGTTAGACAGTGCGCCATTGCATAGTACACGATCCTTAGCATTTTACCATCCAAAATGTTTCGCAGCTGCCAGAAGTAATGTATGAGTTTTCTCAATCTTTGTCGCAAAGTTATTACATGTGCTCGCCAGTTTAGGTGCTGGTCTATCACTACACCAAGATACCGTATCGTGGTAACTCGTTCTAACCTGGGGCATGTGCAATTTTGGGTGCTAATATCACAATTTTGATTGGAGTGAGAAACAATTTTAAGGTCCATTGGTGGTTGATTTGATCTATTTATAGAAAAGGTTATGTATTTAGTTTTGCTGCTATTTACTGTCAGAATATGCGCGCCCATCCATTCTAAAACTTTATTATACCCTGCTTGCGCGTGCTTAAAAGTTATCTGGTTTCCATAGTACAAGCTCTGCTTAGTTTAGGATCAGATAGCCGTGCGTGAATGATGTCCCAGGATATCATTATTAGATATTCTATCATCATCAAAATAACTTTAGAAATTAACGTTTAAAGCGCTTTTTGTAGCGATAATACATCTTGACACAGAGTAGCTATATAAAAGACATTAGCAAAAAGTGTACCACAATTAAGCCGAATAATGGCTTCTTTCATTTTTGTATCGGCACTTGACAGTGGCGTGAGATTGTAGATCCAGAAAATATTAATGATTAATCGGCCATGACCAGCAAAATTATAATATACGCCGCGCCGTGGCGAACGTAACGTAGACATGCATAGATAGGTATTCACCATTAGAACTTTATTAAAGAAGAAATAACACGCTTATACAAAATTGATGGAATCAAGTGAACCAACTTCATTGGTCGAATCATGACAGCCAAAGTACGTCCGCTGGACAAAAGAAAGAGGGGAGGCCAAAGAAAGGGGGGAGATGTCATAATCGCCATGCTTGGCAGACAGGTTGGCGAAGGATTTTGATGGTCAAAGTTCACAGAAAAACGCTGCTGTCTTGACACTAGGCTGAGTCTGTCCTAAGGGGAGCTTTAATAAAATTGTAACACATCATGCATCTTGTTATTATTACAAATTATTTAGAAATGTACATAAAACGCAATTGAATTGTAACTTTTCTATCGCATTGGTTCCCTGTAATGGTAGAATTAAGTTGAGTCCAATAAATAAATAAATAATTAAAACAAACGTTTGATGTTATATAATATATAATTGTAAATGGAATTATAATGTCCTCCTAGCCAAATATCGGCCATGGGGCCAGTCTCAATGGAGATTAGCCATCTACGCGGGACATATTATAGAGCACAAGTGTGTGCGCAAACACATGAGCACTTTCTATTCCATCACATCATGACCCGATGACACGATCGGAAAGAGCTCAGGTACAGGACCGACGGCTTTACGTGCTCTCCGAGGCACGGGGGTATAATACCGCCAACTCCCAGAATATTTTTTTGGCCCGACCCGGGATAATTGCACACTCTGGCTGAATATACCCATGTTGTATGTGTCTTGAAATATGTAGGTAATCCGGCAGAGAATTTCACAGCTCTGCCGCACGTATGCGAAAAGAGGACGCGAAATTATTGGAGAATACTAAGTCAAAGTAAAAGACGGTAAATATTCCTTACTTATTTATACGATAATAATAATATCCTGGGACATTATTTAACATACTGCCATCTTAACCCAAACTACTTGAGCTTGTAGGTCTACTATGGACAACAGATAACTGATATACTACATATACTACTTTTCTTTTGTAAATACATACTTATATAAATAATTACACCCAGACTCAGGAAAAACAGACATGTTTATGCATACAAATATCTGTCCTGGGTGGGAAACGAACCCACGACTTCCAGCGTGAAAAGCAAGCATTTGCCAACCACGCCAACAGGCCCGTCCAGGTATCCATCCATGTCCATGGTAATCGGACAATTAATTATCACAACCCTCATTTCAAACTCCTGGTCGGGGTCCCAACCAACAGTTCAGGACGATCATGCAGGGGTTGCGGTAAGCCTATAAATCCAGCTCGATTTCCTTTAGGTTAATATGGTGATGATGAATATACACATTGTATATAATATAACAACGGATATATGAATAGAAAAGTTAACAAGAAATGTACAGAATTGCAAATTAAGCACATCCGCCGGAAGGGTGTTAGCAAGGGAATCCTAAATTTGATCTGCCAGCGTGTATCGTTCGTACCTTAACGCAGAGCGCCTACCCCGGATTGGTAGATGGTGCAGGTTCGAGACCCGCCGGACGATCAAATTTATGATTTCCCATTTTTGAGATTAGATAAAACGCTTTGCATTGCGAATAATGCTATAAAATTTAAATTTAATAATTTGGAAGGGATTATCAATAATTGAAAAAAGAACCGTTCCTTAAAAATTTTATTTTAATACATTTACTAACGTAACGGATTTACTTACAAAATATTTTTTGTACTAAGTACTTACTTAAAATAATAATAATATCCTCGGACATTATTATTATTATTTTCATTGAGAAGTGGCTCCTTAATATTTGTTTCCGCTTTATTAAAGGTAAGTACTTAGTACAAAAAATATTTAATTATGTATTAAAATATAATTTTTAAGGAGCGGTTCTTTTTTTAAAATACATAATTGTATTTAAAAATTATGTCATAAACAACTCAGTTGCTTATAATAAAAATTCTTCTGTCACAAATAAGATTTAATATTAATGTTATTTTTTTATTCTCAATCAATATTTTTTATTTTAATCTAAGTAAGTAAATTGAACAACGTAAACCATATTTTATTTTATTTTGCAAGTGGAATCTATTCAGAAACCTTATAAAATATCTTGAAACACGGATTATTTTTTATTTGTGTATGCAGTAGGAATTATATATTTCAATGCTTTATTTTAAAATTTAATAAGTTTAATTAACATTTATTTATAAAAGCTCCAAAGAGGGCGTGACTTGTACCCAAAGAATAAGTTTGACCCAAACAGCACATATGTATATTGATACCTAATAGATTTTATTGTTTCTAATATGCATTGAGTTGTATATATCAATGTTTCTATGTATATGATCTGCAAAACCTTCCCATAGGGAACTTACAACGGGATTGGAAAAATATTTGGGATATTTATAGCAAAAGGAAACCGCGAGGGAGGGGGAGGCTACCGGCTAAGTCGCCGAACATCGGGATAGTGATCGGCGGCGTTCAAATAAATAAAGGTTAGGCTGATTTCAGAGTGACACGCGCGGCACGCGTCGGAGGCAAGCGCGTCTCAACAGCGCGCGCTTGACGCGCGGACCACTGTGAAACGAGTTTTAGTATCGCGCGTTTCTTTGCAATGTACAGTTGTATAGAAACGCGACAGCAACGTCGTCGTAGTAGATGGCAAATCATTCCGTTCAATGCCACAAGGTTACTAAAGTTTAAAGACATTTATTCTCATTAAGACATACGTCACTCACATGAGAACTTAGATATAAACAAAATTATAATAATATATGTTCGTTGGCATAGGTACAGACGCCAGCACATCAAGCTACTCCAATATGTCAAATTTCCCCAATTGAACGTGAACCTTAACTTTTGTAATAAAGTTAAAAATCTATAAAATAAATTTGACAGATTGAGGTAGCTGGATATGCTGGCGTCTGTACATACATAGTAAAAAATTAAAATTAAAATGAAAATAAAACAAAAAGTAAAAACATAATGACAATTTATGCTACGTGGTTTTAATCATAACAAACTTAAACAATGTTATACTTATCTATTATTATTCATACAAATTCCATCATACAATACAAAATAAAGAAAAATAAACTTTATTCCAAGAAACTAATTTAGTAAATAACAATGCATATACATATACATGTTAAATAAAAACATCAGTGTATGTATTATGATTACATCATTATATTCTAATTGGGGTATTTGAGGGTTAAATGTTAACCTACGTTAAATGTTGTATATTTTTATTTTATTATTGTGTCCGTTTGTTTAAACCCCATTAAATTACCCGATAATTTTTTTATTAACTCAATATATTTAACACTCGCATTTCATTTTCTACCTGACATTAGCAAAATAATAATTATTGTGGGCAAAAAAGAATAAGTGTTATGTGTCCTGGCATAATGATGTATACATACCTACTACACTGTGACGTCTCATTTAAACCAATAGTGTTAAAGAAAATTTATATCCAAATGAATTGAACACACAAATACTAAATTAAACTAATTGAATTACTTTTTACGGCACGACAGCGCCATCTCTGTGCGGTGTCCCAGCCGGTGCTATGAATCTAATAAGCAGGATTTTCATACTACTTTAGCGCCATCTCTGGACGATTGTGACAACCAACTAGTTCCCTTACTTACTTAATATAGACAGAACCATTCGACAATATGTAGTAAAAATATAGCTAAAATTTAAAATTTTGATAATTAAACCTACACATGATCCTTGACAATAACTTAATTTAAGTTAGTTAAATATCATTACTGTTATAAAATAAATCTTATTGTAAATTATTTCCTACAATCCGTGTACCTAAATATCTTTATGTACCTAGAAATTATTATAAATTAATTATATATTACTACGAATATGTTCTGACTATTTACAAGCGCTTTTTTAAAGTCTACGTGAATATAAACCTTTTTTTTTATTTTTATTTTTTTACCTTAGCACTACTAAATTACTGTTTGGAAATCATACGGGCGTGTTGGCGTGGTTGGTAGATACGCTGCCTTTCACGCCGGAGGTCGTAGGTTCGATTCCCACCCGGGACAGATATTTGTGTGCATGAACATGTCTGTTTGTCCTGATTCTGGGTGTAAATTATATATATTAATTATGTATTTACAAAAGAAAAATAGTATATGAAGTATATCAGTTATTAGTAAGTATTTATTAAATGATTTAAAAAATATGTGTTAAGACAGTGAAGAAAAAGAGTGATATACTTTTAAACTGTCTACTATGTTTACGAACCTACTGCATTGTGAGCTTGACAAGTACAAGAGTATGTAAATACCTAAGTGCTGAATAAATTTCATTATTTCATTTCATTTCATTATGATGGGCTCAGTGTGCATTTTTATATTTGTATGTGTATTTATTTATTTTTAAGTTATTTTAAAGGTGGACGGGCAATTATTACACCGTAACCTATGTTTTAATTTTGACCACAGGTAATCGTTAGAAAACTAGCGGTGGGCGATTATGAGATATACTAATGAAATCATTCGATTATTAAAATGTCTTGAGATATCTCGATTATAAAAATTAGTAGTTACTAATTTAGTAGATTTTGTGAGCGAAACTCGATGTTGGTTGGTCGGGTCAACTCGGGTTGCGTCGGCGTTGCCGCGTCGCCGCGTCGGTCGGCGGTCGAGCGAGTCCACTCGTGTGGCAGGCAGTAGCAACAACGTAGCTAGGGTATAGCACTATGCACCAAGGATGTTATAGATATATAATTTCGGATCCGGATATGGATATGGATATTGGTAAAATATAATATCGGTTTCGGTTACGGTTATGGATATTAAATTATTTCGGATTATCCGATAGTTTCGGTTACGGATATTAAATTTTTAAAGAACTGTAAAATGAAATACTAATCAGATTATATTCGACTTTAATTGTAGGTACCTTGTAGGTTTCGCAATCTGTCATACAAGTAATTCTGTCTTACATCTACTCGTTTTGAAGTGTTATATAGGTAATTAATTAAATGCAAAATCAAATATCCGAAACTATCCAAAACTTTTATTTCGGATTCGGTTACGGTTACGGATATTTTGTTATTTCGGATATCCGATAGTTACGGTTACGGATATGGATATCCATAACAACACTGCTATGCACAACGCTGCTTGCGCTCGCTCGAATATTGGCACAGCAGAGTAGCTACTACGCTTACGCGTGTACTGAATAATGATACAATCGTACCAAAACGGTATAGTAGTTTAAGCGTGAATGAGTACCACTTAGACAGATAGACAGAATTTTCATTTATAATATTAGTATGGATAATTAATCAACATTCAACAGTCATTTTTGTTTTTAGGAACGATTAGAATAACACAAAAAGATATGACTTCTCGTCAAAACAAAATACAACAAAAACGTTTACTTTTGTATTTCTATTTTAAATAAACTAACAGTAAAATATTAATATACCTAAAAAAAATTGTATGTTATTGTTGGTAATTAAGAAACAGAATGTATCGAATGAATGTTTTTTGTCATACACCGACCTTTATCTTACTCCTATTACGGTAGTATTAAGTAAGTATATATATTATGTTTGTTTCCATTCTTTTCATTCTTTGTTTCTATTCATAATGGGATTTCACATAAGTTTAGCAACATTAAAGAAACAATCGTAGATAAATATAAATAAAATATGATGAAATAAACAAAAAGCGTGAGTGAGTGAGGTTCCATAACAAGCCGCCTAAAGATATCAAATAGATCAAATCCCTCAAAATGTTTAAATATTAAAAGACGATAGATATAGTAATTGACGGGCCTGTTAGCGTGTTGGCAAATGCTTGCTTTTCACTTAGAAGGTCGTGGGTTCGATTCCCACCCAGGACAGATATTTGGGTGCATGAACATGTCTGTTGTCCTGAGTCTGGATGTAATTATCTATATAATTATGTACTTACAAAAGAAAAGTAGTATATTAGTTATCTGGTTTCCATGGTACAAGCTCTGCTTAGTTTGGAATCAGACGACCGTGTGTGAATAATGTTCCAGGATATTATTATTAGGATATTATTAAAGAACTTATCCCTTCTATCCTTACAAAATATACAATTATATATAACACAGAACTTTGTACTAAGTAAAATAAAGTGACCACATTATTAATCAGTAAAATTTTACCAATAAAAACATTTAAAAAATCATGTTTTTTTTATATTACACGCTTGAGGTTTTATATTATGTAAATACTAAATAAAATATTCCCTGTTAGTAAATGTAAATTCTTATGAGGAATAAAAAATAACCATAATTATTTCAAAATACTTAGGAAAAATCGAGCTACATTTCGTTTCATTACGAATATTAATTCTTATGATAAATAAAAATAACGGTAGGGGAGACTGGGTACGGTTGCAGCAGGGTACGGTTAAACCATCGCTAATAACTCGTAAACTATTAGCGGTGTGGTGAGGGGTACAAGGGGCCGAAGACGCGGCCGGCGAGTCCGGACATGAATCACAGTGACGCGTTGCACTTCGCGCGCTCTGTACGTTTCCAGGGGACCCTATTATATTTTTTCGACAAAAAGTAAGTATTTTCTATTCTTTTCTTTTTCAAATTACTTTGTTAATATTAGCATTTGCATTTTGAGTGATTTTCTGTTTTATCGTTAGATTTTGAAGGTTCGAAAACCGTGATTCGTTTTTGTTTATGTTGTTTTGTTTCGACGCTATGTTTGTTTTATTAGCGGTTGAGGGGTATGGGGACGGATGAAGCAATTATTGTGGGTACGATTGAAACAATGATAACCGTTGCTTTTTTCGTTCTAGATGCCCAGACAACGTATAAAAAAACTTCAAGAGGCGAGTGTGATATAACTTAGTACGAAAATGCGTATGAAGAAGTCAAAAAAGGGACTTCTTTACGAAAAGCTGCAGAGATGTACGGAGTTCACCATTCTTCTCTTCTGCTTCTATTCTGCTCGCTGTCAAATATAATTTAAACACACCTCCTACGTGGAACGAAAATCAGGTTGCCGGAGAAGAGTGGTTTCGCTCTTTTATGAGAAGAAATGTGGAATTGTCGGTGCGCACAGCTCAGGCAACCAGTCTCTCCAGGGCAACAAGTTTTAACAAGACAAACGTGGATGCTTTTTACGATAACTTGCAAGTTGTCCTTGACCGTGACAACTTTGAACCACAAGACATCTACAATGTTGACGAGACGGGCGTAACAACTGTACAAAAGCCCGACAGAGTTGTGGCAAAGCGTGGAACACGACAGGTAGGAGCTGTCACCTCTGCCGAACGTGGGACGTTAGTCACACTAGCCTTTGCGGCAAACGCGTTGGGCAATGCGATTCCCCCAATGTTTGTGTTTCCAAGGGTTCGATACCAAGATCATTTTATTAGAGATGGTCCAGTGGGTTCTATTGGAACTGCCAACCCATCAGGCTGGATGCAAGACGAACTATTTGTTGAGTTTCTGAAACATTTCAAGAAACATTCAAATGCCTCTACATCCCATAAAGTACTGCTTGTTCTAGACAATCATTCTTCCCACGTCCACATAAATTCTATGGATTTCTGCAAAGAAAACGTCGTTTTACTTTCATTTCCACCCCACTGCTCGCACAAGTTGCAGCCTTTAGATCGATCTGTTTACGGCCCGTTAAAAAAAGCTATAAACTCTACCGCTGATGCTTGGATGCGCAATAATCCTGGAAAAACTATGTCCATTTATGACATCCCTGGAATGATAAAAACTGCAATGCCACTTGCCCTGACACAGTCGAATATTCAGGCTGGGTTTCGTAAGACTGGAATATACCCTTTCAACCGGAATTTGTTTCTAGATCTGGATTTTGCTCCGTCATTCGTAACGGACAGGCCAAACCCGAATGATGCGGTAGAAGACGTGGTTACACTTGCACCAGTGGAGGTAATCGCACTTGCACCGGAAGAAATAGTTGTTCTAGCACCTGACGAGGAGACGCCACCGCTGTCACCTTCCTTGTTGAACGAAGCTTCTATGTCTGAAAACGTGCCACAACACGTAGCCCCGATACAGAATACAGAGACTAATATCCCACAAAACTTTGAAGATTTAACGACGCCGCCCACACAAAGTTGTGCAGGTGTACGTCATCAGTTACAAGACACAGCTATACAACCGGAATCAAATATTTCTCCTAGAGATGCTACTGCTGCTCTGAGGTTGCCTTCTAGCCAAAGTTACGTCAGTCTTCAACAATCATCACCGCAGCCGTCTACAAGCAAACAACCTGTGTTTACACCTGAAATAATACGGCCATATCCAAAAGCTGCCCCCCGGAAAACAACAAATAAAGCTCGCAACACAAAAAAGTCTACTATTTACACAGACACTCCGGAAAAAGAAGCTATAAGAAAAGAACATGAAGATAGACAGAAACGACAAAAATCTAAGCAGGTAAAGAAGAAAATACTTGAAGATACTACAGCGAAGAAGTCTAAAGGTAAAGCAAAGAAGAAGAAGGCCGATTCACCAGCTTCATCGGAAGAAGATGAATATTTTTGCCTCATATGTGTGGGAGCGTTCACGGACAGTAGATCCGGAGAAAAATGGGTACGATGTCAAGGAGGCTGTAAAATGTGGTCTCACTTAGAATATACAGATGGTGGGCGATATTATGTTTGCCACAATTGCGACGAATCTGATTAGGATCTATATTTTACTTTAAAAAAAATTGTTAAGTTTAACAAATGTTTTTTTTTTGTATTTTTTTTATTATAGACAGCAGCTGCTGTTCAGCTTGTTTTTGTTCCTACAGATAATTTGAGATATGGAAATCTTATATTATTAATTATTGATTTTTTAGTTATTTTTGTTTATTCGTGTTAGTTTGTTAGTTTAAACCGGAGCAGAAGAGCTCTTTTTATGTTCGAAACAATTATTAAGACTGATAGAAATGGTGCCGTACTAGAATTTAACCATTTCTTGTTGATTATGTATAAAGAAACTGATTTTTATTACTTATTTGTTTATGTTTCAACTGACACCCATCGCTGTTTCAACCGCCCCTGGTATGGGTACGGTTGAAACAGTGGCACATCATTTTATTAAACTCTTCCTCACTAGTAAATATGGCAGTTGAGCCTCTAATTCTGAGATGTATTTGAAGACAAAAGTCTATTCTCTCATTTTATGTGTTTTGTTATTTGTTATGTCTCAAAATGGCCATGCTACGAGCGTTCAAAGCAAAATTGTATCAACTGTACCCAGTCTCCTAACTATTTCAAAATACTTTCGCCAAAAATCGAGTTTTGTTTCATTAGAATGTAAATTCTTATGCAAAATAAAATATACCTGTAAGTTTTTCACAATACTTTCGACACAAATCTATTTCAGTTTTGTTTCATTCTATTTTTATTGTGTCAATCTGCATGGTATTGGCCAAAACTTGGGAAAAATATTTTTAAGCATATATAAAGACAAAGCTATAAGCAATTTTTTTAATTATAATCAATAAATCTTTAGTTCCAAAGCTGATATTGGTAGCATATATTATTACACATAAATACTGCTATATAGGTCCGGCAACTAAGTTATTATTTTTCGGTAAAGTGTGAACGCCTCGTAAGCTAAAGGTATAGATAATCGTCATGTTAACATAATTATAGGCGAGGGCTATTGGCTATGAGTGACAATAAATAATAAGTAACAGAACTATTACCAGAGGCCCTGCTGACAACAACTTGCAAAAAATAATTCAAAAAGGGATCTGTCTACCTCGAAGTCATATATCTAATTCTACTCTATCCGACATTGATGTCGGAGCGTCATGGTTAAACTATCTACAAATCGTATTGAAAATACTCGTCATGGTTAGTGCTTAATATCTAAGGTTAATGTTAGTTAAGTTAGTAAAGGTTAGCGCATTAGCTTTCAATCGAGGCGACAGACCCCCCACTTTGTCGCAAACGGACGTTGATATTATTCTAACTGAGGTGAAAACTTTACTTGTGTGATGCAGGATTCCCATATCTGCATGATACGCCCTCTTGGATATATGACTGCATTATTGAGAAATGTATTTTAAGTTGGATTATAAACAGTTTTAGTATTGCACTGGATAGATGGCGCTGTACTACAGATTACTGATTCTTTAATTGATCTAGTGTTAGACCGAGTTTTTGGGTTCAATCGCCGCCTAAGTCAGTTTTTTGTGAGATGAGCATTATTATTTGTCAGGGTGCAATTTATCTACAATTTGTAAGTATTTAGAAACATAAAAGTATGTTTATCAGTTATCTTGTTTACATAATACAGGCTCTGCCTAGTTTGGTTCAGCTGGCAGTGTGTTCGATGTCCAAAGCTATTTATGTTATTATTTATTATTATTTCTGAGCTAACGTCTGGCTGGAACATGTTCTGATTATTTACAAGCGCTTTTTTAAAGTCTACGTCAATATAAACTTTTTTTAAATTTATATATATATATATATATATACATGTAATATTACATGTGATAATATGTGACATTATTTACACATATGATCCCAAACTAAGCAGAACTTGTACTATGGAAACCAGATAACTGATATACTATATAATAATTTTCTTTTGTAAATACATACTTACCTATATAGATACATACTTACTTACATATATAGATAATTAGACCCAGACTCAGGACAAACAGACATATTTATGCACAAAAATATCTTTCCTGGGGGGGATACGAACCCACGACCTCCAGCGTGAAAAGCCAGCATTTGCCAACCACGCCAACAGTAAAGTAGTAACAATAACTGTTTGGGGGTAGAAGTCAAAGAATATAGTTTCGTTAAAAGCGACCCAATCTCAAATTGAATATATAACATATAATTGTGTTGATGTTTATCCTTTGTCTTCCTAAGTATAATCTAAAATAGTACACATTCAGACAACCGCTTGAGCAGATATTGTGTTCGCCTACTAAATGATATGAGGCGCTCATAGCAAGATGTTCTCACCGGTCCGCAAGCGATCGGCGAGGTTAAACAACGAGGCTCGCGGTCAGTCCATAGATGGGTGACCGCCAAAGTGGTTTAATTTCTGAGCGTCTCCGTGCTTCGGAGGGCGCGTTAAGCGGTCGGTCCCGGTTGTAGCCATTAGGCAAAAGTTCTAAGCCATGTCGGAGGCTGACACTAGGGTAACACTAGTTGGGGCGCATTGGATCCGGTGGTAGCATTAAAGCGCGACCGTCGTTATAAACACAAGGTCCGCCATAATAACAATATGGAATTCTTACCTTAACATAGACAGAACCATTCAGACAAGATGAAAATAAATTATATCTTAGACTTTTAATTTCCATAATTAAACCTATAAATAAGGTTGACAATAATTTATTATAAGCAATAAATAAATCATAAATATTATAAATTAAATGTTATATCTAAATGTTTTCATTCAATCCTATATAATATCAACCTAAATATCTATATGTAATTAGTAATCTAGATATAATTACTACAAATTCAACATTTTTATTATTTTTATTTTGTTGTTTTCAAAGACAACCTCCGGACCAGGGAATCTAGTCCCTGTGTCGCGGGTTTCTTTACAAACAT
This sequence comes from Pseudoips prasinana, assembly GCA_951640165.1. NCBI lineage: Eukaryota > Metazoa > Arthropoda > Insecta > Lepidoptera > Nolidae > Pseudoips > Pseudoips prasinana. Next base: position 30,134,786 of record OX621234.1, read on the forward strand.
ATAATAGAAGTACACAAATTACATCCAGACTCAGAACAACTATTTATGGGTCACAAAAATAGTTGTCCGGCGCGGGACTCGAACCCACGACACGAAGCGGCGAGGCGACTGTCTGAGCCGCTGCGCCACACGTGCAGCCACTCAGTGACTAGTCTGCGTGAACAAAATCCTTTTTTATTTTATTTATTACTAGCTGCCTTGAACTTGAAGAATAAATACCTTTGTATGGTTCAGACGCTAGCACATCAAGCTACCCCAATTTGTCAAATTTCCCCAATTGAAAATGAATCTTATGCTAATGATATAGGGTTGAAAATCTATAAAATAAATTTGACAGATTGCGGTAGCTGGATGTGCTGGCCTCTGTACATTCCCTTTTTTATTTCAATTTATTAATTGCAATCGTGGGTTTACATGTGTCTTAACAATAGAGTAGGTATAGTACCATAGCTAGGGCACAGCAATATTTTTATATTATATTTTGCATTTTAAACATAGTACAATTTTCAGAACATTTATTACTTAGATCTTTTAAACATTTTAACATCAACTATAGGATCTTTGGGCACTGAATAAAAAGTCGGGTCGGCTGAAAAAAAAATAAGTCGGGTTTTCCTTCCTAACGCTATAACTCCAGAACGCACGAACCGATTTCCACGGTTTTGCATTCGTTGGAAAGGTCTCGGGCTCTGTGAGGTTTATAGCAAAGAAAATTTATACAATTTAACGCGGGTAACACTAACACACAATATATATATATATATATATATACTAGCTGTGCCCCGCGGTGTTACCTACATATATATCACCGATGTAAACAGTCTCTTTGGCCCTATGTACCCATGAGGTCGCCGGTTCGATTCCCATGACGAACAATCTTTTTGTAGTAAAAAAACATTTTCTTACTACAAAAAGAACCTTTGTGTATCGTATTTATTTATATATTTATCTCGGCAATATATTTAAGTTATGAAAAGTATGTTCATGTCTCCTGAAAATGAATGCTTTATCGAATCTATTTTGAATTTCAAGTAAGATGAATTATTGTTGTACAAAAGCTATATAAACGACAGCCTGTTAATATTATTTTGTTCTTTAATTGAATTCCCATAAAATACAAAATGATTTATTAACTCTGTTACAATAGGAAGTCCTTGTTTTATGTAAATCCTAAATCGCGCAAGTAAAGTTTTCACCGTTAATAACATACGTAAAAATTCAATATAATTTTTAGCGGGGTCCGGTCGCCTCGAAGGAAGTCAGTCTTGCTAAGCTGATCTAAGTTAGCTAACTGACGCACTTGTCCTCGGACAAGGAAGATAAATCTATAATGTAGAACCTGTGGTTCCCGTAGGGCACATCGCTTGTCATCATTCATGGTGACACAGCGATGTCAACCTGAGTACTACTTCGAGTGCGATACCATTGACCCCTTTTGTCTACTGGATTTGGATTATTCTAAAATCTCTAGTACAATGTCATCTTGTCAGTTTTTATTTCATTTCGATGTATTTAATATCCATGTATTTGATTTTTTATTTTAATAATTATATTTTATTACTTATTATCCTATATACTATTCCTGACGAAGATGCATTCAAAAACACAAAAATAATTGAGATTGCTCCACCCGTTCTTGAGTTATAAGTGTTTTAACTAACACGACTGTCTTTTATATATATATAGAAGATTTAATTTCACCTGTACCGGTGTGTCTGTGTGCATGTTAAATTTAATTGTTGATGTTGGTAAATTGTGTCCGCCTATCATAATATGTTTGTATTGTAGGTATTATTGGTTTAATTGTCATGATGTATGATGGCATGTCATGAGTTTGTATTATGTTTGGGGGGACGTTACATTATCGGGTCAACATATAGGCTACATATTATCACCTACGGGAGAGGAGCTGTGATAATTTATAAAATTTAACGCGGGTAAAACCACGGGGCACAGCTAGTATTATATATGTATAATAATACTTATTCATTCTATTCGTGTTTGACATGTTATATATTTTAAATTATTTATATCATAGCTGACTTCGTAATAAATTTTTGCACGACATATCTATACCTATCAAATATAGTTGGGTAAGTTTATAATGTACCCAACAACCATATACCTATATTTTATCAAATAAATGAATGAAAAAGAAAGTTCATTCATTCATTCACAATTCTTTAGATAGTATGACCAAAATATACCAACATCATCTCAATAAACTCTATGGCTGGACTTCTGTAACCGAATTATTGTAAATTATTTTAGAAAAAACCTACAGGGATTAAAATAACCAGTGTCAAATTCCATTTTGAATCACTCAGACATACTGTTATAACTTTTATTAGATTTATTATTATTATTTCATTTCATTAGATTACGTTAAACCTAAAAGTTTGTCCATAAAAACGTTGAATGACATCCCAAATATCGAATCGTAGGTAACAACCGATTTGGAGAATAGATTATAGAGACTAATTACCTAATAAAGATGCCGTAATTACGAACCCTAAAAATATAATACTCTTGAGCATGTGTGTAATTAATTATACAGAAGATGCACGTACCTCCTTCAACCACGGCGTCTTCTTTGTAGTTCTCCTTCATACCCCTTGCCAATATGTGGTGGTAGAACTGTTTGGCGCTCTGCCTCACTTCTGGAGTCACCTCCATCTTGGACACGGCCCCGATCAGAACCGACAGCTTCTGGCGGGCCGTCGATATTAACTTGTCGACTGTTAAAATAAAAATGGAACTTTAGCACTTTCTATATTTCTCAACTGTTGTTTTTTATTTAGTTTTTTTTAAACCACGCCCGCACAAGGGAATCTTATCCCTGTGTCGCGGGGTAATTTACAAACATATAATAGACGGAATTTTTTTAAATTATGTTATTATTTATTATATACCTCATAGGGGTTATAATTTCAGCACGCATGTCATGTTATTAATACTAAGCATTGCATGTTGTAAAAGGTGACTGTGACTTAAAATTGCAAACTTTAATTTAAAAAAAATATATATTTGCATGCCCATGATGGTAAGACCCAGTGCACTTTAAAACTTTATTGTACCATCCAATGTATCACCTGTGTTCTGCAAATAAAATTACTTATGACACAAATTACATCCAGACTCAGAACAACTATTTATGGGTCACACAATTAGTTGTCCGGCGCGGGACTCGAACCCGCGAAACGAAGAGGCGAAGCGACTGTCTTAGCCGCTGCGCCTCAAATTATTGCTACATTACTGATTTTGCTGTAGAAGGCTGGTTTGATCTTAAATAAATAATGTAGTGTTAACCTTCTCAGTTTATCCACCAACAATCCAATCCACCAAAAAATAAATTTTATAAATGTTTTCATACAATGTGTACCTAAATATCTATTTAGAAATAATAATGTATTCAACTATATTACTACAAACATGTTCTGACTATTTACAAGCGCTTTTTTAAAGTCTACGTGAATAAAAACCTTTTTTATTTTATTTATTTTATTTTAACATTTTGAACTGGTCATATCATAATACGGGTGTAGTCTAGAATATTAAACCTATATACTTATATGTACTTCCTCCAGATAACTGATATACTACATATACTACTTTTTTTGTAAATATATTCTTATATAGATACTTTTTACACCCAGACTCAGGTCAAACAGACATGTTCATGCACAAAAATATCTGTCCTGGGTGGGAATCGAACCCTCGACCTCCGGCGTGAAAAGCAAGCATTTGCCAACCACGCCAACAGTTAACTTAGTGTTAACCTTCCCAGTTCATCCACCAACATTTGGAACTGGTCATATCATAATACGGGTGTAGTCTCGAATATTAAACCTACAATAATATAAGTATGTACTTCCTACTACTTAATATGCGAAAGTTTGTGAGAAGACATGGATGTTTGTTACGCAAAAACTACGGAACTGATTTTGATGTAACTTTGTAATATTTTTTTTTATATATAAAAGAACTCACGCTCTAGCTAATCTAGTCCCTGTGTCGCGGGGTACTTTACAAACATATAATAGACGAACACAAATTACATCCAGCCTCAGAACAATTATTTATGGGTCACACAAATAGTTGTCCGGCGCGAGACTCGAACCCGCGACACGAAGAGGCGAGGCGACTGTCTTAGCCGCTGCACCACACGTGCAGTCAAAGTCAAAATATAGCTAAGTAAGTATGTATCCGAATACCACATAGGCTATAATTCATACAGTTTACCGCGGGTGAAACCAGTAATAAAATAATTAATTAACAATAAGGAAACTTTTAAATTCTTAAAATATTTATGATGTACGTGGGTGAAACCAGTAATAAATTAATTAATTAACAATAAGGAAACTTTTAAATTCTTAAAATATTTATGATGTACAACACTTGATACATCTCACTATCTATATCGAATATTTCTCGCTGGGCAAAATTTAAAAAACTACTCTATGATCAATCGTAACATTAATCGAATGGTAATAAACTTATTAAAAAAAACTCCACGAGAATGCCGATATTAATGCAATTAACGGGTACAAGACCAAACTCCCCATATTAATAGAAATACGGGATCCTATTTTATTTTTAGTATAGCGACATCTATTGACACCTATAATAAAATTAGTATGCACCGTACATATTACGCACTATTAAATTAAAAACTTTAGATGGCAAGACAATTCTTTACCCTATGAAGAACACCATCACCTGATCCTCCGAATTAAGATTTATTGGCTTATTTTTAATTAAATCATAACATATCTTAAAACATTAAATATCTTTCTGATAATAGAAAAAGCAAGTAGGTATTGGCAAAGATATAATAATACCTACTAAATGTTTCATTTTGGATGATTTGTTTTAAAGAATTTTAACAATTGTAAAAAAAAATTGAGAAAAGCCTACCTACTTTATTGGGGCTGTAAATTCTTAATTGCGTTGAATATATACTATAGTGGAAAAAGAGCTAAGTACATATGCTTATATACTATAGTGGAAAAAGAGCTAAGTACATATGCATATAATATATGTAAATTGCACGTGTGGCGCAGCGGCTAAGACTGTCGCCTCGCTGCTTCGAGTCCCGCGCCGGACAACTATTCGTGTGACCCTCAAATAGTTGTTCTGAGTCTGGATGTAATTTCTCTCCGTATTATAGGTCTGTAAAGTACCGAGCGACACAGGGATTAGATTCCCTAGTACAGGCATTGTCTTTTTATAAAAAAAAAAATATTTGTTTAATATTATGAGCGGTAACAGCGCAGCTGAATAATAAATAATTTAAAAATATAGATATCCGAAGGGCCCAGCCCAAATCAGTGATTTATCAATTTTATAAGTTCCACATAACCTTCTGAAAAAAAAAATACGTGGCGACTGAGAACTTGCATAAGAAAACTATGAGCGGTAAAAGAATTGACAAATATTTGTATTTGAACGACACTTATTTTTCACTAAGAGACTAATTTATCGAATTAAAGCTCATAGCGTATGTGTTCGTAATGAGATTTTTGCGTCCCAGTGGAATGGAATGATTTGGTACACAAGCATAGGTATTTTTACTGGTAATTTTCCTTCCTATGTAAAGCGTTCTTTATCTTTGTATACTTATATTATCACAACAAATATAAGTACATACATACATAGACTCAAGCTTGTTTCCCAGAGGGGTAGGCAGAGACAACGGATTTGCCACGATCTTTGCATACCTCTTTTGCCTCGTTTACTGTAATTATATTCTTCATACATGTTCGCCGGTTTAGGGTACTTCTGACCAAGCAAGTATACATAATATATTAAAATTAAAATCCAATCGTCAAATACTTATTACGTATTTATATGTATTATATAACTAGCTAGTACAATTTTTTTAAGATAACCCCCGCGGGTACTTTACAAACATATAATAGACGGACACAAATTACATACAGATTCAGAACAACTATTTATGGGTCACATAAATAGTTGTCCGGCGCGGGACGCGAACCCACGACAGGAAGCGGCGAGGCGACTATCTTAGCCGCTGCGCCATACGTGCAGTCGAAATGTTTGCTGTCTGTCTGTATTTTCTAGTAAACTAATTCCTTCTGCGTTTTTCTTTACCGTGTGGGCAGCGGTTACCTTAGTGCCAGAGTTGATTAAGCCGCGCAGTAGGCCTCTGATATGCGAAGACAAACGGGACCGACAGCTATACGTGGCCTCAGAGCACGGAGACGCTCCGCAATTTAAACCACTTTAAAGGCCACCCATCTATGGACTGAGCGCGTGCCTACGTGCTGTACCTTGCCGATCACATAAGGGCCTCTTCAACTAGGTAACTAATACACTTTGACAAAAGTACTAAGTAGGTGGTTGTTTACATTTTGTTAAGTTGCATGCGCAAGTGCTATATGATTAATTCACTCGTTTTATGTACAAACGCCGGCACATCCAGCTACTCCAATCTGTCACGTTTCTTTTATAGACTTTCAACTTTATCACATAAGCATAAGGTTCACTTTCAATTGGGGAAATTTGACAGATTGGGGTAGCTTGATGTGCTGGCGTAGGTAAGTGCTCCTTGTAATTCCTTGCTACTAAGTGAGCATGTGAACACCATGCGTGATCATAATGATCACTTTATGTAATACTAGTCACCCGACCCGGCTTTGCGTGGGTAGACAGATGGATATATAAATGAGTAACTTAACGCCAAATAAGACAACAGTGTTGGCTTTGGGTATGGGTACATACATTTATGTAATTAGGAATCTCAAATAAAAAAATAATACAGGTCACGCCTGCCCCCGCTACTCGCTGCTAACATTGCTATTATTGGCAAAATATATCTTAATATCACCGAAGTAATTATCAAGTTAATCATTTACAAACACATAAAATCTAATCTTTTCCCATTATAATATTATTTTATTAGGTCTCGCATTGAAAAGTAGCTTATTGATGAGAAAGGATTCTCAGGGCCAAGACTATCTGCGTACCAAATTTCAGTTAAATCGGTTCAGTAGTTTTGGCGTGTAAGTGCGACAGACAGACAGAGTTGCTTTCGCATTTATAATATTAATAAGGATTATTCTATTATATCCGAAAGTTTTTCTAGTTCAATTGATCTACGAAAGAAAATAATAATTAAGGAGGAAATCATACAGTCAGCTTCGACTTCAGGTACAGGTTGCAGCACATCTTCCAGCGCGTACTGGATCGCTGGAGGTATTTCGGTATACGGCCGGGAAACATTTGGAGCACCTAAATAAAATAATATATATATAATTTAGATCCTATAAATTCAAGTTCGAATTCATCACAGTGTTAAATACAGACGCCAGCACATCCAGCTACCCCAATCTGTCAAATTACTTTTATAGATTTTCTATGCTCACATAAGCATAAGGTTCACTTTCAATTGGGGCAATTTGACAGATTGGGGTAGCTTGATGTACTGGCGTCTGTACATGGAACAGGATACCCGTCGATTTTAAAATTATTTTTTGACGGCTTAAACTTTATTAAATAATTAATCCAGATCCGTTAGTAAATAATCTTAATATTTAATGAATGGTCAAATACCAATTTTCATGCGTTCAACTTCAAAAATGTCGCAATTTTCATACAAAGTAACATCCCCTATTTTACGCCCTTAGGGGTGGAATTCCCAAAATCCTGAAACACATATTTTTTAAATGAAAGGCCAAATACCAATTTTCATGCCTTTAACTTCGAAAATTACGGATATTCATACAAACTTTTATCCCCTATTTTACTCCCTTAGCGGATGAATTCCAAAAATCGTTTCTTAGTGCTCCCCTACATTATAAAAGGAACCCCTGTTCACAATTTCATGTTTTTAACCCTTATAGTTTAGGCCCTGCGTTGATATATAAGTCAGTGAGTCAGGTTTGCCTTTTATATACATATATAAATAATGAGGCTGTAGGTGTCCAATATTGTTTTTTTTCCGGTCGCATAATTCTAAACGCAACCATAAATCACCTTTGTTATTAACCAACTTAATTAAAACGCCAATAAATGATCAAATTATTATTAAACGTACAGCCATATTTTTTATTTTCTTATTTATTTTTTATTTATTTATTTATAAGGATTGGATCCAAGTTCAAATATTACAACTTACAAGAGTACAAACAAAAAAGAACAAAGACGAAAAAATCGGTCAAGTGCCAGTCGGACTCGCGCACGAAGGTTTCTATACCATTATTTATAAAAACCACCAATAAAATTCACGTTTGCTGTATGGGAGCCCCCTTAAATATTTATTTTATTTAGTTTTTTAGTATTTGTTGTTATAGCGTCAACAGAAACACATCATCTGTGAAAAGTTCACACGGTTCATGAGATAGAGATTGTATCTCATGAACCGTGTGAAATTTTCACAGACGATGTATTTCTGTTGCCGCTATAACAACGGACAGACGGACGCCGGACAACGCTGTGACAGACGGACAGACAGACAGACAGCAAAGTCTTAGTAATAGGGTCCCATTTTACCCTTTGGGTACGGAACCCTAAAAACTAACATACAAATATACTTTCAAAATTACAATCCTGATCTTAGTATCAGGTAAAATTAACTCACCCACACTAGACAGCAGCTCATTTATTTGTTGTAATGAAGTTCTCATCTCTATGATAAGTTTTCCCTTTTCGTCAAGAGAATTTGTGAGCGTTTTCTCTTCCCGATTCTCAGCTTCCAATTGGGCTTTCAACTGGTTTTTCTCAGCCAAATGCCTGGACAATAAAGAGAAAGTACTCTAATTTATTTTAATTTCTTGTTAAAGTGATTAATGGCTTCACGAGAACGGGGGTTTAAGCCAGAAACACCCAAAGGCAAATCAAACTGGCCAACCGAGGGTTTCTTACCTTGTTTATAATTGTAAGTATTGAGAGTTATAATAAAAATACCGGCCAATAGCGAGTCGGACATGCATACCATCGATTACTTTATTCTATTTGTTATAATACATACATAGACTCACGCCTTTTTCCCAGAGGGGTAGGCAGAGACAACGGATTTCCATTTGGCACGATCTTTGCACACCTCTTTTGCCTCGTTTACTGTCATTATATTCTTCATACATGCTCGCCGGTTTAGGGTAGGTAGGTACTTCTGACCTGGCCTTTCTTGAGAACGTCTCCGATCCAGCACGAGTTCCTGCAGTTTACTTATTCGATCAAACGTACAGTTTCGTCCCATACATTGAGCACCAGAGTTTTAGTTCTTAATAGTTTCCGCGAGAGGCGCTGGTGCTCAATGTATGGGAGGAAACTGTACGTGTGATCGAGTAAGTAAACTGCAGGAACTCGTGCTAGAGGCACTGGTTAAGAGCCTTCTGTGGTAGCCAAATGCTTATTGCCTTCAATTCCATAATTTTAATATAGCACAATTAAATTTGAAAATAATAGATTAGTAACCTGTTATTTAATTTAGGATTTAAGAAAATATATCTGATAAAACAGGCCGCACGGACGGACTTTTTTTTTTGTAATTGTTATACTGTATTCGACTATGTTTATGTACAGCATTGTGAACTTGACAAGTACAAGTGTATGTTAATACCGAAGTGCTGAATAAATATTAAATGGTGGTAGCATTAAAGCGCGACCGTCGTTATAAACACAAGGTCCGCCATAATAATAATATTTCATTGGTGTTTGATAGCTACAATTTTAAATTTCGTTAGTTAAACCTACACATGATCTCCTTGACAATAACTTAATATCATTACTATTATAATATAAATCTCATTGTAATTTTTTTCATACAATTCGTGTAGTTACCTAAATATCTATAGATATTAAAAAAAAAAACAACAATATGTTTAAAAGTTAAATTCGAAATTTACATCTATTTAATTTTTTTACATGAATTAGTTTGAATAGGACAAGATTGGATTTATAACTGTACGGTTCACGTACAGGCTTATTTTGCTTACGCCGCCTTAACCTAGTTTCGGCGCATTACTTATACATACTTTCGACATTAATATAGTTAGTTGACAAATAACAATAACAACGAACAGATTAGCATCCAAATAACTTATATTGTATACTTGAGTAATAAACGTGGTTTTAAGTCAACTCAACTCGTTTATCTACACACCACCTCGAGACCCGTACAGCCGTTTTGGTCCTTCGAGAAGTGAAAAGTGCTGGTACTACGTGTGGCAGGGTTCTTAGTGCCGATAGCGAATCGGTCGAACTGGTCTCCCAGAAGCGGGTCGCCCCAGTTGGATTGAGACAAAGACGCACATATCGGACGAGGAACTAAACACAGTAAGTACCAATACTAACTACAATCTGCGAACATATTGCAAAAAAAAAAACTGAACTAGTGCCTACGGTGAAACAACTACTGAAGGCTTACTATAACTATTACTTTAACTAAGTAACTAATTAACAATGATGGGTCAAAATTTCGAGGAGGTTATGAGCCAACAAGAGGCTACTTTTTGCACGTTAAAACAAATATGTGCTAACTACAAGAAAGACAGCCCTACTAGGAAGACCTTAGAATATCTAGAAGAGCGTCTTACGAGACTAAACAACTGTTGGGAACAATTCGTTCATAACCACCAACTATTGGAATCGACCGGAACAACGGAAAGCCAATACTTTATAGACGACGTTTTTAACAATACAAAACGTATGTATGAGAGTGTTTTACAAGACATACTACAACGTAAGTCGGAGCTTACATCGGCGACACCGACTAAAGCAACAATAACAGCTAGTAAGGAGGAGCTACCCCCTCAGAGTACAAGTAAGACAGGAACTTCTTCAGTTACGAGCGACGCTAAACTTACTACGAGATTTAGTTTCGATGAAGGGGACTTCCACGTACCGCCTCGAAAAACGGACGAATCGTCGGAAAAGGAACAGGATCTTTTGCGAGTGCAGTACTGTAACTTTAGAGCTTTTAAAAGAGCCGTGGAAAAGATGGATTTGTCAACATCTTTGGAAAAATGGGAATTGGAAGATAATCTAACTATCATAAAATCTAAATGGCAACAAGTGGAGAAAGCACACTGGCAGCTAGATTATTGGCTACAGGAAGAAGACCCTAAGTATAGACAAAAGTATGATATATTAGAAAATATTTATGACAACATACGTAAGAAAATACAACACACCATATGGAACAATGCTCATTATGAAAAGTCTACGCCGAAAATCATAATACCGGATTTTTATGGCAACTATAATCAATGGTTAAGTTTTCGGGACCTCTATACGGAAAGCGTACATAACAACCCTATACTTTCTAAGGCCCAAAAAATGCAGCATTTGAAGTCCAAATTAAAGGGCGAAGCAGAGAAGTTAATCCAGCATCTTAGCATCAGTGCCGAGAATTATACTTCCTGTTGGGACATAATTACTCACCGTTACGACAACAAAAGACTTTTATTTACATCTTATGTAAATACTCTACTAAACCAATCTAACATTCAACAAGCAAATGCCGCCAGTATACGAAAACTTCATGACGTCATGCTAGAGTGTCTGAACGGATTGACAAACATCGGATTAGATATTACACAATGGGATCCGCTGGTAGTACATCTTTTGTCACAGAAACTGGATAGCGTTACGTATAACGAATATATAAAAGATCTTAAAGAGCCGAGAGGTTTTCCCGACCTACAAGAATTTTCAAAGTTTCTGGAATCCAAGTTCATGGCACTGGAGGCTACACAAAAAGGTAGTCCAAAATCTTTCAGTCCGGAGAAGAATAACATGTTAGAAAAACATAACAAAAATAGTTACGAAAATCGCAGTAACAATAACTATAATAAATATAATGCACAAAGGTCATCGTACTTTAACAACTCATACAAATCACACAAAACCTTCTTGACAACAGCAAAAAATTGCCCGATTTGCAAAACTGACCATGTTTTGATGAAATGCGAAAAGTTCTTGGCTATGACAGAAAAGGGGCGCCGAGACTGCGTTCGGAATTTGCGTGTTTGCAAAAATTGTTTGTACAGTCACGGCGAAAAACAATGTACGTCAATGAAAACATGTAGGATATGTCATAAGCTTCATCATACTTTGCTGCATGAAACAATGGAACAACCTGGTAATTCGCAATCTACCCCATCGACAAGTACCTCTGCGCGAGGGGTGAACAACATTACTAACGAGGGCATGGAAGTTTTGTTAACAACTGTACTGCTCAAGGTAAAAACAATCGATGGCGAGTATATCTACTTAAGAGGTTTGCTAGATCAAGGCTCACAAGTAAGTCTTATAACTGAAAATGCCGCCCAGCGCTTGAGGTTACCGCGACAACAAGTGAGTGCCATAGTGTCGGGTGTCGGATCACTAAGCGGAAGTTGTAAAGGCTCGTTGAACCTAGAATGTAAGTCAATACATTCGGATTATACATTTAACTTACAACCACTCATTATGAAGAAACTGGTTAACAATTTACCATCGACATCATTTTCAGTAGAAAGCTGGATTTATCTACAAACGAGTACATATCCATGGATCATATGAAACCTATGACGTCAGAGGCTGAGGGTCGCGTTTATCTACCCCATCACGGTGTGTGGCGGGAAGAATCAACTACAACTAAACTAAGAGTTGTATTCAACGCATCCTACCGAGCTAACAACAGCCATAGCCTTAATGACTGCATGTATACGGGTCCAAACTTACAAAAAGACATGTTAACTTTATTAATTAACTGGCGGACCTATAGATATGTTTTCACGGCTGATATAGAAAAAATGTATCGGCAAATATGGCTTGACGAACAACAGTGTAACATACAAACTGTATTTTGGAGATTTTCCCCACGGGACAAACTGCAAGAGTGGAAATTGTGTACCCTAAGTTATGGGATGAACTGTGCTCCCTACCTCGCAATGAGAACTTTACATCAACTCGCGAAAGATGAGAGTAAACGATATCCTGAAGCAGCAAAGGTCCTTCAGAACTATATGTATATGGACGATTTAGTTTATGGTCAAAATTCTATCGAATCAGCAAAATTATTGGTATCTCAACTAATAGATCTATTGAAATCTGGCGGGTTTAGCTTAAGAAAATGGAAGAGTAACGATCCTTCTATTTTGGAGCATTTACAAGAAGAACAAAGGTGTAATAACACAACGAGCCATGATTTCAACTCGGAACAAACTTGTAACTCAAAGATGTTAGGAATGAGATGGAATCAGGAGAACGATACATTTACCTATCGTTGGGATCTGCCGGAAAAGAAAAACCTTACCAAACGTATCATATTAGGGGAAATCAGCAAGCTGTACAATCCCTTGGGATTACTGTCGCCTGTAACTATAAAGGCAAAATTATTATTTCAAAAGGTTTGGCTCAACAAAACCGAGTGGGATGAGCAACTATCTATGGAATTGTGTAATGAATGGGAGGCATTGCGATCTAATCTACCCCTTATTAGTAATATTTCCATACCAAGGTGGCTGCAAAGTACTGAAAACGAGATAGAAATTCATGGATACTGCGATTCGAGTGAGAAAGCGATGGCATGTGCTATTTACAGCCGAGTAAAGAATAGTCATGGCCACTATACAACTACACTTATAACAGCCAAAACTAAAGTTGCACCGCTAACAAAAAAGATATCCTTACCTAAAATGGAACTGTGCGCGGCGGTCCTTCTCGCCAAACTCATGGCAAAGGTAAAGGATACTCTTTCCGGTAACAAATTATTAATATACAGTTGGAGTGATTCACAAGTTGTTTTAGCTTGGATCAAGGGTGATATAAACCGGTGGGAGAAATATATTGCTAACCGAGTCGAACAAATAAGGAACATTATTCCGCCGCAACAGTGGGGTTATGTGAAATCGGAAGAAAATTCCGCAGACTGCGCAACAAGAGGACTCTCCCCTTCACAACTTATTACTTTTAAACTTTGGTGGGAGGGCCCCGAATGGCTAAAAACAAGCATAGTTTTCGATGAAGAAAAACGAATCCTGACCTACATAACAAAAGAAGGCCTTAAGCAAACGAAATGCTACGTTGCGATTTACAAGCGCAATGAACTCATAGACTGCTTAGTAAATAAATACAGCAATTACAATCGCGCAATACGAGTACTCGCATGGATTTGACGTATCAGCTATATATTACGATGTAACAAAAATAGCGGTATTAAAACTTGTTTAACCGACTACAAAAAAGAAGGTTTGTGTTTGTCATCAAACGAAATAATGGAAGCGAAGCGGTTATTACTCAAGACAACTCAACTAGAGTATTTTGGAGAAGAAATAGATTGTTTATCGAAAAATAAACAAATATCAACAAGAAGCAACATTTTGAAATTGACACCCTTCCTTGACGAATACGGATTATTAAGGGTAAAAGGGCGTTTGATACATTCTACTCTACCTCCTGAATCTAAACATCCAATCATACTTCCGGCGAACGGAAGGTTAACAAAACTTATAATAGAAGAAGCTCATCGTGACACGTTACATGGTGGGGCACGGCTTACATTGGCGCATTTACGTCTTGAATACTGGATCGTTGGGGGAAGCCGCACGGTGAAGAATAAGCTACGCCAATGTGTCAGATGTCATCGGTTCAAAAGCGTAAAAAGTGAGCAGCTGATGGGAGACTTGCCGAAAGAACGCGTTACTCCCGCAAGACCATTCAGCAATACCGGGGTTGACTTTACGGGCCATGTAGACGTAAAAATAAACAAGGGAAGAGGAGTCAAAACATGTAAAGCTTACATAGCTGTGTTTGTTTGCATGGTGACAAAAGCCATACACCTAGAATTGGTTTCTGATTTATCAACAACAACCTTTCTTGCTGCTTTTAGTAGGATGTGTGCACGCAGAGGAACACCAAAACATGTGTATTCGGACAATGGTACAAACTTCGTTGGAGCCGCAAGACAACTACGTGAAGAACTTAAGAGATGCAATACCTTTACAAACTCAGAGTTCTTTGATGAAATGAGTAACTTAGGTATTCAGTGGCATTTTAATTGCCCACTCTGGCCGAGCGGAAATGGTTTATGTGAAGCCGGGGTAAAATCAATGAAGTATCACCTACACCGTGTCCTTGGAGAACAGAAGCTTACGTTCGAGCAATTCACTACCCTACTAACTAAAATTGAAGCATGCTTGAACTCACGTCCATTGTGTCCGTTAACTGAAGATATAAATGATCTTGAATATTTGAGTCCAGGTCATTTCCTTATAGGTGGACCATTATTATCCTTACCCCAACAAGAAGAACCTAGCGGATACGATTTGAAACATAAATGGCGATTGATAGAACAAATGAACGTACATATTTGGAACCGTTGGTCGAAAGAATATCTACAGCAGTTACAAGTAAGAAGCAAATGGCAACAACCTAAGAATAATCTCAAGGAGGGTAACCTCGTACTTGTAAAAGATGAACATTTACCTCCTGGGCGATGGGCGCTAGGAAGAGTGACAAATATTCACCCTGGCACAGATGAGAGAGTCAGGGTAGTTACCCTTAAAACAAAAAAGGGGCAAATCAAACGACCTATAACTAAACTTTCCCCTCTGCCAATTTCAAATGACTTGATGACAGACAGGATACCGGAAGCAAACTCAACTACAACCAAATCAAAAACTGAAAAACGAAAAATTACAACCACTACTCTGAACAAATTGTCCATAGTTCTTATAACTATTTTAGCAATCACAGGTATAACAAATGCCTCTCCGATTACAAGAAGCTATAAAATATCTTCCATACCTACCAATCACCCAATTTATTTTGATGAAGCTGGAAAACTACAACTGATACACGATGAATGGACACTATTAATCTACTACAATTTAACTTCTTATTGGCAAGCGACAAGTAAGATCCAATTATATATTAATCAAATTGACCAACTTTGCGAGAGAGTTGTACATCTCTATGAGCCGTGTGAATCAATGGTAGATCACCTACGTCACGAATTGCAACATCTCGAAGAATACAACTCTATACTACTGTCTCAACACTTGCGTCAAAAACGAGGATACTTTGACGGAGTTGGAAAATTAACACGAACACTTTTTGGTATTTTAGACGCTGATTTTGCAGAAAAATATGAGAAGGACATCCAAAATTTACAAACAAACGATAATTATTTGTTAAAACTTATGAAGAATCAGACATTAATTATAGAAGCGGAAAATAACTCGATCAAAAACAATACGATATTTATGGATAAGCAATTCACAGCTATACAAAGTTATATGAATCAGACTGGCAGCGTAATCACAAAGATTGAAAATAGAGCCCAAGTATTGGATACAATAAATGACATAAACTCTGCCGCGGTAACATCGACTCTAATCTTAGGTGACTTGAATCGGATTTTGGATCTACTAATGAATGCGATCACTAATATCTACCGTGGTCATTTAGACACACATTTGTTCTCCGCCTCGCAATTAATTGAACAACTAAATATAATATCAGGAAAATTGCCGCAGGGATTATCCTTACCTATAAAGGATACTCAGTCAGATTTTCAAAATATATATGAATTAATGCATGTAAAGGCCAGGATAACTAATAACTTTCTTCTTTTAGAGTTACACATTCCGTTGTTAAGCGACGAAGACTATAAGATTTACCGTGTCATACCAATACCTTTCCTTAGACAGGGACGGTTGAAACTGGTACAGCCAAGCTCAAAATTTATCGCCATCAACTTTGTCAAAAATTCATATATAACCTTAGATGAACAAGATATACATCAATGTACGTCGTATGGACAAGATGAATTCTCCTGCATATCCAGACAGCCTGTCTACAACTTACACGATAAAAATGCACCGTGTGAGGCCCAGGTCTTCAGTCAACAAACTTCAATTTCGTGCTTACTGAATGACGTAATTTGCAAAGAAGTCTGGGTAAAATTGCATAAACCTAACTTATGGTTGTTTACCGTATGTCACAAACAGCTGATGCGTATTATTTGTAGTGATCAGGTTACGCCGGCGATCATTGACGGGACCGGAGTAATATCCTTACAAGCAAAATGTATACTACAGAAACAAGACGCTACTATATTTACGTATAATCATTTAGGAAATAGTTATTACATGGGTGTGGATACGGATGTTCCTACGATTAACTCAACAATTAACAACGTCTTTGATTTAGGTTGGAAAAGTGCACAGTTAAATATTACTGAGCTCGGTACACCAAATTACAATCGATCTATGTTTTCAAATATTGAGGAACAACTAAGCTACCAGAAAACGCATGAAATTCTTCCGGAATCGTCGACGATATCCAGTCATGATGTTTACCTATATTCTGTTACTTCTGTGCTGTTGGGAGGATTTGCCGCATTTGCTCTTTACTTTGGCATAAAACGTTGGTGTAGAAAAACAACTTCAAAGAGCACTAAGCGATCTAAACCTAGAGAAGAAAATAACCTTGGAATGGAAATAGAGATGCAAGAAATTCATGGCTCGGTCGGACGGGAGCCCATTTACAGCAAACCAGAACCGAAGAAACGATTTGAATTTGAGGACACAACTAATTAATATTTACATACTTATTACATATTTACATTTTTTCTATTTTGATTATCTTATTCTTTGCTTTGTACTGGATGCTCATCTTGTTTCTCTTTTCTCGGGAGCATGTACGGTTCACGTACAGGCTTATTTTGCTTACGCCGCCTTAACCTAGTTTCGGCGCATTACTTATACATACTTTCGACATTAATATAGTTAGTTGACAAATAACAATAACAACGAACAGATTAGCATCCAAATAACTTATATTGTATACTTGAGTAATAAACGTGGTTTTAAGTCAACTCAACTCGTTTATCTACACACCACCTCGAGACCCGTACAATAACTCTAAAGATATTTTTTTTTTATAAATTATTTATTATAAATTATAGCCTATCTATGTGTTAATCCAGGTTGTCAGCTAACTACATACCAAATTTTAATCAAATTTCTCCAGCCGTTTAGACGTGAAGAAGTAACAAACATACACACTCACACACTCACAAACTTTTCTCTTTATAATAGAGTGAGTTTAGAGTGATAATAGGTGAGAACGTATCGTACATAACTGCAAACCATAACGTAAACCAAAAAAAATCAACAGATAACGAATTCTACGCTTAAGGCAAACGAAGATAAAATCTACCCTGGAGCTTCTTTTGAATTTTAGCCATATGGTTTCCGGCTCAGGAAGAATAACAAGGCCACCCCATTCTATCCCGTGGAGGTCGTGAAAGACGATTATGGAGCACAGCAAGTAGTCGGGCCGCTGCGCCTCCTGTGTACACACGGTGACACATCAGGCTATACATTTCCAGTATAAGCTGATCTCGCGTTATATAGGATTTCCACACAATGAGAGGTCAGCTAATATTGGAAATGTATAGCTTGATATGTAGCCGTGTTTACTAACTAAGTAACTACCACCTAACTGCAGTCGCCAATACACCAATCCTCTCAAAATGGCAACGTTTTAGAAACCTTTCTAAAACGTTGGGGGGATATGTCCAGCAGTGGACGATATCAGGCTGATAATATAATGAAATACTCAAAATTAAATTTTATTAAATATTTAGTTTTTAGTATTTTAATTAAAAATTACTGTAGTTACTGTAGTAGTATATTATTAGTGATGATGAAGAGTTGTTCTCAAAATGTAAAATGCTGCCGGTTCATGAAAAGGCTATGATGTTGGTAGCAGAACAGCAATACCGTCGAAATGAGTTTAAAACCATGTCTGAACACTCTAGACCTCAAGGGAGCAAAAAAACACAAAACGATATGAAGTGCCCATTTGTAACAATTATTATGGAAGAAGATGCAGAAGTTTCTTAGTTCCTACTATATTCAATAGTTTACCTTCTGACTTAGAAAATAACTGTGTTACAAAAAAAACATTTACATAGACATTGAGATATTATTTACTTATCAGATATTGTTCACAAGAACCTTCACGATAATTTAAGCAATGCATAAATTATTTACAGTAAGCAAATAATGTTAACTACACAATAAGTTAAAAATAACCGGCCAAGTGCGAGTCGGACTCGCCCATGAAGGGTTCCGTAACAGCAAGTATTTCAGTTGATTACATGAAAGGTAAATTGCGGTTTACGATTTATGACGTATTAAAAACAAACTACTTACTAGATCTCGTTTAAACCAATTTACGTCGTTAGTTTGTATGGTAATGTACATCACATACTTTTTTAGTATTATCATTCTCTTATTTTAGAAGTTACAGGCGGGGACACTCTTTTTACCACTTTGGAAGTGTCTCTCGTGCAAACTAGTTCAGTTTAGAAAAAAAATATATTATAATGCTCATTACATCAACCTAAATATATAAGAAATATCATTTTTGAAGACCTATCCATAGATACCCCACATGTATGGGTACAACGAAAATTTTTTTTTTTGAGTTTTATATATTGGGAACCACCAAAATTATTGTTCTTTTTCTAATTTTGTGTGAAAATCCAAATGCGGTTCACAGAATACATCTAGGTACTTACCAAGTTTCAACAGTATCTAGTATCTAGTATCTAGCTCTTATAGTTTCGGCAAAAAGTGCCTGTGACATACGGACGGACAGACAGACAGACAGACATGACGAATTTATAAGGGTACCGTTTTTTGCCATTTGGCTACGGAACCCTAAAAAGGAGCTACATCTGCCAACAAACTGTTATGCAGTTTGGCAGAAGTAATTTATTTATCGTAAATCGATGTGTTGACAAAAAGATAAATAATATACATATAATGAATAAAAATATAATAAACAAAAAGTTTAAAATGATTTATCCTGGGCTCGAACGTCCGACTTCGATAGTTATATTGTCTCAATATTTATCACACAGACCAAATACTTAGTTCAAAGTAACATTTATCATTTAATTATTTGTATTGGTGTACTAGATACATTAAAAAAATATTGTATACTAATTAAATATATATACATATATTAAATATTAAGTTTTTATTCTAAATTGCCTTGATGGGTGAAAACCTAGACTTATAATAAATAAATGTCATCGTACATGCTGCGAAAATTTGCAGCGACATCTATCGGCTATTTTTGATATTACCACGCATCCACTCAAGCTGACAATACAATAGACGGAAATTACTTACCTATTTATTTGATTCTTTTTGGGTTCGTTTCAAAACCCTTGGGATACAAAAAATAGAATATTAAATATTGGAACATCTATGTATTTATGCTCAGAATTTTTATTAAATTTATTAATAAAAATAAAAATAAATGGGAATCTGCGGGAAATATAAATAAATAATATTTTTTTATTTCATTCCATTTTTAGACATGTTACTAGTTACTCGTATATAAAAAATACATAATTTGTCAGCACGTTATTGTAAGGTGATGTAATTGCCAAATTCACAAAAAATATCGAGCTCCCCTTAATTATTTGTTTAATTTTATTATTTATTTTTAAAGTGATCTCTGATTATAACTATTTTATAAAAAAAAATATAAAAATGTTGCCGTTATTTATATCGAGCAAAAACGTTGTGTTTGTTGTATGGGAGCCCCCAGTATTTTTATTGCGAGTAAGAGTATTTTTAAGAAATACATCATCTGTGAAAATTGCAATTGTCTAACTATCACGGTTGATTAGATAGGTACAGCCGGGTGACAGACGGACAGATAACCTTGGGTTCGGATCCCTATAAAATGTAATGATACGGTACGGTCTATCGTTTCTACGTAGAATTCAAACGCGATCTTGAGTAAGTGAAAGTAATAAACATTATTAAAACGTCAAAATTAGGATTACAGAATATTACTTTGATCTTTTTAAACATTTAGGATCTTTGGGCACTGAATAAAAAGCTAGCTATCACCGATGTAAGCCGTCCCTTTGGCCATATATGCCCATGAGGTCGCCGGTTCGATTCCCATGATGAACAATCTTTTTGTAGTAAAAAACACATTTATTTACTACAAAAAGAAGCTTTGTGTATCGTATTTACTTATATATTTATTTATTTATCTCGGCAATAAATTTAAGTAAGTAATGAAAAGTATGTTCATGTCTCCTGAAATTGAATGCTTACATCTATTTTGAATTTCAAGTAAGATGAATTATTGTTATACAAAAGCTACATAAACTACATCCTGTGAACATTATTTTGTTCTTGAATTGAATTTACATAAAATACAAAATGTTTTATTAGCTCTGTTACAATAGGACTTCCTTGCTTTATGAAAATCCTAAATCGCGCAAGTAAAGCTTTCACCATTAATAGCATTTTGAAAATATTTGGGGGTCCGGTCGCCTCGAAGGAAATCAGTCTTGCTAAGCTGATCTAAATTAGCTAATTGACGCACTTGTCCTCGGACAAGAAAGATAAATCAATAACCCCGTAGGGCACATCGCGTGTCACCATTCATGATGACACAGCGATGTCAACCTGAGTACTACTTCGAGTGCGATACCATTGACCCCTTTTGTTAAATTTGTCTACTCGACTTTTCTAATCCCTTTTACTGTCTTGTTTACTTATGTATGGGCTTAAAATTGGTATAGCAATTATTTATTACAAGCTTTAATTTAGTTTCAACTGTCCCGGTGTGTCTGTGATCAAATCTTGCATGTTAAATTTAATTGTTGATGTATATGTGATGTGTATGTGTGTGTGATTATATGTTTGTAAAGTACCCCGAGACGCGAAAAAATTGCTTCACTTCCCGGATACCGATTGATTTGTTCGTTCTTCAGGATAGTCATACCTCATTTAAAAATAGTAAAAAAAAATTATCATTTTAAAAAATATTCCTTTTATGGAAAAAGATCATTTGTTAGTTAATTGATACAAGATGGAGGCTATTGTCCAATTATTAAAAGTGAATACAGATTGTACCTAACTGAAACATAATATTATTACTTAATTATCTCTCATAAACAAGGTTTTCTATAATTTTAAATAGCTTTTTGGAAACAACAACATCGAGTCAGCTTTCGTTTAAAATAATTAATGTAATCACAAATCTACTATATAAAAATAAGTCGGGTTTTCTTTCCTGACGCTATAACTCCAGAACGCACGAACCGATTTCCACGGTTTTGCATTCGGTGGAAAGGTCTCGGGCTTCGTGAGGTTTATAGCAAAGAAAATTTATAAAATTTAAAGCGGGTAACACCGCGGGGCACAGCTAGTGACTTATTTATCTGTATAAATAAAAAGAGAAGTCCTGACTGATTGACTGACTCATCAACGCCCAGCCCAAACCCTTGGACCTAGAAAGCTGAAATTTTGCACAAATGTTTTCTTTATACTGTAGACAAGGAATAAGGAAGGATTTTTTCAAATTCAATCCCTAAAGGGGTAAAAGGGGGGTGCAAAGTTAGTATGAAACTTTGCCGTTATCCAAGTTAAAGGCATGAAAATTGGTATTTCGGCTTCCAGTTAAAAATAAAAATTAAGTGTTTCAGGATTTTTGGAAATTGTACCCCCAAGTGCAAAAAATAGGGGATGTATGTTTGTATGAAAATTTGTCAATTTTAAGTGAAACGCACGAAGATTAGTATTTGGCCTTTTAGTTAAAAAAATAAATATGTATTTCAGGATTTTCGGCAATTCCAGCCCCAAGAACGTAAAATAGGGGGTGTAAGTTTGTATGAAAAATTGACAATTTTTAAGTGAAACGCATGAAAATTGGTATTTGGCATTTCAGTTAATAATTAAAAATTTATATTTTAGAATTTTTGAGAATTCCACCCCTAAGAGCGTAAAATTGGGGATGTAAGTTTGTATGAAAAATGTGACAATAAGTTTTAAGTTAAATGCATTAAAATTAGTATTTGGCATTTCAGTGATAAATTAAAAATATGCAATTCAGGATTTTTGGGAATAAAAGCCCTTTAGGGCGTAAAATAGGGGATGTAAGTTTGTTTGAAAAATGCGACATTATTGAAGTTTAACCCATGAAAATTAGTATTTGGCCTTTCAGTTAAAAATAAGAAATATATATTTCAGGATTTTTGAACATTCCACCCCGAAGGGCTAAAAATGGGGGATAAAAGTTTGTATGAAAAATGGGATATTTTTTTAAGTTAAACGCACGAAAATAAGTATTTGGCCTTTTTGTTAAAAAAATATATATTTATTTCAGGATTTTTGGACATTCCACCCCCAAGGGCGTAAAATAGGGGATGTAAGGTTATACTGACTGACTGACATATCAACGCACAGCCTAAATGGCTGGAGTTAGAGACTTGACATTTTGACAGTACCTTTTATGACGTAGGCGTCCACTGAAGAAGAGTTTTTGAAAATACTATCCCTAAGGGAGTAAAATAAGGGATGAAAGATTTTATGAAAATTTGTCATTATGATGTTAAAGACTTTGGTATATGACCTTGCAATTAAAAATTAAAAATATGTATTTCAGGATTTTTGATAATTCCACCTCCAAGGGTGACAAATAGGGCATGTAAGTTTGTATGAAATACTGTTTATTTTTTGGAGTGTAACGCATGTAACTTGGTATTTGGTCTTTCAGTTAAAAATAAAGCAATCCAGGGAATGATTTGTTGTTAAAAAAAGGTAATCCATAACTGATTCAACACCAACAATTTACGCAGACGCAGATCAAATATTTGGGATGGGATAAAAATTTAATTTTCCTAAAATTCTAGTTAGCGTAGTATAAATTGTTCGTGTCGAGATGATCGCACCCAAAAAATATCATCTTAATTTTACTGATCTACAAGTTCACAATTTTGTAACTAGATGGCGTTAATATCGCTTCAGATCGCGGAGCTTAATGGTATATCGATTAAAATAAATAAATGCTTGAAATAAAAGGTAGTCCAAAACTGAATCAATAGATGATCACCTTAATATCACTCAAAAATTATGCACACATCTTAATTTTACCGCTTTACAAGTTTATATTTTTGTTAGTAGATGGCGTAATTATCGTTTTAGATCGCGCTATGGTTTCGTTCACAAAATGTGATATTAGACCTATCAATGCCGTGGTCCCAACCTAATCTAATGGGAGTTACCTTTGTGATTAATGCATCGTTGATTTTTTGGTTGATGATATCGGGTTCTTTTTTTAAATAACAGTAGCAAAGTAGTCTTTAGTTTATTTCTTAGTTAGGTTATGTATAGGTTGGGTTATCTTAAATTTATATTGCTTATTTGTTTTAAAAGTTATATTTTTAGATTAATCTAGAAGTAAGTAGTTACATAGGTCGTCATTCAAAATTGTCGCGGACGAAGTCGCGGGCACCAGCAGTAAGTGTATATTAATGTTTTAATATATACATTTATCCAAGATTATTCTTTAATTTTCCTCGAAATTGTTATATCCGACATATTGTGCCAAATAGAAAGTCAATCGAATATCAATTGACCTCTATAAATCTAGTGTCTAAATACTCGAATGTTTATAATATTAAATGTAACAGTAGGATGACTTGTGGACAGAAGTCAGATAAACGCCAGCCTATGTGTTAAGTTATTTTGTTTCTTAACACACTACAAATAAAATACAAAATGTTGTAATAGTTTTGATTCAATCATACTTTCTTGTTTAAGCGAATTCTGCATCGCGCAAGTAAAGTTGTCACCTTCAAAAGCATATATAAAAGTTCATTTTAGTCTCATACGGGGGTCAGTCGCCTCGAAGGAAGCCAGTGTAGCTAAGCTTGTCTAAGTTAACTAACAGACGCACTCGGTCTGATACCGAGTTAGAATAATCAATAAGGTTAGAACCTATGGTTCCCGTAGGGCACATCGCTAAGTCTTCACACTAGCGATGTCAACCTGACTACTTCGAACGCGGCGATATCCTTGACCCCTTTTGTTATAAATTTGTCCACTGGACTTTTCTAAGTAGTTCCCCTGACTGTTTTGCTTACTTATGTATGAGGATACATTTGGAATAGCAATTGTTTATTACTTGACATTGAGTTAAAAAAGTATTAGTTATAATATAAGTATAATTGAAGTGTTTTTTGGTGTCTTCCGTACCCAAATACCCAAGCTATCCGAATTAGATTTTGTCCTGTTTGTACAATATTTCGTCTCAGGAGTGAAGGACAAAAACCCAAAATCTTGTTAATTTACCCCTAAGGACATTTATTTTGGCTAGAGGTGTGGTGTTATAAATATCATTGAGTGGAACTCAATCACATCTCTTAGGGCTTGAGTCAATTCCGTAGGTTGATGTGAAGGCGCTAAAAGTCGAAACAGGTGCTTATTTTATATTGAGTCTAGCCGCCTAATAAAATGAATACTTCCATAGTTTTTTAGCGACAGCACATTTTGATTTTCTAAGGTCGGTATTACTTAACTCACAAGTTAATAAATAGTTATTCGCAGATTATTTTAGAATTTGTCTGATAAGAGATTATTTATCTAAATGTATGTGGTGTCTTTGAAGTAACTATATTAAAAGGTGGTAGCATTAAAGCGCGACCGTTGTTTATAAACACAAGGTCCGCCATAATAATAATATTTAATTCGTACCTTTGTGTAGACAGACCATTCAGACAATATGTAGTAAAAATATAGCTTAAATTTTCAATGACATAATTAAACCTACACATGATCTCCTTGACAATAACTCAATATCAAAACTATTATATAATAAATCTCATTGTAATTTTTTTCATACAATCCGTGTAGATACCTATATATCTATATGTACCTAGAAACAGTAGCGGCGTTAGGGTAGGGCGCGGTTGGGCGACCGCCCAGGGCGCTGGGCACAAAAGGGCGCCGCAGGCGCCCCTTTGTTTAAGGTGTTTATATATTTATACCTAACATCAATAAATTTAGAAAAATTGTGCCAATAATATTGATGCTATTCAGAATGACTCCAATGGTGATGTGCAACAAATATAAATTCTAGATGACATTAGCACTGTTGTTTCGGATATATCTCACACTTACTCGGAATAGCAAAAAAATTGATCATTATAATATCTAATGGTCTGTATGTTTGTATCCCAGTACAAACTTACATTGAAAATTATCCGAAGAATGACACAGGGCGATATTTCTCTAATTCTCATTTCACAAAAAATCTTGCAAGTGACGAAACAATTTAACGTCGTTGGTTAATATACTCCGTTTCGAGGGATCGAGTTTTTTGTTTTTGGTGCCGGCTATTTGATAGTGTAAATGTTAAGAATTCATGAGAATAGCACTTCTTATAAGAAGTTTTACCTTTCATGGATTGATACAGAATTACGATTAAAAACAGGAAAAACAATAGATGGACAAGAGCAAAAACTGATTACAATTTGTTTTATCTATAAATATTTTTAAAACAAAATGGCGTTTAGGTACTTCCGATAAACTATATACCTACGCCAAATAACGGAAAATTTCTGGTCTTGGTACAGCTATTATAGCTGACTGTGCTCCTGACATAAGTCATGTAGAACAACTTTCACTGACACTACGATTTGTTGATTTATCATCAGATGACAATAAAATGTCAGTAAAAGAACATTTTATAGAATTTATACCTGTGAATGAGTCGACTGGTGAAAGACTGACTGAAGTTATTATTTCAGTCTTAAATAAATACGGACTAGATTTGAACGACTGTAGGGGTCAGGGTTATGATAACGGGGTGGACATGAAATGAAAAATATTGGTCTTCAAAGGAGAATTATAGACTATAATTCCTTAGCTGTTTATGTAGGTACCATGTGGCTGACATAGTACAATCTTGCACTATGTGATGCAGCTAAGTAGAGGTTCTTCTCATTATTTTCAGCTTCAGTTCATCGATGGAATATTCAAAGCGATCATTTGGGATTAAATACTATAAAAAAAGCTCAGTGACTCACATAGGGAAGCAAGACTAAGGCCTGGTGCCCACTATCGGTCGGCATCGGTGCGGCCCGGTAGAGTACGGGCCCCTTACGGCGGCTTCGGATGCCTGAGAGCTGCCTCGGCAGTCGTAAGCACGCTTAAGGACGCCGTAGCTGATTTAAGGCAGCCACAGAACAGTTCGGGCGGCAGAAACATCGCAGAGCAGTCGCAACGTTACGTGAAAACAGTTGTGCGTGTATATTTATAACGGTGGGTTGGGATTCAGTTCTCATTGTTCATCTTGCTGAAGAATTAGAGAAACTCGGATCCTTAAGGCAAAGAAGAATATTTTGGGTGCTTTTGCCTGCCAAGGCAGGCCGAAGTCGCCCGACGCAGCTCTCAGGCGCCAGAAGCCGTCCAACGCAGCTCTCAGGCACCCGAAGCCTCCGTAAAATGTTCGAGCTGTACCCAGCCGCACCGATGCCCACCGATAGTGAGCGCCTACTATCGGTGGGCATCTGGTGGGTGAGCGCCTGAGAGCTGCGTCGGGCGACTGCGGCCTGCCTTAGCAGGCAGCCGTAAGCACCCAAAATCTTCTTCTTTGCCTTAAGGATCCAAGTTTCTCTTCTTGTTCAGCAGGATGAATAATGAGAACTAAGCCCCAATCCACCGTTATAAATACACACGCACAACTATGTTCACGTAACGTTACAACTGCTCTGCGATGTTTCTGCCGCCCGAACTATTCTGTGGCTACCCAAAATCAGCTACGGCGTCCTTAGGCGTGATTACGACTGCCGAGGCAGCTCTCAGGCGCCCGAAACCGCCGTAAGGCGCCCGCAGCCGCCATAAGGCACCCGAAGCCGTGGTAAGGCCCCCGAGCTCTACCTAGCCGCACCGATGCCGACGGATAGTGGGCGCTGGGCCTAAGTAGTGTTAAAGCAGTACGTTATTAAATTAGTGCCATCCATGACCCATTAATTATTTTGGCAATTGAAACTTAGAAATCTGATGTTCAAATCTCTCATGAGGCTACTACTCTTGCCGAACAATTAAAAGATTTCAGCTTCATTGGTTGTTTGGTATGACATACTTTTTCAAATTAATATCGTTAGTAAATCTCCTCAATCAACGGACATGGAATGAATACACAGAAATATTGAAAAAGTGCTCCGATTTCTAGGAAGGACAGAGAAATACTGGCTTCAAACGCGTCATTTTAACACCGAAAGAATTGGCTCAGGAACTAGAAATTGAACCTGTGTTTAAATACTAAGATAGCATTGCGAATATTATTGACTATTGTTGTAACAGTTGCTAGTGGGGAGAGGAGCTTTTCTAAGCTTAAGTTGATAAAGACCTATCTACGCTCAACAATATCCCAATCTAGGTTAACAAATTTAGGCAGTTTGTCAATGGAAAACGAAATTGCAGAAAACATTGACGATAAAAAGGCAAGAAAAGTAAAATTTTAGCCCACCAAAAACATAAAAGTAAAAAAGGAGAACCAAGTTCAATACAAAAAATATGCTAAATGAGTGCCAAGTTCTATGGAACAAAACAAATATGTATTTATAGAAAAAAAAAATAACATTATGAACAAGTATTAAACTCTTTTTCTTTGCTTTATTGGATACTATACAATTGCAGTTATTTAAAAAAAATATGAGATTTTAGTTTTTTGTACCTGACCCCGTATTTCGGGGATGTGTGTATCAAGCTGCAATTTGAATTGAATACTCAAGTCTATGGTCCCATGAAGTTGTGAACAAATCACACTGCTAAGTTTACGTGAAAAAAAGATACGGCCATTTATTCAGCGCATTCTATCAAATTTGGACACTATCAAGGGTATCAAAACCTATTAACATCAACGTTCCCGTACGATCAACGCGTCATTACGTACCCCTACCGCTTTTACCGCTGGTTTCAACTAATTACCGCCAGAATACCTTTCTGTGGCGAGCAAGCACGACAGTAAATGATGTTTTCAAACAATATAATGTAGATATTTTTAATGGGAGTATAGCGTCAGTAAGAAGGCTGATGAGCGCTGAGTTTTTCAATAATTATCTAAATGTTTAACTTCCATCGTACGCTTTATAATTCTCCCTTTTGTAAATTAGATTTTATAAGTTAGGTACTTATTTTTTTACTTTTTTTGGTTAAGTGTATTTATGTACTAACTGGTAATATTTTTCTTGTCCATATTTTTAACTAGATGTTTAAAAGTAAAGACCTGTAATTGGCTATGTGTTGCTTACTACATCTATTTATTTTGTATTTGTTGCTGTTGGTTTTTCAAATAAATAAATATAGGGTACTTACCGTTGAACTATGAAATTTGGCAAGAAACATCTTATAGATCACGAGTATAGGAATCAAACTGAACACGAAATCATTAAAAGTATAGGGGGTTTATGTATGAATATTTGCATACCTCGATGATATAATCGTATTCGCCTGCCTATAACTTATGTACATCAAAATGTTTTTTTTTTGTTTGCTGGTACGGAACGCTTCGAGTGCGAATCTATTCGTGCTTGGCCAGTTTTTCGAATGTTAGAAGGCGCGAGTAAAATAAGGGGGCGGGGGGCGCTGTATGAATCTCGCCCAGGGCGCTGGTAGTGCTAAAACCGGCACTGCCTAGAAATAATAATAAATAAATAAATAAATTATACATTCGAGCCTTTTCAGGAAGAACATCGTAAGCGCCAAAAATCTCAAAAAAGTGTTTTTACTGTTACCGTCAGATCAGTTGATTTTACACCTTAAAGTGTTAAAACCTTAAATAAAAGTTGAATATTAACAATGTTATTAACGTAAGAAGTTTTTATCGTAAGTTACAACCCATTTAGTTTTTCAACGTAACAACCATCAACTGATAAATCATAAGTACAGTACCTGTCGTTTACGATAAAATATCAGGTTATTGAGTTTGCTGTGCGCATCATACTTGATGCTTACGATACTAATTTGCATAACACAAATAAAATACTTGTCGCTTGCGGTAAAAATAAAATGTGCTTTGCGTTTAGTTTTTCGTAAGCTGTAGCACATTAATGCTCAAATAAATGCCCGAACATTAGGTTATTATTATAGAAAAGCTGCTATGACATTAAGTCAGTAAAATATAAATAATGGAAACTATGTTTCTCATGTTTTAAATTAATAATAATACTTTATTATTAATTTAAAACAAACTTTATTCTTTTATAATTTTGTCTATGTCTATCCTTGGCTATGCCTATTATTATATTTTTTTTTCTTCTTGACAAGGATTTGATCTTTTTCGCGCTTCAACTATATTTTGTATAATATTGTAATTAAGGAAATGGTTGAACTTAGACCACCTAATGCATTAGTGACTTACTCTGATTCTACACATTGCTCGTCTACCGACCAGAACTCTGAAGATGGATAGGATTATAGTGAATATGACTCTGATTAATCTTGGCATTTTGCTATCCGAAGAAAGAGGAAAGATCAGTATTTTCAAGTATGGATAACTACCGATAAAACTTAAAGAAAAATCTGAGAGGTGGTCTGGGAAAGGAAGACGAGTTAAGCCAAATCCCTGCTTAGGTAAAAATACGGAAATGACTGCGCTAATAAGTTTACTGAAATTGAACGTAATTGCGTTCATGAACTTTATTAGTTGACTTGGTTCTTTACAAAGACAAAGAGATTTCATTTTGTCTTTTATCAAGGAATGTGAAAGATCGTGGTCGTAAAAGAGCAGAAAGTGATCGTCGAAAAATAACTTACAATTATTATTTACCAAAGGACGCTGAATCTGTAAGTTTGCCAACAGTTTCTTTTAAAAACCCTTGATATTTCGCAAATGACACTGCGTTACACTAAATCGCATAAAATTGCAAGATTTATGTCAATATATCTGACCAACGTGGCAAGGGCACACCTCTTTATAAATACAGCCAAACTCAAACTCTAAACGTCAATAATTTTATAAAAAATTGCCTACCGTTCAATCACATTATTGCAGAAACAAAACTAACAAATAATACTTACCAACCGAATTTAGGGATGTGGCCTATTTGTATAGAAACTTTTATTTGAAAGACGATGCCACAAAAGAGTTAGGTGCAGTGAGTTATCAAAAGTTTCGAAAAATATTTAAGACTGAATTTAATTTAGGGTTTCGCTTACCAAAGAAAGATAAATGCGTAGAATGTGAGAGAGTCAAGAATTTAAATGAAGAAGAAAAGGCCAGAAGGATGGAATCAGATGCTTATAAGAAACACAGAGATGACAAAGAAAGATCATTAAAACTATTTCTAGAGGATCAAAAAAAGAGCTAAGATTTTTATGTGCAAGCTTCGATCTAGAAAAGGTCTTGACAACACCTCATGGCCAAAGTGCGATTATTATTATTAGATTATTATTAGAAAAGAACCATCTGAATGGCAAACTTTGATTGGAAACGCTCGAGCTAATCACAAAAAGTATGAGACAATTCTTTAAAAAAATTACCAAGTTAAAGACTGGAAAACGTATGCAGCAGCCTTCTTACTAAACAAAATTAAAATACAAACAAGTAAGCTGCGTAACGCCAGATTTGAAAAAGGTGACAAGTTCTATCTTAAATACGACTATGAGGGGCCAGAAGAAGTCGTAGATGTGTCTCTTATATTGAGTTCTTAGCATGATCAACAAGCTATTCGTGAACCCAAAACTGCTTATACTGAAAAAATCCCCATTTCGAAAGCGAAATACGAAGATTTAAAGAAAATGTGCGAAAAAGGTGTCATACCTGAGGTATATGCGAAAGAATACCTGGATTTGCCTTACGATAGGAACACAAGACATGTACTGCTGATGAAGACAATGAGTAATTTAAGTCTCTTTTTGTATTCTATTTTATTAAGTAAAGGTAATTCATTTAGTTTATTGGTTTATTTTCTTACAACTTTAAGGTCTCTTAAATCAAAACAATATTTTTTTAATTATTGTCATTTTATCTGTCTGTTTATTATGATACTCTCATAAATAGCTAAAAAAACTCCCGCAAAAATGTTTCTTTTTACTATCTAATTAGATTTAAATATCATCGTAATCGACAAACTCATAACAGCCATCACTAATTGTGGTCATCAGTTTCAACGTAAGCGACAGATGTACGTGATTTTGGAGCACTGAATCAAAACTTCTAATTTAAATTAATAAGTAGTCGCACAAATAACACTTAGCGAAAATTTCGAAAAAATGCTATAAATATTTTAGGAGTTAATAAAAAAAATCTTTCTCCTGTAAAATATGCAAAATGGCGGTTACGATGTTCTTCCTGAAAAGGCTCGAATTATATTACTACAAACATGTTCTGACTAACTTACAAGCGCTTTTTTAAAGTCTACGAGAATGAAAACTTTTTTTATACAACTAATCTTTACATATAATAAAATCGTAGTAAAGTCAAAACT
The DNA here is from genome assembly GCA_951640165.1 of Pseudoips prasinana. Taxonomy (NCBI): domain Eukaryota; kingdom Metazoa; phylum Arthropoda; class Insecta; order Lepidoptera; family Nolidae; genus Pseudoips; species Pseudoips prasinana. The sequence continues at coordinate 30,167,061 of OX621234.1, forward strand.
GTACATTGAATATTTTTTTAAAGGGATACTTGGGGCGTGATCTACAATCGACATCGAAGCCAAAAATATAGTTTTTAGAATTTTTGTCTGTTTATCTGTTTGTCTGTATGTATGTCCGGGCTAAACTCAAAAAGTACTGCATGAATTTACTTCAAATTTTGCATGAACATTACTAAGAGGTCGGGTCAACATATAGGCTACATATTATCACGCTATCACCTACGGGGGAGTAGCTGTGATAATTTTATTCTAGTTTAACGCGGGTAAAACCGCGGGGCACAGCTAGTAATAATATATAGGGACAATGTCACACAGATCACCCTAGCCCCAAACTAAGCAAAGCTTTTGCTACGGGTACCAGGCGACGATATACATACTTATATAGATAAGTAGATACATACTTAAATACATAGATAACATCCAAGGCTCAGAAACAAATATTCGTGCTCATCACACAAATATTTGCACTTACCGGGATTCGAACCCAGGACCGCCATCTTCATAGGCAGGAGCACTACCAACTAGGCTACGGTGACCGTAAAATGTGAGGTTCCCTAGTGTATGGTTAGCTACTACGTCGTGAATAGTACAGTAGTAGTAGTGTTGGTCGTACCTAAACACACATTTTGACATTTACAAAATCGTGGATGGTTGACGTGACATGTTATGAGATAAATTAGAATCTTTGGTATCCTCATCAAGGAAATTGAATCAGCGCTGCAGTGTAATCAGTCCTTGAAACTTTGTTTTGATCTTTGGTTGTCAAACCTGTAGAAAAAGAAGCCGGCTAAGTGCGAGTCAGACTCGCGCACGAAGGGTTCCGTACTAGTATCTATAAAAACGAGCAAAAAATTCACGTGTGTTGTATGGGAGCCCCCTTAATTATTTAATATTTATCGAAACATATGTGGTGTGTTTGAAGTAACTATATTAAAACAAATGTGAGGTTTCCTAGTGCCTACCTATGTTACTACTATGTATATATATATATATATACGATTTTAATAAAAAAAAAATATTTAATAACACAACGACAGCTCTAGGAAATTTAGTTCTTGTATCGCCAGAAACTTACGCTCTCTCACCGAGGGTGTAGCATATCGAAAAAAAGGCTAGATTTCCATTCAGATATGTTTCTTTTATTTTGCACCACAACAACGTGCTATCGCATAAAGCTATCATTGTTGGAGTTAAATCTTCTTTAGGCCCATTGAGCACTCGGTAGAAAACATGTAACTCGCGTCATCGTCACCGAAAGCTTATAAGCCCATTAAAAATAGCCGTCTTTTTCCTCCTCTACCTCGCAATAAATTACGCAAAATGCTGGCAGATCCTGATGGAGCTTCTAGCGCCATCTGGAAAAAAGTTTTCGGCCGATAACTTGGAAACTATGCTCGCAATGCACACAAATATCTGTCCTGGGTGGGAATCCAACCCACGACCTCCGGCGTGTAAAGCAAGCCAACAGTCATCAGTGATCAAGATATGATAAATTATAAATATATGTATATGCAATGTATATCCTGGGTCATTATTCACACACGGCCATCTGATCCCAAAAGTAAGCAGAGTAGGTACTAATAAAACCAGATAACGGATATATTACAAACTAGCTGTGCCCGCGACTTCATCCGCGTATTAATTAGTTTATTTCGTTTTTTTTGTAAAATAAAAGACTTTTTCTAAAATAATGTAGCCTAAGTTACTCCTTATTACATCAGCTACCTGCCAATAAAAGTCCCGTCAAAATCGGTCCAGCCATTTCAGAGATTAGCCGGAACAAACAGACAGACAAATTGTAAAAAATGTTATTTTGGTGTATGTACCGTATATATTATTCATATTAATGTAGTAAAAACCGGTTATTTAAATATTACAAACAGACACTCCAATTTTATTTATTTGTATAGATGACCACCAGACATGTTCACGCGCACAAATATCTGTCCTAGGTGTGGAACGAACCCACAACCTGTGCCGCGCCGCGCCGCCATCGTGAGCAAGAATTTATCAACCACGCCAAGCGGCCACCTTAATATATTTTGTTTTGTGGTATTACTTTTGAAAAGTGTAAATCTACCCGCAAATGGGTTACCAAAAATACATACGGCTGTTCTCGAACTAGCCCCTCTGCCAATCTGGGTAGACGCTCTGCCGTTAAGCTACATTATCACAGAGTAGATAGTTCTACTCAACTTGTAAGGAATAATAAAAATAAATAAATGAAATTATATTATATAAATTTATTCAGCACTTGGGTATTAACATACACTTGTACTTGTCAAGCTCACAATGCAGTACAAATACATAGTCACATACAGTATTTCAGTAATTTGAATTAATCCGTCGATGCGGTCTATAGTATCACATATATTATATTACGCACTCGTAGGTTCTGCACATTAAAACTCCGAGATATTTTCCACACACAATATTTAATCGAACAGAGTAACGTTCTCATCTACCGCCGTACAAAGAATGCCTCTTTAATAATTCTCCTACCCTATTTATATTTTTTTCAGCGACAGCCATTTGAAAGTTTAATATCGATTATTAATAGTTTTAAGATGTAAAATTATTAAAGTAATTAATAAAATGATAATCACTAATCAAATAAATAATCACAGTGTAAAAATATTATTATAACATAGCAGCTACGTTATAACCGTTGCGCGGCTAATGACTACTTGATAACAGTTATTAATTTTTAACGTAATGATTACGTTGCTTTTATTTCTCAACAAAATACCTCGCCCACATACAAGTTGTGACATAAAAGTGGAGAAAACTGATGGAGCGTTATCGGCCCATGAAACCATACAAATTAAACAATGCCAGTTTTTGAAATACGAAAAACATTTCTAAACTTTACAATTTGATGAAATAAAATAATCCTAACTAATATTATAAATGCGAAAGTAACTCTGTCTGTCTGTCTGTCTGTTACTCCTTCACGCCAAAACTACTGAACGGATTTTAATGAGATGGTCTAGACCCTGAGGAAGAACATAGGCTAATTTTTATAGTTAGGATAACACATAGGATAACACACTTATAAAACATTCACATTAATCTTACTTTTCCATACAATCTTTCATCCCCTATTCACTTTTGTTATTTTTACTTCTTTGGGGGTAAAACTTTTACAAAATTTGAATGTCATATTTATTTAAAGGTATCGAATCAACAGCCTCAAAATTAAGTTTCGAGCTTCTAGCTCTAAATATGTCTATACTTCCTTACAACTTTTCATCCCCTCACAGCCTTTTTTTCGGATTAAAAAGTTATACCTATGTCCTTTCTCAGGACTATCTGTGTTCCAAATTTCATGTAAATCGGTTTTGTAGTTTTAGCGTAAAAACAGACAGAGTTACTTTCGCATTTATAATATTAAAGTAAGGGTTACAAATTACCGTTTATTATTTTACTCAGAATAAAGTAATAAAGTACCTATTGTATTTTATCGACAAACATACCCTATTATTGCGTAATTTAGTTTAGAAATTTTTTGTATAATAGGTTTTTGTATAGTTAGGTCATTCAAGTTTTATCCAATGGGGATTTGACTGCACGTGTGGCCCGGCGTTTAATACAATCGCCTCGTGTTCGATTCCCACACAGGACAACTATGACACTTAAATAGTTGTTCTGGGTCTGGATGGACTCTGTGTCCGTCAATTATAATAGATCCCTGTGTCGTGAGGTACTTTACAAACATATTATGTTCGTAAAGTACCTCGCGACACAGGGATCAAAAAAATTAAAAATCCCGATTTCATTTTGTTGTCTGGGGCCGGCGGTTATGTGAAGACCACGCATATTTTTTACTTTAAGAATACAATGTCCGCCCTATGCAAATTACTAGTGCAGGCATCTAGAGTTGAATCCCGGATCGAGTAAAAAGATTGAAATTGGGATTATTCTAATTAGGAAAATTCTGCGTGGAACTTTACAAACATATAATAGACGGACAGAAATTACATCCAGACTCAGAACAACTATATATGGGTTACACAAATTGTTGTCCGGCGCGGGACTCAAACCCGCAACACGAAGCGGCGATGGGACTGTCTTAGCCGCTGCGCTACACCCGCAGGCCCTTAATACTTCCTAAGCTAAGTTTTGCCACTGTAGTGGTTTATTAATCTGTATGCGATCCACATAGCAACTGCATCTCGATATTGCTGATTTAAATAAAATGGCATTGGATTGACATTAGAGCGACAAACAACTAGGATCCCATTTCGAATCTGACATTCGATATTCAATGCAATCTCGCGTGGGTTTCAGTTGAGTGTCAACACAATCCCAATGGAATCCTAATTTAACCGTGTGGGTAAGGTAGATTTATACCAACCTACTACCTAGGTACATCTCACTATCGAAATATTACGATTTTTCTTTATGCCATAATAATATGCTTGTAAGGGTGGTGGGCAAATGCTTGCTTTTCACGCCGGAGGTCGTGGGTTCGATTCCCACCCAGCATAGATATTTGTGTGCATGAAACATCAACAATGCTGACACGCATGCTGTTTGTCCAGAGTCTGGGTGTAATTTATCTATATAATAATGTATTTATAAAAAAAACTAGTATATGTAACTAGTATACGTATATCAGTTATCTGGTTCCATAGTACAAGCTCTGCTTAGTTTAGGATGAGATGACTGTGTGTAATGTTCTCGGATATTATTATTATTATATCATACATCAAAGAAGCTTAGAATATGTTTATCACATTACAAAAAATTTAATATAATAAATGTCAACGGTCCTGCACGTGGAATAACAGTCAACGTTCATAACAGCAAATCATAACGTAAACGTCGTAAGCAATTAAAAAAAAACGAATTCTACGCGTAAACACAAACAAAGATAAAATCTACCTTGGAGTTTCTTTTGACTTTCAGCCATATTGTTTCCGGCTCAGAAAGAATAACAGGGCCTTCCCATACTATCCCGTGGGGGTCGTGAAAGGCGGCTAAGGGACACAGCAAGTAGTCGGGTAACACTGCCCTATAGAAAACACGAACAGTCCAGCACACAGAACACGCATCTGCATGAACGCGCGTGGATGCAGTTACAGTGTGTTGGACTGTGCGTGTTTTCCATACAAACCGAAATACAAGCAAGCAACGTTAGAACACGCACTCATGCACTACGCTGCAGCGAAGCGCGGTGACTACGCCAAACCCCTTCAAATGGCAACGTTTTGGAAACCTTTGGGGGAGGGCTACGTCCAGCAGTGGACGATATCAGGCTGATAATATAATGAAATACTAAAAATTACTGTAAAAGTAGTGATTATGAAGAGTTGTTCTCAAAATGTTAAATGCTGCCGGTTCATGAAAAGGCTATGTTGTTGGTAGCGGAAGAGCAATACCGTCGAAATGAGTTTATAACCATGTCTGCACACGCTAGACCTCAAGACAATATCCGATATGAAGTGCCTATTTGTTACAATTTTTATGGACGAAGGTGCAGAAATTTCTTAGTACAATATATATTCAATAGTTTACCTTGTAACTTAGAAAATAACTGTGTTACAAAAAAATAATTTACAAAGAAATTGGGATATTACTTATTTGATATTGTTCATATGATCCTTTATGATAATTTAAGAAATTTATTAAGTATTAATAGTAAGGAAATAATGTTAACTACACAATAAGTTAAATATTCCTTAATAGTTTAAAAAACTAAAAAATCACGCTTTTAGCATGCACAAAAAATTACAATTTTTTTTCGTATCCCATTCAGCAAACTCTTTCATTTAATACCCATATCATGAGGGTGCATTTCAAATACTTAGCCAATCCGCCATCTTCGATGTCCGCCATGTTGAATTTAAGTAACGTGACTATTTTTTTCGTATTCCTGACAGCAAATCCTTTCTTTTGATACCCATATCATGCGGGTGGATTTCAAACAGCCAGTCCGCCATCTTGGGCAGGCCGCCATATTGGATTTGTAATGACGTTTCTTAGCTAGTCATCAGGAACTCAGAGCGTGTGCAAAATTTCATCCTAATCGGAGACCGGGAAGTGAGTCAACTTAAGATTCCAAGATTTTCTTATATATAGTATAGTTACAAGTAAAGCGTGTTAAAAAGGGAATCTGCCAACAAATTGTTTAGCAGTTTGGCAAAAGTAATTTATTAACTATAAATCAATGTATTGATGGAATAAATCATTTTTCATTTCTCATGCACACATACCTATGTAAGTATATATACTTACTTACATGAGCTATATGAATACTGTGTATACACAGTGAATCTCATGGGTTTTATTTTTTATATGGTGATAAGTTTATACTTATGTGCTTAATGCGGAAAAAAACTGTTGAAAAAAAACAAAAAGTTTTGAATTATTTATCCTGGGATCGAACGTCCGACTTCGATAGTTATATAGCCTCATTATTTATGGTAGCACACAGGCCAAATAGTTAGTTCAAAGTAATTAGGGTTCCGTAGCCAAATGGCAAAAACAGAACCCTTATAGATTCGTCATGTCTGTCTGTCTGTCTGTCTGTCCGTCCGTATGTCACAGCCATTTTTTTCCGAAACTATAAGAGCTATACTGTTTGTATACTTGGTAAGTAGATGTATTCTGTGAACCGCATTAAGATTTTTACACAAAAATAGAAAAATAATTTTAGGGGTTCCCCATACATGGAACTGAAACTCAACATTTTTTTTCATCGTACCCATACATGTGGGGTATCTATGGATAGGTCTTCAAAAATGATATTGAGGTTCCTAATATCATTTTTTTCTAAACTGAATAGTTTGCGCGAGAGACACTTCCAAAGTGGAAAAATGAGTGTCCCCCCGTGTGTTATAAAATAAGGGAATGATAAAACTAAAAAAAAATTATGATGTAGATTACCATGTAAACTAACAACGAAAATTGGTTTGAACGAGATCTAGTAAGTAGTTTTTTTTTAATACGTCATAAACCGTAAACCGCAATTTATAATACCTTTCATTTAATCAACTAAAATACTTTGCTGCTACGGAACCCTTCATGTGCGAGTCCGACTCGCACTTGGCCGGTTTTTTTTTATTATTTAATTATTTGTATTGGTGTACTAGATACATGAAAAGATTATTGTATACTAATTAGGTTCGATTTTATACTTAATTACCTTGATGGGTGAAAACCTAGATTTATAAACAAACTTTCAGCGACATCTATTGGCTAATCTTGAAATTACCACGCATCCTCTCAAGCTGACCATAAGTTAAACATAGAAACCTATCGTCTCTGCGTAGAATTCAGACGCGATCTTGTATAACTAAAAGTAATTAATATTATTACAACATTATTATTATTATTATATTAATATTAATAATTTTGTTCTTTAATTGAATTCGCATAAAATAAAAAATGTTTTATTAGCTCGGTTACAATAGGACTTCCTTGTTTTATGTAAATCCTAAATCGCGCAAGTAAAGTTTTCACCGTTAATAGCATACGTAAAAATTCATTACAGAGTCGGTCGCCTCGAAGGAAATCAGTCTTGCTAAACTGATCTAAGTTAGCTAATTGATCTTCCTTGTCCTCGGATAAGGAAACGATTAATCAATAATGTAGAACCTTTGGTTCCCGAAGGGCACATCGCTGTGTCATCATTCATGGTGACAGCGATGTCAACCTGAGGTAGTACTTCGAGTGCGATACCTTTGACCCCTTTTATTTACTGGACCTTTACTTAAATTTGGTATAGCAATTATTTATTATTTAATTTAATTTCACCTGTACCGGTGTGTCTGTGTGCATGTTTGTTTGTTTTGTTCAAATTTAATTGTTGATGTAGGTAAATTGTGTCCGCCTATCAAATGTTTGTAAAGTACCCCGCGACGCGAAAAAATTGCTTCACTTCCCGGATATCGATTGGGCTGAAATTTTGCATGCATGTGTAAATTGGAAGACAATGCAAAATTATTATGACTTGAAGCGGATCTGATTATGGAACCGGAAGGTGGCATAGGAACTCAGTTGTAAAACAATTCAGCCCCATCGAGTTTGGACTCCTACGATTCGTCTTGACCAGTACTTTGGTGCTAGATGGTAACCAGGATGTGATGATGGAGCTGGAAGATGGCCATAGAAACTAGGTAATTAAACGACACAACCCCATCCAGTTTGGACTCCTATGATTCGTCTTGACGAGTACTTTGGTGCTAGATAGTAACCAAGGTGTGATGATGGAGCTGGAAGATGACCATAGCAACTCGGTAACTAAACGACACAGCCCCATCGAGTTTGGACTCCTATGATTCATCTTGACCAGTACTTTGGTGCTAGATAGTAACCAAGGTGTGATGATGGAGCTGGAAGATGACCATAGCAACTCGGTCATTAAACGACACAGCCCCATCGAGTTTGGACTCCTATGATTCATCTTCACCAGTACTTTGGTGCTAGATAGTAACCAAGGTGTGATGATGGAGCTGGAAGATGACCATAGCAACTCGGTAATTAAACGACACAGCCCCATCGAGTTTGGACTCCTATGATTCATCTTGACCAGTACTTTGGTGCTAGACGGTAACCAGGGTGTGATGGTGCAGGTGGTAAATGGCCATAGGGACTCAGTAATTGAACGAAACAAAGCCATCGAGTTTGTCTGTCTTGACTGTACTTTGGTGCTGAGGGCAACCAGGGCCTAACGATGGAGCTGGAAGGATTATGCTAGATGGACATAACTAATTATTTTTCTGTAATTCAGTAGGTATTTAAATTTTGTAATATTTGTATTTAGCTATTTGTGAAAACCTGTTATTGGCTCACTGTTACTTAGTTTATATTTAATTTTATGTTTAATAGCTGTTGGTTTTCCTATCTAAATAAATAAAATAAATAAATAATCGCCTCGAGTTTGATTTGTTTTGATAGGTGGAGCGTTTTTGATGGGTGTGGTGGTAGTTTGGTGGACGGGAATATGCTGGGGTCGCTTTGGGAAAATAAGTTCGTTCGTGCGTTCCGTTTGTTATGATTATATAGATTCTGTCTTTGATTAAATGGATTAGGTGGTTAACCCAATACCAAGGTGATCCTCACCTGCCGTGGGCTGAATGGGATGAGACCCAGTTTTAATAAATAAAATTGTGTTCCATTTTTATTGCAAAAGAAAATAATCTAACACGCTTTTATTTAAGTATAAAAAAATACATTTTAGTTCTTTTTATTAAGAGTTAATAAAGCTTGTTTATCAAAAACATATTTTTCGTTAATTTTATTTATTAATTGAAGTGTTTCTTTTTTGTATACCTTACCCATAATGGTTCATAGCTCATGAACCGAAACAGTTTTTGTTCTGTATGTGTAATAATATTTTATCACTAGTAAGTGAAGGAAAGAAAAAATCTTTTTAATGTACCCCTACTGACATTTTTATCGTATAGGGGTGTTGTTCTGAATAAATCATTAAATAATAATAATATCCTGGGGCATTATTTACACACGGCCGTCTGATTCCAAACTATAAGCAAAGCTTGAACTATGGAAACCAGATAACTGATATACTTACTACATATACTACTTTTCTTTTAGATACATACTTTGTAGATACATACTTATATAGATAATTACACCCAGACACAGGACAAACAGCTATGTTCATGCAGACAAATATCTGTGCTGGGTGGGAATCGAACCCACGACCTCCGGCGTGAAATGCAAGCATTTGCCAACCACGCCAACAGGCCTAAAACTTTGGAACTCTTTATTATTGTTATTGAGTGTCTACCCGCTCAATAAAATTAAGTAACTGACCAAATTTTAATTTCTGTAACATGTATATGCGAGAAAACTTTATTTAAAATGCTTCCGTGAACCCTTCTAACTGTCAAGAAATAACTACTTTATTTAATTTATTCGATCATCTAAATTGTCGTCGTAGCTCAAATTGCCCGACCCGGCATTAATTTTAAAGCTAACTCATCTCTAACAAAATCAAAATTAAATGATATGCCAAGATGAAATTGTAGATACCAATTGGAGCAAGGGAATGAACACCACTTAGCTGACAATGTTAAATCTGCTTTATTAGCAAGGCGATAAAATTCTAAGTTGTATGTCAATATAGTGGTTTTTAGCACCTCGTTCCACTTAACGATTCAAATGTAGTCGTTACTTTAACAGTTTGTTACGAGAACGCTTAAATACAAATCATTTTGCAACGGTTTTTAAAGTGAAAATTTTACATCAGCTTAATTTTTTCGTCCATCTTTCGTTTGTCACAATATGGCAGCCAATATGGCGGCGCCTATGGCTCGCACAAGCTGACAGTGTAATATTTATGTACATTCATACTCATTTATGAAAATGCTCCACGGTATTTGTGTTTTGTTCAGTGTATTGATGTAATAATAATATCCTGGGTCATTATCAACATACGGCCATCTGATCCCAAACTAAATTGATTTTCGTCTTATCCATGTTCATTTTCAGACCCACTTGTTGAGAGACTCTGCTGAGGTCATAGAGCATTGTACCGAGGTCTTCCATGGTCTCAGCCATGACTACTATATCATCGGCAAATCGAAGGTGAGTGATGTACTCGCCATTGATATTGATGTCAAAGCCTTTCCAGTCCAGAAGCTTGAAGGCATCTTCCAATGCAGCGGTGAACAGTTTCGGAGATATTATAACATCTCCCTGTCTCACGCCTCGCTGCAAGTGGATAGGTTTCGAGTTCTGGTCCTGGAGTCGCACTGACATAGTGGCGTTTTCATACAAGCACTTTATCACCTCGATATACCGGTAGTCGATTTGGCACCTTATGAGAGACCTCAGCACGGCCAATGTTTCGATGGAATCAAAGGCTTTCTCATAGTCCACAAACGCTAAGCACAGTGGCTTGTTATACTCTTCGGTCTTCTGTATAACTTGCCGCATCGTATGTAACTATGTGGTCTATGGTGCTAAAGCCTTTTGGAAACCGGCTTGTTCGGGAGGCTGGAAGTCGTCAAACCTGCGCGCGAGACGGTTCGTAACGACCCTCGAAAACAACTTGTAAACATGGCTCAGCAATGTGATGGGTCTATAATTCTTCAATAGGGTTTTGTCACCCTTTTTGAAGAAGAGCACCACCACACTTCTGTGCCATACTTGAGGCGTTTGACCATCTAGTATGATGGAGTTAAATAACTTCTGAAGGGCCAGTTTCTTCTTTCAGGACCATCGAAATGTAGTTGTTGTTGTTCTCTTGATGGTGATGGATAAAGATAGGTTAGTGCGTCAAATAAACCAGTCAATGAAGAAAAAACCAAGAATAATGAAAAATCGGACATTGAATTAATTATACGCAGTAAGAGACACGATTGCACTTGCATCGTGGATTCATAAAATTACACACATTTTTTTTAATAGTTTTATATCTTTCAACTATATTTATTATTGATCTATGGTGACTAGCTGTGCCCCGCTGTTTCCCCGTGTGAAACTGTATAAATTAGACGCTTTTTAGTATTGTGTTATTCAAGAGATATACATATAAGCTACATTACTACAAAGTTTCATCAAAATCCGTTCCGTAGTTTTTTCATGACAGAGTAACAAACATCCATACATCCATACTCACAAACTTTCGCATTTATAATATTAGTAGGAGTTATTATCAGTTCTTGACGGACCTGTTGGCGTGTTTGGTACAATATTTGCCTCTCACGCCGCAGGTCGTGGTGTCGATTCCCACCCAGGTCAGATTTTGTGTGTATGAACATGTCCGTTTGTCCTGAGTCTGGGTGTTATTATCTATATAAGTACGTATTTAAAAAAGAAAACTAGTATATGTAGTACAACAGTTATCTGGTTTCCACAGTACAAGCTCGGCTTAGTTTGGGATCAGATGGACGTGTGTGTAGAATGTCCCAGGATATTATTATTATTATTCGTTATCACTGACTTTTTGAATCCATGTGCGTATTAGAAATTAATTGCCTCGTACTTAAAACGGTTAAGGAAAATTCTCCAAGAATGTTCTTAAATTTTTTGTTATATTTGCTAGAAAACACTCTACTAATTTGCCATTTACCAAATTCAATAATTTGACGAGAAATCTAAAATCAATGAAAGTCCTGCATATCTATGACACGACTTTTTTTGTTCTTTTTTACGGTTTTACCCCCGTTAAACTTTATAAATCATAGCCTATTTGTCATTCTCAGATATATGACTACAAAGTGTCATCAGAATCCATTGGGTAGTTTTTGTCTTAATATTTTGGAATATTAAACTGTCAAAATAACTAACGCACATTCTACATAAGTGCTGTCAGTAATTTATAGTTTCGCAAAACGCCAGGCCGATAGAAGTGCTTTGAATTCTGAGGCTCAAGCTACGAACGATACACACCGGCAGATCAAAGTCAATTATTTCCCGTAGGAGGTAGGTGTATCCATCGGATTAGATTCTATGATTTAGAACTATAATATCCGTAGGCTTACTATAATTTTCGCAGAGTGCATGTATAGTTACGCTGTGTGCAATAATCCGAGTAAATAATATCTGCCACTTTCTAAGCAAGCACATCCAGCTACCCCAATCTGTCAAATTTCTTTTATAGATTTTAAACTTTATCACAAAATCATAAGGTTCACTTTTAATTGGAGAAATTTACAGATTTGGGTAGATTGATGTGCTGGCGTCTGTACATAGCTACTCGGAAGTCTCCCGTAATAAATTTAATTCCTTAAAACATTACGTAAGGGGCTACATGCTACATACGTATCTACAAATTGCCATTAAAAAGTTATTAATAGCTTACGCTGCAGTTCTTTCTTGACCCACGTTCTTCAAGTTGTCAAGCATCAGAATTGCATGTTTTCTGTCTTCAATAAGGGCATCTCTCTTCAGACTGTTTACTGTAAGACCCATCATCAGCCGTCCGGTCTGATAACGCTGTTCCTTTAACCTGTATATAAAAGTAATGTACTATAATAAGTTTTAATGAAATATAACGTAGCTAGGCGGGAACTAGATGAGGTTAGCAACGATTATGATTATCCAATAAGGAACTCACCTCCAGAGAATCTGATCGAATGACGACACCAATGTAGCCCTTTGCAAACGTTTGCAGATCAGCATAACCTCCTCGAGTTCCCAGTGCACGGAATGTTGACTGCCAGTGTCCTCTTCGTCGTATAGATCGTCTAAATTAGTTGCTTCCTATTTAAATAAAACATAATTACGAAATTAAATGCTGTTTGGAAATCCCATACATTATTTTGGGACGAAGGAGGTTCTCCGTCTGTTCCTTAGTCTGCACCTGTGGCGCAGCGGTTAAGTCAATCGCCTCGCTACTTCATGTCTCGGGTTTGATTCCCAGATAGTATAACTATATGCTATATAATATAAACTCAAAGTAACCCAAAGGGCAATGGAAAGGGCTATGCTTGGAGTTTCCCTGCGAGATCGAATCAGGAATGCTGAGTTCCGCAGACGAACCAAAGTAACCAGTGGCAGTGGGCAGGGCCCATAGCTTGTAGAGCCAACGGCCGCTGGGGCAGAAAGGTTCTTGAGTGGCGACCACGAACCGGAAGTCGCAGCGTGGACTGCCTCCCTACAAGATGGACCGATGATCTTATGCGGGACGCTGAAAATCGCTGGATGCGGATAGCGCAAGACCGGCAATTGTGGAGATCTTTGGGGGAGACCTTTGTCCAGCAGTGGGCGTCTTTCGGCTGATATGATGATGAATGAATACTACATATATATGTGTGACCCCTAAGTAAATCTTCTGAGTTTGAATGTGCTGCGTGTCCATTATATGACCAAGCAAAGATGGACTAGACAAGTGCGGGCATTGTCTTATAAAATGTTAGGCAACAATGGTTAAAGCGTTTATATGTGACTAACAAACCAATATACAAATATAACCATCTCCTATTTTTTATAGTATGGCGACAATCGAGCTGGTTGTTCACCTGATGGTAAGTGATCACCACCGCCATATACACTCGCAGCACCAGAGGAGTCGAGAGTGGGTTGCCAGCCTTTAAAAGAGCCAGCAAACCAGTGTTGCTGACACCTCGCCTACCCCGATGAGTTCTGTTGACCTTACTCACACGCAGAAATACAACATTCAAGTTATTAATATTAAGGAATGTCTTCTGTAAGGTCCTCTACCTTATATAAGACATTACTTTTATACTTCCCCAGTCAGACTACTCTTTGAGCGAGTCAACGCTTTGTCCTACCTCACATACTTCTAATTATTATATCTATAATATGTAATTATAGTCTATAGGTACATATAGTAAAATCGTAGGAAACTCAAAACTGTACATTGAATATTTTTTTAAAGGAAACTTGGGGCGTGATCTGGTATCGATATCGAAGCCAAAAATATAGGTATTAGAATTTTTGTTTGTGTGTCTGTTTGTCTGTATGTATGTCCGGTCTAAGCTCAAAAAGTACTGCATAGATTAACTACAAATTTTCATGAATATTACTAAGAGGTTGGGTCAACATATAGGCTACATATTATCACGCTATCACCTACGGGGGAGGAGCTGTGATACGTAATTTATAAAAATTAACGCCGGCACAGCTAGTAAGTATATAAGAAGCGCCAAAACTTGACAATGCTCGTGGGATTTCTATTTTTGAAGCTATTCGAATATGGTATATTTTATATTTACCTCTTTCCGTATAAGGTTAGGAAAGGACTCGGTCAAAAAGGCGACCTCACGACGAGCAAGTTTGAGGGTTCTCTCTCGTTCTTTCATATTGGCCTTAACTTCTTTTTCTAATTTGTTGAATTCATATTTCCTGTCATCCAAATACTCCATTGCCAACTGGCCCATTTCAGTCGCACCCATGAGACATTTGCCTTGAGCTCGACAGTCCAATTTTAAAGCTTCTAAAACCACTGTGAAGTATGAAGTGTCCTGAAATATTAAGATATTGTTCACTTACTCTTATGGCCACAATAGCATTTCATCAAATGAAAACATAAAATAAGTACAATAAAATTAATTCAAATTTATGTAATCATGAATTCATCATCCGGCGGGGATCGAACCTGTACTCTTTACCAATAAAAGGGAGGTGCTCTGCCTTTAAATCCCAGATTACGCGGTGCCATTATTCCTCTCGCATATTTAGATATTTTACATGCTATAAAGCAATAACATGGCTGACGGTCACCGTAGCCTAGTTGGTAGTGCTCCTGCCTACGAAGCTGGTGGTCCTGGGTTCGAATCCCGGTAAGTGCAAATATTTGTGTGATGAGCACGAATATTTGTTTCTGAGTCATGGATCTTTTCTATGTATATAAGTATTTATCTATCTACATAAGTATATATATCGTCGCCTGGTACCCATAGTACAAGCTTTGCTTAGTTTGGGGTTAGGATGATCTGTGTGACATTGTCCCGAGATATTATTATTATAACATTGTAAGCACTTGCGAAGAATTTGCTTCGGTCATCTATTGAATCACATATAGGAAAAGTAATGCTTCAAAATATTGTGGTGAGCAAAAAGCATATAAAAATTGTTTTAAATATTTTAGAATGTTAATCTGACCAAATAACCAATGTATTATTCGAACGTGAGGCCAGGGCGATAGATATGCTCTGAATTCTTATCCTTAATCCTTAAACAGCCCATGGACTATATTTTGAGACCAAAATTTCAACCTTATCACTTTGGAATAAGGTCCAAATACAAAGAAAAAATATATAGCATAGCCTCGTTAAGGGTTAAGCTACGAACGATGCACACAAATGTAGCAGACAAACGTAGCAGGCAGAGGGCAGATCAAATTCAATGATTTCCCGTAGGACGTAGGTGGATACATCGGATTAGTTTCTATGATTTTGGAACATAATATTCGTAGGTTTCACCCCTCATGCGTTTACAATATTTTCACATTTCAACTCGATAGCTTAAGTTTTTTTTTAATAAATAAAAAAGCTTTTTATTCACGTAGACTTTAAAAAAGCGCTTGTAAATAGTAAGAACATGTTTGTAGTAATACAGTCATTATTTCTAGTTACTTATTACATATATTTAGGTACACGGAATGTTAAAACATTTATACAATTTATTTTATAATGGCAGTGATATTTAGCTGTGAGTTACTGAGTAAAACAATTGTGACAGACAGGTGAACAGACAGCGTGCCATCATTTCTATTTGTCATTTTTTCCCCCAAATACTTTAATTAGGCAACAATTTATTCAAGGAAAAACAAATTCCGTCAATACGTATATATAATATAGGCATGTGTTTATACAACCATATCCGCAAACAAAATGGTGAGAGTATACAGTACCTCTTCTACCACGAATTCATACAGTTTACTTACTCGATGAAACTTACCGTTGTTTATAATGGTAATTAAGACAAGTTCATTGAAGTTTCCGCTAGGGGCGGTGCTAGTTAATGTGCAGTAAAAAACTGCAAGTATCATCGAGGAATTAACCAAAAGCTGTAGTCTATGGGCGCTTACTCTCGTGTCGCTGCGGCATTCCCCCTACCCGGTTAACTCTCGCAACCTTATTCGCCCACGTAAAACATCATGAGATTTATAAATCGGTTTCCCTTTAAAACGACCATACGCAATACCTGGCTTTAAGGCACTGGCTTTCACAAACTCTTGACGGAACTCAGTAAAATCTGCTTGATGTCGAACTTACATATATGTGAGGGTTCTGTTGACTTATAAAATATGTGTGCGAACTAACGTTATTTTTATGACTTAGTATTAGAACTCACCACAAATAGAGAAAATAAATATCCATAAACTAACAAAGTTATAGGTATGTATTTAAAGTATTTAAAGACCTACTAACATGTGACGTCACTTGTAATGAAGCTATCAATGGTTCATACTAACAGGTGTATTGCTAGAACGGGAGGACGTGGGGTTCCCCGCCAAAATTATCTTTCATTATTTTTTTGCTTTTTGAATTATTTTCCCGCCAAGTTTTGTTAAGTCAGTCCGCTGTCTTTAGTAAATTCAATATTAGTCCGAAATCCCATACTCGAGGTTTTCCCAGCGTTCGGTGAGGAAGTGTTTCCTAAATTCCCACACGGATAAAAGTCAAAGTAAAAATAATTATACCTTTTTCAATATATCAAGTATTTTCTTGTACATGACTTTAATCGCTAGTGCGGCATTTTTCTTGATATTCGCCCGCTGCACGTAGTTGGCAATGGTTTGTTCCTTTTTCTCTGGCGGCAACTTCCCCCCAACTTCGAATATGACACGGTCACGCATCTCCGCTGCCTCCAACTGTATATGAAATATTAAAAATATAAATTAGTTTAATTTCATGTAACGTAGAGTGACAGTTGCACCAGACCCTTTACCCTCTCTTGCATCACCACGTCAGTAACCACCTAGAGGTCAAAGCCCAAAGGGGCTGCCCAGCGCAGCTACTTTGTAGTATTATTTGCTAGACGGATTTAGTGAAAGCCTCAGAAGTTAACTATAAACATCATCTTAAGATTTAAAACAAAATGTCCAAACCCAGTCTGCCTAATATCGTCCACCGCTGGACATAGCCTCCCCCAAAGGTTTCTATAATGTTGTCATTTGGAGGGGTTTGCTGTATGTAGTCACCGCGCTTGGCATGCGAGTTGGTGACCGGAGTGAGGTGGTAGCTGGTCCATAGGTGGCGCTGCTGCTCGACTACCTGGAGTATCCCTTAATCGCCTTTTACTACACCCACGGGATGATATGGGGTAACCCTGTTATTCTTTCTGGACCGGAAACTACACTAATCTGACGTCAAGTACTTTCAATACAGCCACCTCTAAATTCATTGATGTTTGTGTTTTTCTCAAGGTTTAACACGAAGTTTTCCGATAAAAAGCTGCCTATATGTAATTCAAATTTTTATTGATTTTAAACTAGGGCTTACATTGAATTACTGAAAAACTTCAAAAGAGGTAATCGGTTGGACTGGAACTATTTTTATATCATTTTTTATGCAAGGCAAGGAATATCAGAATATCACTATCCCATTTGATCCCGTTAGCAGTCTTTGCATGAATGTCGCTGCGATATTCGTTGGCGTATCTCAAAAATGGGAAATCATAAATAGGCCAGCGGTTTTCGAACCAGCACCTACCAAGTCGGGGTAGGCGCTATGCCGTCGACACAAGCTAGATCGCGCGAGTATCTGTATTTGTACTATTGTAATCTAGTGCTCTTCAAATCCCTGTTTTAGAAAAAAATGTTTATTTATACGATTCAAAACTACGACACAAACATTTGTTCGTTAGCATCGTTGCGATCGCCCATTTTAACAAAGATAGAAAAATCATTTTCTGTTCTATGTTTTTTAAGTTTACCGTGTTCTAATAACACACAGGAACACCGATTTGAATGACAGCGTTAATTACTTAAACCCTGTAGGTATATAAATACTCTACTTCAGTAGGGCGCGTTTATAAGGGTTCCGTCCTCAAAATGACAAATGGTGCCCTATTGTCATCGTTATGCTATCAGTCTAATAACTGTGGCTAAACGGCCTCCAATTTGTAAACGAGATTTAGATATTATTATTTAACTGAACTTAATCGTATTGGCAGTTATTACCCCAATGTCAGAGTTGTTCAATTCGCCTAAGGCCGTAGTCTTAACGTCAACAACCTAACCGACGTAACGCTCAGAATTCCAACACTTTAGCGGTCTCCCATCTAAAGACTTACCGCCTGCCTAGGTTAAGTATATATGTTGATGATATATGCCTCTCTCTCTGATGATATATTGATATATATGATCTCTGCGGTCGCTCACAGCCCTACAGACAGAGCTACAGACTACGAGTTATGAACGCCTCATATATTTTTTAATGTTGCTGATTTTAAAAGAAATTTCAAATGTATTTTGCGGACATTCAACCTATCCATAGCACTTAAGAGAGAAATAAATCATAATTATAAAATAAACATTTATGGCTATAACGAACGTGGAGCTTAAAATATACAAAGAGTGAATAAACATTTTGTATATTCACGTTCTCACATGGTCGCTTCCCTTTATGCGATCCGTTTTAATTGCTATATGTTTGAATACCTTGTTTAGGATCTACCTACTTATTTTCATACAATGAAACGTGTATGCTCTCATAAACATTTCAATTAGTTAATTGGTGCTATACTTAGTAATGAAATCATCCCATCTATTAATGACAGTTTATACGACTATATCTTTTTGTTTTTTTTTTATAACCATACATAATATATATTATTTTTATTACATTCCATCTAATCATTAACTAAGCACATGCACTATAGAAACTAGATAACTGATATAATTCATAATAATATACTACTTTTCTTTCGTAAATAATATAATAATGTGGGTGTACTTATCTATATATAAGTATTTATATAGATAAATACACCTAGACTCAGGACAAACAGACATGTTCATGTACACAAATATCTGAAAAGCAAGTATTTTGCCAACCACGCCAACTGGTGTTGACGATACTGTATTTTGTAAACAACTTAACTTATTTAAATTTCATAACTACATCTCTTTCTAATATAGCTGGTATGATAAGAATAGGGCATACAAAGAACTGCCAAACTACTATACCTACGCGCACCGCGGCACCGGGCGCATTATTGGTCGACAGGTTCTCCTCTTCGCTTATTTTCACGTCAAAACTAAATTGACACTGCTAAAGATGCCTGTCCTTCTCATAAGAGTAATATTAAAAAGAAATGCAATTACTTTAAAACTAATTTAGCTAGTACCTATTGCATAAATCGGGTCGATATATGAGGCAGGGCAGTGCATCACGAAAGTGTTTATTTTGGGAACTGTTGAATGCATAAATAATAGGTTCGCATCGTTCCAGCCGACCTCAGCCCCGACGAGAGGAGAATTGAAAATTTATATAAATTAAAATAAATTTCAGCTGTATTCAGTTCGTAGTTGAAACTTAACGCACCGCACCTTGTTCAAACACTTTTAGCGTGTAATAAATATCTAATAACAAAATAGCTTGCAAAATACAAAATATATAAAAATATGAGTGTTTAAAAAACCAAACTTTTGTACTCCATAATAGGAAGGTAGAATGTAAATGGACCATTGTAATTTAAGACACTACATTCTTAAAATAAACTTATTTAAATTAGGATTTGAACCCATGCCCATCCTGATCCGAAACTAGGCATAGCCTGGGCTATGACCACCAGTCAAGTCGTGGGTTCGATTCCCACCCAGGATACATATTTGTGTGCATGAACATGTTTGTCATGAGTCTGGGTGTAAATATCTATACAAGATGTGTTTACGAAAGAAATTACCTAGTATATGTTTTGCTTAGTTTGGGAACAGATGGCCCCGTGTGTGAGAATCTGCCAAGATTTTATTATTATTACGTTAGTCGCCAAGCTACCACCTCGGCCCTCTCGTGTATTGGGTTCGAATCCCCTACTTGGAATTGTTTAACACATAAATGGTTGTTCTGAGTCTAGGTGTCCGTGACCATCGCTGTAAAGTCCCCGCAATACAGGGATACAGTTCACAGTACGGGCGTTGTCTATTCATAAAAATGGAATCTGAGAATGTATAGTGTACGCACCTGTGCTAGCCGAAATTTTTCCATTTTCTTTTTCTTCGTGTATCTGATTCTATCGAGCTGTTTCCTCTTGTTGAAGTTCTCTTGGTAAATACTTTCCAGAACATTCTAGAAACAAAATTAACATTGAGTAAAATTCGTAGATGTATTTCTATAAAAGGGATAATTAATGATACATGCTCGCAAAACCGACGGCCGTTGGGGCAGAAAGGTTCTGGAGTAACGTCCACGAACCGGAAAATATCGATAAAAAACATTAAAACATTTATTTATATTACTAATATTACGCACGCTAAGACGTTAGTATTTATTTATGTTTAAGCGGATATTAACGGATAGATAGTAGTTTAATTTAAATGTGTAACATTCGCTTAAACATAATAAAATACTACTGTTAAAGTGCGTAATATTAGTAGTGTTAATAAACGTTCTAGTGATTTTTATCGATATCTTTCATTTAGGTGGTTACTGTAACGGTTAACGTAGGTTCCTTTCGTGGACAAGAATGCAAAAAATAAATTGAATCCACGAAGAGCACCTGCCAAAAGTATTGATAGGTGCCTTTCGTTGACTAGGCTAGGTGCCATTCGCGCAGGTGCCATTCAGATGGATGCCCTTCGTGGACTACCTCTTTCATAAATACAAATACAAACTAAAGGTTGCGATGGTCGCGCCGCAGTTGTACAACCGATAGTTGTTGTGTCGGCAGCGCGTACAACCGCTTTGTTCGATATATGGCATTATACAGTATCACGAGAGTTTGTAATAAGTTAGACTTTTCTATGTAGGTCGTAATAACGTCATCCCGATCGTCTAAGAGCCGATTTCATCGTTAAAAATAAACGTGATTAATGGACGCTAAACTCAGCTACAGGACGCTGAACTGAATTTAGCGTCAATTGATCGCGTTTAATTTTAACGGTGAAATCGGCTCTAAGACGTTACGTTCGGTTACGGACATGCATGGTGTGATTATGCAGCCTATTACTCTTCCACTACAAGGCAAGGGGCTCCTCTCAGAATACGAGGGCACAGGCCATAGTCCACCACGCTGCCCAAGTGTGGGTCGTCAAACTTCACATGTCATCAAGAACATCCTGAAAAACTCTCAGGCATGCGTTTTAACTACGAGATACTTAATTTCTAATACGCACATGAATACGAAATGTCAGTGGTGCGTACTTTGGATATGAACTCGAGACCACTCACTCCACAGTCCGCAACGGTAGGTAACGGTAGGCTATCCCAACTTTTGAATGGTTTATGGTTGTATAAAAAAGCGTTGAAACGCTTGCAATAAAAAATAAAAAAGGTTTTTATTCACGTAGACTTTAAAAAAGCGCTTGTAAATAGTCAGAACATGTTCGCAGTAATATATAATTAATTTATAATTATTTCTAGGTACATATAGATATTTAGGTACACGGATTGTAGGAAATAATATACAATAAGATTTATTTTATAACAGTAACGATATTTAGCTAACTTAAATTAAGTTATTGTTTAGGATCATGTGTAGGTTTCATTATCAAAAATTTAGCTATATTTTTCCTACATATAAGCAATTTGATGCTTAATTGTAGGCTATTGGAAAGCAACCTGTAGATAATTATTGCGAAACGTATCATGGAGCGCGCAAGGCATGTCGCATGAACTGATTTGGAAGCATTTGAAGCGGATATTGCGGCATGTTATGGGCTCAATTTACATCGTATAAATTTTCACCTTGTTCGCAAGAGACAATACTGCACGCAGAAGGCACTATACTATACTACATGTAACTTAATTAATGCACACCCTGAAAATAGTTTGTTCAGAATCGTTTACTGAATCGTATATATAAATCATATCATTTTTAATACAGGTAATTTTTTATTCCAAAATAATTAAAACTACGAAATTATTGTCATGTTAACCCTGTACAGTCAAAACAAATCTCAGTTTTATTTATATTCATACAAATTAAATTATTCACTACAAAATAAAGAAAAATTAACTTTATTCCAAGAAACTAATTTATGTTAAATAAAAAATTCAGTGTATGAATTATGATTACAACATAATATTCTAATTGGGGTGTCTGAGAGTGTGCGTTAATTACGTTACATGTTGTATAGCTAAAATTTTAAATTACGATAATTTAACCTATACTTACTTGATGCTTTTGCCAAATTAAGCTCTTAATAAGGAAATTAAGTTACGGCCACTGTCCATGTTACACATTGTATAATTGAATTGTTTATAGAATATTTTGTCATATTCTTTTTCTATACTATCTTTCTGCCAATAAATCTTTGTCTATTTTTGTTGTATTTATGATGAGCTTTGTATATGTACTGCTTTTGCTACATATTTTAAATTTTCTTCAAGCGTTGTATCCATCACAAAGGAAGCAATATAGCAACCCTTTGTACGCTAATTGCTTTTAATAACAACTCGTTATTTTATAATTACTCCTGTAAAATGGAGTTTTAATATTGTGTTGTAGTAAATACGTTATTTTTAGATTCTTTTTCTTTAATAGGAATAATATTACGAGCTTCTTTTTAATATAAAAAATTTAAGGTTTTTAAATAAAGTAAATTAAACTAACTTATATTGTGTATCAAAAACACATCGTTTCTTAATAAGAATTAATAAACTTTTATTAATAAACATATCGTTTATTAATAATAGAATGACTATCTAAACTAAATTAAAAAAATGTATTTACTTTGTAATAGCGTACACGTGAACGGATAAACTCAACTACTACCAGACTCATAAAAAACGGCCAAGTGCGAGTTGGACCAGCGCATGAAGGAATCCGTACCATTATCAAAAAAATCACGTTTGTTGTATGGGAGCTCCCTTAAATATTAATATTATATTGCTTTTTAGTATTTGTTGTTATTGCGGCAAAGGAAATACATCATCTGTTAAAATTTCAACTGGCTAACTATCATGGTTCATGCAAGAGACACAGCCTGGTGACAGACGGACAGACAAACAGACAGACAGCGAAGTCTTAGTAATAGGGTCCTGTTTTACCCTTTGGCTACGGAAACCTAAAAATCACGTATAGAAATCTTATTCTACTGACATTACATCTCTTTCTAACATGATGCGAATGAAAAGCATACCTAGCTTGTAAAAACTGTGGACTAATAATGCGATTGGTGTGCATTTTATAACCAGTTTTAGTAGTTTGGTGGTTTTATGTATGGTTTGTTTTTTTTATGCGCTATATTACAGTAGGTAACATGTAATGAGTGTAAAAGACAGATTCACATTATCAGTGAGTAACATGACCACCATAAGTGTTCACATAAAAAAAATATATCAACATAACAACAATCAAAATACAAAATCAATTTGTAGTGTTAATTCCGCTAATTGTTAGTTTAATCATGCCGGGAGGCAATTTGCACCGCCCACCCGCCCGCAAAAATGTGCACATGCAAGAAGGACAATATAAAAAACAAACACGGGTTTCAGTCCTCCACGGACCATTTTCAAGGGCTGCTAACTATTCGAGTGCTCGAAGGAAGAGGAGAGGAGACTCAGTCTCCTCCGTTATGGATTTCCGAAAAGTAACGGCTGATTCCATTACTTAACATAACAACAGTTTGGCAGATGCACCTATTTTTGTGTTAAACAATGTAATATTAACAGTAGATTAACACGTTTTATTATATATCTTTGTTCATATTACGGTTACGTACAAATTCTACGTCAGATTTGCACATTCGAATTTAGACTGAGAGTCAACTTTTATTCAATTGCACTTATTAGATCTTACGCATTCTTAATTACAAGAAAATGCTATCTATTCCTACTAATATTCAATCAATCAATATATTTATTTGCTTCATGCAAAATGGTAATGTATAAATACAGATCTTAAAAGTAAATTATGAAAACATCATATTCTGCCGATATCAGGCGTACAAATTAAAATAATACAAAAAAATCTAAATACTAATCAAAACTATACAAATCAAATATTATAAACGCGAATGCTTGTGACTATGGAAGTATGGATGTTTGTTACTGTTTCACGCAAAAAGTAACGTACCTACCTACGGTATTTCATGAATCTTTGCGGTAATATGGGTTATAAATCCGAATATAAAATTTAACGAGGTAAAACCGCAAAGCACATCTAGTAAAACGATAGTATAATCCGAGTTCAAATTTTTGAGTTTCTTTTTTTTTATAATATTTTTTAAGGTGACTTTTGATTTTATTCTATCGAGGGAAAGGGAATTTAGGGATCAATGGTGCCCTTTATAATATAATCATATTTGATATACTTATGTGTTTTTATCAATATACCAAGTATTACCAAGTAGTATATACTAAAATTTGCGAAAAAATCGAATTGCTGTTGTCAACGCCCTTAACTGAATATAATACAGAACATTATGAATAAACAGTTACCTATTATAATCTGAATGATAGGTATTCATACGTATCGTCCGTCCGTCGTCGATCCGTTCAATGTATCTGTCAATACTATCAAGACATTCCTTCACACTAAATTATAAATTAATTTAACATGTAGTAGTAATATAGATTCAATTATTATTGTTATTAAATTATTATAAATTTGTTATTATTAAAATTAAGTTTGTAAATGTTTGTGAAAGTGAGATATTCGTGAGCATGCTGTGTTCGCACTTAGAAGGCTGTTTGGCTGTCATGTACTCGTATGTATAATGCAATAATGTATGTAATGCCGTAACGGCCAGTTTGGGGCCTAAAAAAATATAAGGACGCCGACCCCGTTGGTGGTTAAAAAAAACTAACTTTACTAACAAAGAACTACACTTTAACACTTCTACTTTATGTAGATGTCTTGTATCCACTGTTATGCTCCGCATCCAGATTCTGAAGTAGGTAAGTGGTAATGCCAGTAAACTGGCTAAAAATGTAATTGAACTGAATTCTAATTATGTATGGAATATTACCACTATAGTTGCTAACTCAGCTTAATGTACTAACTAGACAGGGATGCAACAATACCTACACGCCGCCGGCTGGACCACCATGAGTAAAAATATCGCTTAGTCTGCTTCCTTATCTTATATAACTATATCTCCTCTTAATGCACTCTCCGAACTTCAATCGAACGTTCAGCCCGCCTCTTCGCTTATTGACGTAGAGCTATTGCATAAAACCTCCGCAGGTGGTAACTTAGTTTTAGTATTGTTCTTGTTTTAGTCTTATCTTTTTTTAGTTGAGTCGCACCTGTCCTTTATTTCCCGATATAACAGTGAAAGCCCTCAAGTCTACAGTAAAAATCAGGTAAAAGAAATAATTTAAACGGTGATATTGAAACTAG
Organism: Pseudoips prasinana; assembly: GCA_951640165.1. Taxonomy (NCBI): domain Eukaryota; kingdom Metazoa; phylum Arthropoda; class Insecta; order Lepidoptera; family Nolidae; genus Pseudoips; species Pseudoips prasinana. Next base: position 30,192,957 of record OX621234.1, read on the forward strand.
TCGTAATTTCTTCCAGACCAAAGCTTAATACTCCAGATTAAACTGAGAAATGTGAAATGAAATAACTAGAAAGGCTTCATAAAATTAAATCTTTTTCACAGGCCATTCATTTCAGTTCGCTGTATAGTGACGTAACAGATTTTTGAGAAAATGTACAACTATTACTGTTTTAGGTTTTACTCCGGGCTAAAAAATTTAATGAATTTCATCCACGTAACATCGAATGTATTTTGAAGCCGTAAAGCATCTGATCTATCTACCTCGCGCGTATTGCGCCCGTGTGGTTCGATTATTAAGGTAATTAACCTCGCTTCTACGACACCAATAAAAATTATATAATAGGTCTTTACCTATGAAATTGCCGTTTTGTATGAAAAAATTTAAACGATTTTTTTTCATGAATTTTTTTATTTGTATTAATCGAAGTAATCACCCATGCAATCAATGCATCTTTGCCATCGCAGTGGCAGTTTATTGATGCCCTTCTTAAAGAAATCAGCTGGACGGGAGGCAACAAATTCTTCAAAGGCATTTTGTACTGCCTCTCGGGTATTGAATTTTTTTCCCGCCAAGAAGTTATCCAAATTCTGGAAAAAGTAGTAGTCTGTAGGCGCAAGGTCTGGTGAGTAGGGCGGATGACGGAGAGCTTCCAACCCCAGTTCTTGCAACTTGGAGACCGTCTGCTGTGCAGTATGAGGTCGCGCGTTGTCGTGCAGGAGCAGCGGAGACGAGCGATTGACCAATGCTGGTTGGAGATGCGCCAGCTTCTCCATCATTGTGCTCAGTTCTTCACAGTACACATCTGCAGTAATGCTCACCCCGTTTGGTAAGAAGCTGTGATGAATCACACCGGCGCTAGACCACCAAACAGTGACCATCACTTTTCTAGGGGTAAGTTTTCGTTTAGGGCATTGTTTAGGTGCTGAACCAGGATCCAACCAACTTGCTGAGCGCTTGCGGTTATCAAACAGAATCCATTTTTCATCGCAGGTAACAATGCGGTTCAAAATTCCTTCATTTGTGTGTCTGTTGAGCAGTGCAAGGCACGTCTCGACGCGTACTTCGCGCTGGCGATCATTGAGTTCGTGGGGCACCCATTTGTCAAGCTTTTTTACCTTGCCAATTTGACGCAAATGGACCAATATTGTTTTGACGCTAACGTCGAAAGCTGCTGCTAATTCAGCCGTAGATTGTGTATCATCAGCTTCCACAACCGCCTTTAATTCGTCATTGTCGACCAAAGTCTTCGGACGACCGCGAGGTTCATTTTTCAGGTCGAAATTTCCAGAACGGAAGCGAGCAAACCAATAACAGGTGGTGCGTTGGTTTGTAGTGTTAGCTCCGTAAACGTCGTTGATGTTGCGTGCCGCTTGTGCCGCGTTGCTGCCACGACGGTACTCATATTCCATAATTACTCGAATTTTTAACGTATCCATGATGACGAAAAAGATTGAAATGCGATGAAAATGTAACACTAATCAATAAAGAAATGACTACTTTTGGAAAAAAGAATCCATGTTTTTAAAATAAAATTAATTTGAAATTAGAATTCTTAGCCAAACAAAAATTATTTTGATTTGAAATGGCCAGTACTGCAGAACGGCAATTTCATAGGTAAAGACCTAATATTATTTCGAATTATTTACGAACATTTTATAACACAACTTTGTGGGCATGGTAAATATGAATCACCTTGCCGACATACATCATGTTATTGTAAGTTAACTACTATCAGACAAAATAGGAGGAAAGATTCCTAGTTATACCTACTATGGAACCATAAATACGGGTAACAAGAGGAGTAACAATTAAACAATTATACAACACATCATCATCAGCCTGATATCAGCCACTCCTGGACAAAGGCCTCCCCAAAAGGTTTCTATGTTGCCATTTGGAGTGGTTGTGTCTTAGTCACCGCGCTTGGCATGCGACATGGCGACCGCAGTAAGGTAGTAGTAAGTACACAGGAGACGCTGCTGCCCGATTGCTTGGTGTATCCCTTAGGGTCAGCGGAGACCGAGAGGAGCGCAGCGAAGAGGATTTTATTAAGGCACTAGCAAATCAGCTTTAAAATTATTGAAATAAAGTGCATATAGATATAATAAAGTGCCTTTTTCGTCTTTGAGCGTGGTACGCTCTTGCCGTTTCTAGTAGCTCTAAAGCAATAAATGTGCTTCCTATACTATTTAGACCATTAATGTTCAACTGAGCTACAAGCGAATCATTATATAAATTTTTTTTCTTTAACTACCCCATTTTGTTTAATTTTTTCTATAGACATAACTTGTGTATTGTAAATTAAATTAAGTAACCGCCCGATTAGTATTTAAGAAACCCTTGTTTAATTTGTAAAATATGTTTCTCATATAAGTGAATTGTATTCTTTTGAGAAATAAAGATCTTAAACCAGATATGCTTGAACATAAAAATGCGCGACACTGTGCGAACATTTTGTCAGGTTCAAGCATATGTGCACTTTATTCCTATAGCTCTAAAGTTGATTTTCTAGTGCCTTAATAAAATCCTCTCCGCTGCGCGCCTCTCTTTCTGCGCTGACTCTTAGTCGGCTTTTACGAAACCTACGGGATGGTATGAGGTGGCGATGTTATTCTTTCTAGGCCGGAAACCACACGGCACAATTGCACATATAACCAAGTTATTTAAGTCCGGTTCTGACCAGATATTCATCGTTGTCTTAACTACATACTTTATAGTAGTTGAATCCTTACTAATATTATAAATGCGAAAGTAACTCTGTCTGTCGCTCTTTCACGCCAAAACTACGGAACCAATTTAAATGACATTTGGTTGGTCTAGAGCAGTGTTTTTCAACCTTTTTCATCACGCGACCCCCCTACCCGATTTTTACCCGCTTTTTTCCATGTTTCTTTTATTTTGTGACGAATATCCGTCATTTTTTTTCATTTTCATAGGGTTCGGATAAATACATCATTAAAATTTGTGAAGAATTGAAATAGAAAGCACTCCACCAAAATTTTCTTTATCATTCAGAGGTTAGGTCGTCAAGAGACAAAGTGCTAGACCAGAGTTTTGGAACCTCGCGCTAAACTTTTAATGAATTTGCAGCAGGCCTAATTATAATACTCCAAATTCATTTGCGACCTTATGACTAGCTTTCCCTATTTTTTGCAACTTGCCTATGGAAGTTCCGCAACCCCCCTATAGAGGCTTCGCGACCCCCCGGGGGGTCGCGACCCACAGGTTGAAAAACACTGGTCTAGAGCCTGAGAAGGGACATAGGCTACTTTTTAGAGTGAAAAAGGGGTTGGATGGGGTTGAAACGGGGGATGAAAAGTTGTATGGAAGTATCGTCATTTATATTCGTCATTTGTATTTCATATTTGTTGATTCGATTTAAATAAATATGACATTCAAAGTCGAAAAAGATTGAGGGTAAATCTCTAAAAAGTATTACCCTCAATCGTGTAAAATAACAATAGGGAATACGGGATGAAAGTTTGTATAGAAATATGTAAGGTTCAAGTGAAGTTTTCATAAGTTTGCGACAAGAATCAAAATATTAAAGATATTCTGATGTAAAATTATATGTATCATCATAACAGAGTCATTAACTCATTACATGAAGTGCGGAAGTGCATGGAAAGAGTATTTTTAAACCTTATGTACTTACATCTGCTTGGCTATTCATATAAGTGAGTTGTAACCGCCGGTGCTCGTGGAAGGCATTCCTCAGGAACTGTTTGTCTCCATAGACTGCGACACCAAGTTCCTCTCGCTTAGCAGTTATGTCCTTGCGAAGTTGGCGGATGTCGCGCGAATAACGCTTCTTCTGCTTAGCCAAATCACCCTCATGGATTTTGCGATCTCGCTCTGAAACAAATAAAAAATATTGTAGGTAAAATGCATTCTCCGCATTCGTAAACAAAACACCGGTATTGAAAAATTGTTGTATTTCCACCACCTTGAGAGGAAGAACCAGAACTTTGCTATATATTTCCAATATAAGCTGACCTCTCATTGTATGCAAATCCTATACAATGCGAGATCAGCTTATACTGGACATTATAGCTTGATCTCTTAATCACGTTTTACTGAAAATTGTAATCTCCTGATTAACTAAACTCTTTTCATGGTATCAAGTTGTAACATAAATATTGAAAAAAATGGTAAAAAGCTAATGACAAAACAAATTACCAATTAAATTAAAGAATAAAGAAGTATACCCAGCCTGTGTGAATGGTATAACCAGAATGGGAGAAGATGTTATCAAGGAAGGGCAGATTAGAACTATGTACTTATTCTAAACAGGCGACCAGGTATCACACTTATCACACTAATATTATAAATGCGAAAGTTTGTGAGTGTGTATGTTTGTTACTTCTTCACGTCTAAACGGCTGGAGCGATTTTAATAAAATGTGTTATGGAGTTAGCTAACACCCTGGATTGTTCAAATCCAGACTATAATTTATAAAGTTTAACGCGGGCAAAACCGCGGGGCCCTGCTAGTAATATTATAAAGGCGAAAGTTTGTGAGTGTGTGAGTGTGTATGTTTGTTAATTCTTCACGTATAAACAGCTGGATCGATTTTATTAAAATTTGTTATGGAGATACCCTTGATTAACTCATAGGCTATAATTTATAAAGTTTAATGCGGGTAAAACCGCGGGGCACAACTAGTGAAGAATATATTGAGAGTTAACGAGGCAAAAGAGATGTACCAGGGTAGAGGCAAATAGACTTCCCGTTTTGTCTGCCTACCCCTCTTGGAAACAGGCGTGAGTCTATGTATGTATTTCCACTATACAAATTACAGAAACCTGGTTTGAAAAACGAATAGTATTTCATTTGGCCCTCTGAACAAAATACTTCAGCTGATTGATTTTGAGGTGTGTTTCGATGTGCTGTACGTTGTTCATACCTTTCATGCGCCTTAACCCTTAAACAGGGTAAGGACTATACGAGGTTACACTAATTTCAACCTTATTATTTTACAATAAGGTCCAAAACGATGAAAAGAAATATAGGAAAGCCTGGTAAAGGGAACACTATTTATGTTAAACTTTGTATACATACATACGTATGTATGGACATTAGTGCAGGCTTAAGTCGTATAGCCAATATGACAACAAACAGAAATCCACGCCAGAGGGCGCCACTTTTGAATTTCGTACCACGTCTCCGGGCATGCATTAAAGAGTCGTTTTAGTGACTTTTTGTGCAACTGCCGCACTACGTTAATACGCAAAGCCGCTGGCCGCTGGCCTTATTGAAAAGGGGGAATTTCTAGGGGGGGGGGAAGTTAAGGGATGGTGATCGCGGCGGATTCTCTGGTCACCGAATACGATATATAAGACTGTGTACTGGGTCACAAATGGAAATCCGTTTTCTCTGCCTACCCGCCTGGGCAACAAGTATGAGTCTATGTATTTATGTACTTACGTACTTCCTTATAACCTTGTTACGAACTAAGCGCGAGTATATAGGGGCGACGGATGGTAGTTATATAAAATTTATATATCTGAATATATGATGCAAATTATTTCGTATAAAAACGTTTTTCAAGCCGTGACTAGTACTTGGCTTAATGGAAGCCTTATGTCTCGTTAAATATTCTTGACACCAGTCATCTGCTAAATTACACTGAAGAGAAACGAAAAGCTGCGCTAAAAAGAAATGGATTTATTTGGTATATTAAATTATGTTAGGTAGGTACCTAATTCAAGTAAATCTTTATCGGTTAACAGCACAAAGTTTATGGTTCTGATTATAAACAACACGAAAATAAAACAATTTTGAAAATAGAACAGAATCGTAAAGGTTTATGGACTTGGTTTATAACAAACAATAGTTAAATTAAGAAACAATGGAATGATATAAATATTTTTAATTAGTTAATTAAGAAAAAACAGTTTCATAACTAATTATTTAAACAAGCAAAATATAAAGATATTTATAATCATTAAAAATAAAACAAGTGACATTCTGTAACAGTAGGACGGGGTGGATAGAAACATTTCTGCACTTCCAATTAATCCACTTTGATTTACTTGTTACAATTGACTTGTAAAGCAACAAAAGAATAATGATTTATAAGAGTCATGGTTGGCTTTCCATTTTAACACTGGAAAAGGTTTTATGCTGTACCTAACTACAACACAAAATGCAAATAAGAATGCAGTTTCTATTCAACTTACTCTAGACACGACATATGGGGTTAATAGAAACTTATGCTAGGGCTGTCATTAATTGAATACCTAGTCTTTCTAACAAATGTCATTCTTTTTATTAAAATAACGTTTAACAAAAAAAACATTCCATAATTTGTTATTGTACAGACGCCAGCTGAGCACATCAAGCTACCCCAATCTGTTAAATTTCCCCAATTGAAAGTGAACCTTATACTTATGTGATAAAGTTGAAATAAATTTGACAGATTGGGGCAGCTGAATGTGCTGGCTTCTGTACCTTTATAACCACACATTTTCTAACCTTAACTTGAATTTTTGTTTGACTGACTGTAATATCAATTCGCAAACAAAATCTCTGGACTTTTAATTTAGCTCAAATTTTATTAGACGGCATAGGCGAGCACTAAGTAAGGATTTTTAGGGATTCCATTTTTTTAAATCAATTAAGTATAATTGGGTATTTGCAATATAAGGGAATGCCACGCTAATAAAATCGCGTATAGGTAGTAGTTATATATAGCTATACAGACATATATACTACTTATTGTCATATATATATCAACTGCTTCGTTGGTCTAGCGGTAGCGTGTTCACCCGCAGAGAACGAGGTCCTAGGTTCAAATCCCGGGTCAGGCGAAAAAGTGATTTTTGGACTTTTCTGTAAAAGGAAAAAATCTCAGCATCAGCCCGAAGTCTGGGAGCTGGCGGTATTATACCCCCGTGCCTCCGAGAGCACGTAAAGCCGTCGGTCCTGTACCTGACCTCTTTCCGGTCGTGTCACCTAGGCATCCCATCGGATCATGAGAGTGATGGAATAGAAAGTGCTCCTGTGTTTGCGCACACACTTGAGCACTATGTCCCGCGCAGATGGCTAATCTCTATTGAGACTGGCCGCCGTGGCGTCGCTTATGTGTAATCAATCAAGCTGATTCAATCAAATCTTTCAGAATCTCAGCATCATTATTAGAATATGATGATTGCCGCGAACCGAAACTGCATCTGTTTAAATTCACACATATAGGTCTCATCGTAATTTTCGTTGTCTTCGTCAGAAATATTTTTTGTCTGTTTTGATTCTTTTCTTTCTTTTCCATTTCAATTTCTCTTTTTCCTTTAGACTATGGCCTTTGCATAGTTTACCGCATTTTCCACGGTAACTTCGTCACCATATTGCATAATATCTTCAAATATGATTGACATAGCTTATACATCTTCACAAGTCAGATAGTTTAATATCGTATTCATTGGAACCTGTTAATTCGTAAAATCGTTTTCAACATTACCTTTATCAGTAGCTGGTTCATCTTCAAATTTAGTCTTGTCTCCGAGTTCTTTTCTATTTTGCAATTCTTCTTTTGTATGTTATAGTTATCGTTCTCGTGTCTTGCATATCTGGTTTGACTTCGATTTTTTTACTGGTTACCTTTCCTTGAGTTGAAAAATGAAACATAAAAATAAAACAGATATTTTATTTTTCAAGTTATTTTTCCCCTAGCTGTGACCCACGATTGTACCCGCGTTAAACCATATAAATTATTGCTAGATAGTTAATCTAGGGTGTCAGCGAATTCCATACCTAATTTTATTGAATTCGCTCCAGCCGTTTAGCCGTGAAGAAGTAACAAACATACACACTCACAAATTTTGGCCTCTATAATATGTTATTATTGCCAACAGTCTCGTTTGTTTCAGGTCTTAACCAATTATTTTCCCCTGCGTTAAGTTTACAGCCTATTTAGATATTGGAAAATAACGTGACGTATCTCTTTGATTCGTATATTATTTGTGTACCGAGACATACTTATTACATAATCATAACAACAATGTTTACCGATTTATTTCAATTACTGACAAATTAAATAATAATAATAATGTTTTATTCTCTCACCATAATATTACAGAATACATTGTATAAGGTGTATTAGTTATAGGTAGAAATTATAATATTGTGGGAGACTGGTGCCTAAACTAGGCTCAAGGCCTGTATTTCAGGACACCAGAAATGGTAGATATTCATGCAGTATACAGATGACACACCTACAAATACTTATTTTTTAATACTGTATATTATATTATTAACATTAAATAACATAAGGAACCAATATTGGTGACCCAATTGTTCTTACCTTGTAAGCCCTAATTTTGAAGTACTGATTTTTTTTGGACGATAACATCCTTGCTATTGCACAGTGTACATGGTACTTTACAAACCTATAATTGACGGAGACAAATCACCCCTAGACCTAGAACAACTACTAATGGGTCACACAAATAGTTGTCCCGGGACACGCAATGGGGAGGTTTCTTTCTTAACTGCTGCACCACGTGCAGTCAAGTCATTATACCTGTCATTTTTATATAACCTATCTAATAATAAATAGGTACTTATATTCTTATATAATGAAAAATATTATTTTTTTATGATAATAATTTGATATATATGTTATTATATTAATTAAATTATATTATACTAATTAAAAGGTGTTATTATACACGTATTTGATTGCTATTTACAATTAATTTAAATATAATGAACTAATTTTACAAATTATTTTTTTTACACTAATTTACATATTTATAATATGTAAATTACCTACATAGGTACCAATAATTATGTCTTGGGTCAGCCCTAACAACAGTATACCCATTACCCATTCTCGTATCTATTCCACTTCTTTCAGTTTCCATTCAGTGTATTATGCTACAGAATAAAAAGTACTTACTATGCTGCGTATCTATTAAACCCCTTACTACGTGTGTATTCCCCCCTTTCCCATATATATTTACATCCAAGTCAAAGAAAATTCTCCTTAATTCATTAATTAGAACCGTATTACTAAAATTTTTCATAATTGTACTTACTTTTACACAATGCTTCCAAATCCTAAAACACTTTTTTGTGCTTTGATAAGAATACAAGAATTAAAAGATACTTAAGTGTTAAGCTTTAGTTTTGAAGATACACCGAATCAATTCAAATACTTGACGCGGCTCGTTTGTAAATAGGTGCTGTCATTTAAAAGAAATAAAGTTGGACTGTGTATTTATTAACATTTTAGCAGATTTTTCACTCCCAGGGTGCGGCAATAGTGTTAGAAATAAGTTTATTAGATTTGTATCTATTCACCCTGAAGACTCTATTTACCCGATTTTAAGATACCGAGACACTAAAATGTTAGACTAATATAACAATGTTTAAACAAATAACAATAAATAGAGGTTATCGAATAAAATGTGCTGCTATTTTATACGCAAAAATAGCAGTCATATAACATTAGTTGAATAAAAAAGTTAATAACCTTTAAAGGACTTTTCATTTTTTTCTAACCTTAATAAAATATTTAAAATTAAAATAACAAAATTATAATAAAATAAATTTCTATCGCATGATCTTCTTTCTTTTTTTTTATTATCAAATATTTATATCACAAAACTTTAGGTAAGTACATGTTACTTTCAGCAATGATTTCTTCACTAAGCACGCAGGCTTATCTTGCAGGAACCAAATCCTATTAAAGATATTCTTATATCAGGACTCAACAAAGCCAAAAATTTATAAGTATATATTTCAAACTTTTATGCCATCATTTAATTTCTTATATTTTATTTTTTTGTGTGTCGTATTATTTAATTATTATTACTTTAATAAATATTTTCTAAATGGTAGACTATTCGGTAACAGAAAATATGGCTCCGTGCGGCCTTTACGATATGGACGCATACTGCGAAAGCCGCACGGAGAATAAGATATATATCTTAGTATAATAAGATACTTCTATAATATAATATATGTATATATGAGTCAACTATTCGAACCAAGCTTTAAAGATCTTTTAGCTTTAGACTGATATGATGATGCTCGAAAACAATCTGGTACAACACTCACCATACAGCTTTATAAGGCCCCGATATTGGTTAATTTTATCTTTTATTACCCAATTTTCATCTTGCATCCCATGGAGACGCACTTTCGCAGCAGACAACATTTTTATTAAATATATATCTTTAGCCTTGCTCTAAATTGTTTAAAAATTACACAAGTAAAGGTAAAATTACTGTCAAAGTCAGTTAGATTGATATTTATATAATAATATAGTCTATGGGCTTTACAAAAAGTTCGCATAATCCAAAACATAATTGGTAATCTATATATATAAAAATGAAACCCGTTTTCCGTTGTCACGACATCACGCGTGAACGGCTGGACCGATTTCACTATTTCTTTTTTTATTGTCAGGAGAAGGTTCTTATGTAAAAAAAAAGAATTTAAAATGGCGCGGAAAATAAGAAAATTTAAGAATACTTCACAACCAAATATTATTTCTAATGTAACCTTAGCGCTTTGGACAATATAACCTTTTTTAATGTAACTTTTTTTATTTGACATAGTATTGACAGATAGCGTGCGTTAATAGTCATCGTTAAGACAGGACAAGGTCTGTCGGGTCAGCTAGTTAACAATAAAAAAAACCGCCCAATTGCGAGTCGGACTCGCCCCTGAAGGGTTCCGTAGCAGCAAGTATTGCAGTTGATTAAATGAAAGCAATATGCGGTTTACGATTGATGACGTATTAAAAAAACAACTACTAGCTAGATCTCGTTCAAACCAATTTTCGTTGTTAGTTTGCATGGTAATGTATATCATATATTTTTTTCATTTTATCATTCTCTTATTTTAGAATGGGGGGGGGGGGGGCACTCATTTTACCACTTTGGAAGTGTGTCTTGCGCAAACTATTCAGTTTAAAAAAAATATATTAGAAACCTCAATATCATTTTTGAAGACCTATCCAACATTTTTGAGTTTCTGTTCTATGAATGGGGACCCCCCAAAATTACTGCTCTTTTTCTATTTTTGTGTAAAAATCTTAATGCGGTTCACCGAATACATTTATCTACCAAGTTTCAACAGTACAGCTCTTATAGTTTCGGAAATAAGTGGCAGTGACATACGGACGGACAGACAGACAAACAGACATGACGAATCTAAAAGGGTTCTGTTTTTTTGCCATTTGGCTACGGAACCCTAAAAAGTCAAGCAAGTTATGGTTACGTTACAATGTGTTATTGGTACGAACCCTTATTGCTTCGAGCATTTAGACAACCTTATTGTTGTACCTATAACTATAGGAAAAAAAGTTTCTACTACCTAAACATTAATTTTAAATAATGAAATCTGACTGCATCTCTACTAAGCAGAGTACGAGAATCTAACAATAGTATCTTCTTAATAGAAGAGGATGTTACTTCTCCAATTTTAATAAAAATGGTGAGGACGGTGATATAATAAATATGTTATACTGAATCTCCAATATAGTGTCGTTTTACTAACAATAGTTGTCAAGTCATGTTTTTGTAAATAATAATAGACTGGATCTTAGTTATCGGAATATAAGAATAATATCCTGGGAATATTCACACACAGCCATCTGATCCCAAACTAAGCAGGGCTTGTACTATGGAAACCAGATAACTGATATATTATACATATACTATTTTTCTTTTTATAAATACATACTTATATAGATAATTTACAACCAGACCTAGGACAAAGAGTCATGTTCATGCACACAAATATTTGTCCCGGGTGGGAATCGAACCCACGACCTGCGAAGTGAAAGGCAGCGCATCTGCCAACCACGCCAACAGGCCCGTCAAAGAGCGACCGAGCGCCTACTTAATACCTCGGTTAATAAATGCATTACCTACCCACTTACGTAAAAATATAAATAATGGGAATATAAAACTTAAACCAAAAGACTACTTTTTATCTCTTTATTGACATCCATAAATAAATTATCGTAGTTATTTGCGTTTATTCTCATTGGACTCGAGAAGTGTTTTTTCTTTATAGGCTTGAATTAAAAGAAAGTTTGGCTTAAATTAATTAATTATCATTACTTATCTAGTCTTTAAGTTATATATAAACATATGTACTTCTTTTATCAATTACCGAATGTTACTCTTAAGTGCCGACGACATATTGTAAAGTGACACACTCAACCCTAGAGGTTTCTGTGCCACTTTTGTTATTTTTGCTCAATAAATCCAAAAAAAAAAAAGGATTAAGAATGTTTTTAATAAAACAACGATTCTCGCCCAACGAGTTGCAGTCTTCGAGCTAAATGCGAGCGAATGCAGTTGTCGCATAGCATGATGGGTAACATCCAAAGAAAATATAAAAACCTTGAGAGGTGTCTAGGGACACCCGGATGGAACGAAGTTCCTTTCGATTAATTAGTGAAGGAACTGTAATAAATTAAAAAAAAATATAACGTAAAAAAATAATTTATAATAATTTTTTTTTATTATTAACAAATATTATGTAGTTAATATAAACTTAATCAGTAGGCTCAATTTTAGTAATAAAAAAGGCAAAAAGTGTCGTTACTACTGTTCGTCTTATTTTTTCCCGTCTAGCCCCCTTTCTCAACGCGCGATAAGGAACTTCGTCCCAATAAACGTAACATCAGACATGTTACCATTCCGTATGATAAAATCGAGGTGAAACGTATGCGAAAGCAATTTTTCATAATGTTATTGGTCGAATATATGTATCATCGCCTACACTATGTGAAGCAACCTTGCGCAAAATGGGTTTGAACCATATGAAACGTGTCACCGCAACACGCACGAGCGTTTCCTCGGGGTCCTGCATGTAACTCATATCTGTCCCTTTCCCACAATCATTCATACAACACTTACAGAGAGGCACAGCGTACTTCGCTCAAAAAGCAGCCAGACTTGGGAAGTACCTCCACCTTACAAAAGACATTCCTTAATAATAACCACCACCACCACCACCGCTCGCTAAAATATGTTTGTCTCGTTTTACCACATCACATTGAATTTTCAAATCATAACGGTGGTAGAGAGGTTAATTAAATTTGAGTAAAGAAAAATATATGGGTAGGTAAGTACTATACGTTTTCCCGCATGCTGTCTCTGCCTCCTCCTCTAGAATCTTGTTATTGCTGTTCTGCCTCGTTGGTCTAGCGGTATCGTGTTCACCCGCAGTAAACGAGGTCCTGGCTTCAAATCCCGGGTCGGGCCAACAGTGATATTGGGACTTTTCCGTAAAAAGAAATATTTCTCAGCATCAGCCCGAACTCTGGCATACCCCCGTGCCTCGGAGAGCCCGTAAAGCCGTCGGTCCTGTACGTGACCTCTTTCCGGTCGTGTCGCAAGGCGTCCCATCGGTTCATGAGAGTGATGGAATAGAAAGGTTCTGTGTTTGCGCGCACACTTGAGCATTATAATATGTCCCTCGCAGATGGCTAATCTCTATTGAGACTGGCCGCCGTGGCCGAAATTCGGCTAGAAGGACATTATTATTATTATTACTAAATTGGTATCTTCCAATAGTTTTGCTTTAATAATTTCACATCTTTTAGTTATACGTGTAGCTATTTAATTACTTCACTTATTTTTCTCTACTCGTATTCCAAGACGAAGAAATCCCAGGAAGTTATTATTATTCATTTTATTTCCGAATCATAAATCACACTATCACACTAATATTATAAAGGCGAAAGTTTGTGACTGTGTGAGTGTGTGACTGTGTGAGTGTGTATGTTTGTTACTTCTTCACGTCTAAACGGCTGGAGCTATTTTAATAAAATTTGGTATGGAATCAGCTGACACCCTGGATTAACATACAGGATATAATTTATAAAGCTAACGCGGGTAAAACCGCGGGCACAGCTAGTATTCCATGTATTGTTAGTAAATCATACTTATATTACATTATATAAATTACATTCTATTCCTACACTCTCTTCTTACTTCTCAATAAAATTCGGACCTAAGTAATAGGCCCGTAACGAAAGTCGGCTGATAAGGAAGTCTAAAATAATATTACAGATAAGTAATGGAACCAGGGAATATTTTGCGGAAATCCATAACATTCAAATTACATAATTAACATGTAGCGCTAATTTCACTAATTGTCAGTTTAGTCCGGTTTAATCTGTTCAAACTGACTTGTCTTAAACAGATACAAAGATACGGATTGTGACAAACAGGATAACACAGGTATAGGACTCCGTTAGTCCAACAATCGAAATAAAACTAGTTCGTAAATTGAAAGCATATTTTATTTTATTAAAAGAACTTCAAAGTATATCGGGATCCTTTAAAACAACACAGAGAGCTCTATGGGTACGGTCCCCACACTGAGTTCCTTGAGGACAGTTTGAGCATGTTGTCCCAGCTTCATATATAGGAAAACCCTCGATATTTCCCGCTGGACCGTAATTGCAAAATGTGTATGCTAGGATAATAGACTCCTTTCTAATTTTGTGCTTTTGTTGAAGTAAAATACCGCGATGTAATGGCGATTCATTCATTGATTTCATATCTTCCAATGTTGCATAATCTTCAAAATTTGGATTTTTTGCAGTCGTCATATACTTTGTTCGACGCAATATATTTTCATAGGTCCATGCTTGAGTAGTTGTCACATTGGGGGTTGACGCGATTGATGGAGATTTTCTTCGTTTGCGAAAAAGAACACAAGAAGGTTTCTTAGCTGTGCACAGAGCTTGAGAACAACCAATTCGCCATGTGGAAGCCCATGCCGCAGCTGAATACCAGTGAGCGTTGCATCCCCCCGGAGCACTGCAGTTGCTCTGTCGGAAAGACCATACCTGCTCAGGAGGCAGAACCCGCGATCCCGAGAACCACGCGCCCACAGCATCAGCCAGTAACTGAGCTTCTGTCACTCTGCTGACAACACCTCGCACATCCATGTTTTGTAGGACATTATAGCTAATGGTGTTCCTACATTCATCGTGCCGCTTCTGACATTGGCGAGCCCACAATTCAGCCATTCGCTCGAGATCATAATCCCAATACATTTTACGCATATTTGTTGCCGGTGGTTGACCTGCTTCGAGACCCATAGCGATATTGTCTCTGTGTCGGTTATGCAGCAGCAGCATCTGGTACCTCATCCAAGCAGTCATTCCAGAAGCGTAGAGTCTTGGGCTTTGCTTATTTCGAGCTACACATATTGTGTGCTGGTTTGGCATAGAACAGTCAGGGTGCTTACAGTAATCGAAAGGTTCTTTAGTTTCGGTAATGTTACATAATATATTGCCTAAAATAAAACTAATACAAATAACATGAATAACAATCATTTATGATATATAAACCCACACAAAAATAACGCATAAACTATTTTATGTCAAGCGGTGTGTCAAGATCACAGCCAGTTTCTTATTAATACTCTTTGATCACGGCAAGATAATATTCTTTATAACTACTCTTTGTAAGGTAAGACCTAAGCCAAAAACGAAGTAAATGTTTTTTTTTGCGTTACCATTCATATTAATTTATTCTACTTTTTCTAAGGAATTTTCATATATTTATTGAACATAAAGACAATATTGCCTACTACATTTGCTCAGCCTTATCAGTATGCCTGAGAAGCTTCGAGCATCGAAGCTGAGAAGAATAACAGACCAATGTGAAAGGAACTTTAATAAATCCTCTTTTTACAAAAACTACTTGGTTGAGGCGCTCATAGCTAGATGTTCTCACCGATCCGTAAGCGATCGGCGAGGTTAAGGAACTAGGCTCGTGGTCAGTCCATAGATGGGTGACCGCTAAAGTGGTTTAATTTCTGAGCGTCTCCGTGCTTCGGAGGGCACGTTAAACTGTCGGTCCCGGTTGTAGTCATTTGACAACAGTCGTTAAGCCATGTCAGGGGCCTACTGGGCGGCTTGAACAACTCTGACACTAGGGTTACCACTACCCATACGGTAAGCAAGCATAATCGTATTTATACCATGTTGCAATAGAATTGCTTACGTTTTCGTTGGCAATAACTCTTAATAATAATAATGAAGAATAATATGAAGATATTTATAGCTTAGCAGAGGCAAGTATAACAAAGTATTATTAAATAATAATCATTGAATAAGTACGTAATAAACAATCAATGAATTATTACCATTATTGTCAAAATAATCTGGTATTGAACATTGTTAGTCAACAACGTATCGCATCTAATACATCACTATTTTTGTAATCTATGCAGCACATTACTGCCAAATGTAGGTAGGTAGTCTAAAAAAAATACTACTGTTTGCGATATTGATTTAGTAAAATATACCGCCAAAATCCAAATATGATTAAATTTAAAGTAACTATTTATTATTACTTTTGTTGGAAATGCATAAGTTAAGAAATGTATTTGTGAAATATTTGTTTGGTGAAATCAAGCCAAATAACAAGTGTACGGAGTGAGTATTACTTTACATATGTAAACAACTTATAATATAATTTTTTGTGTCTTTATTTATCGATTAAATATTTATTTGTATTGCATGCGTCGGAATATTTCATAATCAGTAGTGTATAAGTTCTAATATAAATGCATGTATAGTTCTTATACAATAAGTTACTTTATTTCATTGAGTCTTACGCTCAGTCTAAATGCCATCATTATACCTATAATGTTCTTAAAAGCCAAGATGTTCCTTAAATAATAGTTTAAAAAAACAAAAAAAGACACTTTATATAAAATACAAAATAAATTTAAATTGGTGTAAAAAAATATATATTTATAAAGCATGGGGTGCATGGTGTCAATGCACCCCACGCTTTATACAAAACAATATGTATGTTTTTACACTATTTTAAATTTATATTTATTAGAATTAATTTTACATTTTTTTGTTGAAAAGCGTGTTATTTAGTTATATAACTATTATTTATTTTTAATTATTTAGTTAAACATTCTACAAAAGTGTTTTTTTTTTAGTTTTTTAAAACTATTCAATACTTTAACATCAATTCCTGCCTTATTGACAATAGATAAAAATTGTATAAATTGGCAAAAATCTTATTATGCAAATTGAATAATGGAATAATCCTATCAAATTACGGTATTTTCATCGGTCCTCGATAAATAAAAAAAGAATAAATTCTGACCGTTTAAAGTGGTTCTAAGTCGCGTCTAAAGGTCAGTTACAAACATACAAGTAAAGCTAATATAAAGCGCGTAATGACACATGGTAACGCCATCTAGAACAAAAGAATGGCAGTACTTAAGCTTTTTCTAGGAAAGCGCCATCTATGATCCATTCAAATACAAGTTATTGACACACGGTAACGCCATCTAGAACAAAAGAATGGCAGTTCTTAAGCTTTTTCTAGGAAAGAGCCATCTATGGTCCAATAGCTTGGTTGAGATATAAGTTACTGACTGTAGTGATGCAAAATACAAAATATCGATGGCAGTAACTTCTTAAGCTTTTTCTAGGAAAGCGCCATCTATGGTCCAATAGCTTGATTGAGATATAAGTTACTGACTGTAGTGATGCAAAATACAAAATATAGATGGCAGTAACTTCTTAAGCTTTTTCTAGGAAAGCGCCATCTATGGTCCAATAGCTTGATTGAGATGTAAGTTACTGACTGTAGTGATGCAAAATACAAAATATAGATGGCAGTAACTTCTTAAGCTTTTTCTGGGAAAGCGCCATCTATGGTCCAATAGCTTGATTGAGATATAAGTTACTGGCTGTAGTGATGCAAAATACAAAATATAGATGGCAGTAACTTCTTAAGCTTTTTCTAGGAAAGCGCCATCTATGGTCCAATAGCTTGATTGAGATATAAGTTACTGACTGTAGTGATGCAAAATACAAAATATAGATGGCAGTAACTTCTTAAGCTTCTTCTGGGAAAGCGCCATCTATAGTCCAATAGCTTGATTGAGATATAAGTTACTGGCTGTAGTGATGCAAAATACAAAATATAGATGGCAGTAACTTCTTAAGCTTTTTCTAGGAAAGCGCCATCTATGGTCCAATAGCTTTATTGAGATATAAGTTACTGACTGTAGTGATGCAAAATACAAAATATAGATGGCAATGGACACCAACTTAAATTATATAAATTGGCAAAAATCATATTTTGCAAATTGAATAATGGAATAATCTTGTCAAATTAGGGTATTGTCAGCGGTCCTCGATAAATCTACAAAGTTTTAACGAAATCTGACCGTTAAAAGTGGGGCAAAATCGCGTCTAAAGGAGTCAGTTCCAAACATACACACATTGAGATATAAAACCAAATATATATCCGTGGCTGGCGTGAATATGTTGACATGTCTAAAGTTGCAATTTGTCAGGGCGACCACTTTAAAGTTTTGACCTCTTCTAGTAAATCGGTAAATTTGTTTAACATAAGTGTTGTAATTGTTTTAGATGTTATTGTATGCCATCTTTTAAGCGATGACAATAGATTAACGAAATCCCTCATAGTTTTCATAATAATAGACTTGTCAAGTCATTCACCGACGAGTTATCAACTTATTCACCGAGTTGTCAACTTGTTTACCAACAGTTATCAGTTATCCAATAATAATGTCTTTGACATAAAAATAACATGGTTTACCTACAAATATTGGGACATTCAGGAGGTGAATAAGTATTCACCTCCTGAATGTCCCAATATTTGTAGGTAAACCATGTTATTTTTATGTCAAAGACATTATTATTGGATAGCAAACAGATGACGAATTTAAATAATACAAGTAATAGTGAATTTGCTGAAGTACCTACTAATTACTAAAGTCAAGCAATGTTGTTCAAAATGAATAAATATTTCATTGAAACCACGAAACTATCAGCTTTCTATTGTGAAAGCAAAAAATAAAAAAAGAATTAGTAAATTGTTTTATTTGGGAAGGGAAACATACTTAATAATATTTAAGGTGACCGAAACATTCAAAGAATACCATAGTACCCAAATATTATTTATTTTGCGAAACCTCAAAATCCTCTTCGTCTGGGTTATCCTCGTCCAAGTCTGGATCGGTAGAAGCAGAGACATGTCGATGACAAATTTCTGTGGCAACTTATTAAATGGTTGCAGTATAATAGAAACAGCATAGGAAAATTTTATTTCAAGATAAGTCTGGACAGTGAACACCATTTCAAGTCAATAAATTTTAGGAAAAGAGGAAAAACTACGATAGATGTCTATAGGTTGAGCTAAATCTCCAAGGAGCCTTTGCCAATCACTGCAGAAAAAAAGAAGGATTTTATTATGGACATGATTGAACTGATTGACGATTCATTCAAGGATGAATGATTGACGATTTATTCATCCTTGAATAAATCGTCAATCAGTTCAATCATGTCCATAAAATCCTCCACTCCATATGTGTGTGCCCACTGCGCAGGAATTTGTGGTTTATCTTTTGCAGCGTTGGATGATTATTTAACAAAAACATGAACATCATCGCCACAACATTATTTTTGTTTTGGCCACCACACGTATCGGAATAACAAATCAATTTTTTTGACTTCCGATGGCAAACTGTTGCAGAAATGCCACAAATATGACGCAATTTGGTTTGCTCCTCGAGCTCCGATAGTCTC
The DNA here is from genome assembly GCA_951640165.1 of Pseudoips prasinana. Taxonomy (NCBI): domain Eukaryota; kingdom Metazoa; phylum Arthropoda; class Insecta; order Lepidoptera; family Nolidae; genus Pseudoips; species Pseudoips prasinana. Next base: position 30,212,530 of record OX621234.1, read on the forward strand.
ATCCCACATGTAGCATGTAGCCTCGTTATTTGCTAAATCATGTACTGTTAAATTAAAAGACCAAAGCTTGTAAAACTGCTGCAAGCTGCGGCAAGCACTACTGGAGGTCAAATGTAAATGCTTTAACAGACGAATCTGCCTTGGCATTCTCTTTATCTACACGTTTTTCAGCATAAGCTTTTTCAGCTTGATGTTGGTGTTCAGCCAATTCAGCAGTTAAATTAACTTTGCGGTCTTCATCTGCAACTTTAATTTTAGCATTTAACACATCGCACGTGTTGCATGTGTCCTTGGATGGTTGCTTGAACGATAGATTGAGGTTGTGAAAGCATTTGGCGTGTAATTTTTACGAGACAGGATTTGATGAAGTATTTTTATATATTTTAGCAATTGAAAGGTCAGAAGCTAGATATTTCTTACCTCTCGAATTTCTACAAGAGTCTCTCATAACTTGGAAAGTTCAAAATGTGTTGGTTGCCAAGTGAAATGTCTTCGATAGTCTTCTTATTTTTAGGAGGTTGATGACCTCTTTGATCCTCATCTATGATTCCGTTAGGAGATAATTTCTTTTTTTCTATAATTACATTTACAAATCCTTTGGTCTCTCCTAGTATTTTACAGAAACACTCCTTACAAACAGGTTTCCTCTCATAAGAAATCTCCAGCATGTACTTACAGTAACAATCCCTATTTAATATTCGGCTGCCCGTTTATGAGTTTTTTTTTTTTGGATAATCATTACTGATTTAGACACAAATGATGCCTTTCTATTCCTATCTCTAAGTTGCCAATAATTGTCAAAACAATGTGTCTGTTCAGTTGCTGTAATTCTTTCCGCACATTTTAATCTACATGAACTAAACTCTTTTGGTTTTCTATCAGGAACTACTTTACCTTTTCCGCTATGTAACTCGTTCCTGTATTCCTTCTTGTTTTGCTTTAATTTTTTTGTATTACATTCTGATTTTTGTCTATTGTATTTTCTATGATAATTGTTGGTGTTTCTATCTCATCTATAGTAGGAGCTGCATTTTCAAATCTAGTATCACTTATTTCCTGTTCTATATTCATTAGCTCCTTGTTCTGTTTAATATCCACAGATGAGATTTTGTGGTATTTCTTTTGTATTTACGGTACGTGCTATATTTTCACATTCGAAATTAACTTTGTCTTTGGTATTCTTTATTGGTATCATTCTTCTTGTATCTATCGCACTTTCGTCTGAAGTTGATATCAAAGTTACTTTGGTTACAATTTTTCCATCATCACTTGATTCGCAATCAGTTTCTGAATCATCTATTCTGTCTTTTTTAATGTTAAAATCAGGATCACAAACACTGTCGTAACTGTCACAATATAACGATTCATTTGCTTCAGAAGCTTGCAGAAAAAATCTGACGTATTGTCTACTTGTAGTCTTGAATCAGTAATTATAAAGTTCTTGAGTTGCTGGTGGCATTATCGAAAAAGGAGATAATGGACCATCGTTACTTATATTCCTTCTGTTGCCACTTGCACAAAGACTTATTCGCGCGCGTGCGGCTTCGCAACTGACGTTTGTTTACAAACGCACGACGAAAGGAGGCTCGAGCTAGAGATGTGCCACGCATTTCACAAATTACTTTTTACGGAAGCATGTTGATAACTCACTTTATGTTTTAATTTAACTTGTGTACATATGCTGACTACTAAACATATTCATTTAACGTTAGTCTTATTTTAAACCAAAATGTAGTGATAACTATACTTATTACGATTAAGATTCAGAACTTAGTTGGCCTTTACCGGATATATCAATATATCACAATTTAAACAGAAATACTTCGATTAGCCGTAACTTGACATCTACTTTTGTCACAATTTAATCAAAAAGTCCTCAGCTGGCCATAGCTTGACATTTCAATTTGTCAATTTAAAATTAATACATAAAGAAAACCTTTATGTGTACAAGTTGATATATCAAATAACGAATATTATTTTGTTCACTGAGTATAAGTTGATATTAAAACATCAATGCTCGTTCACAAAAACATGTGAATCGGTAATTTGACATGAGGTTTTGTCAATGAAAACATGTTAAAATGAGAGATGTCAACATATTACCAAAGTCAATTGCCCCAAAAGTTATGTATATATCGCACTGTAATTTTTTTTTCATATAAATTGCTAATGGCGAGACGCATAAAGCCCATAAAAAATAAAACATAGAAATCGACATGTCAATGTGTTCACGCCAGCCACGGATATGTCAGTAACTTAAATGGACACCTACTTAAATTATATAAATTGGCAAGAATCTTATTTTGCTAATTGAATAATGGAATGATCTTATCAAATTAGTGTATTGTCATCGGTCCTCGATAAATCTCCAAAGATTGAATCGCGTCTCAATGAGTCAGTTAGATTCCTAAATGTTCCCCCAACTTCGTACAGATTATATTTATTACACACTTCTATACTTTTTTAATTTATGGATATCTTAGTATTGAGTACCTACTTGTGAGATACTTGTGTCAGAGCGGTTTATGGTTTGACATAAGTAGTTTGTTGACATTATTTTATAGAAATCATAGTAGGTATGTAATTTTTACATTAATTTTAGATTCATTACATTTCAATGGCTTATAAACTAATGCTGATGCTATTACGTGGGGTCAATGTAATGTTGATGGTACTGGGATTATTCTTCAGCTCGGAAGACCCGAGTTTAAATGCCATATCTCATTTTATGATGTCTGGAGTGTATGGAAGTTTCACTTTCGTCAGCTTGGGGCTCATGATAGAAGTGGCACTTGACAAACGTTCTGATAAATTAATGGAAGAAAGTTTTCTTGTACTGGGCATGTTATTGAACTTCATTTGCACCGCATTTTCGTTCCACGAGTACTGGTCGTACAGAGTTGACCGGCCATTGGCTATTACCATGAACAAAGGCTTTTTATCGATATTGAGTGGATCTATATTTTTAATTGATGCTGTGTTGTTACGATTTATTTATTGAAATAAATATACAGGAACAAATTAAATTACACATTCCCTCGCCCGAGTCATTTTTTTAAGAGAACGCCCTCGTTAGTTAGTCTAACCCCTGTTTCGCGGGGTACTTTACACACATACAATACACGGACACAAATTACATCCAGACTCAAACTATTTATGGATCACACAAATAGTTGTCCGGCGCGGGATTCAAACTCGGGACACGAAGAGATTGTCTTAGCCGCTAAGCCACATGGTTGGTCTGTTCATTCGTAATTTAGAAATCGAAAGAACGGGATAACGGTTCTGAGTTTAATATAATTAATAGTGTACATATGTACATTACGAAATAGATTCAGCACTTGCGCATTAACATACACCTATACTTGTCACGCTTGCTATGCAGCAGAACTTTTATTCTACTAATAAATCATAAATGTGAAAGTTTGTGAGTATGGATGTATGGATGGCGGGCTTGACGGGCCTGAGGCGTGGTTGGTAAATGCTTGCTTTGCACGCCGCAGGTCGTGAGTTCGATTCCCATCCAGGACAGATATTTGTGTGCGTGAACATGTCTGTTTGTACTGAATCTGGGTGTAATTATCTATATAAGTATGGGTGTCATCAGCCTCTTAAATACCAAACTTGAACTTTTTACGACTTATATGTGATTTGCAACATATATTTCTTAAGTTAACTTTTTTAACTACTCATAACTTAAATAGGTACACTAAATAAATCAATCTTAGGTTAATATTGTTTTGAAATGTTTTAATTATACAACAGGTAAATTTAAGTTAAATTTTAGAGAAAGCTGATCCCAAATTAGGCAGAACCTGTACTATGGCAATCAGACAACTTATAAACTTATATATATTATATTTTAAATGCATACATATTATAGAGAAATTACACCCAGACACAGAACTAATAACTGTGCTCATCATGCAAAGCTTTATCCTGGGTGGGGATCGAAAATACGACGTCTGCCTTAGCAGTTCGGTTCAATCTCCCCTAGACCATGAGCATAATTATTTGTTCTGCGTCTGGGTGTCATATTAAGAAATATTTACGTATGTTTAATACAAGTTATTAGAGAAACTTAAGTTACATTATTAAAGAAAGCTGATCCCAACCTAGGCAGAACCTGTACAACAATGGATATATATTATTGACAAATTACACCCAGACACAGAACTAATACTTGGGCTCATCATGCAAGGCTTTGTCCTGGGTGGGGATCTAACCACGACGTCTACCTTAGCAGTTCGGTTCTCTCTCCACTAGACCGTAAGAATAATTATTTGTTCTGCGTCTGGGTGTCATTTGTATATATCTTGCTGTGCCCCGCGGTTTTACCCTCGTTAAACTTTAGAAATTATAGCCTTTGTGTTAATGCAGGGTGTCATCTAACTCCATAGGTACCAATTTTTATTAAAATCACTCCAGCCGTTTAGACGTTAAGAAGTAATAAACATACACACTCACACATAATATATATTAAGAAATATTTAAGTATATTTAATACAAGTTATTAGAGAACATTAAGTTAAAGGAGATCGGACATTTTAGTATGGACTTTGGTCCAAGTGGCGTCGGATGATGAGAATTGCTTTATTTATTTGATAATTTAATATTATAACACTTACTATATCCGCAAATAAATCGACACATGGAGAAAAAAGTATATGACACATAGGTATATCACCCATATTATTTGAAAATTTGAAAACTGTCAAACGTGAAGGTATAGCTCCCAGTTAAAAAATAAAAATCCATTAATATTAATTAAATAAAGTAATAACTGTGCAAGATTTTTGTTGCCCGAAGTGGATAATATTGTGATTAATAAGAACAATTGTTATTTAAAGATATAGTGTAATATAAACTAAATTATACAACTTTAACATAACTTACATCTTATAAACTACCTCACAGTGAACTAAAAGTGAAAGTGATATTTATATAAGTACGATAAACTGTCAGTTTAGTGCCATCCGTCGTGTTTTTGGCGAGCAATCGTTTGTCAAAGAAGCATAATGTTGTGAAGAAGAATAATGTAAAACGTGGTACTATTACTCCTCTTACTGATGTGATTATTCTTAATGCTGTCTTTATATCATATTTACAGTTTAGGATCTGCATATACACCATATTTCACCTATTGAATATATCATGTTTGCACAATTTAGTTAAGAGTGGCTCATATAAATATTTACAATTACATTATATTATTCATTTAAAGATTATTCTTTTATCTGCTTATTGTCAATTTTCTAAATTAATAAACATAACTTATATAAATATTTATAATATCATTATATTATTTATATAGATATTTTCTTGACTACATTGCGTAAATTGTCTAAATATATAGACATAGGTTATAGCTTATTCTACATACAGTTCACATTATTGGTTATCACTCAATACATCTCATATCAATACACACATAACTTATTATACACAAATGGTTAAACAAAAACAATTAAAAGTTGGACTTTTTAACGCGGGATCACTCGGAACACGGCACGAGGAATTTATAGTAGCCATCGAGAATCTGGATGTGGACTTAATGGCAATAAACGAAACCTGGATCAAAGCGGGAGAGGAAGGTAGGGCACCATTCGTTCCTAACTATAGACTACAACACATGCCACGTACAGCTGTCTCGGGAAGGTCGCGATGTGGCGGCGTTGGGTTTTACGTGCGTCAGGGGCTGCGAGTCCGCGCGTTGCCGCACCCGTCTGTACCAACTGTAGAGCAGATGTGGCTCCGGCTGAGCGTGAACACACAATCGGCGGTCGTCGGCACCGCGTACAGGCCGCCCTGGCTCGATGTCATCGTATTTCTTGACGCCATTACTGATTCTGTTACTTCCTTCCGGAATGTTGATAAAATAGTATTACTGGGAGACTTTAACATTAATTTACTTGATACCTCTGATAACAAAGTGAAGCTACTCAACTGTTTTCTACACAGCACCAATCTCATTAATATAATTACGGAACCAACTCATTTTACTGATCACAGTGTGACCTTGATTGACTTGATTTGTACAAATGCCTCTGTCCGTGGAGTATCAGTAAACCACATACCTGACCTTGGACATCATGCTATAGCCACAACTGAACTTAACTTTAAGGTTTATAAACCTGCCCCTTTCTGGGTAAGCTATTGGCCATTAAATGACATACTGCAAGACTTATTCCAGTATGACTTAGGGTGTATAGACTGGGACTCCATAGGCAAGCTAGGAGATGTCAATTGCATGGTTGAGACTCTAAACAACTACATTACAACTTTATTTGATCTACATGCTCCAGTTAAAAGAATTTTGATTAAAGAAGTATCTTATCCCTGGGTCACCACCACTATTAAAGATATGATGCAAATAAGGGACAAACAGCACACTAAGTCTAGGCGGACCAAATCAGACATTCATTTAGAATTCTATAAGAAACTTAAATATGAAGTAAGGGCAGCCATAGACAGAGAAAAGACTGCTTACTTTAAGACTCATATTACAGCAAAATTAAACAACCTAAAATATTATGGAAGTCCATTAAGATAAATTTAACAAAGCACAAAACCCAAAGCCATGATTTACCACAGCACTGGTGACAAAAATAGTCATGAAGCTTCATCCTCGCTTCGTCAAGTAAACAGGGGCGTGCCACAAGGCTCAATACTTGGGCCTCTGCTGTTCTTGATTTACAGTGCAGACATTGTCCATTCCATAACTTATTGCAAATTCCATCAATATGCAGATGATCTGCAACTGTATCTCTCATGCCATCCCACAGACTGTCTTGACTCTGTAACAAAAATAAATTATGATTTAAGTAAAGTATCTAAATGGGCATGTGAAAATTCACTAGTCCTAAACCCATCAAAATCAAAGTTTATGGTTATGGGGTCAAAAAACACCATAAGTCAAATGGAGCAGTATCGCCCTACTATTAAAATTGATGGAGACTCTATAGAGCAGGTATATGAGGCTCGCAACCTGGTTGTTATTTTGATCCACTATTACAGTTTGAAAAGCATGTAGCAAGTGCAGTTCAAAATTGCTTTTATCGCCTCAAACTATTGTATCGAATAAGACCTTACATAAACACCGATATACGCATATTACTATGTGAGTCACTAATCCTCTCTCGCCTAAATTATGCAGACACTGTGTATGGAGCCTGTCTACTGGCTAGAACACAACGGCTAGTCCAGCGGATACAAAATGCCTGTGCCCGTTTCTGTTTTAATATACCACCACGAACACATGTAACATTGCACATAAATAGTGGCAACATGTTAAAAATGTCAGCTCGTAGACTACTTCACTTGACAACTCTTGTATTTGGTGTGATTGCCAACAAAAGGCCTGAGTATCTGTACAAGAAATTAACTTGGTCAACAGATGTCAATAGTTATAGAACCAGGTCTTCAGCTCACCTGATCCTAATTCCGAGACATAGGACTGCAGCTTTTCGTGGATCTTTTAAATATGCCGCCGCAAAGGTCTGGTGCAATATACCTCCTCCGTTGAAGTGCCTGCGAACAGTATATACATTTAATGCCAATTACAAAAAAGAATTGTTGACGCGACAAAAACTCAGTTCAAATACTATTTAATACTTTTTCAAGGCTGAACTTACCCATCTCTTTGCACACTTTTGTAGGAAGGAGTATCGTAAGACACACTATTAATGAGCTCAACACAACAATGCCCAGACGCTCATGCAGTGAAGAACTCCGTCACAGTAGCATCACCATTACTCGATCAATATTGTTTTCATACATATTTCACTTTTATATCGAAAGTTCACAATTAAGTACCACTTTTACCTATACATCAAACATATTTACGCTATAAACTTAGTATTAAGAAGCATAATAATTTACTGTTCATAATAGATTTTTCAAGTACCTAATTCAATTTCCGCGTCCCTTTTTTCTTCACATCTGTCTGACTGACAGTCAATCCAAGAGCATATAATTGACCGACTCAGCTAAAAAACATGGATTAAATAAATGTAATGTATGTATATTGATTGTGTCATAGGAGAGTCATTTTTCTTGGTGCACTTATGTATTGTTATGGACAAGTTATGACAAGAATGTCGACATTATAACAATTATTTTATATACTGTCTGTGTTATGCATCTCCAAATTGGTGTTAATTTATTAATATTTATTTGTTAGGTTCGTTTTTCCATACATTTATTGTTTAAATTAGCTATAAGTTATAATAGGTCTTTACCTATGAAATTGCCGTTTTGTATGAAAAAATTTAAACGAATTTTTTTCATGAATTTTTTTATTTGTATTAAGCGAAGTAATCACCCATGCAATCAATGCATCTTTGCCATCGCAGTGGCAGTTTATTGATGCCCTTCTTAAAGAAATCAGCTGGACGGGAGGCAACAAATTCTTCAAAGGCATTTTGTACTGCCTCTCGGGTATTGAATTTTTTTCCCGCCAAGAAGTTATCCAAATTCTGGAAAAAGTAGTAGTCTGTAGGCGCAAGGTCTGGTGAGTAGGGCGGATGACGGAGAGCTTCCAACCCCAGTTCTTGCAACTTGGAGACCGTCTGCTGTGCAGTATGAGGTCGCGCGTTGTCGTGCAGGAGCAGCGGAGACGAGCGATTGACCAATGCTGGTTGGAGATGCGCCAGCTTCTCCATCATTGTGCTCAGTTCTTCACAGTACACATCTGCAGTAATGCTCACCCCGTTTGGTAAGAAGCTGTGATGAATCACACCGGCGCTAGACCACCAAACAGTGACCATCACTTTTCTAGGGGTAAGTTTTCGTTTAGGGCATTGTTTAGGTGCTGAACCAGGATCCAACCAACTTGCTGAGCGCTTGCGGTTATCAAACAGAATCCATTTTTCATCGCAGGTAACAATGCGGTTCAAAATTCCTTCATTTGTGTGTCTGTTGAGCAGTGCAAGGCACGTCTCGACGCGTACTTCGCGCTGGCGATCATTGAGTTCGTGGGGCACCCATTTGTCAAGCTTTTTTACCTTGCCAATTTGACGCAAATGGACCAATATTGTTTTGACGCTAACGTCGAAAGCTGCTGCTAATTCAGCCGTAGATTGTGTATCATCAGCTTCCACAACCGCCTTTAATTCGTCATTGTCGACCAAAGTCTTCGGACGACCGCGAGGTTCATTTTTCAGGTCGAAATTTCCAGAACGGAAGCGAGCAAACCAATAACAGGTGGTGCGTTGGTTTGTAGTGTTAGCTCCGTAAACGTCGTTGATGTTGCGTGCCGCTTGTGCCGCGTTGCTGCCACGACGTTACTCATATTCCATAATTACTCGAATTTTTAACGTATCCATGATGACGAAAAAGATTGAAATGCGATGAAAATGTAACACTAATCAATAAAGAAATGACTACTTTTGGAAAAAAGAATCCATGTTTTTAAAATAAAATTAATTTGAAATTAGAATTCTTAGCCAAACAAAAATTATTTTGATTTGAAATGGCCAGTACTGCAGAACGGCAATTTCATAGGTAAAGACCTAATATTTTGGTGTCCAGGTACTGTAAAATTCTAACTGCAAGCTGTACACTAATTGTTCGTGAGTTATTTTACGTGGTTCCATCATAAAACCAGCGCTGCAACTGTTAATGTTGCAGCTAGTGCTGAGATGGGACCAATTCGGACTTACACAGATAAGAATTAAGGACTTCTGTTTGTGTACATTTATATACATTGTTATTATTATCTGTGTCAGTTTACTGAATAAATGGATTTTCTTTCTTTCTTTCTTTCTAATGAGTAGTTGTAATATTTTTTTTTTACTGTTTATATGCAGATTATTAGAAAAATACGATATATATTACAGGTATTCATTAAAGCACACGTAACAACATAACATAACGCCTGTAAACCCCGAAGGCTTAAGCAGAGGTATACCTATTATAGTAATAATTATGTGTTTTATTTATATATAATAAAGGTTAAAATAAAAGAAACATGAACGATTAATATGTATTTATTATATTAAAATGTGGTTCAAAAATTCTGCAGGATGGCGTATTTGATCATGGTAGCGAGCCCACCCTAAATACCATACTATGGTCATAATATGGGCACAAACCCCTAAAGTCCTCTTCCCCGTTATACAGCTACAATAATAATACCGTATGGAATCCAATCCTGCAGCTTCTTCTCCATAAATTATGTATGTGTAATAGGTTCTTGACCTGACGTGTCGTGACTGTATCCGCCCTCGTAACAGTGTTAAGTTTGGTTCTGTAATATTATGTCGCTCCAATCCTGCGGGTGGGGCACCGTCACGATAAATATCTATACTGTATAATACCACCACGGACGTGCTCACTATAGTAGCTACGCGCTAGCTTTAGTTGATAAGTTCCGAGGGCGAATATTATTAAATCTTCTTCTGGCAACCGTGGGAATCCTCTCAATTCTGGAAGATCCCCCGAAATCGTTGTGAAAGCTGCACGCCGTCGGTTCATATTACTGGTGTTACATATTCTGCTAGATTATTAGGCATATTCATACGCTGGTTAATGATTTCAATAAACCGGTCAGCATATACGCTGTCATGCACTGGCATGTGGAAAGCATTCAACAACGCAGCAGCTATTCTAAAATTGGGGAATAGGTGTTTCAGGGCAACGTTGAAATATTCTTGCCTTAGTAGTTTAAAATCACGCTTGATGCGTCCGAAAACGATCTCCACAACCCAGCGGACCATGGTTACTTTTCTGGACTTATTAGCCTGCATGGTGGTAAGTTGAGTTTCTCCAGGATGTAAAGACTCAGGTGTATGAGTTATGTAGCCGAAACTTCTAAAATCTGGCAAGGCGTCCCTAAATCCTTTATCCAAAATAAAAATGTCACCGGGTCGAAAAAGTAATGGAATGATACGTCTTGAATAACATCTTGCATTATATTTGCGTCTGGTTTGGTCGCTTTATATGGCCCGTAAATATCAATTATGTATCCATCCGAACATGTCAGTACCAGTGGTTTTATTAAATTCCTGTACTTATGAGGGCTATATGTATCCCTCTGAAATAAAAAATTCGCGCGTTTTTGGATATTTTGCTAAGTACCATCAATAATGGTAATAGCAGGCATTTCGTTTTCGGGTTCATTTGGGTTGCCGAACAATGCAGCAGGTATTACTAGATTCCTGTTCACGGCTTGTTGTCTGGTTAAATGGTCAAAACCCAAATGTTGAGGCACAAAGTCTTTTAATAGACACTCTTGTGCCAAATGTACGAGCTTCTCAAAGTGTCTTCGGCTTATACCATACAGAGTCGCTAGCCTGTCGTCCGATTCTCCTGAGTTTTGATAGGTAGATTCCTAATATTTTCTTTGGCTGGGTACTCCTTCTACTCAAAGATGGTGTTTCAGCTAGAATTGCGTTGAATTCTTCGAGAGTCCGCCCGGTCCAGTAATGCAATTCGTCTGCTGACATATTTTCAACATGTTCAAAATCCATATGTGTTGTATTTATTATGACATTTTTTTAAATGGATATGATGTCCATTATATGTGCACATGAAAAATCCTCCCAATTATTTGATTGCATATGTTCGTCACATACTATAGCACTTGGTGGCACATAATAGTTTGCGTTAATCAAAAAATCGGCCTCTATTCTCTCAGGTATCCGGCGTCGCGATATCATACGGCAGCCATGAAAAATACATGCATTTGCTGTATTTGGAGCACGAGATAACTCCGACAGATTTAATGACTGAAGTAAATCAGGTTGCTGTAGCTGCTGTACTTCATCCTGATCTATATTTTCAACTTCATCTTCCCGTGGTATTGAAGGTCCTGGCAAAGGATCTTGCATAGCACCCTGACCCTGAGCCCTTTGACTTCTTAACCAGCATGGACGACAGACGTATTCTCTGCCGTTGAATATAACCTACAACAAAAAAGTTGTAATGACTTTTCACGAGCAATACCTACTAGTAGGTTCATTTTATAGATTTTTTCCGTTATCATGTGAATTCCCAACCTACCAAGTAAGTAGACATTATTACTAAACTAAACTATTAACATTGTAAAAATCAATTGTTAAGCTATAAATAACTTGCTCACGGATCTTTGTAAAGCTAAGGACAAAGATTTTTTGTCAATAATAAATACGAGTACTTGGATGTGAGAAATAACTCTTTCACTATAATAGTACTCTTTCTTATACTTATACCTAATAAATAGCTCTTCCATAATAACCAGCTCTTTAAATAACTCTGTCACGTTAACTATAGAAAATGCTAACCAGTTTGATATTATCTATTGCATCAACAATCAACGGCAATATGGCTTAAAAGGTACATACCTGTCGCGGTGCAATTGATGCGAGTATATGTGCTGAGATGGCTGGGTTTGACTCGAAAAGATTTCTGGTAACATTTTGCTTTTCTTTTCGTAACACTGAACGATTACACACTAAACACACAATGCCAGCACTAGGCAACATCTTGAAAGCCAAATCCAAAAGCAATATCACAAGTCCGTTTAAACGCGCCAAAGTAATCGAGTAAGTAAATCAAAATATGTCCAAAAAGAAAACCGGTACGAACGAAATAAAGAAACCAAACAATGTCCTTGCTGAATAATAGCGAATGACTCACTGACCTGTGAACAATACGCGCGGCGCAGGAGCATCACCCCTCGCCACCCCGAGGGGTAGCGGGCGCATACGGGCGGCGGGGAGTAAGTGCGAGTACTCGGTACTCGGCAAATAAGTTTGACCGAACAAAAGGCAGCTTTTTCAATTATTCGTCTATAATAGGTAGATACTTTCTGAACTGTATAACTTTTTTCTCCGTGGGCCGATTTTATGGTGTCCGTAGTAAAAAAATATCCTACATTCACGAAATATTATATAGACTAGGTTTCATCAGCCGACGCCATTTGGACCACTTCCGCCCGTTCTCCTTTATTAGAGAAAGCTTCTCTAAAAGAACGACTAGTAATTTTTCAAAGACAACGTTGTTCAGTCCCGACTCCCGAGTACTATTTTGCATAACTTAGGTACGTCGATTAATTAAAGGTTAAAAATGACTTAATCAATCGTTAACTCGGCTTCAACGTTGACAATCGATTACGGGCCATTTATGATTTCACATGTGCTCATGGAAGCCGATTTACGGATGCATCAAGTCAATTTTAACCTTTATTTTCACGCCATTTAAGAAATCGATGTTCGGCGACTTAGCCGGTAGAGGGGCTCTACCGGCTAAGTCCCATGAACCTATATTAAATGCACAACTCAATAACATATTTAATTGGATAAAGAATTATTATTCCTTATCTAGTTAAATACTGCGATACGATACGATGTGCATTTAAAGTAAGTAGATCAATTCATTATGAATCTTGAAACGTTTTGTATTTATAATAGGTCCACCCACCCCACCATCCCTTGGGAGTCGTAAAAGGCAATTATGGAATACACCAGGTGTCATCACCAAGCATCGCCACATGCGTACTAGCTACCACCTAACTGCGGTCGCCAATAGCATGCTATGCGCGGTGACTAAGCATTTTTTATGACTTCTAAGAATACCTTATAAGTTAATGCTTTTGGTGGAGGTTTCTATGTTCAGCTATGGACAATATCAGGCTGAATATGTTGAGCATTTAATGTAATGCGTTTATTATATACCTATCTAACTATTTTAAATAATAGAATATTTTGTAATACATTTTAGTTTTAAAGAGTTGTTCGCCTTACAAGGAAATTTTGAGATAAGAATTTTGTATTGTTTTAAATAACTTCGTAAGAATCCCATTATTTTTTTTGTAATATGTAAGAGATAAAAATGGTTACTGTGATAACCCACACACAAGCAAACTGTGTTTGTAGATCTTTATATGATATACAATGAGGGTGACCAACACATGCGAATATTGCACTAAAAGCTACTTAACAATAAAGATTTAATTACGTACATTAGATTAGTATTTATTTCACGTAAATCAATGCAGTATTACGGAAGTTATGACTGTGAGAAGTTTTGAGCACTTTTAAATTTCCAAGATATCGCGCGCTCTACGCGTGACGTCAGCTATCGGCTCGGTGCCGGTCGCTCCGTGCGCTTGTGCCCCGCGCTATATGAAATATTGAAGTGAAGACGCGCGCGCTGTACTTGTATCATAGCTTTATTTATTAATTTGTTATTATTGTATTACACCAACCTGTTAAATACCTTGTGAGTTACATTATATCTGCACCCTGGAAGAGGGCTACATGGGAGGAAGATTTCCTTACACGACTGACAAACTTTGATTGACTTTAGCATGCGGCGTCAAGAATCCAAAGTTTCTTAATCTACCAATAATGCTCTCGACTTAGTTACTTACAATTTTTTTTGTTTTCTGTATCTTTTTTATTAAATCTAATAAAGAACTAAATAAACTAATATAAAATAAAAATATAAGTAGGTACATTTTTATATTTATATATAATTCCAAATTTTAATGCCTTTATAGACGACCAAAATAAGACCAAACGGCACAGGATAAACTTACTCAGTGTAAATCTTCAAAAGTGTTAACGATATGTCTAGTATTTAGGATAAAATGAGGGCTGGTACTATTTCTAGCAAAATGTTTGTAAAATTTTGTACACGATCTCCAAGTATACTTACGTACGCAGGTAAGTACTATACTCAGCGGCACTCTAACAGCTGTAGATTAATACCACTGTCATTCTTAACGGTTTTTTTTTCAAAGACAATAATAATACTATAATACTTTACAAACATATAATAGACGGACACAAATTACATCCAGACTCTGAACAACTATTTACGGGTTACACAAATAGTTGTCCGGTGCGGGAATCAAACCTCGGGCACACAGCGGCGATTGTCTTAGTCGCTGCGCCACACTTGCAATAAATTTTACTTCACTTATATTCAACATACCTATTTTTGCTTATTAAGTATTAGTGGTTAAAGTCAAAGGTAGATAATAATAACGAAATATTGTATAAGTAGGTAAAATATTTCGTGGTTATTATATATTTTTTCCAAATATCCGTCCAAATGTTTAATCTAGGTCAGTATTAGGTTAGGTAACATTCACCTATTCTCATTAAAAAAATACGACATGGTTGGTTTATATATTTATTATAACATCGTGATGTCAAGGTTCCTGATAGATAATAACAAAATGTCTCTTATTTAGAAGGATCAATAAACTATTTGTTATAAGATTAATTTGTAAATTCCTTAAATGACAAAGGTAGGTAAACTTAAAAGTTTATCTACCTTTGTCAGAAGTTGATTATAAAATGCACCAATAGATAAAGTAGTGATTTATGAGAAAAGTATAAATAGAATAGTTATTGACATCAAAATAATATTCATAACAAAATGCAATAGTTCCTATTGAATCCTGTCTGCGTATTGCGGTCATCCATTTTATCCTTATCAGAGGATTTTTAGGTATACTAAAAACACTTTTTGGGTGTGTTAACATTTGAATTAAACTCTTGGGCACTGCACAGCATTTTCTAATAATTTTCTCGTAATAAAATCGCAAGTACGAGCCACCAGCAGCGGTGATTAAATAAATAGTACCTAGATTTGTACTCGCAAAGCGGCCGGCGTGCGGCGCACTGCGTGAGGGGCTACGTGACGTCACAGCGCGATCAAATTTGAAATAATATCGCTCGAAAATGCGTACTTTGATTGCCATTATCTCAGCTGTCTTTGGGTATAAAAAAAAAGTAAAAATGCAGATGTTCTTGTATTTTCTTCTACATTACTTTCGCATACCCAGAATAAAGCATTGGCCAGGCTCATTGAGTAATACCTTATTTTGACTTGTCCCGTTAGTATATTCACGCGTGGCAGCGTTTGCTGTGTAAGCACACTTTATATTCTTTACAAGATCACATTGGAAATCTTTCTTGAATCGGAATTCTCGCTTTTTCTCTACTATAGTATACATGTAGGTAAACCTAGGAATACCAAAATAAATACGGTCATACGTATTAAGATTAAATCAATTTACAATTATTTATAGTATTAATATCACTTATCTGGTTTCCATAGTACAAGCTCCGCTTAGTTTGGGATCAGATGGCCGTGTGTGAATAATGCCCCAGGATATTAAACATTAAACTAGTTAGCCCACCGCAAACGCTTCAGAATTGGTTCCTGT
Source organism: Pseudoips prasinana (assembly GCA_951640165.1). Classification (NCBI taxonomy): domain Eukaryota; kingdom Metazoa; phylum Arthropoda; class Insecta; order Lepidoptera; family Nolidae; genus Pseudoips; species Pseudoips prasinana. The sequence goes on from OX621234.1 coordinate 30,228,692, forward strand.
GTCGTACCGGGGGCTCATCATGGTACGTCCGCTACAAATACTTCCACACCGATCTCCAATTGCCTACCATCAAGTATTGGATGAAGTTAGCGTCCAAACAATACTTAAACTCTGCCACTCATTGGTAAGCACCGTCGTCCCAGGAGCACCTAGGATTATCTTGCAACCACGAGATCGCCACTTACCTAGAGCAAGTCAAAACATTAATTGTCTTACTCTCGAGAGAAACGATTCGATATTTTGTACTCGCCGGTCGAGAGCAGTGACATTTTCTTTGTATTAACTCAATATATGCGTATTAATTATTTTAATATAATATTTTTAAGAATAGGTGAAAGAATTTTTAACATATAAGTCGTTTTTGAATTAATCCATTACACACAAACATTCAAAAATCTAATCTATGGTGGTGTGCATTAAGTAAGAAAACCGTGTCACCCGCCGCGCTGCGCTGCCCCACCACTCCGGCACTGCCACTTCGCAGCAACGGACACCTTATGCTGAAATTTTTCACTCGGTGAGTTATGGTTTATCCTGTTATTTATCAATGTTTTCTGTTATGTACTTATTGTGTTTTATACTTAATGGCCTCTAGTTGATATGTTAATGTAGATTTAGTTCCTTTTTTGTTGTGTTTTTTTTTGTTAGGTACAATAGGAAAACTTCGACACATAATGCAAATATGGCCATCGAGTGGCCATATTTTCGATATGAAAACTTGTGCAACAATAAAATTTGATTTTTGTTTTAGATCATGGCGCCACGTTATATATCCAAGGAGAAAATTGGAGTGACGTTAATATGAGATTAGCTGTATCAGCTGTACGGAGTGAATTGTTAAATTCTAATTGTTTTAAGTTGATTATAAGTTGGTTACCTAATTACCTAATTAATCTCGTTATCCCATTCAGTTTGTTTTAATTAATAAGAAAGAGGTTATTTTGTTTAATTCTAACTTTGTTTTAAGTCGTTACCAAAGATTTACCTCATAGTCCCAGTAGGTTTGTTTTAATGAATAACAAAGATGTTTCTTATTATTATTTTCCGTTTTGTTTATCTTTTTGTTGTATTTTTTATAAACTATATTTAACAATAATAAAACTTTAAAATAAGCTTATTTCTTTTTATTCCACTTACTAATAAGTCCCAAAAACAGAAAATTATAATTTGTTTTATTTCATACAGTTAATATGGCCAAACTAAGGGGCAAGGGCATAATTCCTACACTATCGGAAATATGGCCAATTTCCCATTATTTAAAAAATTACGTAAGCTCAGAATCCAATTCAAATAGATCCTATTTTACATGTTAGTATGTTAGTCAGATAGATTTTATACCAAACGGCATAAGGGTTAATAGAGCTGTCCTAGGTAAGTGCTTATGAGAAAATTATCGTCAAAGCTTAAGGTGGCCATATTTGACCCAGGTAGGTACCTCATTTGTACTTATTTATACATATAGAAAAAAAGTTAAATAGCGTTAAGATATTATTGTTTCCTTATGCGGTGTTTTGGTAGATACATGTCCTGTTTATCCATAAAATTGAGTTATAGGTACCCTTATTTAAAAACGAAGTCTAAAGTTAAACTGCAGTTGATCCTTGGTTTAGTCGAAAACCATCCAATGAGATTGCTTGATTCATAGTTCAACTGCAGTTTAACTTTAGACTTTGTTTTATATAGGTAAGGATGTAATAGTATTGTATCATACATGTGGGTCTTCAATAGAATAATAGGGTATAAACTAATTGTTGTTAAACTGAATCAATTATAAAAAACTTGTGTGTACTTATGTACACGCGTTAGAAGTTATACTTCTTAATATACAACTTGAACATAGTTATCAATTTTCATACCACCTAGAACTAACTTCATGCTGTTAAATTTTTTGGTGTCAGTGTGGGCGCGCATCGTAAAAATTCACTCTCATCATTTTTCTCCATCGCGCCAAAAGAAGTATAACTTCAATAAGCGTCAGCGACAAAGTTAGGAATCTCTTTACGATGCGTGCTGTTCTCACAATAGCCGCCTTCTGTATCCGGCCCTTGGCCCTTGACTGACCGAGTGTTCCAGCGAAAGACTCTATATTAAAATGATAATAAATTTAATCAACGAACAAAACATTGGAAAAGCACCTCAAATGGCTACTAAATAGCAACATACTTACATAGTATCTGCATAGGTAAATCAGTTAAGCTAAATAATATCAAAGCTGTTTATATTATTAAATTATCAACTTGTTAAAGATAAGGTACGTAGGTATTGGAGTATGAAAAATATACTTGACTTGGCAATATGTGTGTGGAATATTATGGAACTAAACTTAATATATAATGTGCCAAATAAAGGAAAATCGTATCATTTTAAAGCAGTTAACTATTCTAAATTTACAAAACAAAACTATGCAGTGTAAAAGATTAGTGTAAAGTCGTTAATTCGTAATATTAAATGAGTATTTCAGAAAATTTGATTTACAGTGATCAACTGATAGCGCCAAGCAAGCCTAGTGTGGTGAACTTATTTTAATAAAAGGCAACATTGCACTCAATTTGTCAAATAAATTGACGTCCACCAAAGAGAATATAACAATCTAGACTGTCATGTCATTCATTCACACAATCAGTCAAATCAAGTTTTGTACTATACACAGCTCTCTTTTTTATTTTATGTTTTATTAAGTTTTAGTGTACTTATGTAAGTTATTGGGTTACAATGAGTTTACACAAAGCAAGGTATAGTCATAACGCATTACTGTTATTTAATTTATTTAGTAAATTATATATTCGAATGAAATTGTTTTTATGCTGACACAGAGGCGTATGCGTGTTATTGAAAATTTGTTTTTTAAGTATTAATGTAGCGAAAATGAAAAATCAACTGACCCGAGTGCATAACTGTAACTGTATAAATAAGATCTTTCGAATCTTAAGACTATTTCTTGGATGTAACCAGAAAACTTTCTAAAAGTTCATTAGAAATTTTATCGAACTACTTATAAAATAGGTTCTAGGTTCTTACATTTGTATCAGAAAATATATTCAACACATCAATAAATTGTTCTATTTATATACTTACTTAATTCTATTTCCCTATGGATTACAAAGGACAGACTGAATGTAATTATATATCTGATAACATAAGTATAGTTTGGTAAAAGAACTTAGACATTGTGGTTGTATATTAAAATAGTCGCCTTGCCACTACTTTTCTGTAAACTATAATTGGCATCTAAATAACAGCTCTGAGTCACGATTCGCTTTATGTATAGACATGAAGCACATCCAGACTACTGGCAGTGGGAATTACCAAAACAAACATAATTTTTATGATAATGAGATGAGAGAGCAAAATTATAGCCATTGAACAATAGCCTTAAGCCCATAGATTGACTAAGGTAGGGTCCTTATCAACCAAGATGCCGCCTAACCCCTGATCTAGGATCCTGTGCCTGAAGTCTGTACACCTGCTTGTAGCAATCAGCAGCTACCTGCTAAAATGAAAGTTGAAGTGTCAGTATTTACTAACTACTAAAGCAAACACCTATAAAAATCTGAAGCAGTTACATTAAAGCTGACATTTTGCTGGAAATTTCCCATGCCTCTGAACAAATTAAAGATAACTAGTTTATGGAATACAAAATAGATTTTGGTTCTGTTGCTACCCATAAATTCAGTCCCTTTGTGGACTTGAAGGGAGAACTCCAGATTATCTTATCTTTATTAGGAAAACTGGCAACCAGAGATAGCCCAACCCAAGGTAAATGATTCTAAAAGTGATTATTTGCATATTGAAGTTCTACATTGTGCAGTTTTACTGACATATTAAGCTGCTTAGGTATGTTAGTACTTTTTATTCCATGGTTTAAGTTCCACCTACTTATTTATATTATTGTCACTATGTATTTTATTTAAAACATCCTCAAGATTATGATTTATGCAGTCAGAAATTTGAATAATATTTTTATTGTTGGTCTTATAACTACAAAATTGTTGTTTCAGAATAAAAGCATTTGAAGAACTTCTAAAAGATGATGTTATTGATATAGGAAGGTTAAGGAAATTAGCATTTAATGGTAATATTTTACTTTATTTGTATGTTATGTACATAGCTAATGAATTCATACGGACTAATGATTATTTTTATATGAAGATTATTTATGTCACAAAGTATAAAATAAATAAAAGAGGGTAGGTGTTAGTTTAAATATATATATCTATTAAAACTTGGTATATGGTCTGTAAACTCTGGTGTTTAATGCATAGTACACCATAACAAGAATATGGTCATTGGTCAACCTGGTGGTAAATTCTTATCTTTGCCTATGGCTGCATGCAACACAATATGGTTGAGTCTACACAAACCATAGTTTTGAAATGTTACTGGCATATCTTTGGGAACAATCACACAGTAGGGAAAGAAAGAAATAAATGGAAGTTGATAAAAAGCCATATTACTTTTTGTATGTCTGTTGGCATTATGATTTTTAATTTATAACACTGAACCTTCAATTGAATGTTTTTAAAGTCCGTCCACTGAAAGAATGCAGTGTGTATGTCTGTTGTTTGGTCTTTAGCAGTGGTGACACATATAACTAGTAAAAAATATTAGTAGTGTCTGGGTTTTACCATAGAAACATAATTTTAGTAATATATTGTCTTAAAAGTTATGTCTAATTAAAATACAACAGATTATTTATCTTTATCATATAGGCAGTCCTTCTAGAGTTGTACAGACGCACATCCAGCTACTCCAATCTGTCAAATTTCATTTATAGATTTTCAACTTTATCACATAAGCATAAGGTTCACTTTCAATTGGGGAAATTTGACAGATTGGGGTAGCTTGATGTGCAGGCATCTGTATTCACCTAGTAGGCCATTAACATCACAACTTTGGACCGACAGACCGGTGAGTGCAACTGGCTAAGAGCTTCTTGTGCTAAATTTAAGTTAGAATGATAACACGATTACGTGTTGATTTACAATAATTTCAATCATAAAAGTCTTTTTGTTTTGCTGTGTGGTGACAGCATAGAATATAATCACCTTATATCATCCCGTGGGGGCATAGAAATCAACCAAGCAAATACCAAACAGAACGGGCAGCATCGTTTTTCGGTGAACTATGACCATCAAACTGTAATCGCCAACCTGTCTGCAAAGCGTGGCAATTATGGTATATCCCCCATTCTTTGGGCAGGCTTTTGTCCAGCAGGAGACATACTTAGGCTGACATGATGATGATGAGTCTTTTGTATCTCAATGATGTTTTAAATTGCTCAATTGTGTATGATATAATACATACATATATAATACTATTTTTATTACTTAGGTATCCCTGATGACAAAGGATTGAGATCTCTAGTGTGGAAGATACTTCTACTCTATGTCCCATATGAGAAAAGTGCTCGAGATGCATCTCTAGATGAGAAAAGACAACTCTACAGGCATTATATAGGTAACATATGATTGCTCACAAAAGTGTCAAGGAATTTCACAATCATTTAGCTATACTAAAGACTATACTTGAACTATAGCTCGAGTCCCCACTGACCTCTGAGTAAAAATATGTCTAGGATATAGCCATTATACAAGTAACATTAACAAAAAAATGACAATCTTACTGAACTATTCAAAGCCATTTTGATAACCAATGAAGATTCTATGGCGATTTGTATGAAGCTGAGTTATTCTAGAGAGAAGAAAGTAATACCAATAGTTTTACCGGAATATTTAAGTTTTAAGGGCATTGATATAAAGTAAAATATTAAGTTTTATTCCATTCATTTAATGGAGGATGATTTACAGATTAATAATATTTGTGTGGAGTGATTGTACCACAGTGTCAAGTTTAATTGTGTATTGGGTACCTTTTACACTTCATGACAGTTCATGACAAATCATTGAATTTAAACATAATTACACTTAAGTTACATATTGCCTCCTTCAGAAGGTATGTGTATTAAAAACAGATTGTCCTATCACAAATACATTCTACATTCAGTTACAGGAATCACTGATCAATCAGTGTAATTTATTAAGAATTGTGTTATGTATTGTGTTTATTACCAATCTTAAACACTTCAATATAATCTAGGTACTACAACGGACCGGTTTGTCAGTAAGGGGTTTGCTGCGAATTTGTTCCAATGTACAACTTTGCAACAAAAACAACTAAAAGATACATGCTAGGCCTGGTCCCCTAGGTTTGTGTGACCCATAAATAGTTGTTCTGAGTCTGGATGTAATTTGTGTCCGCCTATTATATGTTTGTAAAGTACCACGCGACACAGGGATTAGATTCCCTATTTCGGGCGTTATCTTTTAAAAAAGAAAAGAAATAAAATAACCAATGGTTTTTCTTTAATGTAGCATTATGTTTTGATCTCATGGCTAATAATATATCCGCTCCTCTCAAGTACATGAAACCATAGTTAAGCTTCCATTTTCAAATAATAACTTGTTTTCAGATGAAATTATTGTTTCGCCGGGAGGTCCCAGTGATCATCCACTTAACATAAGCCCAGACAGCTCCTGGAGCACGTACTTCAAAGACAATGAAGTTCTACTACAGATCGACAAGGATGTCAGACGACTATGCCCTGATATTTCTTTCTTCCAGTCGGCTACAGAATTTCCTTGTGAAGTGGTAAGTTATTTCACGTCTTGGTTTAATGATATATCTGAAACAGTCAAATCGTATAGGCTCTGTATTAACCGGGCAGCATATTTAAAATTATACAAAGGATGTGCTAAATATGGCATGTGCTGTAATTCATAATTATTTTGGTGAGTAAATCTATACTAATATTATAAAGAGGTAACGTTTGTGAGTGTGTGACGTTGTAAGGGGTATCTCTGGATCTACTGAACCGATTTTAAAAATTATTTCACTGATAGAAAGCTACGTTATTGTGGAGTGTCATAGGCTATGAAAAAACGGGTAGGGACATTTTTTTATACGCTGAAGGAAGTCCGCGGGCGCTGCTAGTAACATATAAAAGAACATTCATTCTGAATATTTCGAAAGACTGATCGTCATCATCGTCATAATAGACGAAGGACGCCCCCACTGCTGGCCTACCCCAAAGATCTCCACAATTGCCGGTCTTGCGCTATCCACATCCAGCTACTTCTAGCGACCCTCACAAGATCATCAGTCAAATCTTGTAGGGAGCCTGCCGACGCTGCGTCCTCCGGCTCGAGAACATTTCTGCCCCAGCAACCCTGAACCTTTCTTTCGAAATATTAATCTCACAAAATTGTGGTTGCCTTTTCTCCGAACAACATTTAGTACCTTACCTTTCCAATAAATGACTGACTTTCATAGATCAACCACAATAGAACCTTGTTAAAACAGATGGTAAGAAGTATGTAGGTGTTTGGCATTTATGAAATTATATCATGCCCCGACAAAGAAAGAAAAAAAAATCTAACTAATACATATTTTCTTTCAACTACTTCGTAATGTTATGATTAATCACTACAAAACCGATCACTAACAACCTATTTTTTCTTAGAATTAATAAAGCTTATGGTTATAACTACTGCACGTGTGTCGCAGCGGCTAAGACATGCCTCGCCGCGTCGTGTCGCGGGTTCGAGTCCCGCGCCGGACAACTATTTGTGTGACCAATAAATAGTTGTTCTGAGTCTGGATGTAATTTGTGTCCGTCTATTATATGTTTGTAAAGTACCCCGCGATAACCTGATGCGGGCGTTGTCTTCAAAAAACAAAAGCTTATGACTGAAAATAAAAATCGGTTGAATAAAAAACCAACAAATGGGATGCATTTTGTACCATTGTAAAACATTCTGGAGTTTTAATCTTGAGTAGGTATATTTTATCACGGTAGGTAGGTTGTTAGATTACGCCCCTTGCTAAAGTGAGTTTAATGCACTCATCTTAATTTAGTGTCAACATAACACTCTTGCATTGATAACTCACTTTGCGCCTGATGCAACAATCTACTATTTTTGTACACTACCTCAGCAAATAAATAGACGGCCCGCTTGATGAAAATCGATCTTTAAAACCTTTTTCAGACAGTTGGGAAATAGTTGCCACCATATTTTGAACTGCATTGGCTTGTAATAAAGTTCAAAACCAATAAATAATAAAACACACCTACTACCTTATAAAGTGATAAATATCAGGCAGACATCTCGCGTAGGTATAGCTAAAATATTGGTATAATCTCGACGCTGCATATATCATACATAGCAGATAACAGTGTCAATGGTATTACTAATTAACGTAAATATTAAAAATAAACCGGCCAAGTGCGAGTCGGACGCGCACACGAAGGGTTCCGTATCATTATCTATAAAAACAAGCAAAACATTCACGTTTGTTGTATGGGAGCCCCCATAAATATATATTTTGTTTTGTTTTTTGTTATAGCGGAAACATAAATACATCATCTGTGAAAATTTCAACTATCTAACTATTACAGTTCATAAGATACAGCCTGGTGGTAGACGGACGGACAGACAGACAGACAGCAAAGTCTTAGTCTTAGTAATAGGGGCCCGTTTTACCCTTTGGGTACAGAACCCTAAAAACGGGTTACAAATAAAATGGTCCTACCTATAAAATTACAAAATATATAATATGATAAAAATCTTGTAACGATTCTTGGAATAGAATAGTTATTAAAGACAACGCGCTACAAAATAGACGCTTCCAATAGTTCTAGGATTAATAATATCGAAAACTAGTTATGGTGATGAATGGCAGTGATACTTGTATGAAATCTGATCCGCCGAATTTACTGTATCGTAAGTGAATGCAGTGCTATAAATCTGTCGATATAGAAACGTGAATAAATACATACTGTTTATATAACCTACTTCAACTTTTTTATGTATCTTAAGTTGGTTCTTATATTACATTAGAACAAAGTGTATATTGGCACACCTGGAAAGCGAGAGAGACAGTTAAAAACAATTGTATTTTTTTTAACTAATAATTGTTTAAAATATACAATTGTTTTTGACTGTCTCTCTCGCTTTCCAGGTGTGCCAATATATATTATTATTATAGGATGTGAAGTACATCGTATAAAAGGAATTATTTTAAAAAATACAACCGATTTCAACCTTTTCACGACAGATTGGAACAAAATGTATATGGGGCCGTCGCGCAAGCATTCATTCCTAAACCGGGGGGCTACCGGCTAAGTCGCCGAACATCGTTTTCGTAAATGGCGTTCAAATATATAAAGGTTAAAAATGACTTATTCAATCGTTACATCGTTTTCAACGCTGACAATCGATTCAGGAATGGTCCTGAATCGATTGTCAGCGCGACATCACATGTGCTCATGGAAGCCGATTTAACGATTGATTAAGTCATTTTTAAACTTTTTGATTTGAACGCCATTTACGAAAACGATGTTCGGCGAATTAGCCGGTAGAACCCCTGATATGTATATCTTGGAGAGTTTATATGTATATTTCATTATACTAAAATAATTGTTGGTCAAAGTATACTAGGCTTATTAGTTACTAGCTGTGCCCGTGGTTTAACCCTCATAAAATTTTATAAATTATAGCCTATGTGTTAATCCAGGATGTCGGCTAACTCCATACCAAATTTTATTAAAATCCCTCCAGCCGTTTATACGTGAAGAAGTAACAAACATACAGACTCACACACTCACAAACTTTTCTCTTTATAATATTAGTGTGTGTATGATGAACAGTTTGTGAGTATATTTTTCTAATTCTGCTATGTGACATAATACTGAACTTATTCTACCGTTTATATTCACAAAATAGTTCAATAGAACCAAGTTCTGTTTAATCAAGTTTGAATATTGATTGCGTACGCAGTTTACGTCATACTGATTCCATAAAATACGCCTTGATTGTGAATACGGAAACAAAACGGAAATGCCATTACAATCGAGAAGGTGAACTCGATTGTGATGATATTTACAGCTAACGTGTTAGCCGTACAAAAGCCAACAGATATAACAATATCGCTATAAATAATTAAATACATCACAATCGAGACCAAACCTCTAGTGACTGTAGTATCTGTATTATGTGACAGCATCTTCTTGTGATTTTAATACCCTAGGTGCATCACTAAATTTAAAAATAACAGTGTTGGTTCTTGAACGCGTTAACACGAGATACGCATCGAACATCGAGTGTTCAAAAATTAAACTAGATTCATTCAGCTTAAACACTGTTCATTGTTTGTTAGAGAATTCCAAAGTTGTACTAGCTTGCACTTAGTCTAACTGATCGCATAAAGTTTAATGGTGAAATTGGCTTTAAGACTCTGATCCAATGGGCCCTGTAAAAACGGCACCTACTACGTCGTTTATCATTTTATGTTTCTTTTAAGTAGCTTTTTATACAGGTAGCTATACTTTTCTGTTTTAAACCGACTTCCAAAATAAGTAGGTTGTCATTTCGAAAGTATATTTCCTTAGTTCACTTTTGTGTATTTATGTTACGCGATTTCTCCGTTGTACGTAAATCATTCTTGTTTTAACTATGTTTTTATTCGATTAGGAATATTCCTATGTACTAGTTGTTTGGATCGGATGTTATAAAAAAAGGTTCATATTAGTAGCACCTTTTTTAGCAGTCATTGTCATACCAACCGAAAAACGTTCACTGATGCACTAAGGTCTCCCCTAAAGATCTCCACAATTGCCAGTCTTGCACTATCCGCATCCAGCTGTTTCCAGCTACCCTCATAAGATCATCGGTCCATCTTGTAGGGGGCCTGCCTATGCTGCCTTTTCTGGTTCATGGTCGCCGCTTGAGAACGTTTCTGCCCAAGCGGCCAACGGCGTCGCGTCGGTTCTACGAACTATGTGTCCTGCCCATTGCCACTGCAGCTTGTCAAATCTTAGAGCTTTACCTATATTTTTAAAGCTGTTATTCTTATCGATTAGTGACAATGTAGCCGCGACACACTAGATAACTGTACATATCAATTTTAAAAAAACAATAATGAGAAGGTCCGTGACAGATTTCATGATTTCATGATAAGATCGAGCGCGATAGTGCGGAACTTCCATTCGCCCGTGCACTACCAAACGTTCTATTGAGGTTACAGTTATTCTATTAGGCTTTCGTTGCTTAGCCGGAGATTAGAAGCGATGTGCTCAAGCCGCCTAATTAATAAGTCTGCAAAGTAACTCACGCCTAGGGTTACCAGATGAAAAAATTATAAATCCGGAGAAAAGGTGTGATTTCCATTGAAAAATGCTAAGATTTGTTACTTTACAGTTTGAGAATTTTCTCTCAAACCTACTTAACAGTCAACAAAGTCGTCATTTCTTCGTTTTTAAACAGATAGAGAAGCAAACCTCATTATGGCGCGTCACAAAAAGTGTAGCCACCCAAGCAGCAAAATTATCCTATAGTGCAGACGTTATAGGACTCCAGCACTTTTAATGTTCTCTTAAGGGTTCTAGTTTTTGCTGCATCGCTTATAATAGCAAGCATGGAGTTAGTTGGGCCTTATAGTATATCTCCTCCTATACATTAGCTTATAATTACTTATAGGCCGAAATTAAAGGTCAAATATAAGCTTGGGTGACCTATAAAAGTATCGCGAGGGTGTAAACGCACTCAAGAGCAGATAAACTGGTAAGCTATGCTTATAACTACTAACAAGAAACATTATAGAACCACTATAAGTAAAGTACACCAATAAGAGTGATAAACAGAACTAAACATTCTGGATACTATTTGCATTTATTACTTGGTTTTATAAGGGTTTATAAATTTACTTTACAGAACAATTATCAGTAAAATGGAGCGGTTATATAGTGGTATAAACCAATATCGTTATAATCTTAACACGCTTATAAAGGTTTAATATAATATACTTAGTATCCAAAACTATATCCGTGGTGACCTGAACAAGAAAATTTATTTATTTATTTATTTATTTGGACTTGCCAACATTTGTTTACACTGTTACATGTACTTAAAAATGCTTATAAAAATAATAATAATCTAAATGCAACAAATAATTACAGGCAAATACAACATGTATAGTCACCGTAGCCTAGTTGGTAGTGCTCCTGCCTACGAAGCTGGTGGTCCTGGGTTCGAATCCCAGTAAGTGCAAATATTTGTGTGATGAGCACGAACATTTGTTTCTGAGTCATGGATGTTTTCTATGTATTTAAGTATTTATCTATCTATATAAGTATGTATATCGTCACCTGGCACCCATAGTACAAGCTTTGCTTAGTTTGGGGCTAGGATGATCTGTGTGACATTGTCCCCAGATATTATTATTATTTCAAATTATTTATTTCAAGTTCTTATTTTTTACATATTTATATCTATAAAATTGAATTAAAAAAATAAATAAAAATAAAAATAAAAAAGGTTTTTATTCACGTAGACTTTAAAAAAGCGCTTGTAAATAGTCAGAACATGTTTGTAGTAATATAGTTGTATACATTAGATATTATTTCTAGTAACATAGATATTTAGGTACATCTTGTATGAAAACATTTATAAAATTTATTTTATTACAGAAATGATATTTAGCTAGCTCGTATCAAGTTATTGTCAAGAGATTATGTTTAATTATCTAGTTTAAGTCTAATATTTTTACTACATATTGTCAATGGTTCTGTCTATATGAAAGGTATTATTATTATGACGGACCTTGTGTTAATAACGACGGTCGCGCTTTAATGCTACCACCGGATCCAATGCGCCCCAACTGAGAAGACCCAGCGAAACAAACTCAGTGGGTTCATCTACTACCGGTTTCAACACGACCCAGTTGAGACGGTCCGGCGAAACATACTCAAGCGGGCATGAACACGGGATTTGGTCCAATTAGAGTAATTATTTAGTAGGCAAACACAATATATGCTCGATCGGTTGTCTGAATGCTTATTATTTTAGATTATATTTAGGTATACAAAAGAAAAACTTCGAAACAATAACATTATTCATTTTGAGACAGAGTCAATAATTTTAAATTAAGTATATGATAGCAATCATTTACAGATAGTTCACGTAACACAGCAGATCAGTCATGTCTATATGGCTACAAGATCTCCAGCGAGCAATGTGCAGGTAGGAAGTGAGAGCCAGACGTCTTTGTCATCGATGTACTCTTTAGTGGTGTAATAACCCCTAGCCATAAGTATACGTTTAATATGTGTTTTAAAACTTGTGTCAGGCAGATCAGTAATTTGAGTAGGAAGCTTGTTATAAAACCTAATACAATTTCCTAAAAATGATTTATTAGTTTTGCTTACTCTAAAGCCTGGCATGGCTAGTTTGTTTTTATTCCTAGTATTTATATTATGCAGTTCACTTTTCTTTTTATAATTATGAATATTTTTTCTAACAAACATTATATTCTGATATATATATTCCGATGGCACAGTAAGTATATTTATTTCTTTAAACAAATTTCGCAAAGAATCGCGACTGCCTAAACCATAAATGGCTCTGACTGCTCTTTTCTGCAATACAAAAATAGTACCTATGTCAGCCGACGAACCCCACAGCAGAATGCCATACGACACAATGCTATGAAAGTACGCGAAATACACTAACCTAGCAGTTTGTTCATCTGACAATTGCCTTATTTTCCAGACAGCATAGGAAGCCGAACTTAATTTACCTGCTAACTTTTCAATCTGAGGACCCCATTGCAATTTTGAATCAAGTGTCAATCCTAAAAATACGGTCGATGGGACTAGATCTAATATTTTCGCATTAAGTGCAACTGTTGGTACAATTTGAGTCACATTCGGCAATGAGAACCTGATGCATTTAGTTTTCCCTGCATTTAACAAGAGATTATTTGCCGAAAACCATTCTGATATAAAGCTGAGCGTTTTATTATGCTCAATAAGATCTTTATCCTTTCTATTTACTTTAAATATGAGCGAAGTATCATCAGCGAACAAAACTATGTCTGATACTTTCTCTACCAGATAAGGGAGATCATTTATATAAACTAGAAATAAAAATGGGCCCAATATAGATCCTTGGGGCACCCCCATTTTCACAGGATGACGTGCCGAAGTGGCACCGCCTATCGAAACCATCTGTTGTCGCCCCGATAAATAGGACATCACAAGATCAAGAGATGTGCCAGATATTCCATAGTACTTCAGTTTAACAACGAGCGTACGATGATCAACGCAATCGAAAGCCTTAGAGAGATCACAGAAAACTCCCAGCGCATCCTGTGATCCCTCCCAAGCCTCCAATATTGACCTAATTAATGTGCAACCTGCATCCTGAGTAGAGCGGCCCCTTGTAAACCCGAACTGCCTGTTATGCAATATCTCATTCACGTTAAAGTGTGACAACATTTGGCTGAGCATCAGCTTTTCAAATATTTTACTTAAAGCTGGTAGTATTGAGATAGGCCTATAATTCGTGGCATTTTTTGAACAACCTGCCTTGAAAATGGGTATTATCTTACTTATTTTCATTAAATCGGGAAAGACACCATCACTTATACAGCCATTGAAGATGGCTGCAAGAATTGTAGCAATGTTTAGTATGATTGATTCAATTGCTTTAACAGACAGTCCCCACAAATCTTCTGTGCCTTTCCTTTTAATACTCTTAAAAGCTTTTATAATATCATCACTTGTTACGGATTTAAAACTAAAGTTAGGTACAGTTTGTTTTACGCTTTGATTTAAAAAGAGTTCAGCCACATCTGGTGATGATGCGAGACACTTAGTAATATCCACGGGTATATTTGCAAAAAAAGCAGCTAAAAAATTGGCAATGGTAAGCTTGTCTGAAACCAGTTCATCACCAATATTCAATACTAATGTTTGATCTCTTGATCTACTTTTACCAGTTTCAGTATTAATTATTTGCCAAGCTGATTTTATTTTATTATCAGATTTTTTAATTTTATCTCTTATATATAAAGATTTAGCTTGAATGCAAACCTTTTTAAAAAGTTTTGAATAATTTCTAACATAATTAATGAAATTGACATCAGGGTTATAGGACCTTCTGTCATACAACTCATATAAAAAATCTCTACTCAGTCTAATGCCTTGAGTTGCCCAAGAACTAAATTTTATCTTATTACTGTCAACCGTTATGTTTTTTATTTTACAAGCTTTATTAAATTCTTTGCAAATACAGTGGAATAATGTAGTGTACATATCGTTAGGCTTACTTTTGTTTGGCAATAGATGGCACAAACTATTCTCCAGGTTGTTACTGAACTTTCCCAAATTAGATTTTGTTAAAGGTCTAAAACTAATTTTTTGTTTATTTATATTTATCTCATTTTTTATCTTTACTATTTGGCATTTATGGTCAGAGCGAACACCAGCCACCAAACACTTCTCAGAGACATCAAAGTTGGTAATTATGTTATCAATGCAAGTAGCAGATGTGGGTGTGACTCTCGTGGCCTCAGAGAACAAGCATTTAAGGTTAAAGGACCGAAATACAGATAGAAATATGTTTATTTCAGGTGAATCTGCTAAAATGTTCATATTAAAATCACCACATACAAGGTTTTTTTTTTACTTTTAATTTTCCTAAGAATGTCTTCTATTGTTGCTGTAAAAAGCTTTAAATCGGATGCTGGTGGTCTATACACACATATTATACAATAAAACTGCGTCTCTACACATGCCACCTCACACACACGCTCAATAGATAGTTGGCATATATCTTTACGTTCTTTAAATTTAATTTGGTCTCGAAGTAGTATCAGTACTCCACCACCCTCTGCCGAAACCCTATTATAAAAGCTGGCGACCCTATAGCCACAGACACTAAAAGCCATCTTGTGTGCCTTCAGCCATGTTTCTGTAAAACAAAGGATATCTATTTCATATTTTTCATTAAAAAGTTCTATGTCTAGAATTTTGCCAGAGAAGCGGTTTATATTTTGATGTGATAGAATTAGAAAGTTATCACACTTCTCTATTGTCATGCTTACATGTTTAAACTACTAACTAAATTGATTTTAATAACATTACTAAAAGATGGTATAAAAAGTGACTTCATCATACTACTTATGACTGAGTTAATATGTGCCGCTACTAAACTTGCAAGTATGTTCAAAAATTTTCTTGAAACAGTAACTGTACTCATGGTTACCCTACAAGAATCTATAAAACTATTTGTGTCCAAAAATATAAATTTATCACTATAATGGCTAACCAAAAACTGTAGGTGCATATTTAGCTTGTGGATATAATTATTTGTACTATCAGGCACATTGGACACATAGGGGAAGGCACACAATATTATCTTATTACAGTCTAATTCTAACATCTCAGTGAAACTATCTGTAATGTCTTTTTTCTTTAAGTTTTTACAATTTCCTACCATTAGAGTTATACATGATTCAAAAAGAAAACAATAATATATAAATAAATATGAAAAAAATAGAGGTCCTCCAGCGGCGAGGTTTGACGCCCTAGGCCGCCGGTGGTCAGGGCGACAGAGTAAGGAATTTATTATTATTATTATTATTATAGTAACGTACGATACTGCATCTATGCTTAAAACTAAATTAAACGTTAAAACTAAGAAATTGCAACAGAAATATTAGGGAAAATTAAAAATGACAAATATAAAATAAAACATTACTGAGGTTTGGCTCTATAATAGTTTAAGAGTGTAGATCGGAACTTGCCAAGAGAGTCAGCGTGGATATCGACAAGGTCACTGATCTCATTTGCTAGTCTAGAAAGCCTGGCAATCGGGGAGTTTGATCCTGAAACCGTTCTACGAAGAGGTGGGTGAAAGGGAGTAATGCGGTTGCGAGGGTATCTGGCTGGAGCGCGAATTTTAATCTTTTGTAGTAATTGCGGACAGCTATACGTATTGTGTAATATTTTATGCATAAAGATAATATCATTTAGGTCTCTGCGATCTGAAAGAGAGTACATTTTAAATTCTTTTAGTTTATCCTTGTATGGAGCTCTTCTTTTTGTTTTCGGGAGGTTATTTGATAGATGCCACGTGAATCTTTTTTGTATGCGCTCCAGGCGGAGAGCGTGGACTGCAAAGTGTGGTCTCCAAACAACACTACAATATTCCAAAATGTTTCTCACCAGACTGTAGTATAGCATTATCTTAGGTTTGATACTCCGAAAAACTTTCCCATTTCGGATTATAAATCCTAACATTTTGGACGCCCTTTTTATTACATTTTCTATATGAGGCACAAATGTCAACTTCCTATCCATAGTTACACCCAGGTCTACTATTTGATCTATCTCTTGGATCTTCTCATTACCTATGTAGTAACTACTGTTGAGTGGGTTAGTCTTCCGAGAGAATTTAATATGGAAGCATTTTTCGATATTTAGTTCCATCTCATTTTGGTCACACCATTTTATTAGGCTATCAACATCGTCTTGCAGTGACAATATGTCATTTGTGGAATCAATTATTCTGGCAAATTTTAAGTCATCTGCATACATGAAGATCTGGGAGAAACGCAAACATGTTGGAATGTCATTGACAATGATGTTAAATAAAACTGGTCCTAAGTGTGACCCCTGTGGCACCCCAGATGTGACAATTTGACAACCAGACTGAAAGCCATTAACAACCACGAAAAAGGTGCGATTTTTAAGATATGATTGCAACCATGTTAGTAAGTTACCTGTTACACCGTACATGGACAACTTACGAAGGAGTATCTTATGTGAGACTCTATCGAAGGCCTTACTAAAATCGGTGTAAATAACGTCAACTTGTTTGTTACAATCCATAGCCTCAGTTAAGATCTCTGAAAAAGCAGCCAAATTCGTGCTGGTTGATCTTGAAGCAATAAATCCATGTTGACTGTCACTGACATATAACCTTAAATGCTTTTGTATAAGCGGGCACACTAAGGATTCAAAAATTTTAGCAAATGTTGACAAAATTGAGATGGGACGGTAATTGGTGATCGCGGAGTTATTACCTTTCTTGTGTATAGGAACGATTTTGGCCATCTTCCAGTCATTTGGAAAGATTCCGGTAGATAATGATTTATTAAAAATTAAGAGTAATGGTGTCACGAGATATTTAGCGCATGATGTAATGAAAACTGGTGGTATTCCATCTGAACCAGCTCCTTTGGTACAGTCTAAAGTCTTCAGTTTTCTAAGTAAATCATTTCTGTCAATGATTAGAGATGTTAGATTCAGACTGTAGTTATTCATATTTTCCAAATAGTTAGAGGTGCTAGCCATACTACTTTCGTCGTGTTCCTTGTATACAGATGAGAAATATGTCGAAAACATTTCACATATACGTGTACCATCCGATGTTGATTCGTTACCGTATGACATTGATAAAGGATAGGAACTGGAACCACCACGTTTTGCTTTCACGTAACTCCAGAAATGTTTTACATTATCTGAGATCTTATCCTCAATTTTTGAAATATACTGGTTATAGCAAGAAGTAGTCAAAACTGAGCATCGTTTGCTTATTATTTTTAGTTCGAGATCGTCCCGTGGGTTCTTATACTTTCTGTAGCGACATCTGATTTTATATTTTTCCTTAAGCATCATTATTAAATTACGGTTAAACCAGGGTGGATAGTGATTGCGCTTATTGATACATTTTGGTACAAATTTATCTATGGTTTTTCTTAAAATGTCATAAAACACTTTTACCATATCGTTTACGTTTGCTAATGAGTTGAAGGTATACGTCCAATCAATTTCAGATAAATATAATTGGATTCGTTCAAAGTCTGCCTTATAGTAGTTGTATTTGATAAAGTTTGTATTGTAGTTAAGTTTAGCTTCGTCTATTGTGGGGATATAAATTTCAAGTGGGGGGTGATGGCAATCCAAGATACTCAACATAGTATGCGACTCTTTCACATGGGTTGTATGTATATTTGTCAGAACGAGGTCAAGTAGGCGGCCATTGCAGTTCATTGGTTTGTAGTGGCCTTGCCAATTCTGTTATAGTCTCAGTACGGATATTTTGATTTTGTTGAATCGTAGAAATATGAGAAGGTTCCGTACAAAATTGTTATTGTGAAAATTTAAGACAAAATGTTTATTTTAATGATTCTGCACGAAAAAACGTTTAATCGATAAAAGCAATTTTAAATGTAGACTTGGAAGATTGTGTTAGTGAGGAACCTGTACAAGAAGATGAATGCGATATTGAAAACTATTCCAATTTTCAACTACATAGCGATCTTAGAAAATGGGGTGTAGAATACAATACGACATGCGGCATTCAATTCTTTATTAGAAATTTTGAATAAATGTATTTGTTAAGTTTGTTTCAAATTCTTCAAGTTCTCTTAGATTTCTTATAACATGTCTACATCTACGTCTTCTTGCTTTCTTGAAACGGTCATTGGATGTACGAGTTTAATTCATTCTGAATCTCTCTTCGACACAGCACTCAGCACATGTTAGTTTGTATTTCATAAAGTGGATTTTGATTTGGTATGATGGTTTTAATGTCTTCTTTGATTGACTTTACTTCATGTTGAAGTTGTAGAATTTGACCATCCTCGACAGGCTGTATTTGGTTATCCGTGTTGTAAAGAACGAAATGTTGAGCATTTAAACTGACATCTGACAGTGTTTTTTCTGCTTCTGTTATGACAAGTTGAGGGTTTTGCGCGACAAAAGAAGATACAGGTAAAATTGCTGATCCGGATTGAATGGTAGCCGAGTTTTGTTGTAAATGAAGTGATCTTGTAGTATTTGAACGAGTATCTTCTCGAGAGACCGTTGGCATCTCACTAATTTGGTCTTGATCACGATTCTGTGAAACAATAAACCAAGTTAGCAAGGGAAAGCACAAAATAGAAGTAGAAAATATTTCAAACAATTTTTAAAGCTCGAAAATCCCTTTTAGTTAAAAAGCTATCGACGTCCAGAAACATTACCATTTTCACACCTGACACCTAAACAAAAATATGAAAATAAGACATCGGTACCTAATAACAACATAGAGTAACATTACAATATTTGCGGAACTCTAATTCCAAACAATATGGCCAAGCAATAGTTCTGATATTTACCATTTGTAACAAAGTACGCCTATAACGGTTTGTTAATGTATTTGGGAAGACCAAGTTTGTCAAGATGGCGACTTTTCGTTGTATGTCTTACTGAAACCAACATTATTTTAAAATTCAACTTAATGAAAACGTGAATTTCGAGGGGCGTTTAAAAATTTTGACAAAAAACTTATTACACTTCACCGAAAATATACCTGCGCCATGCACATTCAAACACGGCTTCACTTATTGTTAACTAACACCCTACTCTTATTCTAGATAATATTTATTATAAAAATATAATAACTTACCTTTATCAATATTAATTAATCTTTACAAATGTGCATAGCAACATTTACAAATTCACATCACTTTGTATGAGCTTGTAAGATGTTCACCGTGTACGTTATTGTCGTGTTTGGTTCCATTTAGCGCTCATAGTTAGCTTCGCGAGAGCAAATAGTTCTACGTGGTCTAACTATAAGGTTACTATTGTCGTGATTGGTTCCATTAAGTGCTGATAGTTGGCTTCGCGGTAGAAAATAGTTTTACATAGTCCAACTATATGGCCGTTATTGGTCAAAATGGTATTCACCAAGTCTACTATAGATATTTAATTAGCTAAAATACGCCTATAAATTGGGCCCTTTTCCGTGGTTATAATTGCTTACTATTCCGTTATAGTCTAATGAAATGGTGGTTCCAGGACAATTACTAGACCACATTTTGCTGCTTGGGCAGTTAACAGTGACGACGTAACTTTGAAACCACTAAACATTTTAAAGAAAACACCGGTCGCAAGGACTATAGTCGAGTAAAGCCAAACATAAACATGTGGTGTTACGTTTTTACTCTGATCTATGTCTAACAACTCTGGATCATTTATGATTTTCTTTTAACACTATCTTTGTTGTTCTAGACGACGTTCCTTTATTGCCTTGATGTTCATTGGTGGTAAATTTTGAATTCACACCTTATAATAAAAAATGGTATGTAAAATGGTATAAAAATACATATGCAATGTATTTAAAACTTTATAGAAAAGTGTTTATAAAAGCTTTGAAGACATTGTTAGTCTCAAATGTTTAGAGAAAGTTATTCGCAAACAAAAACACAAATATCTTTGACAATATTGAACTTAAACGAATTGTTATCATTGTATCATTTTACTGTATCAAGAATGAGGGATTCTACGGTTTTGTCTACTTCCATTGACACGTTGACTATATTCTAATTTACAATTCAAGTACGTATACCTACTTGGTAAGTACATAATCATTACCCTAACAGCTTTCATGATTAAAAACAGGACCAAATCATTATATTCCCTATTTGTCATTATACGTATACAACATAATTTAAAACTAATGATGTTGTTGAAAATCACGAATTCAAGAAAACAGGTTTTAACTTGTCGATAACTAATAAATTCTGCTTTGAAACACATTGCTATCACTTTTGATAAATAATAATAGCCAACAATATGATTAATCTAAGAATTATTTGCAACAACAGACAGCAAAAGTAGAAATTTGTAAGGCGCGGGGACCATACTGCGGCATACAAACTGAAACAAACTGAACAGAAATGTTTTACATTATCTGAGATCTTATCCTCAATTTTTGAAATATACTGGTTATAGCAAGAAGTAGTCAAAACTGAGCATCGTTTGCTTATTATTTTTAGTTCGAGATCGTCCCGTGGGTTCTTATACTTTCTGTAGCGACATCTGATTTTATATTTTTCCTTAAGCATCATTATTAAATTACGGTTAAACCAGGGTGGATAGTGATTGCGCTTATTGATACATTTTGGTACAAATTTATCTATGGTTTTTCTTAAAATGTCATAAAACACTTTTACCATATCGTTTACGTTTGCTAATGAGTTGAAGGTATACGTCCAATCAATTTCAGATAAATATAATTGGATTCGTTCAAAGTCTGCCTTATAGTAGTTGTATTTGATAAAGTTTGTATTGTAGTTAAGTTTAGCTTCGTCTATTGTGGGGATATAAATTTCAAGTGGGGGGTGATGGCAATCCAAGATACTCAACATAGTATGCGACTCTTTCACATGGGTTGTATGTATATTTGTCAGAACGAGGTCAAGTAGGCGGCCATTGCAGTTCATTGGTTTGTAGTGGCCTTGCCAATTCTGTTATAGTCTCAGTACGGATATTTTGATTTTGTTGAATCGTAGAAATATGAGAAGGTTCCGTACAAAATTGTTATTGTGAAAATTTAAGACAAAATGTTTATTTTAATGATTCTGCACGAAAAAACGTTTAATCGATAAAAGCAATTTTAAATGTAGACTTGGAAGATTGTGTTAGTGAGGAACCTGTACAAGAAGATGAATGCGATATTGAAAACTATTCCAATTTTCAACTACATAGCGATCTTAGAAAATGGGGTGTAGAATACAATACGACATGCGGCATTCAATTCTTTATTAGAAATTTTGAATAAATGTATTTGTTAAGTTTGTTTCAAATTCTTCAAGTTCTCTTAGATTTCTTATAACATGTCTACATCTACGTCTTCTTGCTTTCTTGAAACGGTCATTGGATGTACGAGTTTAATTCATTCTGAATCTCTCTTCGACACAGCACTCAGCACATGTTAGTTTGTATTTCATAAAGTGGATTTTGATTTGGTATGATGGTTTTAATGTCTTCTTTGATTGACTTTACTTCATGTTGAAGTTGTAGAATTTGACCATCCTCGACAGGCTGTATTTGGTTATCCGTGTTGTAAAGAACGAAATGTTGAGCATTTAAACTGACATCTGACAGTGTTTTTTCTGCTTCTGTTATGACAAGTTGAGGGTTTTGCGCAACAAAAGAAGATACAGGTAAAATTGCTGATCCGGATTGAATGGTAGCCGAGTTTTGTTGTAAATGAAGTGATCTTGTAGTATTTGAACGAGTATCTTCTCGAGAGACCGTTGGCATCTCACTAATTTGGTCTTGATCACGATTCTGTGAAACAATAAACCAAGTTAGCAAGGGAAAGCACAAAATAGAAGTAGAAAATATTTCAAACAATTTTTAAAGCTCGAAAATCCCTTTTAGTTAAAAAGCTATCGACGTCCAGAAACATTACCATTTTCACACCTGACACCTAAACAAAAATATGAAAATAAGACATCGGTACCTAATAACAACATAGAGTAACATTACAATATTTGCGGAACTCTAATTCCAAACAATATGGCCAAGCAATAGTTCTGATATTTACCATTTGTAACAAAGTACGCCTATAACGGTTTGTTAATGTATTTGGGAAGACCAAGTTTGTCAAGATGGCGACTTTTCGTTGTATGTCTTACTGAAACCAACATTATTTTAAAATTCAACTTAATGAAAACGTGAATTTCGAGGGGCGTTTAAAAATTTTGACAAAAAACTTATTACACTTCACCGAAAATATACCTGCGCCATGCACATTCAAACACGGCTTCACTTATTGTTAACTAACACCCTACTCTTATTCTAGATAATATTTATTATAAAAATATAATAACTTACCTTTATCAATATTAATTAATCTTTACAAATGTGCATAGCAACATTTACAAATTCACATCACTTTGTATGAGCTTGTAAGATGTTCACCGTGTACGTTATTGTCGTGTTTGGTTCCATTTAGCGCTCATAGTTAGCTTCGCGAGAGCAAATAGTTCTACGTGGTCTAACTATAAGGTTACTATTGTCGTGATTGGTTCCATTAAGTGCTGATAGTTGGCTTCGCGGTAGAAAATAGTTTTACATAGTCCAACTATATGGCCGTTATTGGTCAAAATGGTATTCACCAAGTCTACTATAGATATTTAATTAGCTAAAATACGCCTATAAATTGGGCCCTTTTCCGTGGTTATAATTGCTTACTATTCCGTTATAGTCTAATGAAATGGTGGTTCCAGGACAATTACTAGACCACATTTTGCTGCTTGGGCAGTTAACAGTGACGACGTAACTTTGAAACCACTAAACATTTTAAAGAAAACACCGGTCGCAAGGACTATAGTCGAGTAAAGCCAAACATAAACATGTGGTGTTACGTTTTTACTCTGATCTATGTCTAACAACTCTGGATCATTTATGATTTTCTTTTAACACTATCTTTGTTGTTCTAGACGACGTTCCTTTATTGCCTTGATGTTCATTGGTGGTAAATTTTGAATTCACACCTTATAATAAAAAATGGTATGTAAAATGGTATAAAAATACATATGCAATGTATTTAAAACTTTATAGAAAAGTGTTTATAAAAGCTTTGAAGACATTGTTAGTCTCAAATGTTTAGAGAAAGTTATTCGCAAACAAAAACACAAATATCTTTGACAATATTGAACTTAAACGAATTGTTATCATTGTATCATTTTACTGTATCAAGAATGAGGGATTCTACGGTTTTGTCTACTTCCATTGACACGTTGACTATATTCTAATTTACAATTCAAGTACGTATACCTACTTGGTAAGTACATAATCATTACCCTAACAGCTTTCATGATTAAAAACAGGACCAAATCATTATATTCCCTATTTGTCATTATACGTATACAACATAATTTAAAACTAATGATGTTGTTGAAAATCACGAATTCAAGAAAACAGGTTTTAACTTGTCGATAACTAATAAATTCTGCTTTGAAACACATTGCTATCACTTTTGATAAATAATAATAGCCAACAATATGATTAATCTAAGAATTATTTGCAACAACAGACAGCAAAAGTAGAAATTTGTAAGGCGCGGGGACCATACTGCGGCATACAAACTGCGTGTATTGAAAAATCATAGAGTATTCATGTAATAATCGTTCCTCCATATATTGGTTTGTTTACAAACTAAGTGTGTTGGTTTCTTATATAAAAATTAAGGAAATGTATGAAATATACGGTAATCGGAGACTTTGATCATTTGAGGACGGTTTAGCATATAAAAATAAGATGTTCAGGTTTATTGGTTTTTTTTTTTATCAGACGTATTACATATCTACGATCACCCTTGTAGGTCATGCGAGATAATGAGGTTTGAGGCATATTTTGTCTTAATTTAAAATTAAAGTATGTTTAATATTCTATTTGTGTGTTAATAGTCATACCTTGCTAAGTATTGGGACAGAACACGTTTTACCCTCCCTTCCTAAGAACCAGCCTGAGAGTGCAAGTTTGAGATCTGCCGGACGATTAAATTCATGATTTCCCATTTTAGAGATTAGATTCACGCCTGCATTGCCAATATTACTACAAAACGAAAATTTTATTTGGCCTATATGTTTTTTACAAGACGACGTAGTATTGGTATAACATTATGATGTTAGCGCTACGCGAAATGGCAAGCCCTAGTCCGACTAAGGACAACAAGACAAAACCAGTAAAAACAAACCATAGAAACAACAACAAATAAAACATAAAACCAAGACTTAAATAACTAATTAAACTTCATATACAAGGTGCCGGCTCAGGGCTGATGTAACAACAGCTTCTTCCCAAATTAAGTGGAAGATATTAAAAAAAAGTCTGACTAAGGATCTGATAGGGCATGTCATTAATACAATTCATTAGTATCAACGAAATCCCATAGTAATTATTACTTAGCTAGAGTACGATGGTGGTGGTAGTAACTAACTAGTAGTAACTTTAAGTATATATATTCTGTCTTTTTTTTTCAGATAGTGAACAGTAATGGAGTGAAAAGGTTGCATAAAAGAGTTGAACAGTCTGTCTTAAAATACTCGACGTTAGAGAGACGAGGCCTTGGAGTTGCTAAGGTAATCATTATGAATACATTCTGATGTTATTACCATGTTGTGTGGTCAATGTCCTTTTTATAAGACATTTAAATACGCGCATTCAAAAACATTTCGTATCAGCAGCCATATTGAAATCTGTTTAAAATGCAAAGCGAATTCGTAAACAGTGTCAGTTAACGATGTGTATCATAGATAAAGTTAGATACTTAAGAGCGTAGTATGCCTGGCACTTCTCAACACAATATTTTGTTTTATTTTAAACATGCAGCTGACAGTATCTTTACTTCTTGACAAGCGGTTGGTACAAAATGTATATAGCACCGTTCCTAAAGCATTTCCTATCAATTATATGTATAATTATCAAAGTCGGTCACAAACGGCGGAGAAACTTGGTAACTTACAAACAAAAACATTCGTATACATGAAATTACCCCTCCGATCTTCAGTCATAGCGTAGAGTGACAGCTAAACAAAACATACCTAAAAATCATGCATCCTCACGTCAGTTCCCGTCCTGAGTAAAGTTTAGAACCCCGAAGTTAGCCATGGGGTGGGCGACGGGGATATTTATTTTGTAATCTTATGAGCTAGATAGCTTGGACGCCCGGTCGCCTCTTAGTTGTATAAATTTAAGTGTGTCGTGGCTTCAATTCCCACCCGGATTCAAACCCGCGAACCACGGGGTAACCGCTCTGCCATTGCACCATGGTGTTCAGTCTCGAATTCATACATTCCTTCTTTGAAGTCGGTCGGAAGAAAAACTTTACTACTCTTGGTGCATATTAATAGACAATGTTGATATCAATATAAATATATATCAATTATATAAATATATATATATATATCAATTATATAAATATATATATATCAATTCGTTGCGGGGTCCAACACAGTTAAGCGATTCCCCGGGACATGTCTAAGCCTCACCGCTCAGTGTCATTTCATTGTGCGCCACTGTTGATCCTGGCTTACAGGAGAGTTGCAGTCGGTGGTAAGAGGGAGGGACTAGTCCCAATTTAAAAAATACAACTAGTCAATGTCAATCAGATTGCTGTTTCGAAATCAATAGGAAGTAAGTGAACCGTGCGGAAACCACAAGACTGCAACTTGACCACGATACTCACTGCCGTGAACGAAATTCGAGAATTCTTCCGACTCGGGTGTCACACGTTTATCTTACTTTTATTACCTGACAAAGTACTACAGAGGATGGTTATTTATTGTGCATTATGATAAACAACCTTCTTCTATGTATATTATATGTATCTACGTTAATTCGTTCCCTCCTACACTGTACATTACTTATCGTACTATGGAAGAGCGGTTATTTTAGTCTAGTGGTTAGTATATCTGGCTGCTAAACCAGAAGTGTCGTGTGTTTTAATCCCCATCCAGGATTCCAGGCTAAAGCGTCTTGTTACAAGCATTATTTGTTCTGCGCCTGGGTGTAGGTAATCTAATATAGTTATATAAAATTTTCTTGTTAATCGGTCTAGCCGTTTTGTAGGAGTTTGCGGACAACAAACATCTCCGAAACGGATAGGCCCATTCTAATGAAAATTTTTGGGCATTTTTGGTAGGTCTGAAAATCAGTCGTAAACTATTTTTTAAACCCCTAAGGTATAAGGGTAGCCCACTCCAAACAATTTGTTTTTACAATTTGTATTGAAAAATACATACAACCTAAAATTTTCCTAACTATACCCCTTCATTCCAACCTACCCCTATTTTAATGGTGTATTTAATATTATATATTTATTGTTTGCCCATTTTTAAGATATTTGTTGCATATTTGATTGGGTTTATCAGTTATCTGGTTGCATAGCATGGGCTCGGCCTAGCTTGGGATCAGATGGCAGTGTGTTACTTGTCCCAAGATGTTAATTTTTATGAAAGAAATTATTATTTATGTTATAGTCATTCAACTGACATTATGCCAAAATATATCAGACTTAATTGGTAATTGAATTGGCACTAAATTTCGCCACATTGAATTTAATAAATATCCTAATGATATCCTATAAACAAATTCAGGTAAATATGTATTTAGAATAGTCCATTCCGAAAATTTTAATACTTAATTACTAAATTAACTGAAGTACTAAAGAATATTTTATTATATACTAGCGGCCCGGTACGTGCTTCGCTACGCTTTTAAGTATTAGTATAAATTGTTTGTATATGGGAGTATAGAAAGATGTTGATTTTATACTTTTTCAAGACTTTTTTAAAAATTTTCCTACGTACCTACAAACCTTCCCTGGACTTCCAAGAATAATTCAAGACCAAAATTAGCTAAATCGGTAAAGGCGTTGTTGAGTTATAACGTTACAACGAAAAGTGGCATTGATTTTTATATATATAGATTTATCTCCGCTGTAAAACTTAACCAAACATGTAAAGCCATAAATAAAAGTACGTCAAATATCTGTTAAATAAAATACATAAATATCCGATTTCCGTTACGTGTTTTATGTTTTATTTTTGAAAAAATACATTAACACACATTTAAAATCATAAAACTTCAACTCATTTATAAGTGTGCATTTGGTATTACAAAGGTCTTAAAATAAACTGATTAGATTCCACAAAAATCGACCAAAAAACGTGTACGTTACGTAGTTATGCTATAGTCTGTATATATAATTACAATTAATTAATTATTAATTTATGCTATCTTACATAATTTATTTATAAGATATTTATATTTTGATGTTACAGTATTACCTAAGACTTCAATAAGTAACGGGTTTGTGGTATTTAAAACTATTTGCGAATAGTTTATACTTTATTCAATACATTGTAATAGTTTATACTTTACTCTATACTTTTTTCAATACATTGATTATAACAACTTTTAATAAAATAATCATTATAACGGGCTGTGCTATATATTCATATCTAGCTGTGCCCTGCGGTTTTACCCGCATTAAACTTTTAAATTATAGCCCATGTGTTATTCGGATATATAAGCTACTAGCTGTGCCTCGCGGTTCAACCCGCGTTAAACTTTATAAATTATAGCGTGCTATGTGTTAATCCAGGGTGTCAGCTATCTCCATACCAAATTTTATTAAAATCGCTTCAGCCGTTTAGTAGTGAAGCAGTTACAAACATACACACTCAGACAGTCACAAACTTTCGCATTTATAATATTAGTGTGATAGATTGCTGGCTGGATATAGTTTCCTGGCGAATGTAATGTGTCTTATGTTTACTAGCTGGCCGACGACTGTATCCTTACTTAAAATATAATATATGCACTCGTACCTGGAATCAGAACCGCTCGTCAATTGAATATAGGAAAGGGCTTTTCATTGATACGCATGTTTTTGCATGATTGTTACATAAACTGTAACAATCATGCAAAAATATCCGTTGTCTGTAAACTGATTTAATATGGAATGTTATCTAATGAATTTATTTCCAATCGATAGTCAAAAGGAAGAGTGAGTCTGTATCATGTTTTTATAAACATGAATCGATTATTGCGTTTAAAAGTAACACGTTGTCAGGTGAACTCATCGCATCGCCAAGTACTTATTCTGTATTGTTTGAATGTTTTTTTTAAAGACAACCCCCGCACTAGGGAATTTGAATCCCTGTGTCGTGGGGTACATTACAAACATATAGAAGTGCTTCGTCTTTAACTGCTTTTTAGCTGTCTTTGACTAAAGACAGTTAAAAAGCAGTTAAAAACGAAGCACTGCTATTTAAGTATTTACATTGGGATGTAATTTGTGTCCGTCTATTATATGTTCAGTCGAAAGTACTCTCAACTTTGTATCGTTTATGTGTCAAATTGACGGTCACCGTAGCCTAGTTGGTAGTGCTCCTGCCTACGAAGCTGGTGGTCCTGGGTTCGAATCCCGGTAAGTGCAAATATTTGTGTGATGAGCACGAATATTTGTTTCTGAGTCATGGATGTTTTCTATGTATATAAGTATTTATCTATCTATATAAGTATGTATATCGTCGCCTGGTACCCATAGTACAAGCTTTGCTTAGTTTGGGGCTGGGATGATCTGTGTGACATTAAAATAGATATTAAAATATTCTAGATATTAAATTCCAATTTGAAATTAGGTATAGCTATTACTAAGGTATCGATGAAATATAACCACTCTTCTCCATTTGGATAAGAGACCTACCATTCGCCTATTAAGGAGAGCGACAGTTCCGTACAACCGAACCTCTCATGCATCGCTACGTCAGTCTACGCCCAGTGTTGAGGTTCGAACCGGAAATATGGTACCCTCCGAAGCAGGAACTTATCTTGTAGTTTTATATTGCTAGGCGACTCAAGCCCACGCTCACTTATATTGGTCGGCGAAGAATTAAAAGTCTCCTCAGCTAAAATGAATAAAATTATTTACATAGTGCCCGTGCGAACTAGGTTGAATTTTGTTGCGTCATGTTGCGACTTGCGATTTATTCAAACGTTTTATCGTTCTCCACCTATTAATGTTGTATTGCCTGCTGTTCTAGTCGTTCGTGACCTGACTGCTAAGCCAGAGGTCGTGTGAACACAATTATTTGTTCGGTGTCTGGCTGTAATTTAACTATAACTAGCTGTGCCCCGCTGTTTTATCCGCGTTAAACTGTATAAATTATAGCCTATGTGTTAATCCAGGGTGTCAGCTAACTCCATACCAAATTTTATTAAAATCGCTCCAGCCGTATAGACGTGAAGACGTAAAAAACATACACATTCACAAACTTTCGACTTTATAATATTAGTGTGATAACTAGCTGTGCCCTGCGGTTTTACCCGCTTTAAACTTTATAAATTATAGCATTTGTGTTAATCCAGAGTCTCAGCTAACTCCTTACCATTTTTTTTAAATCGCTCCAGACGTTTAGTTGTGAAGAAGTAACAAACATAACCCACCCACACACTGAAAAACTTTCGCCTTTATAATATTAGTAAGATATCTATGTATTTAATATGTATGGATCATGTAAATATGTTGTCTGTTTGCCATAGTACAGGCTCTGCCTAGTTTGGGATTAAATGGCGATATGTTACTGAGTGTGCGACCTCAATATAGTAGAATATTATTTATAAAGCTTACTTAGGTATAACTCATTCTTGTTTGCGGTAGCTGAGCAACGAGATCCGCCGGTCGGACAGCATGAGCAGTGGGGATTACGCCCCGCTCAAGGAGGGTTGCGAGGCGCACTGGGAGGTGGTGGAGCGTATGCTGTTCCTCTACGCCAAGCTCAACCCCGGCCAGGGATACGTCCAGGGCATGAACGAGATCATCGGCCCCATATACCACACCTTCGCCATCGACTCCGACAAGCAATTTAGACGTTAGTATACCATTAGTGAATATACAATTAGCTATTAGCCATGGTTCACGGCCCAGAAACAATAATCATCTCATAGGACCCCGTGGGTGGTAAAAAGTGACTAAGTGGTACATAAGGTGGTCGGGCAGCAGCGCCTTTTGTGTACTAGCTTGTTAGCTAGTACACAACATCCAACGACGGTCGCCAACTCGAATCTTACGCGCTCACAGCTAGATGCTCTCACCAGTCAGTAAGTGAGGCGAGGTCAAGCAACTAGACTCGCGGTCAGGTCATAGATGGGTGACCGCCAAAGTGGTTTAATTTCTGAGCGTTTCCGTGCTTCGGAGGGTACGTTAAGCTGTCGGTCCCGGTTATAGCCATTGAGTCGCTAAGCCATGTCAGAGTTCTAATGGGCGGCTTGAACAACTCTGACACTAGGGTAACCCCTGCCCACACGATAAGTAAGCATGGCAACAGTATAGACACTAGCAGTGGACGATTTCAGGCTGATGATGTGATGTGAAAGACATTTTAATTTTCACCCTGTTATTTAACGTGTTTCAATCATTTCTGTTCACTATAGTTTGACCATACTTGTTAGCTGATATGAAGAGGTTGAAGTGATTCAATAAAATGTGTACAATACAATGATATTATATATAAAAAAGAGGCAGAAATGTTACTAGCGCGCGCAAAGTGAAGACTCAAAAACATCCCAATTGGGACGTTTTGTTTTCAGTCCGCGCTGAGCAGGGCGACGAACTTAACATTAGAAGCGCAATTGTTTAAATGATATCTATCTCTTTCATTTACACGCCTATCCTATACTATTCATTATTGCAACTTATCAACATGTTGCACTATAACGGTATGTATATACCAGCGCGACCATATTTTGAATGTCGGTTACTATGAACGTGCCGTATCTTGTCTACAATATCATTAAATAAATAAATAAAAAAGGTTTTTATTCACGTAGACTTTAAAAAAGCGCTTGTAAATAGTCAGAACATGTTTGTAGTAATATTTATTTTATTTATTTATTATTATTTCTAGGTACAGGTTTTGCAGATCATATACATAGAAACATTGATATATACAACTCCATGCATATTAGAAACAATAAAATCTATTAGGTATCAATATATGTGCTGTTTGGGTCAAACTTATTCTTTGGGTACAAGTCACGCCCTCTTTGGAGCTTTTATAAGTAAATATTAATTAAACTTATTAAATTTTAAAATAAAGCATTGAAATAATAGGTCTTTACCTATGAAATTGCCGTTTTGTATGAAAAAATTTAAACGAATTTTTTTCATGAATTTTTTTATTTGTATTAATCGAAGTAATCACCCATGCAATCAATGCATCTTTGCCATCGCAGTGGCAGTTTATTGATGCCCTTCTTAAAGAAATCAGCTGGACGGGAGGCAACAAATTCTTCAAAGGCATTTTGTACTGCCTCTCGGGTATTGAATTTTTTTCCCGCCAAGAAGTTATCCAAATTCTGGAAAAAGTAGTAGTCTGTAGGCGCAAGGTCTGGTGAGTAGGGCGGATGACGGAGAGCTTCCAACCCCAGTTCTTGCAACTTGGAGACCGTCTGCTGTGCAGTATGAGGTCGCGCGTTGTCGTGCAGGAGCAGCGGAGACGAGCGATTGACCAATGCTGGTTGGAGATGCGCCAGCTTCTCCATCATTGTGCTCAGTTCTTCACAGTACACATCTGCAGTAATGCTCACCCCGTTTGGTAAGAAGCTGTGATGAATCACACCGGCGCTAGACCACCAAACAGTGACCATCACTTTTCTAGGGGTAAGTTTTCGTTTAGGGCATTGTTTAGGTGCTGAACCAGGATCCAACCAACTTGCTGAGCGCTTGCGGTTATCAAACAGAATCCATTTTTCATCGCAGGTAACAATGCGGTTCAAAATTCCTTCATTTGTGTGTCTGTTGAGCAGTGCAAGGCACGTCTCGACGCGTACTTCGCGCTGGCGATCATTGAGTTCGTGGGGCACCCATTTGTCAAGCTTTTTTACCTTGCCAATTTGACGCAAATGGACCAATATTGTTTTGACGCTAACGTCGAAAGCTGCTGCTAATTCAGCCGTAGATTGTGTATCATCAGCTTCCACAACCGCCTTTAATTCGTCATTGTCGACCAAAGTCTTCGGACGACCGCGAGGTTCATTTTTCAGGTCGAAATTTCCAGAACGGAAGCGAGCAAACCAATAACAGGTGGTGCGTTGGTTTGTAGTGTTAGCTCCGTAAACGTCGTTGATGTTGCGTGCCGCTTGTGCCGCGTTGCTGCCACGACGGTACTCATATTCCATAATTACTCGAATTTTTAACGTATCCATGATGACGAAAAAGATTGAAATGCGATGAAAATGTAACACTAATCAATAAAGAAATGACTACTTTTAGAAAAAAGAATCCATGTTTTTAAAATAAAATTAATTTGAAATTAGAATACTTAGCCAAACAAAAATTATTTTGATTTGAAATGGCCAGTACTGCAGAACGGCAATTTCATAGGTAAAGACCTAATAGATATTTAGGTACACGGATTCTATGAGAAAATTTACAATAAGATTTATTTTATAATAGTAATGATATTTAGCTAGCTTATAATAAGTTATTGTCAAGGAGATCATGTGTAGGTTAAATATCGATATTTAAAATTGTAGCTATATTTTTACTCCATATTGTCTGAATGTCATTGGTACAATATAACTGTACACGGTTATTTTATTCCAGAGCATGCCGAAGCCGACTGCTTCTTCTGTTTCACGAACTTGATGGCGGAGATACGGGATTTCTTTATACGCACCCTGGACGAGTCTGACAGCGGGATCAACTACGTAATGGGCAAGCTGAGCGCGTGTCTCAAGAAGCACGACCCAGCTGTATGGAGTTTGTTGGAAAGACAAGAGCTGCGGCCCCAATATTATAGCTTTAGGTGAGTTTCGTGCACTGAATTATTTGGTTAAAACAATTGGCTGTCTATTCGGCGCGCTTTTATGTAAATACTTCATAGTATTAAAATTCGTTAGATACGTAGAATTTGAGAGCGTTCGCAATCAATTTCAGAAGTAAAAATTCTTAAGCACGCTTGACTTGGGCGTAAGCTGGTGATTGCTTTATGAAAATGTGTAATCCGAACGGAAGTTGAGAAGGAGATATAAAGAGAGAGTTATGTTTCCGATATTACTGTAGGGTCAAAAGAGGGAGGTGCGAGCACAGATTTTTCTTTGTCTCTTTCTGTTATAACTAGCGTAGGACGCTCTGGATGCCATACAAGTATCCGTACCACCTTATGTTAAGCGATGACCGGATCAACCTATGGACGCTCTCGACACCAAACGTATACGAACCACATGATGTTAAGCTTAAAGGAGTTTTACTTCAGTAGTGTGATGCTGTATGGTGACGGCATAGAATATCATCACCCCATCTCATCCCGTGGGGGCGTAGAAATCGTCCGAGGAAATACCTACTAGAGAACGGGCAGCAGCGTCTTTCCGTGAACTATGACCATCAAACTGCGATCGCGAACATGTCTGCCAAGCGTGGTGTTTATGGCATATCCCCCACATTCTTTGGGCAGGCTTTTGTCCAGCAGTGGACGTACTTAGGCTGACATAATGAAAAATAAATGTATTCTAAAGCACATTAGGCTTTTTTATTGTGGATTAGATTTTACCACATGATTTGTTCATGGTGCGTTTATTCGTTGTATTTACATAGTATCTTTGTGTCGTTCTTTCCTTCTCTAACCTTAAGGAGAAGTTAATGCTTCACGAATGAAATAGTTAACGGAGCCTAATTGTATCAAATTGCAGATGGTTGACTTTACTGCTGTCTCAAGAGTTTTCGTTGCCAGATGTGGAGAGAATCTGGGACTCCATGTTTGCTGACGCGCAGAGATTTGACTTCCTTATATACGTCTGCTGCGCCATGATCTTGTAAGTTTCGTATTCGATATACTTGGCTATAGTTCTGCTTCGTTGGTCTAGCGGTAGCGTGTTCACCCACAAAGAATGAGGTCCTGGGTTCAAATCCTGGGTCGGGCCAAAAGTGATTTTGGGACTATTCTGTAAAAGAGAAATATTTCTCAGAATCAGCTGGAAGTCTGGGAGTTTTCGGTATTATAGCGCCCGTGCCTCGGAGAGCACGTAAAGCCGTCGGTCCTGTACCTGACCTTTTTCCGGTCGTGTCGCTAGGCGTCCCATCGGATCATGAGAGTGATGGAATAGAAAGTGCTCCTGTGTTTGCGCACACACTTGTGCACTAAAATATGTCCCGCACAGATGGCTAATCCCTGTTGAGACTGGCCGCCGTGGCCGAAATTCGGCTAGTAGGACATTATTATTTATTAATAGTGTTGATCCTAGCATATAAGATTTGGACTAGACCCTTAAAAGACAACACCAATGCTGTGTACACGAGCAGAGATCGTCGCAGGGAGTAGTAAAAATTGTATTCATAATTAATATCTGACTTTCACCCGCGAATTCGTCCGCGTAAATGCGGATGTGAATTTTGTTGTGACCTTATTTACTCGACCGATTTACATACAATTTTGAAGACACGTTAGGGTTACAAAGAAGAACATAGGGTACGTTTTGTCCAGAAAAAATGTTCGGCTCCCAAGTTGAACTTGGGAGAAGCCCATATATCAGCTATCTCCCAGGGAAAATCTCGTCAAATGCTATCCTGTTGTTGCGAAGAAACGGAACAAACAGTTAATTACTATAAGTTACTTAGTTATAATTTTATTTGCTTGGTGGCTTGATTCCTAACGCGTCTCTATTGTCCGGTGAAGCATTGAAAGGCGCAGAAAAAATATTTTATACTAGCTGTGCCCCGCGGTTTACCCGCGTTAAATCTAATCATCATCGTAGCTCAGTACGTGATAGCGTAATAATATGTAGCCTATATGTTGACCCGACCTCTTAGTAATATTCATGCAAACATTTAAGTAAATCCATGCAGTACTTTTGAGTTTATCCCGGACATACATACAGACAAACAGACACACAGACAAAAATTCTAAATACTATATTTTTGACTTCGATACGGTAAGTCGATCACGCCCCAAGTATCATTTAAAAAAAATATTCAATGTACAGTTTTGAATTTCATACGATTTTATTATATGTATATAGATTATATTTATAGGAAATAAAAGCCATATTCACAGATTTTTATAAATTTCTTTAGGTATTAGATAGATAATTACACCCTGACTCAGGACAAACAGGTATGTTCATACGAACAAATAAGTATCTGTCCTGAAAGGCGAGTATCTAAGAACCAAGCCAAACGGCCCGTCAAAGAAATAAATTATATGTTTACGTATGCAATCGTACATTATAGTATGCCTCGCGTCGTTGGCTAGTTCATATCATAACTGGTCATCAAGCCGAATCTCGACTTTTATAATTACATTTTCCATTTCTTTTCAGATTAGTCAGAAATGATTTGTTAAGCGGAGACTTCGCGTCGAACGTCAAACTACTTCAGAACTTTCCACCGATGGACGTATCTCTAATATTAAACAAGGCAGTTGAGATTTCAAACAGCTAAATTTGTTATATTTTAATATTTTGCCAGCGATTCTATAGTTTAACCTCAACTGATTTAAATTAAACATCTCTTTCTATTATAGCTCGTGTGAAAAGGTAAATAGAACTTTCAGACTACCTAAATTGTTTGTCCGTAATTGGTCAATATGTTCTAAATCTAAATAATAAATTGACAGAATTAAAGACGCCCTTCCCTTTTCATGAGTAATATTAAAATTAGTTTATTGTATTGCTTAGAATCGGGGCCATTATCTTTTTTGATGTCTTTTTTCATATATTAAATTTTATCTAATATTGCATTTATACTCTATCAGTGGCGGAGGGTCGTAAAAAGCCGATGAGCAACAATTTGATTATGTAAATGGTTATATTTAGTTGTATTTTCTTGAAAACGTAATCATAACCTCCTCTGCAGGGTGATGAAGAAATAATTAAATAATAATATATAGCTTTCGACAATTAACACTGCCATCTGATCCCAAACTAGGCAGAGTCTGTACTGTAACAACTAGGCAACATGGTGCTCTCCGATGCTCTCTCGGGGCATCGAAGAGCATGTAAAGCCATTGCTTCTGTACCTGCCTTCTTATCGGTCGTGTCGCTACTTTTCCAATAATAGGTATGTCCCGCGCAGTAGGCTAGTCTCCATTGAGACTGGCCTTCATGGCTGAAATTCGATCAGGTGGATATAGTTGTAAACCTTGTAATTCTTTAATAAATTTCGATTGAAACTTCGCACACACAAGAGAAGTGTAGAGAATTGAGATTTTGAATAGAATTTGGCAGGAATCCCAACGATGATATCATACTAAATAAGAAACACTTTAAAATCACATATGATTTTATTTGTAGTGGAGCCATGGAAGCTCCTAACCAGTAAACGAATTATGAGAAAAGGAGAGAGATATGTTAAATACTAGATTATAATATCCCAATACCCTATGTAACGTTTTGAATATTATGGAAACCGATAGCAATCGTGTCCCATGGACCCTACGCCACTGTTATCTATGTTGTTGTAAAGATAAAGTTTTGGATCGAATATTTTGTAGATATAATTGTAATGATAGGCCTAATATATACTATTGCGAATCTTTACTCCCGAATTACTGAATGCAATTACTAGAATAAGTTAGTATAATAAGTATTTTTAGATTAAATACCCCGATGATCTTTCGGTAGCATTTTCAGATCATGGGATCCCCAATAAAATCCTAGGCCGGGGAAAAACTATTTTATTTTTTCAGGAAAAATTCTAAGTAACAGCCTGGTATTAGGAAGTCGGCTGTTTTATCCTCGTGTCTCACGAGAGCATGCAAATCCAGACGGCCATATACATATTCTCTCTCCAAGAGTATAGGATTTACGCCCCATATAACGATTTGTGTGATGGAATGTCCACATTTGTGCGTTATGATATCTCATGCGTAATCGGCTAATTTCCATTAAAGTTGACTGCGTTACATTTATATATTAATATTAGAGTAATTCGTAATTGCATGCCATAAATTATATAGTTACCTGATCATTATGTGTATGTATGTTGTTGAAAATGTAGTTTGTGCTATTCTGAAATTTATATAACCTGTAGCAAAAATAATATGGTATACTTATGGAACGGAAGCTTCGCTTCCCGCTTAATCCATTTTAAAAAAATGGTATATTAGTTACGAGTTAATTTTAAACTCTATTGTGTTGGAATAAGAACTACATCCAATGAATTATGAACATACGTTATGACTAATTAAGGGTCAAACGAATTGAAAAAAAAATATTCGTTGCTTCTAATTTTCAAGGAGGCAGAACATAGAATACTAATTTTAATACTTATTAACTGTGATCGGAAAAGGTAGATTGATTTAACGTAATTGCATCATGAAATTATAACATGGACATGTCACAATTCCGAACATTTCGTAAACATAAAATCATATAACAAACATATAAGTAAGCAAAAATATTTAAACATTGTTACAAAATCGCAACACCATTAATTGTATAAAAAAACTAAATTCTTTCCCATTTTATGTATACAATTAAAGAGTAAAACAAATTAAAATATTGAATTAGACTCGATTCGTCTCAATTATTTCAATGATCTTCAGTTCCCATTTCTTCATTTAAATTATGACTGTATATAATTAAAATAAAAAATCATAAGTTTTTCGATGTTTTCTAATTTTAATCTATTCCTTTTCACATCTAATATCCATTTATATGTAGAAAATAAACCTACGCCAGTCACTATGCATAGAATTGAGTGTATTGATTTGTTTTACTTACTTTACTACTTTATATTAGCTTCACTTGTATGTTTGTAACCGACTACTTTTGGTGCGATTTTGACGCGCTTTAAACGGTCATATTTCATTCAAACCTTGTAAATTTATCGAGGACCGATGACAATACTCTAAATTGATAAAATTATTCCATTATTCAATTCGCAAAATAAGATTTTTGTTAATTTATATACATTTTGTCTATAATCGATAAGGCAGGAATTTATATATATAGATAATTTTATATATTTAAAATTTCCAATCATTATCTTTAACCGAATTATCTGATATTAACTAATTTTCGAATACCAAAGAGTATTTTAATACAACATAACAAATAATAGTTTAAAAACACAATTATAAATAAACTATAAAGTAGAAATAATATTATCAATTTATATTTATGAATTTTTAGGAACAGTTTCATAAAAATTCATAAATATAAATTGATAATAGAATTAATAAGAAATAAACGATTAATTTTAAAAAGCATTTTAAGATGTTATCAAAATGATAATCCTTCTTCTCATATCTGTCAATGAAATATTTGTAACAATTAACACGATGCACGCCACGCTTTTTTATAATAGTTTATTTTCACTATTATTAATTTGAATTTATTATTTTTCTTAATTAATTAAAGTTTATTTTCATTTTTTTTGGTAAGTTTTCGATATGTAGCGTGTTTATTTTAACTATTATTTACTATCTTATACCAAGCTCCATGTAATCATTATAAAATTCCGGAAACTTGAAGCCATATTAACATATACATTTGAGATCAGACACCCGAAATCAATCTACTTATTCCGACCACTGCTTATTATTTTTATATATTATTTTTTGAACGGAACTCAACTATTTGCAGACCATAAGTTTTTTTTAAACATCAATATTATATTGCTATGTGATGTTGGCGGCAAATGTGTATGCGAAGTCGACCCCAGTGAATATCTACCAGTAGACGGATGGCAGCTTCCTTCTGAGTACTAGGACCATCATAATGCGATCGCCAAACCGTTTGCCAAGCGTTACGATTAAGACAGTCGCCACACCGCTTCGTGTCGCGGGTTTAAGGCTCGCGCCGGACTACTATTTGTGTGACCCATAAATAGTTGTTCTGAGTCTGGATGTAATTTGTGTCTGTCTATTATATGTTTGTAAAGTACCCGTGACACAGAGATAAAAATCGCTAGTGCGGGCGATGTCTTGAAAAAAAAATATGCCCAAGACGATTCTTGGGGAGGCTTCTCCAGATTTGGACTTCTTCCATATTGTTTTTGTCAATGTTTTCATCTTGGGAGATTTCATAGCGTTAACGCGTATGCAATGACTTCTAGGCTACGAAGGATTCTTGGTCGTTCAGTAAAGCCAGTACATCAAGCTACCCCAATCTGTCTATTTTCCCCAATTGAAAGTGAACCTTATGCTAATGTGATAAAGTTGAAAATCTATAAAAGAAATTTGTCAGATTGGGGCAGCTGGATGTGCTGGTGTCTGTACCAAATCTTCAGTATTCCACAGTATTTATGTTACACGTTGTATTGACCTCTACCATATTCGACCATTTATCGACCATTCCAAACCATGGACTCACTTG
The DNA here is from genome assembly GCA_951640165.1 of Pseudoips prasinana. Lineage (NCBI taxonomy): Eukaryota > Metazoa > Arthropoda > Insecta > Lepidoptera > Nolidae > Pseudoips > Pseudoips prasinana. The sequence goes on from OX621234.1 coordinate 30,269,202, forward strand.
TATATCATATTGAACGTAATTTAATGAGCCAATATCTGACAATGTTTGTTTATAAACTTCAAATGAGCGTGGTACATATGTTATAATTATTTAAAAATAATATATACACACTGGAACTGTCTCAAAAAAATATATACACTGGAAACTATATACATATCTAAAAACTATGTAATGGTTTTGAATATTCTATAGTAAAATCTACAGTATTGTACTTATTACGAAGGAGATAGATCGGTAGTGTCATTAATACTTGTATTGAAATGTTATTAAACTGATAATAATCACTTAATTTTCCGTAATAGTTTGCGGCTTGTAACTTGACCGGGTTCTCCGAGCTTATGTGCAAGCGTTTGGAGTTCGCGAGTTAATTTAGTCGAAGCAAGAAGAACCCGATCAAAATAATTTAAAATTACAAGATTTTCATACCCTTCAGACTATAAAAACCATCTTCCATCCATAAGCCATATGTCAATATATTTTTCCGAAAGAACCTAGCGTATACATAATTTTACGTACCTGCCATTCCAACGTACATTAAACATGTTAAATAGATGTAATACAACTTAATTATTATAAAAAAAATTAATATATGATTGTCAATAAAATTATGATACATAAGTATTTTCTTTTGTCACCCTTCTCCGTCACAATTTTGTAGTGTAAATGTTCTAGCTGTGCCCTGTGGCTAAGCAATCTATGTGTCTAGTGGGTGGGGCATAGAACCGGCGGCCGGTGTGGCAGAAAGGTTCTCGAGTGACGAACAGGACGGATGAAGTGGACACGCCCTTTTCAAGATGGACCGATGATCTTGTGAGGGTCGCCCAAGATAGGAATTTTGAATATTTTTGTGGAGGTCTTCGTCCAGCTGATCACCAGATCGGAATATTATGATGTGTGACGTCATAGAAAGGTTTTCTTTGCATTGCAAAGTTAATCTAAGTTGGTTCAGCTGTTTTTAGTAACAAACATATGAACTTTCATAATTGTAATATCTGTCGAATCAACAGCCGTGGCGTTATATGTTTAGTGTGCAGAATTAACTATTTCTAGTATTTTTATCTTTGGGGTTTCAGCTTCCGTGCGGTGTGCTTACTTACATGGACATCTCAACGTCAATAGGTCAGAGATTTTGGGTATATTTTGAGTCTCTGCGTTATTAGACAGAAATGGAACTATGATTCTGCTAATATAAATCGAATCATAGTTCCGTTTCGTAAGGGTTTTATAGTATCATGTACCACTTAATGGTCCTAACATGAAAATTATTAGCAATTAATGGTGTTAGGATGTAGGTAATGTAAGAAAACTCGAATCAATGTTTTGTCAAAGTATTTTAAAACACTTTTTATTATACATATTACACATTTATTGACGATTGTTCCTTTAATTATCCAAGACATACAATATTTCAGTACAGATAAACTTGTAGATAGAAGCTAGGTAAACGACGGTGTATGGGAAAATATAATTATCACATTCAATGCGATTCGTTCCTTACAGTAAGCGTAACAATAAAGAACAATATACATTGATCACAATCCAACACATATTTCACTCTAAATGCATGAAGAAATATTCATAGGTACATGTTAAATCTAAATACACAATTATTTATCATTTAAAGTTTTACCAGATTTTTATAGATCAGGTTTGAAATAATGTAGGTAAGTATAAAATGAAACCAAAAATAAAACGTAAACTATGCGCCTTCGTAGAAACGCACGCTAAACATTGTAAAACGAAAAAAATACTTTTTCCTTTATTAAATATTGTTAAAAGGATAAGGTAAAACATAAAAACACGATAAACAAAAATGAAAAACAAATGTGTTAAATTGCTTTAAAAGCGGTTACATTTCAACGTCTCACAAAACATCAGTTTGCAAAATATGGAAAGACACATTTTCATACAAACTAATATATGGTGATGATGACATCATCATCATATATAACAGAAAGACGTCCTTAGCTGGACAAAGGCCAAAGATCTCCACAATTGCCGGTCTTGCACTGGCATTGGACAAGGTCTGACGTTGTCCAGGCATACTAATTCTTTAACTTGTTTGTACAAACAAGTGACGCATATTTCGGAAACTGATGTCACAGAAATGAGCATGTGGAGCTTGTAAAGATCATTTGTACATATATATATATAGTAATTATATATATATAGTAATAATATATAGTAATTATAGTATATTTGTGTCTAGAATACTAAAACAACTTTATTGTAAGCGGTTGTCCGCTTACAATAGAGTTCTTTTAGTATTCTAGACACAAATATACTATAATTATACGTTGTTTACTAACTTATACACATGTACCTACATATTTACCAGAACTAACATTTATGTCTATGTAATATCAGAAATTGTCATTTCGAAGATATTTTGGTAATATTATGTTCCTATAATTATGTAGTGAGGAGTTAAACCTTACTAGCTCCAAATATAAGTAGTTTGATTTAAGTGCAATATTAATAAGATGTTGATTAGAATAGTAAATCGTATCCTTATTTTATTGGCACGTTTTGTAAACATTTCAAATAATATTACACACATAAAGGTGTGCATATACTTGTATAAAAATGAATTTCTTAATATAAAATACCCTTTGCTATTCACCCTGATATTGCGTCTAATCAAGTCCAGGATATGGAGAAATTACTACGTTCTCGTTTCTTCAATAAGGCGATGTACGGGCAAGATAATTTTCTCATTGAAACAAGGAACAAATACTTTTCCATATTTAAACATCTTCTTATGACATGTTATAAGCTTTTTTTAATCCTGTTTATTTTAGAGAATAGGTTAGCCGTGCTTTGTAAATTAAATTATCACGTTGAGATCTTTTTCATGGAGAAATTGCCAAATCCAATATACAAGGTGAAATATAAATAGTGGAGGGAACTTAACAAGCGATATCTACCAATCAAACTGAACAAACAAAACAAAATCAGTTAGTGGAATACTAAACAATGTTGACTCCCCATGAAAAGCTCATCAGCTGCTTAATATTCTTATATGGGAATAAAATCATCTTTATGTGTACTTTGCAAGTTGATATACTACACGTTTATTGGATGTTTATGTTATACACTCTATAGATAGCAAACACTGTAACAAGTGTGTTGCCAATTCTCCTCATAATATTATTTTCTACCCGCAACATTTTTTTTCCGTGAAGCCACAGTGGAATTGGCTTAAAATAATTTTGTGTCTTACCGCGCCTTAATGAACAAATTGTATTCATGACCATTGAAAAATATAAACCTAACAAAGGCTTACACAATTATCTGGTGAAGCAGTGAAAGGCTCCTAGGCTAGACTGTAACGTCATTTAAAAAATGTCTTATACAATTGCACTCATTGTAAGATATACACAATCAAGAACTCTGCAAAGTCGGTTCTACCGGAAGACGTACGAGTAATAGTAGTAAATAACGCAGAATGTTATTTCTCCATTAATTACTACTACCAGTAGAACCGACTTAGGCATTGTTCTAGAAATCTAGACAGTAGTAGTACAGGTATATGGCCTCCACTGTGTTGTTTCTGACTTGATTTATACGAACGAAAATTTCCTAGGACTTGTGAATTGTAGAATCAGGGTGAATGAACTTTATCCAGGCCGGCGAATAGATTTTTATCCCTGAAAAGAAAAATATGAGTATTATTATTGTGTAGAAAGCAAGGTATATCCACATCGTCATTTGACAATGATTTATATGAGTAAAATTAATAAAATATTATAATATATAAATATTATATATAAATATTATAATTACCTCCTACTTTTTCAATTGCCTCTGTTTATAAGTTGGTTGAACCAACGCAGGATTTACCATCTTCGTACTCCCATGAAAGGAAAGTCGGTATGTAAGCGCTTCACCCTCGGAGTCTTCAATCGCAACCGCAACGGCGGTACATTTTGATCTTGATGGTACGAGATAATGGCGTCAAAATTGAGTGGTTCACGATTGCGAGGTAGTTCAAAATTAGTTAGATCTTTAAACACTCGTTTACGCCGACTCTGCAACAAATTATTTAACTTGGTTAGTTAACAGACCTAAGCTATTATCAAATTTAGGGTAATTTCTCTACAAAGATGGTCTTCCAATTCCACCTTCAAAGTTTGGCAGTTGCACTTATTTTTTTAAGTAATTAGGTAGAAAACTAATGGTATCTATGACTTCTTAATTAGTTGTAAAACTTAATATATGGTGCAAATTATTTAGTGAATGTTCTATTCATTGCATGAGAGTATTGTGAATTAGCAATTAAGAGTAATATGTAATTATTACGTAAACCCTAAACTTATTTTAGGATGAACTTACCGGAGCTAGAATCATGGTAGGAATAACGATATTGTCGGTTTGGGTACTCGCCGTCGATGTCCACTCCGTATCAGTTTGGGTGCCCGTAGTTACTGACCACTTCATTTCCGTTTGGGTACTCCGAGTCGCCATCCACTTCATAGTCGTCTGGGTACTTTTATTTGCCATCGACTTCCTCGCAGGCGCTTGGGAAGATGGCATAGCGACGCTCAGAAGCCAGCATGGCTTCTAAAATAAATTGATTGGTTGTGTAAGAAGTTCATAGATCTGCGGTCCTTCGGGGCTTTAAAAAAATAAGGATTTTATAGCAAAGCAATTAAAGATAACATCCATTTAAACCTTTTTATTATTAGTCAGGGGCAATGCCTACGCATGCCACCCGCAAAAGGTGTCTCCGGTGAGTATGTCGACTTGCACTGAGTAAATCTAACCTGCCGTGGACTTGTTTTGGAACTGGATGGGAGGAGCCCCGGAAACGCGGGTTTACTGCTCCGGTATCCTCCTTTTGTACCATGTCCCAGATGGTCGAGACACGTACCCTGAGAGAGGACTGGCTTGCCCTCCTCTTTGGCGACTCCTGCCAGACCGGCATAGTGACTACTCCACAAACAGGTCACTGGCTTCCTGGAGCTGCTTGCACCCGTTAAAGGTTTTTTTTTAAATAATGTAGGGGAATGCCTTCGCATGCCACCTGCAAAAAGTGTCTGCGGGTAGGTATGTCAGACTTGCACCGACTAAACCTACCTGCCGTGGACTTCTCTTGGCGGCTGATGGGGGAGTCCCGGGAACGCGGGTATGCTGTTCCGGTACCCGTTTAAGCCTAATAGTAACTTTGCAACTATAGTGTACAATTGTACAATTTTGTAGATCTGTTTTATGTCAAACGGTGAAACGAATTAAAAATTAACGCACGCGTAAACAACAACGTTAGTGTTACGCGTGCGTTAAAAATCGCTATTCAAGTCCGATCCGTTCGAATTTTGCCAACACTGTTTTCCTTTACCAATTGCCGTCTGAAGTTATAAATGAACCTTCTTATTTTTAACAAACAACTATGGTGAAACGTGTAGTCCTTCTGCATGACACACCAAACTAACATTTATTGATGATGTAACGTAAGCCTTGTGTTTTTCTAACTCCGCAAATATAAGAATTTTGCTTGTTTACTAAACCGAAGAGGTAGAAATCAGATTATTGTGCAATTCGTCGTCAGTTCGTAGTTGTTTCAAAATCCAGTTGGTATATTTTCTTCGATGTGTGGTCCCTCGGGGCTGCGGTGGGAGTATGAGAAGTGTCCTTTGATGCCGCCAAGCCGCTCAGGGAAATCAGCGATTTGTTTCTGGTGCAGTCGCGGTGCCGGATTGGCAGGAGTTGGAAATCGGGGAGGACCTCCCAGGGTACTTGGCCCGACTATCTGGGTCATGGTGCAAAATGGGGGCACCGGAACAGCATACACACATTCCTGGGGATCCTTCCATCAGTTGCCAAGAGAACTGCACGGCAGGTTAGGTTTAGTCGGTGCATGTCGACATACGCGCCCGTAGACACTTATTGCGGGACGCATGCGTAAACCCCTAACAGAACAAAAAAAATTATAGGAAGCTAAGTGGGCATGTAAATTCGATCCTCGATTCCCATGATGACATCCGCAAATATTATACGTCTGTAACAAACACCCGACGCGCGAGTAGAAGCACATTTGTCCGGGTTCTAGGTTTAATAATGAATTTGTATACTTACTTGAACAAATACTCTGACTTTGTAACGTATTGGAATTTTCCCACCGTTTCTGAGACATTTTTGACCTATCATGGATTGCCACGTCTCTTGTAATATGTGTGCGTTCTGTAAACTATTTAAGAAGATACATTATTGTGATGAATATATTATTTAAGACACAATACAACAATTAACGGAGTTTCAGGAGGCCGTCATATAAAAAATATATGAAGTAATTAATTTGGAAAATGGTGTAGGTAAATTAACGTATGAGACCGCGCACTAAAAGTGTAACACCGCAACAACATATGAACAAAAATCACTAGTTAAATTTAAAAGAAATGAATCCCGTGACCAGTCATCCTCTCGATGTCATACGATCGTAACAAAATCATAAACTCTTAAAATATGTGCGCAACACGACAGTTTTTACTGAAATAAAGATTTTTTGCCATGAAACTCTCACCATCTTCATATCAGCCGAAAGCTGGACAAAGGCCTGCGCTATCAGCATACAGCGACTTCAAGCATATTTTTTTTATTCTATATAATTTTATTTTAAGGCTTTATGTTTCTGCAACCCTTGCATTTAAGTAATATTGTTTTACTATCTACACTAATCGTAATCGTTACACGTGACATCCTTTGGATTTCGAGGTCTGAGAATAGTCGCTCAATTTATTCCTGTAGTTAACCTTAACATGGCAGACTGGGAGCTGACCCCAATTAAATGGGAATACGGTAAGAAATAAGATTTATTAGAGGACCACCAAAATGTATCCTACTTGTTTATATACTTATACATTTTGTTAAAAAAGTATCGTGAAATTACCATTTAACTACTTCTCCAAACTCAATTCTTTTTTGTTACTATGTTGGAGCTACAGCTACATATTATCTATATTGGCGCGGAGATTGATCGCTTACCGTGCTGAATTTTGTAAGTTCATCTCAAGAGTGTTATGTAGATTATAATACGAATAATAATAATATCCTGGGACATTATATACACACGGCCATCTGATCCCAAACTAAGCAGAGCTTGTACTATGGAAATCAGATAACTGATATATTACATATACAATTTTCTTTTGTAAATACATACTTATATAAATAATTACACCCAGACTCAGGACAAACAGACAGGTTCATGAACAGAAATATCTGTCCTGGGCGGGAATCGAACCCACGACCTCCGGCGTGAAAAGCAAGCATTTGCCAACCACGCCAACAGATTAGAATGGAATTTCGTGTTCAAGTCGATGAAAATGTTACAGAAAGCTGACTTTTAATTGCCTATATAAGAAACACGTGCATATGAATAGTACAATAATAATAATAATAATTTATTTAACTCAAGTAACATGACTCATATTTGTTAGTAACAATAATTCTTACATCTATATTAGTATTCCTATAACAACACACACACACACACACACACAATCACTGCCACTCTCCCAACACTGAGGTGGACAGCTTGCAGCAGCGACTCACATAAACACAATGCATTCAAAAGCGACGTCACCGTAGCCTAGTTGGTAGAGCTCCTGCCTACGAAGCTGGTGGTCCTGGGTTCGAATCCCGGTAAGTGCAAATATTTGTGTGATGAGCACGAATATGTGTTTCTGAGTCATGGATGTTTTCTATGTATTTAAGTATTTATCTATCTATATAAGTATGTATATCGTCGCCTGGTACCCACAGTACAAGCTTTGCTTAGTTTGGGGCTAGGATGATCTGTGTGTCATTTTGTCCCTAGATATTATAAAAGCAGTCAAGATGTGAAAGATTTGCCTCGCTCTGGTCGAACATCACGATAACAAACTAAAGTTAACATAGAATTCAACTTAAAGAGTCATAAAAGCAGCTGAAATGTTTGTGTCGCCCGAATCGATTAGTAATTTTTTTAATGACCACTTGGACATGAAACATGTTGCCGCTCGACAAGTCACTCTTTCTTTGACTATCGCGGTGACGTGCACTCGGAATGCTTGCCAAGAGATCAGACGGTGAAGGTAGTATTACGTGACCGTTATGCAGCGTTTGAGAAAGCAAACTTGTCAAAAAGGCTTGCCTTTTGACAAGTTTGCTTCAAACAAAATGTTCAGACCAGGAATCTTGATTCCTGATCTGAACATTTTTGGATTTCGCACAGCGACAAAGCGCCATAGCATAAGGACATCATTGTAAAAGAATTTTTTACCACAAACTCAACCAATACCATCAAACAACCACTGTACTCTCTGGCGGACTTTTTTCTCCTTATGAAACTCAAACTACCACTTCGAGGAACCCGTTTTCAGTCGATAGAAGACATAAAAGTGAATTCGCGGCAAGGACTAAAGTCGATTCTGGAAATTGCGTTAAAAATGTTTTGATACTTGAATTATTATTCGTTGGCGTAAGTGTATTATTTCAGAAGGGACCTTACGTTGAAGGCGTTAAATAAATTGTGAACAATAATTAAGATTTTATATATTTTAAGGGACTTATCAGCCGCCATCTAAATAGAATTTATAAGTAGGTGAACCAGTAAGTGTGCATACCGTCCAAACGATCCAAGTCAATGCCACGAGGGAGATGCGAGATAGCACCTAGGTACGCGTTCAGTCTATAGATGGGTGGCTTAATTCTTTAACGCCTTCGTGCTTCGGACAGTAGCGCTGTCGGCCCCGATTGTTACAGAATGTGTTTAAGTACTTACTTGTACAATTTCGATCCGCTGATATTAAGTCCTGAGTAATTTCCTGCATCGCCAAACAGGATTGCCGTTGGCTGCCACATCATGTCGCGTCTATAAAATACATATATTATCATCAGACTTTAACCCGTCTACTAAGTTTCCGCCTAATAGAATATGGGAAAGTATTCAAAACTAACTAGGAAAAGTTTTACATCTTGCGATTACATCTTGATAAAGCAAGGAATGCCCATCCCTTCAGTTATCTCCTATACGCTCATTATAGACGCTTAGATTATTCTGTTTGCTACTAGAGTAGGTACCTTATAAGGAACGAGACCCTATTGAGAGGCTACGTAGGTCGTAGTATCACGGTTAAAATAGAAGCAATAATTGAAAAAATCGGTCTAGTACCGACGTTATAGCACTACCAAGAAAAGAATATCATATTAATATCAAATATCCCTTGATTGGGAGACGAGGATACATAAACGCCATTTTGTAATAATATGTTTTTTTTTCACTATGTATATTTCCAATATTCCTTTTTGTTTTAAACGTAAATCATTATGAAAGACTACTGTTATTGAATATTAACCTTCGATATGTTATTTACTATCATTATTAGGTACCCATATTGTCATACAGTAAGAATTTAAATTGTCTAGGCTAGTTTCTATTATAAAAAAATGTATAAAACCTACTAAGTATTCAAAATGAAAGCTTGAGTTTCTATTATTTTTCCGAGTTACAGTCCATAATAAGTAAACAGAAAATCACGATGCTTCTAACGAAAATAAACACACAACATATTTAATGGTGTTTGGAAGCTTAGGACACTTGTATGAATGCCAACAGTATGAACTGAATTACTATTATCACGAAACCAAAGAATCGTTAAGATTTCCCTTTAAGCACCGATATGACTACAAAATTATAACACAAACAATCGTTGAACATTAAATAATAAACTACACCTTTTATTCTTCACTTCTTCAACAAAAACGTATGCCTGCGCTGAGCGGGATAAACGAAAACGTTAGGGTCTTGTTTTCACTAACGCAAAACGTCAAGTGCGTTTCCTCTTCCCAATTTTCACTGTGTGCATGTTCATGTATGTATACAAAACTATAGCTTTCTCATTCTGACTAACACAATTTTGCTATATCAGTGATGAGCGTAGACATATTTAGTTCGCTCTGTAGTTTACTCGATGTGTTCGATTTTTCAAAGGTGAACCCATCTCTAGTGCGCAGCTTTTCATGTGCGCCTCTACAGTATTGATCACTTTTCTGAGAAAACCTCCCACTGCTCCTTGTATTCCTGGTAGTAGGTACCTACTTGGAAAAGCTAGCTCATTTTCAACCAAAAAACAGCATACTAATTGGTACATTTCTATTAAGATGGCCTGGGTTTGTAGGAGTTTCTCTATTTTTATATATTTACTGTAGGTGCAAAATAGCACGTAACAGTACTTCACCCGCGACTTTATCTGTATGAATTTCAGATTTTCTATAGCTTCTTTTTTTTTCCTACATATTTCACAATTTTAGGTGAGTTAAAAGCAGACGAGCGTTGCACCGTGGTCGGTAAATGCTTGCTTTTCACGCCGGAGGTCGTGGGTTGGATTCCCACCCAAGATAGATATTTATGTGCATGAATATGTCTGAATTTCCTGAGTCTGGGTGTAATTATTCGGATATCTAAATAAAGTATTGTATTTTAATCAAATCGGTATTTTTGAGTGAAAGAGTAACAAACATCAACATCAACATGCAGCAAAGCGCACGCAATCAATGCTGTGTCGACCGACGACATCTTGCTACTGTTGACAAGGTTCTGCTTAAAAACGCAAAATGGCAGCGCGTTTGTATCGATACACACGCGCGTTTGCATCGCGTCTGTATCGCTACACACCGGCGTTTGTATCGCGTCTGTATCGCTACACACGCGCGTTGGCATGGCGTCTGTATCGCTACACACGCGCGTTTACATCGCGTATGTATCGCTACACACGCGCGTTTGCATCGCGTCTGTATCGCTACACACGCGCGTTTGCATCGCGTCTATATCGCTACAAACGCGCGTCAACAGAGCGCTTAAAACTGCTCTGTAATATAAAAGCGTTTAAAAAACGTGGTGTTCACAGGCTCTAAGAGCCTGCAAAACATTTATTTAAATAAGTACTTACAAAAAGTATATGCAGCTGATGTTGTAAAAATGAGTTGTTTCGCTTACGGATGGAGATTTTCTTAAATGTTATGCTTTGGTTTAAACTTTGGCAGTAAACTGCCTCGTTTATAGTGGGTATAAAATTTTAGCCCCTTTTATAATAACTTACTATTCCCAGATTTTAGTCTAAAACTTGTAGGAGTTTATGTAGTAGGTAGGTATGGAATATCAACCTTGAAAATGTACACGTATAAGGATGACGCAGAAATTTTGAAAGGGGTTACGTTTCCTTGTTATGTGGGTAGACGCTCAGAGTTGTACCTAACGTTATCACGATTATATTTTTAGACCGATGATAAATAAATATCCTAACAAATAAATATCTTGGAACATTACACACTCACGGCCATCTGATCCCAACCTAAAGAGAGCTTGTACTATGGAAACGAGATAACTGATATATTACATATTATTATACTGCTTTAATAAATACATTTTGTAAATAAATTCGCATTTTTCCCCAACCTATTATTATCTTAGGTCTAAGTCATCTCTGCCTACCGCTCTGGAAAACAGGCGTGAGTCTATGTATGTAAGTCAACTCTCGAAGTCCTCGGGTTTACATTGCTAAAGTAACATATCAGCTGACTACGCAAGGTGCCCTACGGTATCCACAGGTTCCTTATTAATCTTACTGGTCCACAGGACTCTCCTGACTTCCCCGTGTTAAACCAACTAAAGTTTGTATTTATAACGATCTACAATCGATCGAGCGACTCTCATTTTCGCGTACTAACGTAAAGCGACAGTTGCACAACGCGTCCTATAAAATCACACCAAGTAGTCTTATATGATAGATGACTTGAGCTCCCGCTCATCTTATTGTCGGTGAAGTAGTGCAAGTTTTATTTAGTTTAATGTATTAAGCGAGGGATCTCCAACCCAAGTTATTCTCACATAGGTAATCCAGATTACCAAGCAAAAAGTAGTCAGGTTGAGACTTTTTTGTTGTTTTATTCGTAATTAAATAGGTACATGCATATTTTATAAAACTGTGCATTCACGTCTTCGGGCATTTAGACTAAATCCTCGAAGATTCGCATGCAAGAAATTGTAAACATACACAAATAAATTAAAACACGGTAATAATACGGTGGTTTACCGAAAGTAATATCAATAATTATTATTGACTAGCTAGGCCCCGCGATTTTACCCGCGTTAAAGTAGTTTTGGCGTACAAACATACATCCATACATGTTTACTCACAAACATGCGCATTTATAATATAAGTAGGATGTGTACCTATCGCGGTTTTGGCAGTACGCGCCGGAATAGTTCGCAGATGGTAGATTTTTCCTACTTACTTGAGACTTATCGTCATATTTTGGACAATTCACGCAATATCTTTATAAACTCTAGCCTATGTGTTATTCTGATGTATAAGATATATTATTGTTGTTTCATTAAAATCCATTCAGTAGTATTTAACAGTAACAAACATCCATCCATACTTACAAACTTTCACCTTTATAATATTAGGTAATATATTATAAGCTGCGCCCGGCGGTTTCACCCACGTCAAAGTAGTTTTGGCGTAAAAGAGTAGCAAACATACATACATACATCTATACTCACAAACTTTCGCATTTATAATATTAGTAGAATGTGTACCTCTAGCGGTTTTGGCAGTGCCCGCCGGAATAGCTCGCAAATGGTAGATTTTTCCTACTTACTTGATATTTATCGTCATATTTTGGACAATTCACACAATATCTTTATAAATTGTAGCCTATGTGTTATTCTGAAGTATAAGCTATATTATTGTAAAATTTCATTAAAATCAATTAAGTAGTTTTTACGTGAAAGAGTAACAAACATCCATCCATACTTACAAACTTTCGCGTTTATAATATTAGTAGGATAGATCAGGCATCACAGAAAACAATCAAATAAAGTGCCATCTAGTAACGTTATTGAAAACCATCAAGTAGATCGAGTTAGAATTGCAAATGGTTCAGAAGACGCTTTTTATATTAAAACACCATAAATTATGAAAAGACGTAAAATCAACATTAAGGATTTCATTATGATAATTATGTTGTTTAATAGCAATTATACTTAAATTTGTCTTATTTTAACATTTATGCATTACTTAGGCTTGTTATAAAATATAGGTAGATTCGTATTGGAATACCAATTATAAAATATACGTATAGAAAAATTCACATATTAAAATTGATTTTTACATTCCGAGTCGATATCATGTACTTAGTAATTTTAATGAATCTACCTTTTTTGTAAAGAGCAGAATAGTGGGGGATATGAGCTTGGCAAACGACTGTGAATGCGTAAGTATCTTCGAATTATCCAATGCGTTTTGTTTCTTAAATTGTAGGGCATAAAATACTTATTGCTTTAACAGTTTGATTACAATCTAACTTTCTTGTTTCATGCGGATCCTGCATCGCACAAGTAAAGTTTGCATCAAGGGTAGACCTATATAAAAGTTAATTAACATTTCATTGGGGGTCCGTCGGCTCGAAGGAAGCTAGTGTCGCTAAGCTGGTCTAAATTAGCGAATACTTGACGCTCTCGTCCTATGGGCGAGTAAGATTAATTAAGTACCTGAGCAACCCGGAGGTACATTGCTAAGACATCGTAAGATGTCCAATCAGTCACCTTAGCAATGTACCCGAGGACTTCGAGCGTTGACATTGACCCCTTTTGTTTATAATTTTTAAATACTGAAACTTTATAAATAATTTTACATTTGCTCTTTACTTACTTATCTTATAGGCAGTGCTTACCTTGGTGTCAGAGTTGTTCAAGCCGCCCAGTAGGCCACTAACATGGCTTAACGACAGTTGCCTAATGGTTAAAACCGGGGCCGACAACTCCGAAGCCGCCCTCCGAAGCACGGAGACACCAGAAATTAAACCACTCTGACGGTCACCCATCTATAGACTGACCTCGAGCCTGGTTGCTTAACCTCGACAATCAAGTATGGACCGGTGAGAGCATATGGTTATGCTCTTATTACTTACTTTGTTAAGGGTGAGCAAAAATAGAAAACCGCGTTTCTTTTTTAGTTTTACTTCAGGAATAAACGGATCAAATGATCACGGATCAGACGACTGTAAGGGTCGGCGCAGGAGAGGAGCGCAGCGGATAAGATTGAATTAAGGCACTACAAAATCAACTTTAAAATCATTACGATAAAGTGCAATATGCTTGAGCCCGACAAAAAATGCTCGCACGGTCTCGGGCATGTATGTTCAAGCATAAATGCACTTTATTTAAATAGTTCCAAAGTTGTTTTTTTAGTGCCCCTGACGCGACCCTAATGCGCTGACCCTAAGTCAGAATCTGCCACACAGTCATCTGTTCGGCTGTTAGTTACCGAACCGTATATATTTTTTTAATAATTTGTTTAGAATATTGACCCTAAAAGAATATTGAAATAGATTAAAAATTTGCACAGCACAGCAATGGGCACAGCTTTACCTAAGAAAAAAAAACGAGTGTGCTTTAGTCACACGACTGAAGTAAAACTTAGATATACGAACGAAATGTAACTGGCAATGAGACACAGAGAGGAAGGTAATCTTTTTTTTTATTGTCTAATATAAATGTAGGGGCTTTTGGTCACAATACGACCATGCCAGCCCCATCATAACCTAATACAATGAAAGCTTTACACTATTCGGAATTCAAAACCTTATGTTCCTCTCTTACTTTATGAAATAGTATAAAGTAAGAGAGGAAGGTAATCAATGCTCGCATCTTACTTGCCCTACGTAGCCCTGCCCTGAGTATTTACGAACCGTAACTCTCTCTCTTTCTGTCTTCACTACCACATATAATAATAATAATAATAACTGCCCTGTTCCTGCTGCCGGTTGCAAATCCTATTTTTTATATTTTAAAATGTATATTTCTGTTTTTTATATATTTTAAAATGTATTTAATAAGAAATATATATGAATAAATGATAATAATAATAATATCTGGGGACAATGTCACACAGATCATCCTAGCCCCAAACTAAGCAAAGCTTGTACTATGGGTACCAGGCGACGATATACATACTTATATAGATAGATAAATACTTATATACATAGAAAACATCCATGACTCAGAAACAAATATTCGTGCTCATCACACAAATATTTGCACTTACCGGGATTCGAACCCAGGACCACCAGCTTCGTATGCAGGAGCACTACCAACTAGGCTACGGTGACCGTCATATCTCCCTCTAATCTTCCGCATTCACCAGTTTAGTCCCCAAGCCAAGCGTGTGTAATGTTTTACTTCGTTCTTCTTAAAAATAACCTTCGCTTTGCATTAGTCAGCTACCATACTACACATACATATATACGTCTACATTATAATATCCTGGGACATTATTCGCACACGGCCATTTGATCCCAAAAGAAGCAGAGCTTGTACTATGGAAACCAGATAATTGATATATACTACTTTTCCTTTGTAGATACATACTTATATAAATTACTCCCAGATTTAGGACAAACAGATATGCACACAAATATCTTTCCTGGGCGGGAATCGAACTCACGACCTGCAGCATTTACCAACCACGCCAAATATGTCCGGCCATGTGAGCTCACTGTCCCATCGGATCGTAAGAGGCTAATACAAAGTCCACCTGGTTGCGCACGCGCTTTTGCACTAACTGCCCCGCGTCTCTCGGCATAAGTAATTACCCTCATAGTGCGCCTCGAATTTAGAAAATAAATTCAGCTCGGACCCAATATAGATGCACTTCAGCAGCTGTCCAGACAAAAATATCTAAAGTTCTTTTTCGTTAACAGAATACTACAACAACTGCACGTGTGGCGCAGCGGCTAAGACAGTCGCCTCACCGCTTCGTGTCGCGGGTTCGAGTCCTGCGCCGGACAACAATTTGACCCATAAATAGTTGTTGATTCTGGATGTAATTTTTGTCCGTTTATTATACGTTTGTAAAGTACCCCGCGACACAGGGATTAGTTTCCGTAGTGCGGGCGTCGTCATTAAAAAAAAGAAAAATAAATAATCGTTAGGTTCACTTGTTGTATTCTGTTAATGAAACGGAACTGTTATTATATCTATCTATTTTTTTAAAGACGTTCTACGCACATAATATGATCATTTTGATGAGTTGAACAGCAATAGGCCATTGGGTGATATATAAAATACGCCTTACAAAGAAAAAGAAAACAACAGTTCGCCTTTAAAGATTTAATATAAATAATTACAATGTAATCAATTTGTACATATTCATTGACAATTATAATAAGAAAGTAAAGATTTTATACAAATATAATGTCATTTTAGGTCTGCATTACAAATAACGGCTACAATAAGTAATACGCAGTAAAATATTGGAAGATAATAACATACTCCAAATGTATATAGAATCGTGTAATATTCAATAGATAGAGTAAAAGAGACAACATGTTCTGATTAATGTTGCTGGTCACCACATGAGACTACAGAAATATGGGTCCTTAATGCCAGTATTTTACTTAAAAATAAAAAACTTTATTAAGGAACATTCTTTCTTCAATGAAATCTTAAAGGTGATACATAGGTACGAAATTTTAATTATATTAATTTCTAATACATACATATAATTACAACATTACACGAGAATGTATGAGAGTCATAACATCAGGAGATGTTACAATGAGTAACTACAATAATACTGTTTCTACCTTCAGTGTCCACACATCGACGCACATTCATTACGTCACTTTTTATACTCCTCAATTTACTATAATATATTTTTGTACAATTATTTTTTTTAATTAACGCTTTATATATCTGATTTATATTTTATATCGAATTTATTAGTTAAAACATAGAATATCTTCTTGTCTGTTAATTTAATATTATTAGCAGTCGTATGATATGTTAGCTTTTAACTATGAGTTACCCTTGAAATGAACACAAGAGGTTTCTTTAAAAAAAAAAGTTAAAAATCTGACTAGTTCCCGTGCATATATAAATCTCTCAACAATATTATGTAAATGAAACTATCAATATGCGTCAATGTGTGAACAACCACCCTACTACTGATTCTATTACAATTTGCAACATTGTTACATATCAAAATCAATAAAAACCAAATCTGTCAATGTTATCACTCTCTTACTTGTTATACAATACAGGAATTATTATGAACATAATTTTGTGCCCGAAAACGCACTTAAAATATGACGTAATAAAAAATAAAAAATAACAAGATGTTAACAAGCACTTACAGAAATATATGAGATTTAAACATCTGGGGCTGAATAAGAAAGCCCATTATCATAACGAAATTAATGGAAATCTTGTCAATAATTTCTATGATTAAATGAACCACCCGCAGCTGGCGATAGAGAAAATAGTAAAACATCTAAAGTTCTAGTGCAGAATGACATAACCATTGATTAATTCTTCTATGGGAACATTGACCTATAGGTTAACACTGATATTATGATAACACTGATACCGTATGCGATGACATCACAAAGCTATTTAAATTGCGACAGAATAGTTATGTATGTCAAGCCATGCTGGTGGACGTAGATATAGAACTACTAAAATATTGTAAACAATCTCATTTCTTTCTCTTAATGCCATCACGCCTTATAATTGAACTTGCTGAATGGATATCTCGCTAGTTCATCGTAGCCTAGGACTAGCTAATGAATTATCGCCGCCGAGTCAAACCAGGAACAATTACAAGGCGGGAAGGCATCGTTAGGCACTAGTACAGAATCACTAGCACCTAAGCTTCGCTGACAAAATACGAAAACCTAAACAAATTCAAAAATAATTTATCCGTTTATCAACAGTTTAATAACGCAGATATCCTATTTCCTCACTAATTACTTCTAGCTACCTTAGTCTATTCCGTTTGGAAACCTATCGATTTTATACACATTACTATCTATTACCTTTTCGGAATAATGTCCTGCTGATGTCTGTCCTTTCGTTATTTTATTTATACACGTCGATTATATTTCGTAATCTATGATTTTTAAGGAAATAATTGTATAATCTATTCCTCAGCAGAAACTACCTTATATCAAATTCGTCATATTGTATAAGACTCCGCCTGGCATCTCGTCACAAGCGAATACTACAGGCAGTCATCAGCCGCGTCGCCTACAAATGTGTATAGTATTAGCCAGCATACACTTTCACTAACCAGTTGCCAAATATGCTGCCAAGTACAATTAGCAAAAAATACAGTCTTGTTGATTTTGTAGAACAAATGTAAGTAGGCTCATTAAATAATCTCTTGAATAACTAGTAACCATAATATCGTCATTGTTCGGAAAGACTGTGTCGAAACTACTGGACGCAAGCGTGGAGTTATGTAGGGGCTACTATATCAATAACATTTATAACAATTACCTACTACACAATAACCTATAGTCATTGAAGGAGGCCACACACGAATGCTATTGACGAATATCAGACAGCTATGATCTCAACGTAAAAACAGCGAAACATCAAACGGCAATCTGTTTACAATAGTATTCGTGTTAGCAAGGAAACATGGCAAAATATCTGTCCGAGGCACTATCACCGCCGATAACGTCTACTATCGTCGACATATAGATACCCACTTTGTATGCTTTATAATACTTTTTTTATAAATAAAGATATAAAAATATACATTTAAATTATGTATTTTAATATTACTCAACATAGTTTAACTCTTAAAGTAACAGTTTTAAATAAATTATTACTTTCCAAGTTATGATATTTCTCTATAATGTCAACCGATTAAAATGAGCAAAAGAGGAAAGAACATTCTAGCTGCTTCATATAATAGGGTCATTATTAATTTTTACATTATTCTTTCGTCTCAAGGTTTCTTTGAGATTCTCTAGATATAATCAATTTAAGATTGCGTCACAAACAATCATCGAAGTAAAACAATAATTTAAAATTATCTGAAAACTAATCAACATCTAGAAGTAAAATTTTACCCAGACTAGCTAAACAAAATAAATACTTTCATGTTTGTACCCTAAAAGTTTGATAAAACTTAGCACATAAAATTATTATCAAAAAAGTTTACGACAACAGATATAACGAAACAGCTACCTACAGTCATAGGTATCCAACCAAACACTGATACTAATACGACAATATTATGTAAAGGTTACACAAAAATAGCTGCCATACTCGCAATGAATTTTGTAGGTAGGTATGACGAACCTTTTTGTAAATAGTACCTAGAATATATTTCAATGAACAAAAATGTTTAGAATGAAATACTTAGCACCGGAGAAACACCATAGTAGGCAGTACTGCTAGGTAAAGCATGCGTGTAACCGGTGTGAAGCGTTTGTGTGTGGGGCGCTTACTGGATGGCGCAGCATTTGCACTTGGGCTTCTTGCGGATGGTCACGTGCTCGGGCTGCTGCGGCTCCTGCGGCGGCGCGCGCTGCACCTCCACCTGTCCGGCGCGCGCTTCGCCATTCTTCGTACCGTTCATCACCTTCGGAGTGCTTTGCTGCACGGGACTTGCCACTTTCGTCTGAGGCGATGGCGGTGCGTTGGCCTGCGCGTTATTATTTACGTAATTATTAGAGAACGACATAAAAGAAAATTAATAATATATAGTATGAATGAATGAATATTTATTTACTAAAATACTGGTACAAGCTGAAAACAGTGGGCGACAGCTACTTCAAGCTCATAGACGATGGAGAGCGAAAAGAAAAAGAGACTGGGGCCGACAACAGTGGAGTGCCACAAGAAGCGACGGCATCATTAGAATCCCATCCAGAGTGGCCTTTGCCTTATAAAGCAGAGGAACCAGCGTCGCCGAATTGGAGGGATCTCGTGAACAACTGCAGTTTGAATGATATTGATCTTATTATTGGCTGAGACCCTAATGCACATCACATAATTTGGGGCAGCACAGATATAAACGAATGATGAGAGAAGCTACTGTATTACCTGGTAAGCTCCCCGCTTAAATTAAGTAACGCTGATAACAGGTCAACATTTGTCAATGCAAAGAGAGCTGAAGTTATCCACATAAGCTGTGACTAGGGGTAACAATCTTATAGAAGTATGGAATATTCCCAATGAAATATCGTTATCGGACCATTGGAACTTTTCCTTCAATTACAGAACACGAATAGAAAGGGTGTCTGTACAGATGGAACCCAAGACTCACGAACATGTAAAGGATATAAAAGTAGAACTAGACGATCGGAAAGCTCAGTTCAGTCATACCTAAAACAGTGCTGAAAACATGAAGAGATAATTGCCAGAAAATAACCGCCAAAGCAAAGAGGATATCTTGTGGACACCTGAGCTAATCAAGCTAAAGAAGGAAACGAGGGTGACGTTCAATCTAGCTAATACACTAAAACTTTATATTTGCCATTTATAGGTGGCCTAGAACGAAACTTGGAACTTGTAAACAAGTGTTAGACAAAATTCAACGCACGGCCTGATTAGTAATGATAAGGGCGTGCGTACAGCACCATACCAATGTGCCGTGGAAGTAATCCTAGCCCTAGCAACACTATACATTGAAGTACAAGAGGCAAGGAAAACACTCCAAGACTTACTGCCTTGGGACACACATCAAACGAACGGATGCCCATTAGGCATACGCAAACAAAAACCAGTAAAGATTTTGCCAATGTATTAGGGCTGGGCAGCGATAAAATGCAACCCACCTATACATTTGATAAACAGTAAACTTGTACATTGCTTGTAGAGAGGACTGGAAATTAGAACATAGCAAACAAAAAAGTCAAATATGGAATAAAGACGGATCAAAAATGAAATACGGCACAGGAAAGGGTGTAATAATGAAACTTCAAAGTTCAGCGAAAGAATGAGTAACTTCACGACAGTGTTTCAGACAGAGACATACGCGTTAAAAACATGGCCTCAAGAAACCACCACCTCAAGGTCGAGGTCGATTGCCCCAAACATAATAGAAGCAATCCACACAAAATCAGAATCTAAAACACTCCATACAGCTTATTGCAGCAGGAACCAACTACGCCACAACGGCACCAACAATCATCTACACAAATTGGGACTGTCGAACAGCCCGATCTACAGGACCTGCGGCGAGGAAAATGAAACAATGCTGCATATAATGGGTTTAAGACTTGTAATACGAAAGATAAAACACGTACTATCTCTATTTGCTCATGGTTCCATGCTTATTAAATTGGTTCCAATTAATGCTCCAGAACTAAACAGTGTTATCCCGTTATCGGGGATAAAAGGAATTTATAAAATAGAAAAAATACATGGCATTATCCCCGTACGTAACAGGCACACTTTGAAAGTATATATTACAATAAATAATTATTTCGGTAGTAATCGGGGGCAACAGTGGGGGACAACAAAAAGTAATTGATTATTTCTTTAAATTCCTTTTGCCCCCAAGGAATACTGGAATTAAGTCTCAATAATTGCCGTTCCTTTAGGCCATGCCCATGTCAATTTAAATATATTATTTATAAGATAAACTGACATGTTGTCTGTAAGCGTATCTTACAGGTGCAAGCATAAGCAGATAAACTTAAAGATTTTAAATTTTGGATTAATTATTCTTTTAGCCCTTAGCATGGCATAATACATAAGTTAATAAGCAAAAATAAGTATATGGTACGCCTAACTCGACCTGATGACGTGATGGAATGTATCTTGAGCGCAGTAGCAGTAAGCAATCTGCAGCCTGAGCTAGAAGAACATAAGAAAGAAATTGCATATCTTACATTGACGTTATTGACATGCAGCTTCTCCTCGTTCTCGTCAGCGGGTAGCAGCAATGGCGCAGCGGCGGGCGGCGTGGGGGTGATGGGTTTGCCGCCCTTGATCAGCGAAACAATCTCGTCTGCCTCGCGGCTCAGGTCGCCGTCCGGACGGAACGGGTTGTCCCACCCACTCTCCGTACTGAAAATAATAACTCATAAGCATGGATCCCATGAAAATAATAGTTAACTCTCATCTACACACGAGATAGTCTTAGACTGTTAGTTAGGCTAAGTTCTGACGGGCCTGTTGGCGTGGTTGGGAAATGCTTGCTATACACGCCGCAGGTCGTGGGTTCGATTCCCACTCAGGACAGAAATATGTGTGCATGAACATATCTGTTTGTCCTGAGTCTGGGTGTAATCCTACTAATTTTATAAACGTGAAAGTTTGTAAGTATAGATGGATGTTTGTTACTCTTTCACGTAAAAGCTACTAATAGGATTTTAATGAAACTTAACAATAATATAGCTTATACATCAGAATAACACATAGGCTATAATTTATAAATTTTAACGCGGGTAAAACCGCGGGGCACTGCTAGTTATCTATATAACTATGTATTTACAAAAGAACAAGTAGTATATGTAGTATATCAGTTATCTGGTTTGCAAAGTACAAGCTCTGCTTAGTTTGGGATCAGAGGGCCGTGCGTGAATAATGTATCAGGATATTATTATTATTAGAAAATTGGTAATCCAACGTTTGGACCCGGTGGTCAAGTGGTTAATGGGTGGGTTCGATCCCCAGGACAAACAGGATCAAACAGGTAAAATATTTGTGTGATGGATTATTTTTTATGTCTGGGTATGTTAGTTGTCGCAATATATTTATTATTTTATGCGATAACCAGGGCTTGTAACATAAGTTTGTTGTTTTTAAATGTTTACTAGTCTTCGCCTTATTCCTTATTGTTATTACGCAAACGTGCGCAATGCAGTTTTAATTTACTCAGTGATTACCTCTAAGAGATGGTTGCACTACCGCTTGTATCATACATTTATCCTCTCGTGTACTGATGGTGTTGGTTGGTGAACCAATAAAAATGTTAATACAAATAATCGTTATTTTATAAGTGTATAACAGTTTTTAAAGCAGACTGTTCGTGTAGACATTGTACTGGCGGAACACAAGTCTCCCCAGACATAGGAATTCAATACGACTTATAAGCCACGACAACCAGACCTCCGTTATTTTATAAAAGCTGAAAGTTTTGCTGTGCATGTCCCCTATGCAGATAAGAACAACCGGCTAATATGGAATTTGGGTTATGGTTACTTTGGCAGGTAACAGGTTGTAAAGGTGAATAAAATAGTACCTAAAATTTATAAAGCTCAATATTTAACTTATATATTCTTCGGGATAACTTTAGAAATCTTGTCACCCAATGCCGGACACTTATGACCCAGTGCCAGACACTCCTAAACTTTAATAAATTATAATTATACTTCCGTTATAATATAAAAGCTAAATTTTATATATTTTACTTAGGGACCTATAAATACTGTTAATTCAATAGCAGGAAGTTTTAAAGGTTATTACATCTTGCCAGACACATTAACAGATCATCATCATGTCAGCATAATATCGTCCACTGCTGCACGCGGACTTCCACCAATGAACGCAACAATTTTTCAATTTTCGCCAATTTTGCGATATCCACATCCAACACCATTGTGTCCATAATATGGGGAATTGCCATAATAACCAAGTTTGGCAACCGGGTTGTCGTTCACAATATTATGGTCATAGAACTTAGAGAAACTATACTGCCCGTTTTGTGGTAGATATTCCTTCGGAACCCTACACGCCCAACGTGATGGTATATTCTTCGCCATCACTAAACAGTTACTTGATTGCTTGGAGATAAATAATAATTAACAGTAATAAACAACTACAAGACGGTAGACAGAAACCTGCTCGAAACAAAATGTAGTTATAAATCTGATATTAGTCCTGCATTTTTCTACTAGCTAATTGAAGCTCAAACCCATCCCATCATTCAATAATCAAAATCATTTAGGTATCTAATCCTCATGTCATGGGTAAGAATATAGGTATTAATTTAACTCGGCCCAATTCCATTCAATCAACATGCATCAAAGAGCGCATGATTAGGTCCGGACAATACACCGAACTGCAATCGATCCATTCTAATTCAAATTAACTAGACATTGCACATGAATGCGACCAATACCAATATCTGTGTGATGAACCTTCAACCGTGCTTAAATTGATTTATTCCAGAATGTATATGTATGGGAAGGTAATTTTCCAGTAGATAAAATTATATAGATCCACTGAAGCAGACAAATAGCGTAATAAGCTAATTGTTCAACCTCTTTGGTAAAGTGATGTAAGCCATTCGGAAGCGCGATACCGTGGTCTGGAGTAGGGTTCGATCGCCGCACTGGGACAAATCTTTACGAAAACACTTAGATCTACAATATGTAACTTAATTAACGCACATCCTGAAAATAGTTTGTTCAGAATCGTTTACTGAATCGATTTATATAATTTTTAATATAGGTATTTTTTTCAAAAATAATTAAAACTACAGAAATTATCATTATTTTAACCCTGTACAATCAAAACAAATTGAAATAGACCGTAAGTCAAAGTAGTAAGACTTTTTAATCGCAGATTTATTTGTATGCATACAAATTCCATCATTCAACACAAAATAAGGAAACATCTTTATTCCAAGAAACTAATTTAGTAAATAACAATGCATATACATGTTAAATAAAAAAAATAGTGTATGTATTATGATTAGAACATAATATTCTAATTGGGGTGTCTGAGGGTGTGCGTTAATTACGTTACATGTTGTATATTGTGTAAACGAAGATCTGTTTTACGTTTGCTTTGTTTCATTTTGTAAGTTTTAAGTCACCTTTATGAGAGGACTGACTAGCCTGAGCAGACGATGGGCTTTAAAGACTGTTCCTCATTTTAATTATGTAGATGGCCTGTTGGGGCTAGAGGTTAGTGGCCGTGACTAAGCCTTAGATCGTGGGTTCAATTTACACCCGGGACAAATAATTGTGTGATGAACGCGATCATTTGTTCTGTGTCTGGGTGTAATTTATAATATTATTATTAGAAATATACAATTTTATCAGCTGTCCCATAGTACAGGTTCTGCCTGATTTGGGATCAAATGGCAGTGTGTTAGTTATTCCAAAATATTTATTTATTGTTATTTATTTATACTCCTGAGAGTAAAAACTGCCAATTCGGTAAACGGTCCAGCTGATAGTAGGCGATTGCGTAGCCTATGACGTTTGGGAATTCCCTGGGTTCTCGTTGAACTCTGGCGTACGTTCTCACACACTAGAGCACGACATTAATATAACCATGGTATTACCTGGTAGGGAATACACTCTTCACCAGTCCAGCTCCCGATAAAACGCTTCGCTTTACCTGTGTTAGTAGTAGTTAAACGGTTGTTGTACTTGTATCGAAATTGAACTAGTGCTTTATGATGAGAGATCAAATCACATTGTTAACAGGGCGTAACTAATATTGAACATTAAAGAGTGTGAGCGGTACTCGTAATTAAGTTATGAATGTTTTATTGTGACAAATAATTAGAGGGGGTTTTGATGAGTTTAAATACAACTCCTGAAAGCTAGTATCAACAGAAGCACAAAAAGAAAGCTCACGCATGTCTTGGAGAATCGATTCAACTGTCTTGGATCCAAAGAGTTTAAAGAAAGAAACAAGAAGTTTGCTTTAGACAACACAACTGAAGTAAAGCTTAGATTTACGAAACGTAAATCTCTCTCTTTTTATCCGAAACGTAACTCTCTCTCCAACTTATATCTATCTCCCTCTCAACTTCCGTAGGCCTCACCCGATCACACTTTTCGTAACGGTTACGTCACGCATTCCCCAGCTTACTCTCCAAGTCAAAGGTGCGTGTAGAAGTTGGACTTCAAAAAACGTAGTTCCACTTTGTTCCAGAGCACAGCAGGAGGCAGAATGATATAACGAGCCACACAAAACGAGAGAATTACGTCCCGGGATGGGCAGCCCCCAACGCCACTGTCAAATACATCCAGAATGACATTGGCAGCGGAGTCTAAAGGAAGCAGGGCAGACTAATGCATGCAGGAGATTGAATCCTTGAACCAAAACCATAATGTGAACCCGTCTGGCTTGATTATAAAGGAATAAGCCAATGCATTCATTGAAGGTCACCATCTAACCATGAGCGCACGCAGGACGTCAGCGGGCGACTGGTACATAATAAAAAGTAATTGGCTTCAATCATGTTTCATAAGTAGGCTGCTTCGCAACAAACTAGTATTATTTCTGGGGATGAAGAATGACAAGTTCATCCGTATGCTTTAGCTCCAGAAACCCTACACGTAGCAACTGCGTAGCTGATGACGACCACTTCTGTCTAACCGGAAGCGTTTTTTTTTAAGACAACGGCCGCACTAGGGAATTTAACCCCTGTGTCGCGGGGTACTTTCCAAACATATAATTAACGGACACAAAGTACATCCAGACTCAGAACAACTATTTATGGATCACACAAATAGTTGTCCTGCGCGGGATTCGAACCCGGGACACAAAGCGGCGAGGCGACTGTCTAAGCCGCTGGGCCACACGTGCAGTCTCGCACGGACAGTCCAAGATTGGAAGAGGTATAGCAAGATTTGTTTCAGATTATTTTCATAAGCAGCTCGACTGATGGGCAACAAAAAAATACTCTCCAGGCATTAAACTCCTTAATTTATTTTTTAGTAATGGATGTGAGTAAGGTCGACAAAGCAATCGGCAGGGGGGGACGTGTGTCGCACGCGTCACCGCTTACCAAGTTGGCCGTATGCCATTTTTTAGACACGGTAGAATAAAATAAAAAACACTACGTCGTACAAAACTCATTGGCGCTATGATTCTTACATAAATTAATTAAATCTAGGAGCGTGCGTAATGATTGCATGAAATTTCATTAAAATAAATTCTCTGAGTTAACTGTTCAGGCTACACATAAGATCGCTTGATGTAAACACGTAGAAGGTCTCGATCTGTGTGAATAGCTAAACAATTCATAGGCCTTTTACTTATATGGGACACATAAAATCAATACGAGGAATATTCTTACGATTCGTTGATATTTATTTGTATAGACAGCGATTAATGATTGACAAGCCGCTTAGTAGCCGCTCTGACATGGACATATCCATGACTGTTGTCATATTATTCCAGTCGGAACCAACTGATTATTATACCCTCCAAAGTAAGGACACAGACAGAATATAAACCACTTATAAGTTGTCACCCAACTATAGGCTGACCGTACGCTATATACTTGCACCCACCGATAGTTTAAAGATTGATCAGGGCTACTGGTTATGAGTTCCTCTAGTTGTATTAATATGCTATGTATTCAGTACATGTTAGGTCGAAGCCTTAAAACCGAACAATGACGGCAGAATTTTATAAAAAGTAACTTGTGAGTCGCCCAAGCTTATAGCTATACACCTTGGGTGAAGTTATTCTAATTTAATATTTGCTTTAAATAAAATACAACCTATATTTTCCTCGCTCTTCATGTAGCTTGCTATAGTTCAAAGAATTTTCAAAAACAGCTAAGTAATGTTAATTATTATTCATTACAAAGGGACATGCATAGACCTACCATTAAATTAATATTATATTAATTTAGATGGCAGGTCTATAAATTTAAAAATCAGAGGCAGTAAGCAAGCGGGTGCTCAGCCCTATTATAAACTTATCTGGATGCATTTCTACATGTAATAGCGAATAAGTATAATAGTTCGGAAGTACATTAGGACGCTGTTATTGTGGCCATAAACATCAGCACAATGATGTTCGCATGAACATGTGCGCCGGGTGACATCATCTAACTGTGTACATATTGACTCTATTATATATACAACATATACCACAACAATAGTGTGAATAAATTACTTCATGGTTGAATCGCGGCCACACATTTATCAAGTATTGCATTTGTAAATCACGTCGCAATATCTATTTTTATTTTTATTAATAATCTTCTGTTTGAGGGCCTTCTATGCTGGTCAGATCCTCTGTCTCCAAATTTATGATATACTACGCTGCTAAAAAGTACCGAGAAAATGTTAATTATTCTTCAAAATTTATCTTATTTCTTTCAAAGTATGCCCCTTCCGAAATGATACACTTACGCGAACGAATAATCCAATAATAAAAACTTTTTTCAACGCAGTTTTCGGAATCGATTTCAATTATCACGGCGAGTTCTCTTTTATGTCTTCTATCGAATGAAGCCGGGTGGCTCGAATTGGTAGTTAGGTTAGTACGGAAAACATAATTCTAAACGCATATTTAACTCAGATTAAAGCATTTTATAAACCTGTCAGTCTTTACTTTGTGTTAACGTAGGAACGTTATTTGATTAATAATTAATATCTTGGAACATTATTCACATACGGCCATCTGATCCCATACTAAGCAGAGCTTGTACAACTGATATACTACATATATACTAATTTTCTTTTGTAAATACATACATACTTATATAGATGATACACCCAGACTCAGGACAGACATGTTCACGCACACAAATATCTGTCCTGGGTGGGAATCGAACCCACGACCTGCGGCGTGAAAGGCAAGCATCTACCAACCACGCCAACAGGCAGTCATTTGCTGATTATTGTTGTTTTTCAATGGTTCACCTTAAATCTAGTTTTTGTTTTTAATGTAACCTTATTATTGTACTATATATATTGAAAGTACAAGTATGTATATATCAATATACAAATGCTGAATAAATTACATAATGTCATAAATGTACAGGTGTTCGTAAAGGCATATTGTACTATCCAAATATAGGTACATACTGTACATTTATATTGATATTCAACTAAGTCATGTTGGTAAGTTGATACCGAAACATACTAAACTATGCGAAATGCAACACAGCTGTGACACAGGTTAGATATCACATACGCATTGCCGACTATTACTACGCGCATAAAAATATCGTCGTGTTACTACGGTACTTTATAAGGGATAGCAGACGCGTGAAAGGTGGCGCGTCCTGATGTTCGTAATATCCGGGTTAATACAATTCTCCGATCGAGGTGTTCATAAAGAGAAAATGGCTACGATTTATGCTTACATTAAAAGTAGAAGTTACACAATTATAATTCAGTTTAAATGTACATATTATGTTACAAAGTTATGTGTCATTAATTTAGCAATACTCTAACTGCATTCTGTCAACATACTTACTAGTAACAGATTAGACTTTATCACTTCATACTCTTATCAGCATTGCTACCTGTGTGTATTTATAGTATACGATTGAGGTGAGAATGCTGGCGATTCTGTATTTTACTTGATATTCTGGACGGTACACTGTATATAGATGATAAGATCTCATCAAACTTACATAATGATGACAAACTCAATACATATCTTATACGCAAAACCTGCAATGGGGTTCCATGCTTTGACTCTAAACTATATATATGGCTTCATACATTCTAGGGAGATAAAATAATCAGTCTTAAACTGTACGGCTTTAATTAAATTTAAATTCAAATTCACCAAATATATCCAAATAGAAAAATAACTAATACAAATCAAAATAATAACCAGCAGAAGCCATATCCCAAAATAAATTATTTCGAGTAAAGGAAATTTTAATACCTTGCATTTATTTTATCTTCAATGTACGGCCACACTTTCTCTTTAATTATATAATACTCACGAGATTCAATAAATTAACAATTAAGGTTATCCTAAAAATCTGAAGTGCCTTTACGATCAATGTAGTGATAATTTGGTTTTAAATTCTAACCATTTAATATGGTATATTTAAAAATGTGTAACCTCCAGGCAGTTTTGTGTAAGTCTATTCTACGAGAAACCACGCAGAGAGATACTATAATAACTTATACTTAATTAGCAGCTGTAACATGCGGAGGGAATCAGAAGTCAAAATAACTTTACTTATTTTACAAATACTAAAATGGTATACGTACATTTGAGTATTTTGTAAACTGATGAAAGTTCAGTATTATGGATAGATAGAGCAGCGTAAGTATTTACATTCCATGTTTTATATCTGCCCGTAAAATTGCATGTATTCTCAACATATATCTTGGTAGACGACGATGTAGTTCGCTTCATTCCCCTGGAAACTTCAAAGATAAATCTTAACTACGCCGATAAAGTAAAAACAATGTCCAGATTATTTACCTGATCTGTCTGTTGTACATAGCGTGATCAGCCATGTCTACGTTGGCAGCTGCCGAGAGGAGGGTTTCGTAGAGGACGTGGGATTCGGGCTGCGCCGGGGGCGGGGGGGACAAGCACTGAGGCCGCGCCCCTTGGTAGAACGACACGCGGACCTTCGAACGCTCCGAACTGAAATATCACACATTAACACGGACATTAGTACATTGTAAAATGGATCGGTAACATTAATTTCGCAAGCCAACAGTGCGTAAACATGGACATAAGAGGGATTTTAGGAATGGTAGTTCCCATCACAGAGGACTACTTTTCGATCCATACATACAAAGAGTCATTGTCACCCAGATGAGACAGGCAGAGACAACGGATTACCAATTATAACAATCCCTGCAGTTTAGAGTACTTTCTTTTGATGTAATATAAATAAAGGAATCCTACAACTGAAGTGCATGTATGGAGTTGTCCATACATGCATTTCAGATTAGTTAACCAGTGTGCCTTGCCCTTTTTCAGATTATATAACGTCCAACGTGGTACCCTCGCATGACATCATGCATGGTAGACTACGTCAAACGTTTTTCTAAAAGCTGGCAATTATACCAACAATTTATTTAGTTTATATGTAACCATGAGTAAAATTCTGTCTCTCAACCTTTAAGCTAAGGAGTTTTTACTGCTTCAACCGAAAATAAAGATGAGCGTTGGTTTGAGTCGTCTAGCAATATAAAACTACACACTAAAAGCTTGCGCCAGAGTGCACCCAACCTCGGCCCTGGGCGGTTACTGACGTGAGATACATAGATAGTCGGTTAAGTTAATTCGCTAAAAGGCAGGACTTTCGCCCGATTTGAGGTCGGACGGGACTCAGCGACACAAATGTAAGCTAAGGGTCATGGAGGACACTGGTGGAACTCCTTCCCCGAGTGAGTATGGGTGTACCCCTGAATGACTAAAATTATGCTCTCACCGGTCCGTAAGTAATTGGCGAGGTTAAGCAACTAGGCTCGCGGTCAGTACATAGATGACCGCCAAAGTGGTTTAATTTCTGAGTGTCTGCGTGCTTCGGGGAGCACGTTAAGCTGTCGGTCCCGGTTGTAGCCATTAATCAACAGACTTTAAGCCATGTCAACACCGTTGTGCATTAAATTAGCGTATTCTCGAATCTAAAAATATAAAAGATTCTTGATGGAAAAGAAAATTGCAAGGCCATGATAAAGAGATTAAAATAAAATATTTTTACGACATTGGGTTACATAATGTCTAACAAAATTAACATGTAATATATTAGGATATGAACTATAACAATATAAATTCAATCTAGTGTGTGTAAATTATTTTACTTATCACATACAATGCGTCTGCATGTAACTTCATAGTTAAATGGGAAGTGAAATTATTATTCTTTGCATCATTTGTAAACTTACGTTTTAATGGTTACATTGTAAAACATTTGACGTTAATTTTGCTATACCTTATATAACTGATAAAAAAAATAATGAATCGCAAGCAATACGTAGTGATAAAAATCGACCTAATTAGAAATGTCTACTGGAAAAGATAATAATAAATTGCTTAATTATTATATGTATAAAA
Source organism: Pseudoips prasinana (assembly GCA_951640165.1). NCBI lineage: Eukaryota > Metazoa > Arthropoda > Insecta > Lepidoptera > Nolidae > Pseudoips > Pseudoips prasinana. The sequence continues at coordinate 30,300,736 of OX621234.1, forward strand.
TGTCAGCATATTCAAAGCGCGTACGAAATTTCTTGCACTGACATAGAAATGGCAAAAAATGAATTATACATGTCATTGGATCAGCTGACATTATACAACAAAATAAATGATTGCGAAATTAAATAGACAAATGTTCGCCGATTTACACAAATATATATATCGTGTCGGCATTTCGACTAAGACTTTGTGTCATTCTTGATTCGTATCAAAATCTCAATACTTTATCGAATACTACATTTCTTATGAATATACGACGCGGCGAAGTATCAATTGAAATTTATTATGGAATTTCCACTATGCTTCCGTAGGTTAAGTAACCTCATCGCCAGATTCTCTCATGGGTAAGTGATCGGCGAGGTTAAGCAACTAGGATCGCGGTCAGACCATAGATGGGTGATCCTTAACATCCGCTATGACCAGTTTAGGAATAAACTGTCGGTCTCGGTTGTAGTGACTAGACAATAGTCGCTAACTAATATCAGAGGCCTACTGGGCAGTTTGAACAACACTCACATTAGGAGGGTAACCACTGCCCATATGATAAGTAGCATTCAAAATATTAAAATATGACTGATGTATTTCAAATATAGCATGCAAATATCTATTGCAAAATATAATGTAGATGATAATAATAATAATATCCAGGGAGCGTATTATGTGCATAGAGCAGAGCTTGTACTATGGAAACCAGTTAACTGATATATTACATATACTATTTTTCTTTTGTAAATACATAGTTATATAGATAATTTACACACATAATATAACCATACTTTTATTTTAGTGCCTGTTTCTATTTTTTTTTTGTCGTTGACTTATTGTTTTCGTCGTAAAAGTGGTTTTGACACGTAAGCGGCTTTAAATTCGCAACGACGATATAATACTTTTATGTATTTGAAAAATGTTGATAAGCTTGAATTTCTAAGGATGATATAGGATACAAATTAATGCTGACGTAATACACAAGCGTAGCAATCGGTGGGAGCTAGCATATTACATAATATTTGCATTGCAATTGCAGTACACAATCTTGTAAACTCATTCGCATTGGCTGCTCGCTAGCGCCGCATTAAGCCAGGTTTGAAGGTGACTCAAAGGATGGTTACCTCTTTTATTGCTAGATGACTATAATCAACTCCTACACATGTTTAGTTCCAATCATGAGCATGGACTTAACATTTTATTAGCTATATAGGTACCTGATGCTTTTCCTAATTAACTTTAATATAGTAATGCTTTTATATACCGGGTTAAATTATATGAGTAATTCGAACAGCACGGGAATGCTGGATATAGAATGCATTACATATAAGAAGTAGTCCCTTAAGTAGTGGTCAAAGTTCGGAACAAAAATCAGTATTTGTCTAGTAAAGCAGTGAAACTGAGTCATGTCAAATTACATTACATTTTTATTTCTTTTTGATAATATGTTTATAGAGACAGCCCCCGCAATAGGTGAGTAATTGCCTGTACCGCGAGGAATTTACAAACAAGTATGTTACGGACACGAAGAAAACGGGCTCGTGAGGTCCTCGTGTTGTAGAAAAACTCATACAAATAGTTGTAAAGTACGGGAATCGAACCCCAAATTGTATGGAGCAGAAATAGTAGCACGGGACTTCAACCACTGTGCCACAGATTCAATCATTTTAATGCGATATGTATATATGTATTATTGATACTTTTCTCTCACAAATTATTATTTACCGAATATATAAGGAATGATAAATAAAATTTAGACCAATACTCAGCTCACAGTTTTAACATAACAACCAGTACCCAAGATCGCACTCAAGACTAGCAGAACAATGTTCGTATAGAGCCTTAGTCAAACTTGTAAAAGTCTCATGACAACAGGTTAATAAAATTCAATACAACAAAGTTATACAAACATCAATAATTTAAAAATACAAGGTTATGCACATTAATTTAAAAGCATAATGCCATCGAAATATATTGTGCCGACCAGTATGACATCACTAACTTTCAGTTTTAATAGCAGCTTTTAATAAAGTCAAGGTGATGTAATTTGTGTGAAATGTCTTTTGTTTAAACATTTATTCAGTGAGTGTACACAAGAAGTCATTCTAGACATTCAGTAGGTAACAGTACCATCTAGTAACATGAGATGATGAGACCAGACATCATTAACAAGTGGTCTACCTCCCACATTAACAAGTTAACATCATGAGAGACAAAATCTGACATCATACAAATTCCTTAACAACACATGATTCAACAGATGGTAAAAATAGAGAAATATCATCGCACAGCTTAATTGACATAGAGCAAGGTCATACTACATAAACTAGCTACACACTGTCATATTCTACTACAGGCGACAACCAACAGATGCAATAAGAATCATTACTTATTTCACTAGCGTTTAGTTTTGAAAGATTTGACTTCTATTTGTTTTTGTATATTATCATGACCATGTCCTAAAACGTAATTATGTATAATAATAATGGGACACTATTTACACACGGCCATCTGATCCCAAACTAAGCAGAGCTTTTACTGTGGAAACCAGATAACTGATATACTTACTACTTTTCTTTTGTAAATATGGACATACTTATATATATTTAAATACACCCAGACTCAGAACAAACAGATATGTTCATGCACACAAATATTTGTCCTGGGTGGGAATCGAACCCACAACCTCCGGTAGTGGTAAGCTAACATGCCCGCCTGTATTGGATAACCAAAAAATTGGAGATCTGCCCAGCCAAATTTCTGCACTATCATTCAGAACTTTTAAAAGATGGATATTACAAATTCATCTGAAACAGTGTCTCTCATAGACACCTATTAACTAGGTATGGTATGCACCATGTTCAAACAAGTTAGAACTTAAGAGCAAAATTGAAGGGGTAGGTTAAATTTGCTATTTTAAAATTATTACATGCTATGAGATTTCATGTTTGTTATAGTAGTTAGTTAAAATGTCAAAATTGTGGCATTATATTTAAATATGTTTATGAATACAATAAGTTGTTTTTAATCTTGCTTACATTAAACTTCAAATCAATTAAAAATAGGGTTAGATGTTGACCTCTCATTAATAATCAATTAGTTTATTATTCTGAACATTAAAAGATCAACATAATACCTGTACCACTATGCATAGGATTTTAAATTAATATCATTGATTTATCTATCCTAGTGAATACTATCTGTATTTACTATCCCAAATATCAAACATACCATACAGAATATTTATCAATTAAACTTTACATTGGAAAAATTATGCAGGGATAATGCTATTAACTAAATTAGAAGTTGTAGTTATAGCAAAATTATTGCCCCAGAAAGACTTACAAAAATCATCCTAAAAATAGTATTTTAACATAGGGAAAATCTCACGTTTGAAACTAGTGTTTTGTAACAGTAAAAGACTGCTAGGCTAGCTGTTAATATGTTAATGTAAACAAACTTAAAGTTTAAAATGTAGTAATAAAAAATTTAGACATTCTACTTTGAATTTTTTCTGTAATTAGGACCTCAAATACACAAGCAAATGAGTTGGCAAGAAGTGTCTTAATAAAGATTGACTTAAAAACCACAGAAACTGTAGGTATTTAGATTTCGTAACCAATTGTATGGTTCAATCATACAATAAATTCCATTATATGAATTGTCCACTAACAGGTTTCAATTCACTTCGGCAAACATCTATGGTCACTTAATTGGACATCAGTAGGAATCAGCAGTGCATGTAGGTCACATACAATTAAACTTAATTTAAGGGGAATTTCCATCATTACAACACTCTTGCACTCAATGCATTTGTGGAAAGAAAATAATGTTACAATTTCCAAAAAAATCTACATTTCCTTCTCCTTCAATCTCAGTCAAATCTAATTTTAAATAATTTTCTAGTACAAACTGGAAAGCTATGCTGAAATAGTATGCAGGATCAGGTGTTATTATGTGTATTTTAAAATAATTTACCATAACAAACTCAATGCTATGGTCAAATGTTTTGCAGCATCAAATTTATCTAAGACCAGTTTAATATAGTGGATAAGAGATTATTAATATAAATTAATAAGATAAAAACATTATTAAGATAAATTTTAGTGGATATGATATGATCCAAAACTATGATTACCCAAGGATATCTGACGAGCCTATTGGCATGGTTGGCAAATGCTTACTTTTCATGTTGGAGGTCATGGGTTTGATTCCCACCCAGGACAGATATTTGTGTAGATGAATATGTCGGTTTGTTCCGAGTCTGGGTGTAATTATCCATATAAGTATGTATTTACAAAGTTAAGCAAAAATTAAGCAGAGTTTGTTCTATGGAAACCAGATAACTGATATACTACATATACTAGTATGTAGTAAATCAGTTATCTGGTTTCCATAGTCCAAACTCTGCTCAGTTTGGGATCACATGGCCATGTGTCAATAATGTCCCAGGATATTAATATTATTATATCTAAACATAATGTCTTTGCCAATGTACAAAAGTGGCATATTACCGTGAATTGTTATTTTGTGTTGATTTCAAAATTCCAGTAAATTAGTGGAGACTTAACTAGAGGTAGTTAAGTCTCCACTAATTTACTGGGGTAGGACTTAGAGTTGACTATGATGGACTTTACGTCACAGACTTAATGATGGAACTGCTGCATAATGCTTAATTGATATACAAATTACTTGATTTATCAAATAACTTGACACTGGCCACTCTTTAACTAGTGAGCCCACTAGTTCTAGAATATCTAGGACAACCATAGGATTTCATATCCCACCTGCAATGAACATGGCAACATAAGGTCATATCCCATTGTTTAACTGGAAATGTGTGCTGCTGGGATCATGACATCACAAGTTCATATTCCATTGTTAACTGTCGTCTGAAATGTGTGCTGCTTGAGGTATTATGTAGAACTTTGTGACTAAGCATTAATTATTACATCAAATGTATGTTAGGTCGTTCTTTTCAGTAATTTTATATGAATCCTGTGTTAGTAATTGTTGCATGTTACAAAGCTTACGTAAAAGGTACTTATAAGCATTAATGCAACCAAATAAAACCCACTTGACATCTAACAAGGTGTCAGAAATTAATGAGTTGTAATTGGTGTGCGAACGAGCATTCATTGTGAGACACTATGCAGACCATGGCCGAGGCGACTCAGGGCGGGCCCGCGATGAATAGAACCGATTATTTATAGTGACATAAATAGAGTTTTTAATATGTTTGCCAATGCATGTTTACTACAAGTAGGTACACCAACTAATGACCTTGTATTCCCGATTGCTGGATGGAACCTAAAGTAGTTTTATGTTTATAAATCAGTACTCGTGACGTCATTGTGACCGAATTATCCGCACAAATCTCGCAGATATGAAAAGACAAATCAACTCAACTACCGATACCATCGCGACAATATCATATAATACCTAAATGATAGCATTCATAATGATTATGTTACTTTAACGTGAAAAATATCACGGAAACCATCGACGAGTCAACACCCAGTTCGCAACACAACAAGTATGACGTGATTATTGTAAATAACGTACCTTGATAATATTAATCACTCTCACTGTTCACTATTTTGTAACAATAAACACTAGAATAATAATTATTAAACTAAATTAAAAAAACATCGGCGCAAATTACGGTGTTGGGTTTGGTCCATTCGACGACGCTTCACAAAAATGTTTCCCACTACAACATCGATCTCGGAAGTCGCGCGCGGCTCCACTCCGTGGCGAATGGATGGAATGGAACGGAACGAAACGAGCGGAGCACGCAGCGCACTCGCCCAGTGACGTAATTCTATGATAACGAAAAACGAGTACCTACCTATTTAAATAGGAAAAATATTGGGCGACTCAAAAATTAAATACAACGTACATATTATCATGAATCACACAAATTTTTGTGAATGCGCATTGGAAGATGGTGAAAATTTTTAGGACAATCAAACCATTGAGTTGAAATACTTTATTTTTTATTGTTAAGACCGCTCAAGAGATGGCAGCACTTGTATACTAAGTTGATAATCCACTTTAGGACTAACCCGTATTCTCTTGATAATTTTTTGCTATGGACAACAAATAACAACAATTTTATTATAGAATTAGCACAATTACAAATCATTTGACAACAAGTACCTATTAGGATATTTGGACCGGATGAATTGATTACGGTATTAATAATGCAAAATACCTCACCAACAAGAAATTATATTTTTTCTCGTAGGTACTTAGGTAGTTTATTTACACTACTAAACATGTAACTTATAAGTTTTAACTAAGAAAAACTATTCAATTCGGTGGGCCTGCATGTTATATTGTGAAGTAGCTTCGCAGTTTTGGTGCTTGCCGGCTGTAATGGAGGTACTTTACTTACGTACCAAGCATAAACTGGATGGATGTCTCTATCGTATTCAAGCAGTTCATAGATTCATTACGGTAATTGTCTTTAGGCTATGGTTCTAGGTAGATATTTGTTTTCTATAGCCGAGGTAGACGGAGATAATAATAAGTAATTTCGAAATAAAAGCCGGCGTCCATAAAATATTGCTTCTATACTTTTTTGCAGTCTAATTGTATAATTATAGTAGAACATTAAGCAAATCTCATCTTTTGTGATTGCATTATGCGTCACTTGTACCCCAACTCTATAACTTACTTAATGAATATGTACCTACCTATTTAACTAAATAACTGAGCTAATGCAATTAATACGTATTAGCTCAATTATTTCGTTATTAAACTTAAGTAGGTAATCCGATGTCACTGCAGTTTAAAACTATTTTTTTTAAATAACTATCACATAATATAATTTTTTTCAGCTTTTTACACTGGGATCTACTCGTGGTTAATTATATAACAAGGGTTATTATTAAATTCTCAGTGTATGTAATGTTGATATTCCTCAATAAAAAAATGCCCGTAGCTATAAAAATGCCTCAGCAGCCTTTTAAGAAACTACAAAGAGATCCAATTTTTGATAAGTAAATCACTTTTTGTGTGTTGTTGCCTACGGTTTTTAGTATAATAAATAAATATTAAAAATTAGGTATTTTTGGTAGATTTCTATTATCAATATCAATACTATAATCACTTTATATATTATATACTTATATATTTTGGTAACGTTGCTCGAATCTTGGATCTTGGATCACTTCTCTAGTTCTATTTTTAAATAGGTAAGTATATGCAAAATATACGAGTGTCTCTCTGTCTCACCGTTACAGCCAATTTGGGCTGAATCTACTGAACTTATTGGTTGTGTTGGTTACATTTGGTACACATTTTCTGTGACTTTCTGTGACCTTACCCGTAAATAAATTAATTTTATACATGAGGGTCACTTTTTGGCAACATTAAGTCTAAAGATAGGCAGCTATGAAATTGGATCGAATGGTCATCGGCCCGAGACCTACGCTCTTTGTAAATATATGTGCACCACGTAATTAAAATGCATCTTTTACTAGACGTTGTCGTGCGTGATCTTTGAAAAATAAGAAAAAATACACTTCCGTGCTTCACCATAACTAGAATTAAAAAAGTAAAAGTATTTGGCATCAAACAAATTATTTACGAGTCCGAATAGTTGCCGCGCCGTGTGGGACGGCTAATTGCTTACCTATTTTTGAAGTTTTTAGCCGATATGCACGATATATCTATATCGTGCATATTGGCTAAAAATATATATAGATATATCGTGCATATTGGCTAAAAATTTCCATTGTTTTGAGCTTCAAATGCTTAAAAATAAAAAAGCATCTCGAATAAATACATCTGACTTTAAATGGTAATTATGTACTTAGTATTTTCAATTAAGAAATATATTACGGATTATAGTTTGTAATATAACAGCCTATTTATATTATAATATATATATATATATATATATATAAAAATCAATGCCACTTTTCGTTGTAATGTTATAACTCAACAACGCCTTTACCGATTTGGCTAATTTTGGCTTGAATTATTCGTGGAAGTCCAGGGAAGGTTTTTACGTAGAGAAAATTTAAAAAAAGTCTTGAATAAGTGTAAAATCAACATCTTTTAGCAATTTAAAATATTTGTTCGTTTGAATAAATGAACTTATAAATCATTTTTTTATTATTATGCCTTATACGTAGCGAAGCACGTACCGGGCCGCTAGTTATATATAAATTCCTTTTTAACAAATTTATGAATTACAGAAAATATATACTTTTTACTATATCAGTAAAAAAAATATGAAAATGATTTCAGATTGTTATTAATCCGTTCTTACAGTTATCTACCTGTTCATTCTATTTTGATCCGTACTAAAAGCTTTTAAGTCCATCCCATTAAATTATTATCTCTGGTCAAACTGACCACGATTCTGTATTATAAAAATCGAAATCAAAAATTATAGAGACAATGCATATTTGTGGCGAGCGAGCAGTAGCCTTAATAAATATTACAAAGAGCATAAATTTGACATACCTATTCAATGCTAGACCAGAGGCAGTACGAAGGTTACCCAGTCAAGCGTTTTTTCCAAATACTTATTCATACTAATTAGGACTTGTATATATTTATTTATATATGTATTTATGACTATGAGTTCTACGTTAAAACGCGGTTATAGAATGAAGCCACTCATACAATCCGACATTTTATCGATACGCATGCAAACTAAGGGTCATAGAGTCACAACATATCTAGTTATTATTTCCATAAATCTCAAAAAATGCCGTTTCCTTTCTATGTAATCTATAATAGAAACATATTAAATTGGGTTATTAGTGTAAAATACTGCGCTATTGGCAACGAGTAGCTTAATTAATAGTAGATCCCCTACACTGATAACTATATTGTGAGAAGTTAGATGAGTCAACCATGTGTGTTCTACGTTATATTAATCTATAGTTATATTCACTTTCTATTATTTTGGAGTAAGTATATACTATTTGGTTTGGCAAATAGATTAATCAAAAGTGTACCTATAGGCCTAGTCGTGATGCAATTGACTATCAGAGTATGACGGCCCTCTATAGTTGGTATTCAGGCGCAGATGATGACGCCCTGGGTTTAAATCGCGGGTCTGACAAAAAGTGTTATTAGGATTTTTGTCAAATGTCATTAACAGCCGAAGTCAGGAGGTTGGCGGTATTACACCCCGTACCACGGAGACCATATAAAGCCATCGGTCCTTAATCTGACCTTTCAGCTAACCCGACCTAACGAATCATGAGAGTGGAACCGAGATTATGGAGATGATACGATGGATCGTTCATCTTGTGAGGGTCGCTGGAGGCCGCTGGATGCAAGTAGCGCAGGACCGGCAATTGTGAACATGATTGAGGGAGGTGTTTGTCCACTAATGGACTTCAGCTGATATGATGATAATAAGCCAGGATTGCGCACACCGGGAGACAATTATTATTATTATTAATAGGGCCTGAAATAGGTATACGTTTTTTATTGGTAAGGGGTTACCATGACCTATGATAAAACAGTCAAATTCGCGCATTGTAGACCTTGCAGAACATTTTCACTGTTTTTTTGTGATCTCTTGTGAAAAGATCACGGATCTAATTCCACAGCATCACTATTGTTTGTAAAACATTAAGTTTGTTGTCGGCTATATCTAGATATATGGGAAATAGTCGGTTACGTAAAGAAAATAAAGAGGGGAGATGTTCTCATTGCTGTTTATTGATTGCGAAGGTAGGAGGGGGGCTCATCTAATCTATTCTATGCACCCGTCGGCCTCGCGCTATGACGGGTTGCCAGCTAGAAACGCATTAAATTGACATTAAACACATAATATACTTAGCTACATTATAGGTACAACGTGTAACATAATACATATTATTATAGGACACAAAGCGTGACATATTTTATACGTGATTAATTTAAAGAGAATCGTTAAATAGAATTGTTACAAAATTGTTTGGTTCATGACGGAAGACACTCTAGGTAGGTTGCTAGGCAACCTATTTTAACGACATCTTCATAAAAGTTCTCATGAAACATTATAATTAGTAATTTAATCATTTTCTTAAGAAGAAGCCTAGAAGGCCTTCTTTACTTCACCGAACACTAGAGAGGAGCCAGAACCCTGAGCTAACTAATTAACCTCCCCCCCCTTGGGATTCGTGCCTCAGCACAGGTTGTATACTGAGGTTGAGATACATAAATGGGTAGATTTTTAGGGACATTTAGACATCCAGCACTCTGCCGCGATGGGATAATTTCATAGATACGTTGGGAAACTAAGAGTCATGGGCGATGGTGGTCGCGGAGTCATGGGGGGCGATGGTGGTCGTGCTGGCTATCACGATGTATCGAATTGTGACAATGGATCTCTGGTCAACAGCTGACTGTGGACTGATGATACTTGACCACTTACAAAGTTAGTATTATATTATCTTTGATACAAATCTGCGCGCAAAACATGCACACTTTTCAATCTCATTATCTAAAATCTAATATATAAAATGCTCGTGTTACAGTGTTTGTCTGCAAACTCCTCCAAAACGGCTTCACCGATTCTTATGAAAATGTTGGTGCATATTTAGTAGGTAGGTCTGAGAATCGGTCAATAACTATTATTTTAAAACATATTTTAAACACAACTCACATAAATTATTGGTACGATTTTCCACAAAAACATCATTTTTAACATTTTTGAATTGAATTGAATTGAAGCCTAAATAAGCTACTTAATGCCTTTTAAAATTTCAATACTTCTAAAGTCGCAAGTTGTAATATTTCTTTAATCAATCTAGCTAAACGCACCAATGTTTTTTGGCTAATTCCCTAATGAATGCATGCTTAGTTATACCTACAGAGGATTCGGTAAGGACGGTCTACGACCTGGCGACCTTCCAAATTGCTTGTAACATAATAACAAACAATGTGGAGGAAGCGCAAAAAACATATTATATTGAAAAAATTAAGCCTTTCCACTATTTCCAAATGATGAAATGATCAACGCAAATCATGGTGAACGATTTCTAGTATTTTACTGTTTATCGTGATATAATTAAGCCGCTTTCATCAGTCAAATTGGTGTTTGTCGGCAAGTTTTCGACCAATATTCCGAGGTTCACCTCGTTTAAGAACATATATACCAAATTTAACTCAACAACGCGACTCGAATACTTTCGCTCGATAGAAAAACATTCAAACCTCCGAAATATACATAAAACAAAAAAAATCTCCAAAACTTTAATGTAACTATAAAATGATAATATGCACTTTATGATTAGTAAACACTTTATTATGTGTCATAAATAAAATATTTTTCTCGTAATTAATAATTTCATGATATTTCACCCTATTTTACCTATTTTAATCGTTTTCTGTTCACTCTATTTTGACAAGTAGGTACTTGGTAATTGATACGATAGAAGTGGGTGTTGTGCTCTTATGAATCTGAGCTAACATTTTGAAGAGTATATTAATTAAGGTAATAGCAATATACCGAAAGTTTAAGCATCTCAACTAGCGGTACCGAGTAGTACCGACGTATTGACCTAAGCATTAACATCATCTTTTTGCACCATCTCTCTTAATAAATGCCCTGTCGAGTCTCAGCTTGCCATACGGGATATAACATAGTGCACAAGTGTGAATGAGCTAGCCATCACTAACGGAGAGAACTTAACGTGCTCTCCAATGCACGGGGTTTCCTTAACAACGACCCGTCGTCACTCTGAGCTCACTGAGAATTGGAAACTGGAAAAAATCCAGTAAAACATTTCTGCCTGATTTAACAAGCTACCATTATGCCAAGAGTCAAATAATATATCACTACCTAAATAACTCCCTTCAATTATTATGTAAGTAATTATTGTAGGAAAATATTTTGAGGAGCTCTTCTCTCGTAATCATCTTCAGAGCGTCATTATGTAAAATCATATACCTACAAATAGCATTTAATTAATGGACAGATATTCTTCAGCTAATTTGCCTCTTTAATTTTATTTGATTGTAATGTTGCTCTAGAATTCTAAAGCAGCAAGTGAGGCGACTACAAATTATTTGTTTCCAAGATCGTATTATGCTCTTGAATAGAAGCCAAATTATTTATTAGTTGGTAAATAGTATGCCCTTGTCTATCTAGTTATGCACGCTATGATGGATGAAGCTCATAAAAATTACAGATAAATAATTAATTAGTAGTATAATAGTGTTGAATTCTAGTACATCATTAGAATATTTTATATAAAATAGGCTACAACCGAATATTATATATGAATATTTTTCAGCCTCATTTCTGTAGTCATGTGTGACTTTTTTTAAAATCTTTTTATAGATTTTTAGAGAAATTTCTTTTATAGATTTCCAACTTTATCACAAAAGCGTTAGGTTTACTTTTAATTGGGGACATTTGACAGATTGGGGTAACTTGATGTGATGGCGTCTGTACAAAGATGATATACTCGTATATACTCGTATATAGTACTCATATAATGTTATATCATTCATTAAGTATAAAAGAGTGGAGGTACGTTAATCATGTCAGTTTTGGAAATTTGGATTGGAGAAATTTGGAATTAACACATAACTACATAAGCTACAATAACCTAAATCGCTGGTAACTAGTACTATAAACTAGAAAAATTGAAAACGAAAAATCCTACTGTTGCTTGTTATGTAGATCCAAAAGTAACTTTAGATAAATAGGCAATTGAATTTTCAATCTCGGCGTGGGTATATTTTATATGAATATACAGCAAAGTAATAAATAAAATAAATAATCCACTTTGCTTAGGTGCTTTACAAAGGTTTAGATTAAGAGGCTGACAATACCAAATTGTCACGCCGAACCCGTTGGAATAAGCTAATAAGTGACCAGAGAATTGTCAATAGAAGTTTAACAACAGAAATAGAACAAAAATATGAAAAGTAACGATTTAAAATGAGGATTAATTAAATAACTATTTGCTTCTAAAGAATTTTAGACTTGCATTTGCGATATTTTACGTCAAGGAAATTTAGTTGAATCGTTAAATGAAGTTTAGTCATACTAACATATTATATTTTTTTAGTAAGGTAATCGTGTAATATAACTAATATCTTGTAGAAAAATACCCATAAGGCTGTAGTCAGCGTCTCAGTCGGTACAGACGCCAGCACATCAAGCTACCCCAATCTGTCAAATATCCCCAATGGAAAGTGAACCTTATGCTTTTGTGATAAAGTTGAAAATCTATGAAAGAAATTTGATAGATTGGGGTAGCTGGATATGCTGGCGTCTGTACATCGAGCTACTGCTAATTCAACTGACTTCTATTTCATAGCATTATTCTCCGCTAAAAAACTAAATTGTTCCCTGAATTATAAAGTCAGCAACCAACAATGCTGTCTAAAAATACTATAAGTACAAGTTAGCATGGTAGTTATTTTTTAGCTTTTACATTTGTAACCAGTTCGAACGTAACTAAGTTTTATAAATGATTTTAATATCTGTAAATTTTAAGTTGTTTGTCAAAGTCAAACTCAAATTATGTATGTTAAAAATGTTTTCATAAAAAACATAAGTGAAATTTGTAATTTCTTATTGAGAAATAAAACCTCAAGTTCTAACCCTACTACTTTGTTCTAACTCTACTTACTTAAAAATATTTTAGGACCAATCTGTTAGCAAAGGCTCCCCTTACTCGTGCGATCCGTACTATAAATAGGGTCCATGACCGGATAGATATACTGACCTGTACCAAGAGTGAATTCGCAAAGGTGTTATTATATACTTTGTGTTATTAATTCTATTTGATTTTATGTACCTATTAGATAAGATTTATAATATGTTTGCTTTTATATACACACTATCGCATTAGGTCTACCCTGTAATGATTATGTGTTAAGGACCTGATAAATAAATAAATAAATAAATTTTACTGATTATAATAGAAGAGAGATGTTGAGTCTCTAAAATGTATAAAGTAGTAGTGGGCACAGTCAACATTCGTCGCTGAGTTATCAATTCAGAAGTAAATATTTTTATCGGTAACTCTTAGTCATATTAATTTACGTTCATTAATTGACGCTCGTTTTTTTTATTCTGTTGGAATAGTAAGAATGATGAAATGATAGAAGATGTTCTATTAACTCGGCTGAATACATAAAGCGGCTAAGTTGCAGGTGTTTAATAAAACTTTTGTTGCTGCACCTATAATTTCGCCTTCATTATTATGTAGGCCATATTTATACCCAAATCCTGCTTCTGCCTTACTCGATAGCAAGTACATTTCTTTCATGGAATCTTTCCAAATAGAATTCGCAAAAAACTGCAATTCGCAAAAGTATATGAAACGAAAATGAATAATTAACATACTCAAACGAATAAAACGTACTCGTCTTCAACTGGCGTGTAGGGGAACGCGGTCTCGTGCACCTTGGGCGGGGGGCTGCTCTCCGGCTCCTCCTGCAAGGGGCTCTCGTAGATTAGGGTCTCCACCATCGACCCCTTGGAGCTCCCGAACGACACCCTAAAAAAAGATTTAATATTAGCACTTCATCTCAAAGGCTCGGAGACAATTACCGTCTTTTCATATTCGTAATACCTTAACATCTGTTTTAAAAACAAAAAACTGACTTTGACTTTTCTTTTAGACAACCGATAGCAACAAAATTTATATAGGACCACTCCGAATGCATTTCCTAGCAATTAAATAAATATTTTTTTCTAATCGTTCCACATTCAACGGATAAATCTAGTAACATGCATTAAATAATACAGTCGACTTTAAATGGCGGTTAAAAAGTTAATTTTTAATCATACAGGGCCATAGCAACATTAACTTCAAAGTTTTAAGTTAAGAAGTGAGTTCCGCAACACTGCTGCTAATTCCTTTAAAAATATTTTACAGTCTGATTATTTTGTTAAATAAATTGGCAGACAGATGTTGAGTTTCTAAAATGTATAAAGTGAGTAGCCCACTTTATACACATTTTAGAAGCTCACAACATTAGTCGCTGAGATATCAAATTAGAAGTAAATATATTTATCGTCAACGTCATATTAATTTACGTTCATAAATTGATTTAGATGATTTGTGATCTCCGTTCAAGTTATTTAAAATCTTTACTGTACCCAAAAAAACAAAGAAAAAGCATATTGTGTTCGTAATATCTCCACTATAAAATTTTTTGTGAATATATTTTTTTAGTTTTTCTGTGATTTGATAACGATGCTAAACCACCAATTAATACGGGGATCACAAATTACCTAAATCTACTCTTACTCGCATACAAAAAAGAATTAAGTGTAAGTTAAATGCACTATGTTTGACACGGTGCATTGAGCCTTAAATTATAATAATGTCGAAGTAAAAAAATATTTTTACTGCCGCAATACATCTGCAACATGGTGACTGCAGAAAATCTCAGCGGTGGCTTTAATATAATGCTCTCTTACAATTTTCCCACACGTTAAACATATTTTAAAAATTAAAGTGAACATTATGTTAAATATATATTAAATATATAGCTAATTAAAGTCCAGCCGCAGAAAGAATGCGTTCCTGGTAGTGACAGTATATATATTATGCTAAATTCAGCGTTGAATTTATTATAAACTGACTATAGAAAGGTGAGTATAGACTACAACATTTTCTCGAGCATTTCTGTGTAATGTAACGTTCTTACGAATGGTACAATACAGGAAAAAGCTCAGTTTCCAAAGCATTTCCATGTAATGTAACGTTCCTGCGAATGCTCGGCGTTGTTACGGGTAAATGCTCACAGCGAGTTACACCAATATGCTCGGTGGTTTGTACAATAGGCTGTAACAAAGAGGCGACCGTGCTCGACGTTTAGTTTGTAAAAGGATGATACACTAGAACATATCATAGAGCAGCTCGTTGTTCTGTTACAAGTAAATGTTGTAGTCTATACTCACCTGAAAATAAATAACCTGGAAGTTAATTACGACTTAAAATAAAATCTAAATACACGCATACATCGAAGATATTGGCGTCAATTCGAATAATCATCACATGACTTCAAGCTCTCGATGGGAACGATTGGTTGTGATTGGCAAAACTTAACCAATCATAGCCCGTCGAGAGCACAAACTCATTCGTACATTTTATTGTAAACGAATACTTTAGCCTCAGGTATATAGATACAACCTACGGCTTACGTCTAACCTGTCACTCCGCTAACTTTCGTACCTACTGTTTTCGCATAAATTTTATGAAGTTAAATAGCCTTAGAATCAAGCCCCATCATGATGAAATAAATCGACATTTAGTTTGGTTTAATCTTGCTAAATAGAGAATAATCTCCATTATGTTTTTAAAACCAAGTACATATGTATGAATCTGAGAAGGCAGTATGTATGTTTAAAAAATATTTCGTTTTAGAACTTTATGACAAGCCGATAGAGTTTAAAATATGGTAGCAATTATATTGCCACTACCCAGGAAAGTTTAGGAACAAACACAAAGTGTAGGTACACCATTAACAGGTTGAAATTTGTTCAATTTCCGCAAGCTTAGTTGCCTTTTCATCGCGAATCGTTATAAACGCATTATAAAAACTGCTTGAATGGGTATCATTGACTTTTCCGTGGCCTACTAAAGTGTGCAAGCACCCGCTACGCATTTAGCTACAATAGACGTAAGTCTAGGGTTTTCTTTTTACTTAAAGTTTACTGTTGGCTTGGGAAGCTTTCATTGCTTCACCGGACAGTGTACCTCTGGGGCCTATTTTGGACATTCTTTTTCTTCCCGCACTAGGAAATCTAATCCCTGTGTCGCGGGGCGCCGGAGTTCTTTACAAACATAATGACGGACGCAAATTACATCCAGACTCAGAACAACTATTTATGAGTCACACAAATAGTTGTTCGGCGGGGGTTTCGAACCCGCGACACGAAGCGGCGCGGCGAGGCGCCTGTCTTAGCCGCTGCGCCAAACGTGCAGTCAAACATTGCAATGTGTAGTTTGTTATACCTCACATGAAATTTATAAGAATATTAATGCTAATAATTTACATAGATAGTAAAAGGAAAAACATTTATTTCAGTAATTAAATTAAATAAAATGAAATTATAAGCTAAAACTAGATAAACTATGATACACTATTTACCCTAAAAGGCGTCCAATAATCCCTCCGCATCGCTTATGGGAAAAGTGCCCAGAAGGCTGGCCGCATTGTCACGCTGGATGGCAATGCTGATCCTCTGACCCAAGAAGAGACCAGCCCTCTGATCATGGGAAGCGTCGATCAAACGTTTAGCTATTTCCCGAAACATTAAATGTGCGCTTGGGCCCCATGGTCCTAAGGTTTCTACCCCAAACGGCTCAAAAACAAAATTTGCTGCCAAATTTGTGTATTTGCGCCGTTTAAGGGTTTCCGCCAAAGCAGCAGCAGCGCCTGCAGAACCCGACGTATGGGGAAGATGGGAGGGCGCAAGGGTGTCGACGCATGTTGCGTCCCACACCAGGGGCCTACCCATCTTCCACGGAACCAATGACATACCATCGGGTCTCTTTCCATCATCACGTGCCAAGCCGCTCGGTTCTAGAACCGCTGGGACGTCAACGCTGGAAAGAGCCCGACGGATTATATCATTGATGCTACTGTGGCGTGAGATTCTGCCCGCGCTACGGCAACATGACAGACCATGGCGTCCAAGGTGATCGACCGCTTCCCCACACCTACAACGATGCGGAGCAACGCATGAGACACCCAGACGGAGGCCGGCAGCGACGCGAAAAGTACCGTTGTCCAGCATAGTACCTATGTTGGGCGACGGTAACGCCTGTAACCATAAACCCGACTCCCATTCTCCCACAGCCAGTAGACGGGCGCGTTCCGCGAGGTTCGTGCATGTATTTATGAGATTATTACGCACTAACTCGCAAAGCGGCTGGTCCCACTGTTTCTGGGAGGACGGGTTCGTGGGTAGGTCTGAACTTGAACAGGTCATTTTCCAAACGTTTATGGCATCAGTCGAACACCTTACCTCTGAACTAACCTGAGTAGGTGAAAGAATTTTACCGATTAGTTCCTTGGTAGAGTGGACTGAGGACAGAAACGCTGGTAAGCTAACCTTAGTAATTTTGCGGATGCCAAGGCCGCCCATGCGCACAGGAAGAGTAGCTTGCGCCCAGGCACGGTCATCCAGGTCTAAATTTAAAATTGAGCATAGGGTGTCACGTAAAATTTGGTCAACTTTTCCAAGGAGGGCCGAATGTTTCCATAATTGACAAGAACGTATGACGTATGTAAATTTGGGAACAAAACAGCAGTACCGAATCAATGTGTATGATGAATGTGAGTTTAGTTTAGAAAATCGTTCTGAAATATCAATGAAATTTTGAATTTTTTCGTCTATGAATGGTGAGAACCCCTCTTCCAGGATGGGAGACCCCAGGAGGCGTAACGAGTTTTTATTTAGGATTTTGATATCTGGGGCTATATAATTAAATTTAGAAGTTATAGTGTTTTTATTGACTTCGTTTGTTATAAAAAGTTCGCATTTGGATGGGTTAAGATCGAGGCCAATTGATTTTAATGATTCTTTTAGGAAAATTAGGTCATTCAGGACAGTTACAGCATCACCTCCTAGGGTCCCATCATCTAAATACCATGCGTTAAATTTTGAATTTAGCTGCCGAATTATTGGCTGTATAGCAAGACTAAAAATGACCGGTCCGAGAGGGTCACCTTGTTGGCATCCGACGGCTGAATCTAAAGTGTGTCCTTTGTATAATAATTTTGTGGGATAACGGTAACATTGCCAAATAAAATGATAAATTTCGGGGGTTTCTTTTTGCACCTCGGCCAACAAGGTATCCCTATTTACAGAGTTAAAGGCGTTCTTCAGGTCAACCTTAAGGATGACCTCACCTTTACCACCACATAAATAAGTGGAAAGTGCGTGTATGGCAGCCTCACAGCCCCCCTTGGAGCCAAATCCGAGCTGCAGGGGCTGGAAAACGGATGAAAGCTTTCCATGTACGTGTTTGCAACATAATTTGGCTGCCATACGACGGAAAACGCATCCAACAGCAATGGGGCGGATGCCACCATCGCGTTTGTAAAGGGCACAGAGGTTCGCCCCGTACAAAACATCAATAATGGATCCGCAAACATTGCCGCTAAGCATTAAGTTAATCAGGGCCGTAAGTTCCTGCAAAAGTGACTCGCCAGCGACCCCCATGGATGGATTAATCAGGTCTTGGAGATGCTGAGGGGTCAAACCATCAAGGCCGCCCGCGGAACCACTCCGGAAGGAAGATACGGCCACTGACACTTCCCGGGCAGTTACAGATAAAGCTGTTTCACTAACGGGTGGTGCTGGAAAGCTGAGGTCATCTGCTGGCACCGGATGCTTGCACTGCAGCGCTCCAAGTGTGTCCGGCGTGCAAGGGGCCACTACATCACTGCTAAAAAGAAGCCTGGCGGCGCCCCCGATGTCACCTTCGCCTAATTTAGTTTGAACATAATTATATAAGGTTTTTGAGTTGTTATACCGTATTCTAAAGTTATCAACATCAAAATTTGCTTGTTGATCGGTGTCGTAGTGGGTACAATTGTTTTTTATTTCGGTTGTTAAATTATTTTGAGGATTATTTGATTTTGATAGTTAATTAGGTCATACTGAACACGGGCAGATACAAAATAAAATATATAAATATATATTCTATCATGAGCGGAAAATTAAATTTAACGGATTGTTGGTCCTGAAGAGCAAGGTTTTATTCGCACCACAATAAAGGCAGTTATATTTTCCTAATGTACTGCTTTTAACCTCCTAGTGACCACTGCTGTGTCTTCCCAACTCATTCTATTTTTCCCTGTTGTTGGTTTTTAAGAAAGCAAGTGTGACTGTCGGCACAGTGTTTCGCTACCCCATCCCATCCCGCGGGGGACATAAAAGTCATCCCGAGGGAATATTTACACGAGAACTGACATTGCAGCAGTCTCTCTGTCTAATATAACCATCATAATGTGATCGCCAACCCGTCTGCCAAGCGTGGCGATTATGGCATATCCCTGGAAATGATGGACACATCTCCATTGTGAAAATCTTTTGGGGAGGCTTTTGTCCAGCAGTGGATGTAATTCGGCTGACATGATGATAATGATGTCTGGGATCGTGACTAGTATTTTTAGATAAATTATTATCACACTAATATTATAAAGGCGAAAGTTTGTGAGTGTCGTCTATGTTTGTTATTTCTTCAAGTCTAAATTGCTGTAACGATTTTAATAAAATTTGGTATGGAGTTAGCTGACACCCTGGATTAACACAGCATATAATTAAAATATATATTATACAGGCTATAAAGTTTAACGCGGGTAATACCGCGGGGCACAGCTAGTGAAAAATAAATGACACTAATGTTGTTACAAGTTCTACAAGTTGTAACATAAACATTGGAAGGAACTTAAAGAGCTTAATTTGACCATGGAACTAAGCAATAAAAAATACGGAAATATAAAATAGTAACTTCCCATACAAGAACTATAATAATAATAATATACTTGGACTATGTTCAGCTACTGCAATTTGCAAGAAGACCCAAAAAACAACCTGACACCATGTAACGCCCGGTTCCTATATTCCAAAAACGAATCGTTTCTACTACGAATAGTTAGAATTTCTACCAGCCGTAACGCAAAACCGTTCCTATAAAATACTAGTCGTTATCCAAATAACCAACGTCTGGTTACTAACTGATGGGAGGTCGTTAGTAAGCTTATTGTATGGAGATGCGTTCGAAAGTGTTCCTATAAATATTTTCTACTGTCACGGAACTGTCAAAATAACGAGGCGTTACTGCTTTGATTACTAGTCGAATTCGGTCGGTATACCAGTCGTTTGTATTTGATTTTGGTAGTTATCATAGTGTTTGAGGAGATTTCCGTGATGTCTAGCTCTGAAACTGATAGAGAATTCATGGCTTTGTTTTCCGTTAGAAAGGGTTGATTATTTTTCTATCTTCTAAGATTTCATAACCACAAACCTTAGATTAAATACTCAATTTAAAAACTTCTTTAGAAACCATGAAATACTCTTGGACAGACGTCAGACGACAGACGCATGCGCCATGCGCTTTCCTGTTACGCGTTTTGTTCACACCATGCACTCGTAACATCAAATTTTCAATACTAATGATTTATAAATATTTTAAACCTAAACGCAAATTAAATTATTACTGTAACTATAAGTACAGTAATTTATACTATTACTCACATAATATTACAGAATAATAAATGATTTTAGTTGCATAATTGACGTACGACGTTTTGTTATAACTAATCGTGAAGAGGAGCGAGAGGTTCATCGCCGAACGAGTCGTAGGTGGTTTAAACTACGGATGTTCGTCGCAGGTAGGGCATTGTGGAACACTAGTTTTGCATCGGTATCGGTAGCTGAATTACGGATGGTAACGTTGGTCCAATGACGGATCGTAAAATAAAGGAACCGGGCATAAGTCAGGGTCAACAATGGCACACAATTCAATGACTCAGAACAGTGAGACTCAGCAATGACACAGAAATACGTTCTAACCGTCTAGGATCCGAACGAATTGAATCAGCAAGAAAGAAGTAGTCCACTTCCATTCCTTCCACTTGACAGTTACTAGATGAAATGTTGGTTGATCAAAAAACCAATACTCTGAAGCATAACAACTACGTTGGTCGTTTTCGTATCGGTAAGAGCCTATCAACAAATGCTTTAAAAATGATTCAATATACACAGTATATACTGCATTCACCTGAACTAATAATTTTTAGTCTGACCCTATTCACAGTTCAATGGACAATTACATAACAATCCTTTCAGCTATTTCACTGGCATGTATGGGCATTTCACTAATCTAGTGGTTAGAGACCCTGACTAGTAAACCAGAGGTCGTCCTCACCCAGGACAAATCTTTGAGTGATGAGCATAATTATTTGTTCTATGTCTGGGTGTAATTTATCTATAATATGTATGTTTTTATAAAATACATATATGTTTCTACATATTTATATATTTTTAAATACATACATATTATTAGTTGTCTGGTTGCCATAGTGGCTCTGCCTAGTTCGGAATCCGAAGTCAGTGTATTAGTTGTTACAAGATATATTTTTAAAAGTCCCCCGTCCTCTAAAGATTTGGAACTGTAGCTTCCATTCTAAGGCTAGGTCAGGTAAACTACCCAGAATTACGAAGTTCCTTTCGAAAGAAATTTTATTTAATTCTTATTTTCAAAGGTCGTCGGGCCGTCTAACCTGTTCATTGAACTTTGTGCCGTTCGCAATAATTAATTCAGAATTATATTAACAATAAAATTGAGTGAATTCTATTCTTAGCACGAAATTTTAATGCGGCCTAAGATGGATATTTTAATTTAATGAATTCCACTCGTTATATTCACTGACCATACCCTAGCAGCACTATATACGTTTCGGTTCACCACAAATTTCGGCCACGGCGGCCAATTTTAACAGCGAAGACAAGTCCAAGAGCATGTGCACATACAGATGCACGCTTATCTCTCACTCTAAATATCCGGCATATATATGTATAGTTCGGCAGGAACGGTATAAGACAAGGCATTTAACCGACGATTTCTTACCGAGGCACAGGGTAAAACCGCAATCTTCCTTCGAGGTTTTCTTACCAGAAAAACGAAAGACTCTTTGATATGAGGGATGTACTTCCATCTTTATTGGAACCGAAGGTCTCGATGAGCCAGTTAATGAACAATAACTGTTCTAAATTTATACCTACCAGCAAACTTATTTTGTTCATCATCTCCGACACAAATAGACATCGAGATAAACCCAATATAATCAATAACTATATCGTCCGACAAAATGTATTTAGTTTAGTTTGAATGACGGTAGCTGACGTTTCCTTGACAGTGACAATTATTGTTTTATTTGTCGAGGAAAAAATGTCGATGGAGGTCGTTCCTCCGCGCGACACAGCACCGTACGAAATTGGAGCCTTTCTCAACGAAAACTTTTAATTTACAGTTATTTACTCGGAAATGTTCGTAATTCTTACTGTTATAATAAGGTAGGTAAATCAGCTCGCAGCTTAAGCTAGTTACAAATAAATATTATGAATCTAAATGCCAAATAACCGAAAGGATCCAGATGCGACCTAGCCTAGATTTGCAATCATTTCTTCTTTGTTACTTTTTCTAATACTATTAGGGTCTGTGAAGAGTGTCTTAGGGAACCAGTACCGAGACGGTAAGTCACTTAGACAGTAGGCTTATTGTCTATTCACCCATCAGACTACTACAGAGACGCTATTTATACTGTACTTCTAGTCTGTTGTCAAATGGACACAGAAACCCTTGATTCTTAAGTCTATTTTGTCTGTTTAGGCAGGATTTTGCTTGTTATTATCCTTGCTCTGCCCCACCTTCCAAGGCAATGGTGTGTGCCGGCACACAAGGCAATGGTGGTAACGACTGGTTTTGCGACAGCCAAAATACACAAACAGTTTCAATACTCAAACCTTGAAAGAGATTCCGCATTTGCGTAGGATCGTTTGGCCCATGGAGAACGTTAGAGCGGGTGTTATTCTGCGAGGTAGTCTATTGGCAGCGATACGGATATATCTTGAATATCTAGGCTTTCTCGAAAGCTATCATTCGTCATAGATATTAATGTTTTTTTTTATGATTTAAGTAGAAGTACAGTATATATTATACATTTATATGAAAATATAAAGGAGAAAATAATGGGGGCAGGCGTCCTACACGATGGGCCGACAATGATCTTGTGAGAGTCGTCGGGAGCCGCTAGATGTGGGTAACGCCCTTAACGCCAGACAATTTTGAAAATTTTTGGGAAAGCTTATGTCCAGCAGTGGAACTCTTCAGGCTGATATAATGACGAAATAAATATAATAACTTAAAAAAATCATCCAAATTCATAAATTAACAAGAAAAATATATGAGGGTAAAAATATTAATTTAATAAATAAGTCTTTCTTAAAGCATTCCTCGTTTCATTTAAAAATTTATCTATGATCCTTGACATTTCCTCATAGATTACAAATTTATAGAAGTTACCAATACTGACATGTTATTATTTTTACCGTACCTACCTATCACCAAGAGATTGCTGTGATTTTTTTTAATTATTAACAAATTAAATAGCTATTAATAACAGGTAAGTTATAATATACTAACCTATTAGTTACAGCAGTCATAGCCAAGCATCACGGCAATTTGGCTGCCACTGGCTAATACAATATTATTCACTGAACGTCTTACGCAAACTACTCGTAGTAAAACGGGCTGTTAAAGCCAAAATTAATGTTGTGACACTCTCGTTTCCAGCTTTTATTTCAAAAATGCATTTACGAAAAACACTAGGCAATACACTACTCATAACGACTCAACGCTATGCCAAAAAAAACTTTCTAATAGCATTTCGCATCCGCGTACAATTATGGTCGTGATACAATAGTCACGTATTTTTTACTACTAATATAGTTCCGGACAGCTAAGGAGCTACTTAACATTCTCCGTCAACTCTGCCCCACTTTATACGTCGTGGGCGTGAGTGCTTACCGAAAACTCTCGGTGGATTCTGTAGATACAATTAGTTGCTACTCACGGAATGCTCAATCAAATTATGCCATGTTTACACAAACAGGTCAACACACACATGAAATTTGGAAATGGTATCATCGTGTATCACAAATACATAAGTAGAAAACAAATTTCTGAAGTTTTGACGCCTTGCGTGCACGAACCGATTTACCGCGTGCGCTGAGAGCATTTTAGCGTGCGGAAAGATACGTCATTTATCGTTATTATTGCGGATTGACGCATATGACTACGAATGCTTTACAATTTTCGCTTTATGCTTAAAGCTTCAATATATGTAAACGTTTGGTTTTTCATTAAAACTTGTTAGAACCGTAAAGTAGCAATGAAGTCTAATTAAATATAAAATATTT
Source organism: Pseudoips prasinana (assembly GCA_951640165.1). NCBI lineage: Eukaryota > Metazoa > Arthropoda > Insecta > Lepidoptera > Nolidae > Pseudoips > Pseudoips prasinana. Next base: position 30,325,649 of record OX621234.1, read on the forward strand.
ATTTTTGCGGGAGATTTAGTCGGTCCTTCAATACTGTAACATTAATTTAAATAACATGTATTCATACATTTTATGGTTAAAGTTATTTTAGTATTTTTTTCGATTGTTTACTTTTTGCCATGTTGGTTCACTATTATCCCACACCCTTTAAGCAATAAACATGTCATATTAACTGCATAGGCTTATTTTTTTTATAGGATTCTAATTTGACGAAGTCATTGACCAAATTAGCACACAAGAATATCAACCAATATTATAATTATATGCGACAAACGTTATGTGGATACCAATAGATACATCTACTGGTGTATTATGAGTTTCAGTCAGGTCAGGTCACACTATATTATGTTATCAGAACGCAGCTAGGACGCCACTAAACCAAATATTACATTTTACGATATCCGTTTTACGCGAAGCAACACAATGACAATGCATCGCCATTTTATGGCTTCATGTAACATTTTAAAGCGAATTTTACTCTATATTTTTATAAGAGCTCAGTTTTTGATGGGTTGTCACTTCCACGGCTTATAACCGACATTAGCCTTTAACATTCCTTCACTGGCGAATAGATCTAGTCGCACAGTTACATAACGCGCCTTCATACTCGATATCCGTTCCTTTCTATTGTAAGAGTAGCCAAAATAATATCAGAGAATATATATACCTTTACAACTTGTAACATAAATAGTGTATAATTTTTGAGGTGCTTTTAGCCAATAATTACAAGGATGTCGAATATTGTTTTTTTAATTGACGGTCCGTAAATGAAGCCCGATATTAAAACCGTTTCTTACCTTATACCTTACCGCATGCATTTTGCATTCTGTATTATATTAGGTCTTTACCTATGAAATTGCCGTTCTGCAGTACTGGCCATTTCAAATCAAAATAATTTTTGTTTGGCTAAGAATTCTAATTTCAAATTAATTTTATTTTAAAAACATGGATTCTTTTTTCCAAAAGTAGTCATTTCTTTATTGATTAGTGTTACATTTTCATCGCATTTCAATCTTTTTCGTCATCATGGATACGTTAAAAATTCGAGTAATTATGGAATATGAGTACCGTCGTGGCAGCAACGCGGCACAAGCGGCACGCAACATCAACGACGTTTACGGAGCTAACACTACAAACCAACGCACCACCTGTTATTGGTTTGCTCGCTTCCGTTCTGGAAATTTCGACCTGAAAAATGAACCTCGCGGTCGTCCGAAGACTTTGGTCGACAATGACGAATTAAAGGCGGTTGTGGAAGCTGATGATACACAATCTACGGCTGAATTAGCAGCAGCTTTCGACGTTAGCGTCAAAACAATATTGGTCCATTTGCGTCAAATTGGCAAGGTAAAAAAGCTTGACAAATGGGTGCCCCACGAACTCAATGATCGCCAGCGCGAAGTACGCGTCGAGACGTGCCTTGCACTGCTCAACAGACACACAAATGAAGGAATTTTGAACCGCATTGTTACCTGCGATGAAAAATGGATTCTGTTTGATAACCGCAAGCGCTCAGCAAGTTGGTTGGATCCTGGTTCAGCACCTAAACAATGCCCTAAACGAAAACTTACCCCTAGAAAAGTGATGGTCACTGTTTGGTGGTCTAGCGCCGGTGTGATTCATCACAGCTTCTTACCAAACGGGGTGAGCATTACTGCAGATGTGTACTGTGAAGAACTGAGCACAATGATGGAGAAGCTGGCGCATCTCCAACCAGCATTGGTCAATCGTTCGTCTCCGCTGCTCCTGCACGACAACGCGCGACCTCATACTGCACAGCAGACGGTCTCCAAGTTGCAAGAACTGGGGTTGGAAGCTCTCCGTCATCCGCCCTACTCACCAGACCTTGCGCCTACAGACTACTACTTTTTCCAGAATTTGGATAACTTCTTGGCGGGAAAAAAATTCAATACCCGAGAGGCAGTACAAAATGCCTTTGAAGAATTTGTTGCCTCCCGTCCAGCTGATTTCTTTAAGAAGGGCATCAATAAACTGCCACTGCGATGGCAAAGATGCATTGATTGCATGGGTGATTACTTCGATTAATACAAATAAAAAAATTCATGAAAAAAATTCGTTTAAATTTTTTCATACAAAACGGCAATTTCATAGGTAAAGACCTATTATTTGTACCTGTTTTTATTAAAATCATATTTTTAATTAATTAAATATCAATAATAATTTATTGGATTTTATAATTACAGTTTGCAATATTATAAGGCTGCTTTTTGTAGTGTATTGACCTCTGGCAAAGTCAGTTCGTACTCTTGTGAGCCACATAAGTCTACTTCGCGTCGTTTGTCCTTATATTCTGTATTGTAGGGTACAGACTTATGCGCGCATAGAGACATATTTATACATATAATTTTCTTACAGTCAGTAGATTACTAAACTCGTAAAGGTTGTCTGTAGAGTACCTAAATGGATTAAAATATAAGCATACCGTCTATGGGCTCGTTCAAGTTCTAAGAGTTTTGTTTTAGTTGCACCTCCTCCCCTATAAAAAATAGTAATGTTCTCTATATATTATGATTCACCACGTCTATTCCCAACCGATAGATTTTTATAGAAGTTATGAAATTGAAATCAATAAAAAAGCCAATTCCAAACTGCCGAAAATGTATGTCTGGCAAGATGAAACAAAATGAAGATTTAGTATTGTTTTCTTTTTCTCACTTATGTCAGGAGAACAAGATAGTATCGACAGTAGGGATGCCTCTTTAGCGGCTGAATCTATTAGATCTTTAAAACACAACCGAGGATTATAGGGGTGACTTGAAGATTTCTGATGCGACCAAATGCAAGGGTAACTACTGCGCATATAATACGAATACACCAACGGAACTCTAGAACTTGGGGATTAGTTAGTATATTTAGGGGGAGTCGGGGGACAGTTATACAAGGGGCACGTTTCGCACAATATTTCGCTATTCAGAAATGTTATTTGTAGAGAAATATGACCAAACCTTAATAGTATATTTTATTATTAATAATGTATCGTATTCTGGTAATACGTTGCAGTTTGCCCAATATAGACGTGTTTTAATGGATCCGTAGTGTCAAGTAAAAAATACATTAAAAACGCGTATCCTTTAGACCACAATACTGAAGTAAAACTTAGAAATACGAAATATTACTGGCTATGAGAGAAAAGGAGAAATAAAATGCGTGGTGGCATCTCTCTAGCCCCTACATTATATACGAAACGTAATTCTATCTCTTTCTATCTTCACTAACTTATATCTCTCTCTCAAATTCTGTTCGCCTCGCCCGTTCACACTTTTCGTACCGCTCTCGTCACGCATCGCTCAGGCTCGCTCGCATCGCTCACGCTCACGTCAGCTTATTCAGCAAGTCAAGTGTGTGTTATGAAGTTTTACTTTAATATTAAAATCCTTATTAAAAATACCATATTATTATTCTATAGACTCCAGATTTCAGGCAGATCGACCGTGCTTCTAACTTGAGTTATAGTTACCTCAATTAATATATAAACTTATTAATTTTGCTTTCTTAAGAAATTGTTCTACAAAAATTACATGACCACCTGATTTTTGCCATGTTTTCTTCATAAAACCGCGATATAGCTCTTTTTTCAAGAATTTAGATGAATGATGAAACGTGCATCAACGTACATAGATAGACCTCGACATTGATGCACGCTTTACGAACGGCTCTGGGGATGACTAGAAAGCAGCATTTAAATCGATTCAAACGCGCCCAGAAGCGCGTTCAAACCTCGTCAGCATCGTGTTTACTACTAATCCATTTCATTACTGTAGAGGAGTCTGGCGAAAAGGCAGAGATTTCTGCGTTAGCATCGCCGTATCAGCGCGTTTGAATCGACGGAAATGCGCGTTTACAGCATCACAAAATTTTTAATCGTGTGAATTTATTTCTGTTTATGAATTTAAAATGCGTGAGCGCGCGTCATGTTCTATTCGTCTGTGCGTAAAAATTCTTCGTTTGCATATAGGTACTTAATATAGAAACACACAAATAGGAACATAATATATTATTTTTGTATATTATTTTTGTATATAATATATTATTTGTAATATGTATGTTTATATATTTTCTATTTTTATTTTATTTTTACGTGGACATAAATGTACTATTTGTAATTGATCTGTACACCGACAACTGCCCATCTCAATAACTCCATTCTCCGATCTTAGTTGTCTGAAAGAGATCACATTTTCTGGTAAGACCGCCCATTGTATACTTTTAAGTTTTTATTATTTGTTATTCCTTTGGTGTACATGGAACGTAGAAATCGGTAAAATCGATATTTTATAAGCAACCGATACTTATTTATCGTATAGTGGTTACCCTGGTGGAAGAGTTGTTCAAGCCGCCCAGTACGCCTCTGACATGGCTTAATGACGGTTGCCTCATGGCTACAACTGCGATCCTAGTTGCTTAACCTCGCCAATCACGGTGAAAACTTTTGGCTAACAGAGTAATTAACTATTTACTATATTATGATGCTATAAGTAAAATATTGATTAAGCTTAATTAAGTCATCCAAAGGGCGCATTGGATCCGGTGGTAGCATTAAAGCGAGACCGTCGTTATAAACACAATGTCCGCCATAATAATAACATTTAATTCGTACCTTAATATAGACAGACCATATGCTGTAAAACTATAGGTAAAATTAAAAATTTCGATAATTAAACCTACACATGATCCTCGACAATAACTTAATTTAAGTTACCTAAATATCGTTACTATTATAAAATAAATCTTATTGTAAATTATTTCCTACAATCCGTGTACTTAAATATCTATATGTACCTAGAAAACCCAGAAATAATAATAAATTAATTATATATTACTACAAACATGTTCTGACTATTTACAAGCGCTTTTTCAAGTCCACGTGAATAAAAACCTTTTTATTTTATTTTTTAAAAATGCCATATCATTTCTTTTGTGTATTATAAGAATCAGGCAAAGTATATTTTTATGGATATTTTACATTATTTATGTTACACGTTGTACAATGCAAAGAGAAGGTAATTAATACCTGTATTCACATTGATGTGTAATCTGATCCAGTAAAATGTTACTTTGACTATTATCTATTATTTTCTACATGGTATAGCTATTATTGTGCCTGTTGTACCTATTATTATGTGCTGCTTGCTACGATCATCTTTTTAGGGTTCTCTATAAAATGTTACGATGAAACCATTTTGATGTGAAACTATCTGTGACAGCGGAACACGGAGGTGACAGGGAGTATCCCTACACATGCCGCCCAGGGCTCGCACCAACTAAACCTAACCAGCCGTGGGCATCCACGGGAGCACTGGTGTACCTACTGCTTCGGGGCGTCTTATCTAGCCTAGTTTCAAATAAGCGACGGCGACGAATATCACCATCCCGTGGGGGGCGTAGAATTCCTGTCACTTGAAGCGGAGTTCATAATCTGCTTTATACCCGACTTCAAAAAAGGAGGAGGATTTTTAATGTTTGTTAATCGTCGTAAACCTCAGATCCGTGACAGCGGAACACGGAGGTGACAGGGAGTATCCCTACACATGCCGCCCAGGGCTCGCACCAACTAAACCTAACCAGCCGTGGGCATCCCCGGGAGCACTGGTGTACCTACTGCTTCGGGGCGTCTTATCTAGACTAGTTTCAAATAAGCGATGGCGACGAATATCACCATCCCGTGAGGGGCGTAGAATTCCCGTCACTTGAAGCGGAGTTCATAATCTGCTTTATACCCGACTTCAAAAAAGGAGGAGGATTTTTAATGTTTGTTAATCGTCGTAAACCTCAGATCCGTGACAGCGGAACACGGAGGTGACAGGGAGTATCCCTACACATGCCGCCCAGGGCTCGCACCAACTAAACCTAACCAGCCGTGGGCATCCCCGGGAGCACTGGTGTACCTACTGCTTCGGGGCGTCTTATCTAGCCTAGTTTCAAATAAGCGACGGCGACGAATATCACCATCCCGTGGGGGGCGTAGAATTCCTGTCACTTGAAGCGGAGTTCATAATCTGCTTTATACCCGACTTCAAAAAAGGAGGAGGATTTTTAATGTTTGTTAATCGTCGTAAACCTCAGATCCGTGACAGCGGAACACGGAGGTGACAGGGAGTATCCCTACACATGCCGCCCAGGGCTCGCACCAACTAAACCTAACCAGCCGTGGGCATCCCCGGGAGCACTGGTGTACCTACTGCTTCGGTGCGTCTTATCTAGCCTAGTTAGCGACGGCGACGAATATCACCATCCCGTGGGGGGCGTAGAATTCCTGTCACTTGAAGCGGAGTTCATAATCTGCTTTATAACCGACTTCAAAAAAGGAGGAGGATTTTTAATGTTTGTTAATCGTCGTAAACCTCAGATTTTAAGCTACGAACAATATAGACCCTGCCAGACACAACAACTGCAATAATATATTTAATTTAAAGCGTCAAATATTATTATTTGTTAATATATCAATCAATAATAAAGTTAACAAATTAATATCATATCTATTAAATACTGTGAATTTTAATCATATTTATTTATATTATTGAACTTGATACATTTATTTATGTAGTCATTTAATTATTCCCTTACAGTACAGTGAAATAACAACAGTAAAATTAAATCAATATAATTTGCAGCAAAGAGAATGTACGTAATTGTATGATAATATTTAAATGACCGGTACATTGAACATTTAACGGATCTGTTTAGGACGAATGCTTATTAATATAAAATAAGCGATTTAAATTTTTTTAATAAACTAGGTTACTTTCTTTTTAAGTTTTAAATGGAGTTATTTTTTTATTTAATTCAAAATCTGATATCGCTCATTTACAATAATATTCTTACCATAATTTTTAAATTCATCATGTCTACTGAAAACATCTACTGATGACAAAAAAGCTCCACCGGTGTCTATCATTGAGGTGATACGTAATCTAGTCCTATTTGTGTGATGAGCACAAATATTTGTTTCGGAGTAATGGATGTTTTATAAGTATTTAAGTATTTATCTATCTATATAATCTGGTACCCATAGTACAAGCTTTGCTTAGTTTTCGGCTAGGATGATCTGTGTGACATTGTCCCAAGATATTATTATTATTATATTATTATTATTACTTAAAGGTATGGAAGTTGTCCCTCGTTGTTACAAGATCTGTATAATAAACGACTCCAGATATTTATTTTAAGCTAATTAACATAATATCCCGTTCTTTATGCCCGAGATCACACTCCTAAAGTATGTGGTGGGCGGATTATTCATATTCGCAATAGGAAATTGAGCAAATGCAGATTGGTGAAGGTACTAATTTGAAACTAACAATTTACTTCTAAAATTCCCGAGACAGTAAAAATGTGTGGTTTATGATTAGCCAAGCTTTATTTTACCGTTCGTTAATAAAGAGAAGGAAAGAAAGAATTGATGCAAGTGGTTATATCAACCAAAGGTCGCCACTTGCATCAATTGTTTCCAGACGTTCGCGAATTCATTTAGCGTGAATGAATTCCATCTACATTGCTATTCATTTAACATTTCGTCATGAACGTCAACTATTGGCATAAATAGCCTTGAAATTTTAGTACGGTCGCGTAGTGAAAGATTGTTTTTTCGAAGCTTTCGCGCCTAGGTAAATACATCTCTGCACGTCTTTGTACTTCAAGAGCAACCGCCATTACACCCACTAGTATAGGTGGAGTTCTCTATATTGACTGTTTGTTGGGATTGACATAAGAATATTAATGCCAACCGTTAACTTTGTAAACATTTACGGCGAGCAGTCCCGATGGTAGACATATCAGCTCACACAAGTGAGCCATAGCACATACCAAGTACCGTAGCATCTAAGATAGCTAGGCCCGTAAATAATTCTACGAGTATTAAAAGAGAGTCCCCACCATGACGTTGATATCCTTATTAGTGCAAAAAAGTTACGCTTAATTTTTTTCACCAATTGATTGAACGAACAGTTAATTATAGTATACGAAGAAATATGTAATCGTAACGCTTGGCAGACGGGTTGGCGATCACAGTCCTCGGTCATAGTATTCAGAGTAACGCCAATAACCTGTTCTCTGGTCGATATTCCCAGGGAACGACTAAGCCAACTATACCGTCAAATAGTATACAATAAACCAATTGAAGCATTAAGTCGATAGTTGATAACAAACAACGCAGTTGCGTTAGTATTTTGCACTAAACTTCCAATTTAACTGTGAATTTAATCGGCTTATCGTTTTACGGATAATTGAAATATTTCTTTTATAACTTTTACCACAGGTTGGTGTACATTTATGAGATTTTAATTGATTAACTGGCAAACTGATATTTGCCGGTAAATGATATCTTCGAACTGTGCATTGCCCGTGAGAATTAATTAATAAAATTACTAATTCATTCACACGGGCAGACCACAGTTTAATTTAATAAATGTCAGTTTTAAACGATGAAAGAGGTTAATCTGGAACAGAATGCGTGGAATCAATATTTTGCTCAAGAGTAGATAGAATTTACGTACAGTATTATTCTATGATAAAACTAGCTTCAGCCCACGACTTCTTGCGCGTTGTCTTTAAACTTGATTCCAGAGAGAAATGAAACATTTAGGAGAAACAAAAAGTAAGAGTATCATCAGTCAGGACTGTGAAAGTTGTATTTTTGTGATAATCTCAAAGAAACTTAACATTATCCGGGAATAAAAGTATAATATTAATTATAAATTCTTTCAGGTAAACACGCCGGGGTCATTGCGGGACGTAGCCAAATATTACAAAGTTCAGAGAACGCGGCGCTCCCTAAACCGCTAGATATGCCCCGTTTTATGCATCGGTACTCTATGTCTAATAAATCATCGTATTGGTATGCAGTAGGCCGTCCCTCACATCATTTATTTTTATCTATATTTAAGTGCTATTATTATCTATACTTGATTTTAGGGTACCCACTGATCTAGTAACTATTATTTCCAACAAAGAATGGAAGGCAAGCCGCCAAAGTATGACCCGAATACTGAAGCGTTCCAGATGAGAGCACAGTGGAAGAAGACAGATGACTGCCGGAAGCAGTGGCATGAGCGATGGAGCTGGCTCCTTGACGAGAGAAAGTAAGAGGAATTATATGAATACTTTTTTCATCATCATCATCATTAAATTAAAAAAAAACTCTGTTCTTGTCGGTAGGGCTGCTTCCATTTATGTTCAAGCCTTTCCTCGACACAACTGGACTTGCACTTCCTTTTGATTTCTATTTATGTAAGTGCTCCTTGGTCTGCGCCGAATTTTCCCCTCTACAATTTCTTCCATGATGTTTCTTATAAAAGTTGTTTATGTAATTTCTTCCATGATGTTTCTTATAAAAGTTGTTTATGGTATTCAGTGCTTAACACCTTACCTCTTCTACTCTCTATGGTGTTAAGTATACCTATAGAGATCTCTTCTCATATACACATACTTCTGTTTTTAAGAAATAATCCCAATCTATTTCCTTTCCTATCTGCTCAAGCTGTTCGAAATAGAAGAAATAAGGAGAGGATGTGTCTACCTAAATAAAATAGAATGTTGCCAGTTATTTTAATACCTAAATATATCTTATCTTGTTTATTTCCACTTTCTATATCTCTCTCGCAAACCAAATTTCTCCATTCTTCGCCAACACCATATTATTTAAAATTCGTTCAGTTTCTCTCCGGCCCTTTCAACAGTATCCATATCCCAAAACATGTGTGGCGTAGCGGTTAAGGCAGTCAGTCGCCTCGCCACATATTACCCGGGGAAACCCGCACAGGACAACTGTGTGTCTCATAAATAGTTGTCCTGAGTCTGGATGTACTTTGTGTCCGTCAATTATATGTTTGTAAAGTACCCACACACACACCACAGGGATGAATCCCCTAGTGCGGGCGATGTCTTTAAAAACAGAAAAAAATAAAAACGCACCGAAGAATACACTGGTTATTAGAATACAATATACATTATATACAAATAATATCGACATAAATTCTTTGAGTTTGTTAACCGAGATTAAAAGGAGGGGCATGTCAATCCGACTGCATGTTTTGCAGTCGTTTTGAAATTGTTTCTCAATTAACCGATGTTTGCTTTATTTGTTGTATTATTTGGAATGCTTTCGGACAGTCTTTTATTCAAAATATTATTTGAACAAAATTCTTAAGGCTTCTTAAAGTTGGTACATACAACATTTTTAAAAGCATGATAATTATTAGTATAATTCAACTTACGATCAAGTTTGTTTTTAATTTTCATTATGCCCGCGATCTTTTAACGGTTATCAACAACCAACTTGAACGGTGAACAATAATTACCTATTGCCCTATTGAAACCTAAGTATACAAATACAAGACAAATATGTAGATACAGAGTGCAGTGTTAATAAAGTGTTTCACTGCTATACGGTGTGTGGGCGGTCTATCGAAATCAACGTGGGAAAGGATATTACTATGATCACTGTACAACGCCAGAAATTCCCATCATTGTAAAATACGATAGCGGTACACATAGATAAAGCTGAACATGACTTCTATTGATCTGTATCTAGTTCCGTAATGTTTGTTGTTTCCTGAGAATAGGCGAGCGTAGGTTGGTAGGTACTAAAAATAGGTATTACATGTACCTACGTATCTATTAGTTCAGTAGAATTGCATGGACGTCAACTCGGGATCAAAGCGAGATCATTCGCTACGGAGATCCAATTTATCGTGCGACGGAGTTTCATGCGAAACCAATGCTGGACACGACCAATCCTGCCTCACGTATATTAACAGCTAAATCTACCACAGAATCTTTGGAATAGTTTTGAATTTTTATAAATAAAGGTAAACTAGCTTCCGCACGCGGTTGGTTTGTATCCGTCGGATTTTTGATCTTTCAGGGTCATTACGTACTTTTATTTTAGATTAAAGGTACCCTTAAAGGTAACCCTATCATCTTTTGTACCCCTGAAAAAGTGTGGGCAAAGTATCATGATGACCGTATGCGTAGTTAAGGCGCAATAGCGTAACAAATAAACTATGAAACTTAAATTCACAATATTAATTTATAATATTAATAAGGATGCATGTAGACCGGTTCGGCTTTATGATTTAAACACAAACGGAAAATTCAGAAAACAGAAACGTTAAAAATTTCGATATTTTGATAAATACTGACTGCGTTTATTTATGGGATGTTTGCATGAATTGTCGGCCATAACTCACGATTGGAACAATGGGTTTACATGGTTTTTCTTTTATTTGTTATGTGGACCTAGAAAAGGTTTTAGTAACAAAATGAGACAATTACTAAGGAAAGTTGGATAACTTGGATAAACTGCAATATGACAGGGCAACGGCTGTCATCATCATCTTCTTCTTCTTCTTAGCGTTTCGATGGCAACCTCGTTAAATTTTTGTAGCCCAGAACGTGGCCACACTGATTGGCCTGCTTGTGGCATTTCTAAGATCGTCTATCATGTCATCTATACTTATCAGTCAAATTGACTGAATCATGTACACCACGGAATCGTAGAAGATTATAACGTTGAAGAATTCAACGTTATAATCTTTTTTATACATATTTTAAAGGAATGAAGTTTATGAAGTTTTAATTAAGTGTAAATAAGTTACAAATATATGTTATATTTTCTCAGTCCCGTATAATGCATTGACTGTTTCGCGACACAGCTTCCCATGACTCTTTCTAGACACATCGAATTTACGATTAAACTAGGACGAGCTAATACAGCACACAGCACAGCGTCTAGCGTGTGCAGTAAACGGATGAAGCCATAGACTATGTACGTGCGACGCACTTGCTGAAAAGCGCATGGGCATCCCAGGGACGCCATACTTGACACCGGAATTATGGCTCTTACGGCTTCCGACTAGGGTTTTTAGAAACAAGCGTTTAATTTGCAGGTCAATTCTAGGATGGTGAATTTGGTCGGTAGGAATATATACGAAAGTATTTTTTTTTGGAAATCATATTACTTGTTGTAATTTACAATCATACCTAAATATCTATGGTAAAAACAAACCTACCTACCTACATATATATACATAAAAGAATGTCGGGTTATTAACACCATTTATTTCTCAAGAATGGCTGCACCGATTTTGATGATCTCTGAATCGAATAAGAATTCGTATCGTCCAAGAATAGCATAATAACTAATAATACTACTACTATTAAAATACCGGAATTTACAAAAAAAAGAAAATCTAATTCAAAGAAAATAATTTATTCAAAATTAAAAAGTAACAACTGAAGACTTTTTTAGAACAATCCATTATAGCTGCCTGTCAGTAGTTTGTTTTAAAAATCATGCCGAGGTTACCGGTTGAATTGCTTAATTTATGCGAGTGTTGTTAATAAATATTATTGTGTGACGATGCCGTAATTAATATAACCCCTATATAATACCACTGAAGAAGAACGAGAAATCGCTCAAGAAGAGCGCCGCGTTAGTCTGGCCTGATTTTGTTCTTCTCAAAAGAGGAGAGCTTGTGAATCGGCTCGAGCCTTAATCACAACGCCACACATAGTTATATATCAAAATATATATTTATTTTGATTTAAAGTTTCACACGACTCAATTAAATTACAAAAACCCTACAAATATAAAACTTTTAGGAAATTAGTATTTTAGTTTTGCTTACCATGCTTTGCATTTTCTTACATTTCTGTTATTCATGCCAGTAGACTATTACCAAGGTTCTCGTAAATTGATGTGTGTGAATATAATGCCCAATCAGGCGGTATATAACAAACTGTTAACTATAAATCACCTGCGAACGGCGTAAATCACAGCAGCCAACTAACAGTACTCGGCAGTTATCGACCGGTCTTGCCTAACCTTGCACTAAGCACTAGACTGCGGCCGCTTCGCTGAGACCTCCGTGCCAAAGAGGAACTGAAGTGGCGACCTAGAATAGACAGTCGGAAACTATCCCCCAAAGATTTGTGGTAAAGATTGAATGAATAAAGTGTAAGAAGTTTTCCTTACGGCGGACAACCTCAATGGAAAATAACCAATATGGCAGTGAACAAGGCTGTGCGCAAAACAGGTCCACTTTCTGTTTACTAAATCTTGTAATCCAAGGACAGCGGCGGGGCGGCAATCCAACACCGCCAGGGATAGATCAGGCACAGGACCTACGGTTCCACATACTCTCCGAGGCATGAAGTGTATATCCACTACGTTCCAGAATCGAGGTTCCTGGAGTTTAGCTTGCCAGAAAAATCTTAATAATTCTTAATAGTCCGACCCAGTATTTGGATCCAGGTCCTCTGTATCTATGGTTATTTTGTATATGCTACCACGAGACCAAACCTATTTACTCTTCGTTTAGTACTATACATATTAAGATTATAATATGTAGAAAGAAAAAGGTTTATGTTAAAACCTGTTTACATTTTTTTATAAGTTACTAGCGGCCCGGTACGCGCTTCGCTACGTATAAGGCATAGTAATAAAAAAAATTGATTATTAAGTTCATTTATTCAAACAAAAACATATTTTAAATTGCTAAAAGATGTTGATTTTACACTTTTTCAAGACTTTTTTAAATGTTCTCTGCGTACAAACCTTCCCTGGACTTCCACGAATAATTCAAGAGCAAAATTAGCCAAATCGGTAAAAGCGTTGTTGAGTTATAAGATTACAACGAAAAGTGGCATTGATTTTTATATATATAGATAAATTAAAGAGTTCCGTGCATTTAGCATTGTTTACAAGATACGTCAATAGTCTGATATCATCCACAGCTGGACTGAGGCCTCCTCCAAAGGTTTCTGTAACATTACCATTTGGACACCGTAGTCACCCCGCTTGGCATGCGATTTGGCGACCGCAGTTAGGTGGTATCTAGTACACAGTTGTCGCTCCTGCCCATGGAGCTATTAGCTCCACGCTCCTGCCCGACTACCGGTTATATCCCTTAGTCGCCTTTTACGACACCCACGGGTGTGTATGGGTTGCCCCTGTTATTCTTTTTGGGTTGGGAACCATAAACAGATAACATAATGTGAACTCCCAGTATCATTACTACATAGCATAACAAAGCATTATTATTACTATTGAAATATTGAAGACTAGCGATGCGCCCCGGCCTCGCAATCTAAAGATAAATCACACTAATATTATAAATGCGAAAGTGTTGTATGTTTGTTACTTCTTCACGTCTAAACGGCTTTAATAAAATTTAGTATGGACATAGCTGGATGGACACATAGGCTATAATTTATAAAGTTAAACGCTGGTAAAACCGCGGGGCACAGGTAGTTAGTATTCATTGGACAAATAGAAGACCACAACCACTCCTTCATCTATCGATTTTACGCGTTTTTTAATCGATTAATTTTTAGAAAACCATCATTGTTATTATAAACATGTAGTATCTATTAAATTTTAGTTTCCGTGCATTATTCGCAATGCAAAGCAATCCTCCGAAAGAGTGTTCTCAAGGCAATCTTATTTGATCCGCCATTGTGTATCCTTCTTCGCTTAAGTCAGAACGCCTATCCCGGATTGGTACCTAAAGGTGCCGCCAGGCTCCAAACCCGCCGGAGCGGATGTTTGAATTTATGATTTCCCATTTTTGAGATGTAGTATCTATATTACTTTATGTATAATCCATAGATTTCGCCGCGCACTTTATATGAAAATTTTTGATACGTTACTGGAATCTTCGTAATTATTTTTAAATATGTTACACAACCATGTTTTTCACTCGCCAATTATTGCACCTATAGAAATAAAGATGTCTATAGACGCAAGAATTTTTTATAGTAGTTTTTGAGTTTATCCATTACAAGCTAACCGTTTTATCTCGATAATTTTACTGCAGATAGCACATACACAGCCTTCATTTTCTCACTAAGTGAATTGTACACTTTATACGCGTTGTTTGAAGTAATTACTGTTTAGACGTCCAAATTGTTGTTCAAAATCGTTATAATATCACGATATAGTCTAGGCAAGCAAGCTGTTGGACTTCGCAGTAGATTCTTAGAGGATTAAACTTTACAATTTGATAAATGATGCTGTCGAAGGTAGGTTATAAAATTCTATAAAATGTTTTAACGGTAGGGAGGGAGTTTACCATAATATTATTGACTGTACAGACGCCAGCACATCAAGCTATCCCAATCTGACAAATTTCCCTAATTGAAAGACAACCTTATGCTTATGTGATAAAGTTGAAAATCTATAAAAGAAAATTGACAGATTGGGGTAGTTAGATGTGCTGGCGTCTGTACCTTTTCCACACAAACATAAGGTTGTTTGTCTATGCAAATGTTGATATTGATGAGTGATTGAGCGTGGTACCTGCTAATGCCGTTATTAATGATATTACTCCTGATTTACTAAAGGCTAAAGGTTCTTTCTGAATATGTTTAAGATATGTGCCTAGGCTCACATTTTTATTTATCTAGTGGTAGCAATAATGTATTCAATAGTAATGCAGTTCAGCACTCAGTAGCTCGGTCCTATCACAATATTACAATAAAGGAACTTGTGCACTACGAGTATTAATAATGTGAACCAGTAGAAAAGGAATTACAGAAATTCAACCCCTTATCAACAATATAACAGAAGGTCTAGGCTTTAATAGGGCGGTTAAATAATTTTGGAGATAAAATAAAACGCTGGTATTGCCTCTAATTCTGTGGAGTATCAATATTAACTAAACTAATTTTGACTGCACGTGTGGCGTAGCGGTTAAGGGCAGTCGCCTCACCACTTCGTGTTCCGGGTTCGGCACCCGTACAGGACAACTATTTGTGTGGCCCATAAATAGTTGTTCTGTGTCTGGATGTACTTTGTGTCCGTGATTCACTAGAGCGCCCGTTGTTTTTTAAAATTAAAAATTAAATTTATGACAGTCGAGAGAAAATAATCCTCGTCCCAAGAATCTTCGGGGATTTGTCATTATTGTCACACTAGGCAGACGAGCTGGCGACGTGTTCCCTCGGGATGACTTTCACGGCCCCCACGGGGTGAGATGGGGTGGGATTTCGTAGACGTCACCACACTATTGTCTCTCATCTCTCTGCTCGCAAAATATCGTTCATAAAATATCCCTAACAACACAATTGAACTCCAATAAACAGTCACTTTGCAAAAGGGGAAGTTATATCCTTAGCGTTACCTTTTAAAAAATGTATGTCTTCGTTTAGACTGGCGCATGGCGCCGTAATCGGAATTTTACCACGACAACATTTTTATCACTTTAGGCCAGTTCAATGAATGTCTCAATAATTGTACCAAGTACCTATACTACAGGATAAATTAACTTGATGTGTCCAGGGCTACGCTTGATCAATCTAACGCCATACGCCAGGAGGAAAAGGATGCTTTCCCAAAGCCCATACCCAAGTTGGTGACCGAGAAGTCTCTGAAGCCAGTTCCACCGACCTCTTCCGGGGCCATCGGATGGTTAGCAACCAGGTAACGACCTTACATTCAGGCAATTTTATTACGTACCTATCCTGTGGCTCGCTAGCTAGCAGTGGGAAAGGCCACATATTGGTTTCGTGAAGCCGATAAATCGATAGTGCAAAACATGAACCATATATTTCTCCATGAAATAAATAGTTCTCGTTTTGAATAGGATAAAAGGCCCCACATTTTTTCCTTTCCTATTAGTCTTCTCTATAGATATAGCTTAATTTCACCCATTCATCCTTACAAATATTATAAATGCGAAAGTAACTCTGTCTAACGCCAAAACTACTGAACTGATTTAAATAAAATTTGGTACACAGATAGTCTGGAGTCTTAAAATAGACGTAGGTTGCTTTTTAATGTGAAAATAGGGTTGTAAGGGGTTGAAAGAGGGAATTGAAATTTGTATGGAAGTATCGTAATTTTTAGAGCTAGAAGCTTGAAACTTATTTGTTAGGCTGTTGATTCGATATGACGTTAAAAGTTCGTAATAGTTTTACCCTCAAGGGTGTATAATAACAATAGGGAGGGATCGAAGTTTGTATGGAAATATGTAAAGTTTATGAGAATGTTTATAAATTTGCGACGAGAGACAACATGTTAGTCATTACAAATTGTGCGGACGTAGTCGCGGGTACAGCTAGTAGTCATATATGTGGATGAAATTTGGTCATGGACAATATTATTAGAATATCAACTTCTACTGCGTAAATACCTTACTACATTATCGTAATGTGGTACTGGGTATTATCATACAGTGTGTTACTGAGTGTAACAGTGTCTCATGATGCGGTGACGATGTCGCGTATTTCACGCTTTTTGTTCACACAAAAAGTGTGTGCACCTAAAGAAGTTTTCACTTCAAAATGTGAGCAGAAGCTCGGTGGTACACACGCCAGCCGTCGCCAGCACATCATGCTACCCCAATCCATCAAATTTCCCCAATTGAAAGTGAACCTTATGCTTAAGTTGGAAATCTATAAAATAAATTTGACAGATTGGGGTAGCTGGATGTGCTGGCGCCTGTAGGTACATTACGGAGGTTTCCGGCATCTGCGACAGCAATTAACTCGGTCCGCAGTCGTAGTTGCCGGATCCGTTTAATAAAATATTTTTCTACCGGCGCCTAAGACTACTCATAAATTAATAAAAGTTGGCCTCCACCTATTTACACGCCTCCAAGAATACGTAAAGCAGTCAGTTTTAACGGGGCACTATAATCGGGCATAGATAAATGTTATTTGTATCAAAATAGAAAGTAAGTAATGCAGTAAGTACCTAAATCAGCTAGAACTAGGTTGTACAGACGCCCGCACATCAAGCTACCCCAATCTGTCAAATTTCCCCAATTGAAAGTGAACAAAAGCATATTGTGATAAAGTTGAAAATCTATAAAAGAAATTTGACAGATACGGGTAGCTGGATGTGCTGGCGTGTGTATAAATTATTTTTTCGTTTTACATTAGAGTTTCAATATTTCAACTCTGCAACTTTTTTGATTAGGTCCTTTACCTGAATCCAGACCGTGTGTTTGTTCGACTCCTGGTCGATTAAAAACAGTGACGGTCCTGGCTCAGAGGGTTTATGAAAGTGAACATGTGGAAGTCTATTAATACATGTTTCGATCTTGTCTATCTCTGTCATGTTGTGTTATCTCAAGTGTTCCAGCCATAGCTATACAAATAAGCACATAGATAGGCTATCAAATAAGACATAATCAAAAAGAAAATCAACGTACTAGAATGTAGAATTAAGTGATTTTTTTTTTATTTCAATTCATGCCCATTTCATGATGTACGTTCTGAAACAAATTGGTGCCCTACAGGGCGTCCCCCAACCACATTAAACAGATAAACTATGAGAAATGTATCTATTTGGAACATACACTCAAAGTATCGGTTTCAATTAGTACCTAATATATTTTCATATTTAATTTTTTACTGCAGTCAATTATAGGCGGCTACCGTGTAAGTGCTCTGCCATTTGTGAAAACAAAAGCATAGCCGGTCTATTACTTTTTTACAAACGGTTTTTAAAGTCTACGTGAATAAAGACCGTTTTTATTTTTTATTAGACTAGAACGGCTATGTTTTGTTTTGTTGAACTGTTGTACCGAGAGGGAAGTCTATGGTTCCAACAGTTATTTAATAATTTAATAACAATAAAGCTACAGACCAGAATAACAGCTATTAGACCACGTTTATAACAATAAAATAAATAGAATTTTGTTGGTTTGTGTCAACATCATCGCTATCGTCCATGGTGTAATCATTATTGAATTTATACGTTTAGGAGTACGGTTTTGCATAACCAACATTTGCTTTATTTAAATAATTTAACTAAACTTTAACTTACTTACTTTAACTTTAAAACTTTAAACAATTTTGAATTGAATTGAATTAAATAAAGGCTTTTAGAGTCGACTTGCACTAGCAATAACTGCCCCTACTGATTACTTAATAGAACATCAAAGTATTCTTGTCCGGTGAAGCAAAAAGCCGCCTAGAGTACCTAACTGTGAACGTTTCTATAGCCCAGATATAAATGTTTAAAACATGTCAACATCCCAGTAGAGTAGTCCTACTTTTCATATTCACCTGAATTTAAGCTCACCTATATACCAGTTTTCTTAAGAACTTTTATATAAAAATGGAATGAGTCCTTTGAAAGTGTACCTGCACAAGTCGCTAAGCCTTGCCACATGCCGCAATCTCCGTGAAAGGCGTATGAAAGCCCGGCACGAGGCTCGCCTCCGCCAAGCAAACCTTGTATAAAAGGATATGTGGAACACCGTTACGTCACTGAAATATCGCACTTTACTAACTAAGCGGTGTTAAATAATTATCATTTCAGACTTTAATCGATTAATGTATTTCCGCGAGTTTTTAGCTAATACTACAAGGTTTATTTTGTTAAAAAACATATACATATACGTCTACTAACTATATTTTATTAAACATCATTGATCATAAAAATATTTTCGAATAGTTTTGATCGACAAAAAATATATCTGAAAGCCAGTCCTAAAAAAATGCTTAAATTAATCTCGAAAAATTACCAGTAAATTTAAATTCTTATTGATGTGTAAGATCTTTCCTCTCAGTTGCTGGACTTTTAGTGGGAGCGATTTTGGAATAGCTACGCGACGGAAGCGTATTACAACCAACAAAAGATAAGCGTGCTACTTTATTTGATGAAATATCGATGGTGAAGTGTATAATATCTATTAACTTCTAAAACAAACACAAACAAATATTGACAATAATATTCACTGAGATCAGTTATTTTGAGGATCAATTTCGCGTGTTGAACGCAGTTAGAATATATTGACGCTTCACGGTCGGTACGAGAAACTTAAAGAGCGTTGTAATTGCCATAAAATGTAAATGATTCCTACCTTCACCAGGATATATAGACCCGAGGCGCTCCCGTTACTAGTCTTAGCATGCCACATCAATATGTATGACAGGTGTAAAATGTCAAATAATGTGAGACTACTTCCTAGGCCTAAATGTCAAATAACATATGGCGACTTATGCACCCAAAGTACACGTCTGGCAGGCTCAATAATATCCAAAATCAATATTATCCAGCTCCAGTAAATTCGAGTGAATCCTAAATCGCCCTAGTTGTGACTACCGGAGCGTTAGTTTGCATTTGTAACGATGAAACGCTCCCTTCGATTTACAATCGGGGTAGCGGCCCGCATATTGTCGTATTAAAGTAGAGTGACAGTTGTGCATAATGTCCCTAAAACCGACCCCCTCATGCAACTGCACTCAACTGCTCTGAGTGAAGATTTGTATCCCAAAGCAGGTGCCTTCTGACGTGGGTTACTTAGTTTGTAGTTTCATTTTACGGTTTGAGCCGCGCCGCTCTCCTATATTAGCTGGTAAAACATTGAAAACCTTCTCGACTGCCTATGTAATGTGATTTGCTGAACTTATGGGTACAAATATGCTATATAACATTGTTTCCTGTTTTGGGTTTCCCGTTTTGATAAGAGTGTCAGGGAATTAATGAAACCAGGTATTTTCTGACAGTTTGCACATGATATAACGCAAGCTAATATCGCGATACATTGCACAATATTTAGATAGATATATTACACTTTATTGCACCATATAGGTATGCACCAACTACCTATTTGTAGGATCGATACAAGTTATCTAAAGCCATGTAATAATATTAACTATATTTTTGGGTTACAGACCAGACTGCCGGTTAGAGATTTACACCTCCTGGCTATCGCACATCCCACTAAGATTGCCTGACGCCTGGGATAACCCTGACTACTTGGGCAAGACGAAATGATTCCTTTATAATACTTTAAATCAGAATATGGAAAGCTTCACAGGAATTTAATAACTAAATATCGATATTTACACATCATTCGGAAGGTATAAAATTCCTGTGAACTTGGATTCCATAAAGAAGACTAATAAATAAATATTTCTCATTTCGTTCGGCTTCGCTCTGAAGAAACTCGAACATGGCAGAAATTTATTACATTTTCCTTGCTTATTTATATTATTATGTTAAATATATGCATATATGTGTAGAGATTACTTCGATTGGATTTATTCCTAAAATGGACGATTTTAGAACCAAAATAAATATTATATTATATATTTTATTATAAAGTTACGTTTATAAAAACGTACGTGTAACTGTTGGTTTTGAAAAATTCAACATACAATGAACTGATGATAACAATAAATTGCTACTGAAAATCCAAAATGCCTTCATTATATTAACCTCACAAAACTGACGTAAATAATCGGTGTGGCTAATACGCTAAGCTAAAGATGTTTGCTACTTTGATTATAATCCTTATTTCGCCCCTCGCATATAAGAATTATAAATGCGTACAACAATTTTTAATTACGGGGTATTGCAATCTCACTGAACAAATAATGTGTTTTTTGGGTGCGCCACATAAACAGTACAACGTCTTTTTAGTCTATATTACTAGGTTCATTCTTCTTACAAAATATGTATATGTCAAATTGGACTATATTTTAAAGAACACCGTTTATTCCAAAACCAATCCAACTACTTGCCTCGCTGAATAAATATTACAAATCTTTAAAAATTATATAGAGACCTATAAATAATGCTTAAAACAAAAGAATTGCGATAAATTATAACTCAATTTGTGTTGATATTTTATATGTAATGCTATTTATCTATAAAAGAATAGAAAATCTATAAAAGAAATTTGACAGATTGGGGTCGCAGGACGTGCTGCCATCTGTACATACATATAAAATAAGATAATTATTTATTTCTCTCCATCATATTAATAATAGCAGTGCCCACCGACTTCGTTCCGCGTTATAAATATTTTTGTCCCTGTCCGTTTGTCTCGCGTACTTCGGGTTAAAAGTTCGGGATTAATAAAAATATTATGGTGAATCATGCCTATGACACTCCACAATAACGTAGCTTTCTATTGGTGAAATATTTTTGAAAATCGGTTCAGAAGATCCAGAGATAACCCCTTACAATTTATCTATATATATATGTGCTCATGAACCGTGATAGTTAGACAGTTGAAAATTTCACAGATGATGTATTTCTGCCGCGCTATAACAACAAATACTGAAAAACAAAACAAAATAAATATTTAAGGGGGCTCCCATACAACAAACGTGAATTTTTTGCTCGTTTTTATAGATAATAGTACGGAACCCTTCGTGCGCGAGTCCAACTCGCACTTGGCCGATCTTTATAATATTAATACAGACATTATCTAATGACACTTTAATCTATTAGGTCAGAAAGTGCACATTAATAATTAGTGTCCGATATTAGGGCCATAAATTAATATTTACATTAAAAACAAAACATCCTACTAGTATTATAAATGCGAAAGTTTGTGAGTATGGATGTTTGTCTTTCACGCAAAAACTCCCGAATGGATTTTGATGAAACTTGGCAGTAGTATAGCTTCTATATCCGAAATAACACATAGGGTATATTTATTAAGTTTAACGCGGGTGAAAATGAAGGACACAGCTAGTAACATATAAATTAGGAAAATCTTGGAGTGCATATTTTGTTTCGTTCATTTGTTCCTATAATCTGTCGATTTTAGTAAAATATATTGATAAGATTCATGTAATACATAAAAATATGGGTATACAAATTTGTTTTCTTTTAAATTTGTTTAGATTCATGGGTAGATAATGCTAATTAAGTTACGTCCACTTATTTTGCTACACATATAGCTCTGCCACATATATACACATAGGCTTTATGTGTTATTCGGATATATATATACATATAAGCTTTATCTGAACAAAGTTTCATCTAAATCCATTTTGTAGTTTTTGTTTGAAAGAGTATCAAACATCCATACATTCATACTCAAAACCGTTCGCATTTATAATATGAGTAGGTTATAAAATATCACTTTTATTTCTAGATTGCATTTATAAAAACGCCAACGTGTTGGTTTTGCAAACTTTTAAATCATTATGAAATACCTACTACAAACTGATGATAACAATATATTGGTATCGGATTGCTTGATTGGTATAGTTATTAAATGCCACTTAACATTTTTATTGTGAAATTAAAGTCGGGGCTATTAGCCCCGCGTATGTACAGACGCCACAACATCAAGCTACCCCAAACTGTCAATTGAAAGTGAACCTTGTGCTTACGTGATAAATTTGAAAATCTATAAAATAAATTTGACAGATTGGGGTAGCTGGATGTTCTGGCTTCTGTACCTAGTCTTCTAAGCACCTAATTTTTTATGCAGAAACTATTTTTTACGCTTTGCTGGTGCACTTAATTTATTTTATACTGTATCCACCTTATGTACGTTCCTCAAGTTGTTCAGTTTTGTGGATTGATTGAATCATATATCTCTGTATCAATTAAATATCTCACACTATTTTTTGCACGTTGTATATAACTATTACTAGTACATGATTCAAAACGATTATTAACTTAAACAAAATCCTTCTCAAGATTGAATAATGTAATGCTGGCGCGTCAATCTTATACACCACTAAACTAATTTGAATGGCATTACATCTCCCTCTAATATGCAGCCCTCTAAGCAGCTGTTGTTGCTTTAGCGGAAATCCTTAAGAGGCGTAAATAGGTACACCAATTTGGGTGCAAATTATGTTTTTGAGAAGTTTGGGATAGAAACCTTAGGACCATGGGGCCCAAAGGCACATTTAGTATTTCGCGAAATCGCTAAAAGATTAATTGACGCTTCCCATAAGAAGACACTTCTTAGACACAACTTTTATAACATCATGACAACCAAAGTAAGTCCACAGCTGGACAAAAGCCTTATAGCTATAAAAGTAAGTGTCTTTGCAATAATACTATAAATTTAAGTTGGTATTGAGTGGAAACGAGAGCATTATTTTTTACAATATCTGTGACAGTTGGGTGGGTCAAATGCACTCACAATGTTTTTAAAATACCATGAGTACCACATTTACGGCGGGGTAAACTGGAATATTAACTAAAATACTCTTTATTGGACACCAAGATTAAAAGGTAGATACACAATCGTTAGTTAAATGGGTGGCCTTTACGCCTCGCGTCGCCGCTGCGATTCTTCTAGGCAACCTGGTTACGGTAAAACAGATGTTTTAAATTACGGACAAATGGTTGCCTTGGATGTAAAATCTTATGAATAAAATATTTTTTCAAATTAAATATGACATATCAATGTTAATTTGCCTTTTGTTTATCTTGATTTTAACAAAATATATGTTATAGACATATTGTTATGTTATAAGGATGAATGAAAGAAGATTGACAAAAGAAGAGAAATGAGAACCTGATGCATTTAGTTTTCCCTGCATTTAACAAGAGATTATTTGCCGAAAACCATTCTGATATAAAGCTGAGTGTTTTATTATGCTCAATAAGAAAGGATAAAGATCTTATTGAGCATAATAAAACACTCAGCTACCAACAGTTGCACTTAATGCGAAAATATTAGATCTAGTCCCATCGACCGTATTTTTAGGATTGACACTTGATTCAAAATTGCAATGGGGTCCTCAGATTGAAAAGTTAGCAGGTAAATTAAGTTCGGCTTCCTATGCTGTCTGGAAAATAAGGCAATTGTCAGATGAACAAACTGCTAGATTAGTGTATTTCGCGTACTTTCATAGCATTATGTCGCATGGCATTCTGCTGTGGGGTTCGGCGGCTGACATAGGTGCTATTTTTGTATTGCAGAAAAGAGCAGTCAGAGCCATTTATGGTTTAGGCAGTCGCGATTCTTTGCGAAATTTGTTTAAAGAAATAAATATACTTACTGTGCCATCCGAATATATATATCGGAATATAATGTTTGTTAGAAAAAATATTCATAATTATAAAAAGAAAAGTGAACTGCATAGTATAAATACTAGGAATAAAAACAAACTAGCCATGCCAGGCTTTAGAGTAAGCAAAACTAATAAATCGTTTTTAGGAAATTGTATTAGGTTTTATAACAAGCTTCCTACTCAAATTACTGATCTGCCTGACACAAGTTTTAAAACACATATTAAACCTATACTTATGGCTAGGGGTTATTACACCACTAAAGAGTACATCGATGACAAAGACGTCTGGCTCTCACTTCGTACCTGCACATTGCTCGCTGGAGATCTTGTAGCCATATAGACATGACTGATCTGCTGTGTTACGTGAACTATCTGTAAATGATTGCTATAATATACTTAATTTAAAATTATTGACTCTGTCTCAAAATGAATAATGTTATTGTTTCGAAGTTTTTCTTTTGTATACCTAAATATAATCTAAAATAATAAGCATTCAGACAACCGATCGAGCATATATTGTGTTTGCCTACTAAATAATTACTCTAATTGGACCAAATCCCGTGTTCATGCCCGCTTGAGTATGTTTCGCCGGACCGTCTCAACTGGGTCGTGTTGAAACCGGTAGTAGATGAACCCACTGAGTTTGTTTCGCTGGGTCTTCTCAGTTGGGGCGCATTGGATCCGGTGGTAGCATTAAAGCGCGACCGTCGTTATTAACACAAGGTCCGTCATAATAATAATACCTTTAATATAGACAGAACCATTGACAATATGTAGTAAAAATATTAGACTTAAACTAGATAATTAAACATAATCTCTTGACAATAACTTGATACGAGCTAGCTAAATATCATTTCTGTAATAAAATAAATTTTATATATGTTTTCATACAAGATGTACCTAAATATCTATGTTACTAGAAATAATATCTAATGTATACAACTATATTACTACAAACATGTTCTGACTATTTACAAGCGCTTTTTTAAAGTCTACGTGAATAAAAACCTTTTTTATTTATTTATTATTTATTTAGAAGTATACCTGACCTGTGTGAATGGGACAACCGGAAGGGAAAGACCTCTTCGAACATTCTCTGACCAAATTGGAGACGTTCTCAAGAAAGGGCAGGTCATAAGTACCCTAAACCGGCGAACATGTATGAAGAATATAATGACAGTAATCGAGGGAAAAGAGGTGTGCAAAGATCGTGACAAATGGAAATCCTTTGTCTCTGCCTACCCCTCTGGGAAACAGGCGTGAGTCTATGTATGTAATTATGTTATTGATCATGTGAGGGTATTGTGGAGATCTTTGAGGGAGGCCTTTGAACAGCAGTGGGCGTTTTTCGGATGATATGATGGTGACTATAATGATTGTTGTATAAAATACATGATAAGGCCCACATGTAGCCTAAAACTGTAAGTTATGCAAACTGTTCTATTCTACAAGCTTTATATTATTATGTATGCTGTTATTCTTAAGAATCTTATAAATATTATGTTTATTAATAATAATGATCGAATGCTGTATCAGTTTGAGAGCGTACCTATACTTTAGTTCAGCTCAAATGGACGAAATACATTTGCAGTGATAGGACTGAAAATAATCCTTTTAAGTTTATATTATTATATATTCTCTATAATACGGGATACGACGATACTATTTCAACCTTCATGTGGTTTATGGTTGTATTTATTTAAAATACAACGCCCGCATTCAGGTATTAAATCCCAGTATCACGGGAGACTGTAAATATGCAATTAACGTACAGCTAGACTCAGAATAATCAATATTATAATAATAGTTGTGATGTTGGAGGATCTAAACCAAAGACGGGGGTGCGAGGTAGTAGCGAGGCGACTACCTTAACCAATGTACCACTTGTACGAACAGACTTTCTGACCGAGTTCCTAATCATAACATGTCCGCTAGTACTTTTTATTTTAAATTGTATTGATTTGTTCAGTGTTTCTTCACTCTTCTGCAATGCTGAATATAATAAAAGTATTATACTCTTATGAGCGGCACATATTACAGATACACTAGTTAAACAATGGCGTTTACTTTTAGCTAACACAACGGAAAAATGCTTACAAAATAGCTAAGACCCCTACCTAAGTGAATCTTCTTATGGGGGTAAACTTTAGATCACATGAATATGCACAAAAAAAATCTACATTAATAAAAATAATAAAATATGATTACGTACATATTTCTACAATTATATCTAGCACAAAAAAATCAAAGGGGTATGCCCATTTACGGTACCGCTAAAATTTATGTTGTTACATAATAATTATACATAATAATAAATTTTTCATTTTTGTTTTCAATTTGTTTGTATTTTTTTTTTACTTAATTTATTTATATGATAATACTAACAATTACTCTCATTTATTTATTACGAGAACCTTCTCGACCTCGAGGTTCTCGAGTGGCGTCCACGAACCGGAAGACGCGGCGTAGGCAGGCCCCCTACAAGATGCACCGAAAATCTTTTACGGGTCGCTGGAAATCGCTGGATGCGAATAGCGCAAGACCGGCTATAGTGGAGATCTTTGGGGGCCTTTGTCCAGCTGTGGACGACTTTCGGCTGATATGGTGTTGATGATGATTTATTACGACTTACGTAGAAATATATCAGTGAGAATAATCATAATATTAATTTTATTACTAACAATTACTTGTTAAAGCTAAAGAAGGAAAATAAACCAGTGGACAACATAATATGTTATCGATTTCTCTTTTTTTTCGTTCTATTAATTTGTTTTAGATAAGGTAAAAGGGACAACATATTCCCATGTAAAATAACACAGTGAATTTTGCAGCATTCGGAGGCTTTTGTGTTGTTTGTAGATTTTTTACGGGTTTGATTTTTAATATTACACCACAATTACAGTGTTCGAAGAATTTGAGTGCCCATATTAGATAATATTGCCTATATTATTATATAATTTATCTAAATGTAATTGAGGAACAGTTCACAACAAAATGTTATAATATTTAAGTAGTATAATATTGTATATACCTACTTTCATGGAACTAGTTTCACGACCTGATATACCGCAGTATGTGGAGAATCATGAAATGAAAAAAAATAAACCATATTTAATTGTGGCACAATTACTTTAATACCGATACAAACTTTCACATTAACTTGGGCATCCATCACTTGGGCTCCTTTTAACCACATGAGCATAAATAGTATAACGTCGGATTTCATACTATTATAAAGGTACACGTACGGACTATAATCAGAAACTGCATTATAATTTTACGCTACATCGGGGGAAATAAGCAGTCACTCAAACTTTATTTTATTACGCCGTGACTGATTTATAGCGTTGATGCAAAGCTTTTGTATCTGCTAAAAATAAAACCTCCTTTCTGTACATTATCTTTTAATTAAATGGCTAACCGTTGCGATTAAAATTCCCTTGACAAATTTATTTCTAATTTTGTTTAGAAAGTAAATCTAATGAGGCTCGTTCGTTTTGGTTTAGCTTCCACTGGTTTATTGGAAAACAGTCTAGGTAAATGGAAACTCCATTTTATTTCATCGAACATGATTTACGCCTCGCGATTTTTGCACTCGTGCATATTATACCGGCGTAGTGGTCGCTATATGTCTCTTATTCTACACAGCAATTCGACTGAAATGTTCATTATGAAAATTATTGACGTAGGACATTTAATTGAAAATAAAACTGGCAACATACGCTTAAACATTTAAAGGAGGTTTTCTCTTATATTTATAAGTTTTCCTTCATATGGTACCACGTGACACGATACCCCCGATTCTATGCAGTACCAACTAAACACATTTTAATACACAAAAGATGGCTTGATCCTTTTCATAAGTGCCATGTTAGATAGAAGTGCAATAAACATCTAAGATGTAACATAATGCTTATGAAAAGGATCATCCCATCATTAGCTGTGCCAATTTAGTTTAGACGCGAATCACTGCAAAATCAAGCGATCTATTAGAACCCGCCTAACAATTATGCGCCCTATGCCTAATAGTTCATTCGCGTTTTATGAGTTTGAGTAACTTGACTTGTTTTATCTATGCCCTGTTCTTTTCATACATACCGTATAAGAGAGAGATGTAAAGACTTTGAAATAATTAAATTAAATGTCTAATTAACTCAACATTTATCTCCTAGTCATACTTACCGAGACCCAACTGGCATGTGTTCATACAAGACTGTTGCCTCAGTTCAAAATAAAACTAATGAAGAAGATCACGTTAAATTAATAATGTGATACATCTGTTAGTTTTACGCCGGAGCCTGTGATATCATATCAGTGTTGCTTGGGTCCTTAAATCTAATAGTTTCCTTTAAATCTCAATGCTGTAGTTATATTAAGCGTAATTATGAAAAGACGCCATTACGCCAGCACATCCAGTTACCCCAATCTGTCTAATTTTCCCAATTGAAAGTCTACCTTATGTTTTTGTGATAAAGTTGAAAATCTATAAAAGGCATTTGACAGATTGGGGTAACTGGATGTGCTGGCGTCTTTACATATCTGCCGATATCCTTTTTCCTAGACATGAGATCTAGATCGATTATCTGCCCTAGACACAGAATGTGATCGAAATCTCTCGAACAGATCGCCTATAAGATATTTTAAAACCAGAGGATTGCTACTTTTACATAAAGACTTCAGTCATTCTACTATTTGCGTTTTTCTATGGGGATATCTTGATCATGTCAGTCAAATGACGTCCACTGCTGAACAAGAACCTTACATAAGAATGGTGAGATATGCCATAATCGCTACGCTTGGAGACGGGTTGCCGATCGCAGTTTGGTGCTCATAGCACACCAATGGCGCTGGTGCCCGTTCACTGGTAGATATTAAACCTCGGGTTGAATTCTACGCCTACCACGGGATGAGATGGGGTGATGATATTCTATGCCGTCAGCCACACATGATGGTGATATAAATCACAATAATATTATAAAGGCGAAAGTTTGTGAGTGCGTATGTTTGTTACTCTTTCACGCAAAAAGTACCGAACGGATTTCGACGAAACTTTGTAGTAATATAGTTTAGGTATTATAATATATCCGAATAACATATAGGCTATAATTTACAAAGCTTTAAGCGGGTAAACCCGCGGGCACAGCTAGTTATTTATAAAATAATAAGGTTAAGTCATGATTTTATAGTGCTGGGCTGCAGTTTCGATTATATACCGTAGAAAATCAAGTTCCCATGACAATCTACGATTTTTTAAAAGATAACTTGCTCCAATTTTCTGCACCTTCCTACCGGTGTTAGCTACCGTTATTTCGTTCTATGAATTATAAATTAATCTATTTTCATCGCGCGTTCATAAATTAGGTATTATGTATTTTATTTGGGTAATTCTCAACAATGTATAAAATATTTAGTTAAGACTAATATGATTGTACGTGTGGGTAGTGTGTACGCCGGTGGTCTTAAATTGTTTAAGCCGTCGAGTGTGACTAAAGCAAGGTCTGATAGTTTTACAAAGCAACCTTCCGAACGAAGACCATTAGAAATTAAACTACTTGGTTGTCACCCGGTCCGTCCACAAAGGATTTTACAAGCTGATGAGAGCACCTTAACACAGAATAAAAAGTACTAACGACCTGTCTATGGGCGCCTTTAGTAAAATAATAATAATTACCTACTGGGTCAATTTTGGGAATGGCAATCAGTAAATAAATATTATAGTGTATAAGTCTGTGAGCAAACACGATCCAATCCGTACAGAACCTAAAAAATATTTTTACGGCCACAACTCATTAAGATTTCCTTACAATATGGAAATTTGATAAAACATTATTATTGCATTAGTATAAAAAATTCATCACAAGAGCGATAAAAAGGTCTTAAAATAGATAAGGATGCAAAACACCTGAAGTAGGTACATTAGATATACTTATCTGACCAAATTACTGTTACAGTTTTAAGCTACACCAGTTATTTTTTAAATAAACAAGATTACTTCGAAGCATACTTATTTCTGCGGCCCACAGTGGAACGAATGTATGGGAGCGGTTGGACGTAGACATGTCCGAAAAATAAGAGTAAAATTATGACAAACTAATGATGCCATCTTATTCGATTACTTAATGCCTTCATAAATTGTGGTGATGAATTTCTTCATAACTCCCATATTTCGGGAGTAATTTGAGAAAATGTGAAATTTTACTATGAAAATGAGTGTATCGAGCTCTCTCCCTCCTGATTCCGGGCTTGTTTCAAGTAGCGGTCTCTAATATCGTAATGCTATTACTAAGAGCTATATTTAATACTAAGACACATAGTGCGCCAAATGTGCACTTTCTGGGATAAAAGGAAATGAAAATTAAAAAAAAAAAACGTTTTTTCCCCATTTGTATTTACTTTAAACCGCAGACAGACTTATTAAGAGGTCTATAAATATATTATATATATACAGAAATATATATTAACAAAAATATTCACAAGAACTGATGAGAGTATGACTTTTAAGTAAGTTGAAGATTTACGAGGACTAGGATGTGTACAAGTTGAAGCATCAGATTTAGCAGGAGAAATTATGGGCTCGATGACGTCACTTATATTTTCTGTAGAAGGTTCCATATTTTCATTCTGTAATTCCGGCCATTGAATTGCAGCCTGTAGCCAAATCTCATGTTTCTTCCGAAACTTATCTGTGCTTCTTCCAGACTTTGTCCATTTTGCATAAATGCGGTAGCAAAATCGACGACACCAGTCTTTTAAACTTGTTTCAGCACTTTCACATAACTGAACACAACTGTTATCTTTTAAAACACTGAACAAATAGTTAAAGTCGCGTAAATCTTTATGTGCGCGTGCGCATAAAGCAACGTGAATATCAAGATTTGTATTAAAATTTGGAAAATACATTGCGAGATTAGCTTGGATACAACGAGGTGTAAATCAACACTGATTTTAAAGTTACTAATAGTGACCTATTTATATAAAATCCAGGTATCCCAGGTATCCTTTGTTAAATATTGCAAGGTAATTAGTTATTGTGATAATTAGTAAATGATGCATGCTAAATTAGTGTATTAAGAGCCATTTAGTAATTAAATAATAGCAATGTTCTTATCAGTAATCATTAGTGCATCAGTTTTATATGTAAACCTTAAGTCCCTAATTATATATCCTAATTAGCTTATATCTTCTCTAATTGGCTGCTCAGAAATGTTATTGTAATAAGGTAAACCTTTAGAAAAACGGTTTTAATCAACAAAATAAACAAAAAATAAAAAAATTGTGTTATAAAATAAACATCACTCTTTATCCCAGAAAGTGCACATTTGGCGCACTATGTGTCTTAGTATTAAATATAGCTCTTAGTATTAGCATTATGATATTAGAGACCGCTACTTGAAACAAGCCCGGAATCAGGAGGGAGAGAGCTCGATACACTCATTTTCATAGTAAAATTTCACATTTTCTCAAATTACTCCCGAAATATGGGAGTTATGAAGAAATTCATCACCACAAGTTATGAAGGCATTAAGTAATCGAATAAGATGGCATCATTAGTTTGGCATAATTTTACTCTTTTTTTTCGGACATGTCTACGTCCAACCGCTCCCATACATTCGTTCCACTGTGCGGCCAGTTGTTAGGTGTAAGTGTATAACTAAATAACTTCCAAGAAAACTTGGCTGATGGTCTTTAGGTAGGTTTAGAATTACTGGTAAAGATTAAATTTGGTCATTTGGATTTAGGCCGTCACCACCACCAGAAAAACTGCCTACTTAGCGTAACATTGTTTTTACCTATTAACGCACGAAGAGGTTTTAGCAAAGACTCATGAGTTCACAATTTTGGTTTTCGTGATTCTTCATTCTCACTGATGACATTCATGTTACTTAGTGATGGGATCTTCATCATATCAGCCGAAAGACGTCCACTGCTGGAGACAGTCCTCCCACAAGGATCTTCACAATAGCCGGTCCTGTACTGCCCGCATCCAGCGGCTTCAGCGAACTTTGCAAGATCTTCGGTCCACGTTTTAGGGGGCCTGCCCACGATTGGATCTTAAGCTTATTATTTTTAGGCTCCAAAACTATTAGATAGATAATAGACAAGCTCTCTATATCATACATACTGTACAGGATAACATTTACAGTCTATGGGGACATGATCTCAAATTCAAATTCTCATCCTTGGTTTGAATTATGTTTGCTATTAATGCTGGCAGTTGTCTTTTACATCACTAAAGTAGTTTAGATGTCTTTACATCTCACTCTAATATAGCGCGTATGAGAAGAACAGAGCATAGATAATACTGTCTAAATACCATGTGGCTTATTTTCCCTCTTTATTTCGCGCAAATTAAATTCACACAAGTAACCGTGACCTTTGAATAACAACTATTAATGAAATTCAATGCATTAAAATTAGTTTAGTTAATATTGCATAGAATTGGGGTCAATGTTAATTATATGAGAAGACTATGAATTCAGAGCTGTGTTTATTCTATTATGGAAGTTAACGGAACAATTTGATGAAAAAATCAGCAGAAAAAGCATTACTATACACATATAACGTGAAGTTGGGCATTGCTCATTGATATTGTTATAGCGGTGGTGACCGTGATATATCTACTGCCTATTGGGAATTGTGGTTGTGACTAGAAGGCCGTAGCAGGGCGAATGGCCGCAATTATACTAATACAAACTTTTGAGTTGGTACGGAAGAAGTATCAACAAAAGTAAACATGGGCATAAATATTATGGTGAGTTCGATTCTCACCCAGGAAATATATTTGTGTGCATGAACATGACTGTTTGTCCATAGTCAGGATGTAATTATCTATATAAGTATGTTTCTACAAAAGAAAATGTGTATATTATGTAGTATATTAGATATCTGATTTACATAGTACAAGCTCTGCTTAATTTGGGATCAGATGGCTGTGTGTGAATAATGTCCCTGGATATTATTATTACAATATTAAGACATCGCTAAGCATAATGTTCGTCGACTCAGGTTCATGAGTAGGTATATGGTCTAATTTTATTAGATGTCCTACATTGGGTACCGGAGCAGCAAACCCGCGTTCCCGGGACTCCCTCATCAGGCGCCAAGAGAAGTCCACGGCAGGTAAGTTTAGTCGGTGCAAGTCCGACATACCCACCCCCAGACACTTTTTGCGGGTGGCATGCAAAGGCATTCCCCATTCCTTATCAAAAAAAAATAAAAGAAAAAAAGATGTCCTACATTAAATAATAATAATAATATCCTCCTGATCGAATTCCAGCAATGGCATCTAGACTCAATGGAGACTAGCCTGGACATATTATGTGCCCAAGTGTCCGGCCAAAAGCCGGTGGACTTTTTTATTCGCTCACTATCATGATTTGATGCGACGGCTAGCAAACACGATCGAAAAGAAGTCAGGTACAAGACTGATGACTTTACGTGGTATCACAGATGTAGGTGTGTATGTATCACAGCCCCGGATTAGTACTGAGAATTTTTTCTTACAGTACATCTCAATTTCACGTTTTGGCCCAACCTGGTACTTGAACCCCGGACCTCATTACCTGCGGTTGATATTTTAATGTTCTTTACTATTAATATCCAGTTCTACCTTATAGAGGTGCACAAAATCGTTATTAAAACGAGTAACATAAAAAATGAATACCTTAATGGTTAAAAAGCAATTTTAGGTTTGATCACGTAAACAATTTTGCGATCGTCGATTCTTTCTATCCTAAAAATAATATTTTCAATTTTATGATTTGCCATGATCAAATAACAATTAAGTCTCAACAAATTGGAAAGGGTAAATATGTTTATAGAAGAATAAAGGACACTTATTTAAAACAGTAGTAATTAAAAGCAAATAGTACATACCTCTTCAGAGTGGTGTGTTTAGTGCCATTTCCAAGTAATTTATGCTTTGGTTTATCATGCGCGCCGGTGGGCGTCGACGAGGATATCGTAAGGTCGCTGGCGAACGAACTAGTTGAAGATTCTTTGGAGATGTTGGTGAGGACGGATCGACCGCGCCTCGGGCCTACTTCAGGGCTGCCAGGACTAGCTACCAGCTCCAGTGCTAGCCGGCCCTTCCCCGGCACCGGCGGCGGCTTCTCATCCACAGGCACCATGTACGACAGCATCGCTGTCTATACAAGCTCCAACCTCATGAAATCTCACACTCACTACTCTCTTTGTAGTACTCTTGAAATAACACCGTCCATATTCTCTAAATTTGGTTTCTTTTCCGTATTCTTATTTCTATAAGCTCGTTCAGTCCGTAGAGACCTGAAATACAATTGCTATTTTAATATTAAATTTTAGTTTAACAACATGCAATGCAAAGCGTAAATCTAATCTCAAAAATAGACAATCATAAATATTATATTATCATCATTTATATTATAATTTATTTTTAATTAAACAAATATTTGCACGACATAAATGTCGAATATGGTGGAACCTCACTCATTTTTGTCAACAATTTGTAAACCTGTATTCTAGCAAATAAAGAGATTAATTCATTCATAAAAAAGCCGATAGATATAACAGCTACATCCTCCGAAGGGATTTTAGAAAGGGAGTCCTGGATTTGATATACCAGTATTTAGTGCACAACCTAGTTTATATTATTTTGATACCAGTGCGGGCGATTTTGAACTTTACAGCACTAAAATAATTTAGATATCATTACATCCCTTTCTATAATAGCTCGCTTGAAAAAGACAGGGCATGTCAACTTTCAACTGTCAAACGGCACTGTTAACTGAGGTACGGTTTCTTATTTTCCTTCAGTATAATGCGGCAAAATTAATTAATAATGTCCATTTTATATGGACTTCGCCAAAAAATCCAATGATACAAACATTGAGATATAATGTACTGCGTAGTACATATCTCAATGGATACAAACTTTTTACGAGTCTAAAACGCAGTTTGGTGTTGCGAAAAGCGACACACATTACAGATAAATAAAATAGTTAAGCAATTTCTGTCTTACGTTGGCATGATCTCAGGAGAAACAGGAAATTAATTAGGACTTAGAGGGAAGTTGATTAATTTTGGTTATATATTAATGAGACTGTTAAGATTATGTCTAAAAATCATATAGTTTATCTAATTACAAATATTCAAATAGGTACCGATGAAGTATAATATAAAACCATCGTGTTTTGTTTAATCTCCACAAATTACATTGGGAAACAGGATACAGTCGAGCCGAAGTAAGTCCTATCTTTTAGAGAGTTGAATTCTGACAGGTCAGTTAATTTTATGACTACTTCAATGTATTAATACAATCATTGATTAGACAAACAGTGAGTTCCACAAAGAACATCGGCCATATTCGACCTGACCAAAATATGAAACGACCACCAATGATTGATACGTCAAAAAATAGTGAATTATGTGTATATTAGATTACGGGGTTCAGCTTTTTTTATTGAGGCCGGGAAAATAATTTAGCATTGTAATAAAAACCTCATTTCCATAATACTTTTAATAGATTTTGAACGCATCCAAAGCTGTCCCGTTTCATCTGTGCTCCACGTTTCATCATAACACTAAAGTAACACTACCATTATGTGTTTACTATCTTAAATACTAGACTGTATTGCAGATTTTTTACTGATTTTTGTAATGTATTATCAATCACATCATTTTTAGATGGGGATATGGATTAAGTACTTATTCCGAAACGAGTTGCAAATGATAGGTTGACATTTGTACTAATACGTAGAACGGAACGTATTATGACAGAATGAGAGCTGTCAAAGCGTTTACCGTGCAGCCATCGTTGCTCTTGCGTCGTTTTGGTTTGTGTGTGTTATTTGTGACTTTGCTACTATTACGGACTCTGACTGATCTTTCAAGTCCTGACGACCCTTTGATATTGATACCTGGACACCGATAACGCTTACACCTGACGACCCTCTGCTATTGATCCTAGGACACCGATGCGCTTTATGTATTGGTTCCAAGTGCCGAGAGAGTCTCGGAATACTACAATGAACCCGAACAACCGAGCAACTCGTCGACATTTACAGTGTATTCATTGCAATATCGTCGTTGATACACTCCAGCGCTTCGTTGTCTTGGAACTTGACACCAGAGTCATATCGTTAATCAGCAATTGGATCGCCCCAATACTCGTAAGTAATGTTTTTCATAAGATATAGTTTACTGTGTTATGACAGAATTACAATATTATTCAAACGTATTTATTCAGTTGAGCCTTTTATGCTCAATGATCTTTTAGTATATTGTAGATACTGAGTACATTGATTGATCCGTTAGATAAAGCTGCGTTTGTCACATACAGTCTGTGGATGGGTTACAGTTTCATTACTCATTGAGACTCCCTGGGCCTTTATATCCAGTAAATCATTATATCCAGTAAAAAGCTTCTTAAATCTGTCAACCATGTAATAATATCAGTATATTCCCGTGATTGGGCTGTGGAGATCTGATGGCAGTTGCTTCATGTAAAATACCACCGCTCTAGGTTGTACTAGAAATTAACCCCAACATAGCAAAAAGCTAGGCAGATATTCTTTTAAGTTGCATAATAGTAATATTTTTTCTTCTTTTGCAGATAACTGAAGATGATTACATTTGTGAGGCATGTAGGGATATTGCAATGCACGCAGTTAATGAAGCTTTAGCCTGCGATAACTACGGTGAACAAACATCTGCATCCTCTCACCAAGGCCATAGACAAGTGTGTGTTCACTGCGGTCTATCCATATTAAGGCGACGAAGTGACCTTATTTTCAAAGAAAATGCCTCTGATTTGGATAGTAATATTGCCAATATCATTGAAACCAGGATTGCCCCACGTCAGGTCAGTACACTAGTAACCATGAGCCGCTCTGTAATTCAAGACTCAATAATGTTATTTATTAATTAACCCATTTGCCATATTGTGCTTTAAACCAAGATATTCCCTTTTTAGATTAAATCAACTGATCGTGTTTGTCATTCATGTTGGCTGAGATGCAGAAGAACTGTGCTTCGGGCACGACACATAGAAGATGCACGATCTGTTAATCCAGATGACAATAATTTTTTACAAGAACCAAACCACACTGGTCAAGATCTAGAACAACATACAGGGGCTGAGGAAGATAGACCTGAAATCCCAATGGTTCCTGTTCAACCAGCAGCAGAAATTGTTTTGGCAAACTACAGACGGGCTGCAAATACTGCTTCTCATTGTTTATTCTTGGGCTGTACTAATATAGATTTGCGGATCATTTCTAATTCTTTGAGAAAAACTGTCTTGAGTAATAATAAATTCTACATACCAGAACTGGCTAGAGTTTGTGAGGAACATTTATTTAGCAATAACTGGGATAGTTTATTTGATTTGCCAAACAGTATCAGTACTTTTAATGTGCAACAAATAGAGCATGTGTTCTCATGGGTAAATTCATCCAAATCATATTTGAATTAAGCAGCATTGAAGCAATTCAAGATGTTGAAGACAATTTATTTTTTTATTGGATTGAAAGAACAAAAGAGGAATTTATTTCATTGTTACATGAGGTTCCTAGGGTCCAAGAAGCTCATAGAGGCATTATAGGCTTATCTGCTTTGCTTATGAAATTGAGATCTGGAGAATCTGATGACAGATTATCAAAGCTTTTAGGAGTGCCTTGTCGTACCCTTGAAAGATTAATGCACAGCATAAGAGAATTGCTGGTGCAAGACTTTGTTCCCAATAATCTTGGAATTAGTCATATTTCAAGGGAGAATTTACTACGGCACAATCTGCTGTTGCCAAATGGCATCTATAATATTGATAACAATAACCAAGTCATTCTGATTTGTGATGGCACTTATATATACATTAACAAAAGTTCAAATTATATGTTTCAAAAGGATACATACTCACTGCATAAGTATAGAAATCTACTCAAACCGTTTTTGATTGTATCAACTGATGGCTTTATTGTTGACTGTTTAGGGCCATACAAGGCTACCACATCGGATGCTGAGATTATGACATCTCTTTTTATAAATGTGAATTCTCCTCTCAGATTGTATCTCCAAGCTAATGATATTTTTATTTGCAAATTGACTGCAATTACAAGGCCTACATGCCAGAATCACTTTCAGAGGGCGAACATCAACTGACCGCAGAGCAACCAAATAGAAGTAGATGTGTGACAATTTGTCGATGGGTGGTGGAGGTGGTTAATGGGTATTTTGAAAGAGATTTTAAATTATTACGGCAAGACTATTTTAATAAGACTGTGCCGCATATGATGGAACATTTTTAAATAGCGGCTAGTCTTCTGAACAGGTTTGGTGTTCGCCTGAGAAATAGAGATGATGCTGGGGAAATGTTAAATATTATCAGAAAAAGGATTTCTTTATAAAATAATTTGTCCCTATTGGTTGAAAGTACAAATATGAACAGAAGGTCTTCTAACTTTGTAAGTATTATGGCTGATAGAGATAACCTAATCACATTTCCTAGACCGGAAATGAATTAATTAACTCTTTTTGCTTTATTAACCTATCAGATACGACAAGCACTGTCATATTATGGGGAGCACGTAAGGTTTCATGGTGGGCACAGAATAGAAGTAACAAGTGGCAGCATAGATACCTCAGATAACAATTTGAGAGGAAGTGGCAACAATACTCTGATACGGGGGAAAATCAAGTCGAGACATGTATCAAGGAAGCAACACTATGTTTATATTTTAATAGAAAATGGCATATCAGAGAGAGAGGGTATAGCAGAGTATTGTTGCAACTGTTTGGTAGGGCCACACACAGTTGGATGTTGTGCTCATGTCATGACGATTGTGTGGTACCTTGGATGGGCTCGATACCGGTCAAATATTTCTGACCTGCTGAATATTTAAATTCAGTTGTTGTAAGGGAACACATAGAATAAATTAATACTTAAAACAATATTGGTGTTTTATTTAAGATGCCCTTTTATTATTATTATTTTTTACCGACCTTTGAGATATTAGGTTATATTTTTAGTAAGTATGACAAGGCAAGGAACCATTATATATATTTTTCATAATAATTTAAAACAGTTGCTAAGAAACAGTCTAGCTTGGCTTTTGTATAATCATATCCTGATTCATGCACATGCCTTAGATACATAACAGTGAAAAGATTAGAAAGGTTATGGATTCATTTTTATGGTTTTAGCCATTGACTTATATAGTTATATATTACTGCATAGTTTTTATATCAATGGTTTTAGCTGAGGTTGTAGTAATGGCTGCCGACTTATACATCATAACCTCAAAAGTGACGTAATACATAAGTGTATCGTTCTATGATCCACGGCTTTTAAATAATATATTTTCAAATTAGGATTGACGAATGTGCCTAGAGGAACGGATTAATCCATACACTAGTCATGTTCGCCATATTTTATAGCCAGGTCACAGCATGTATGGGCCGTGACCGATGTTCTTTCGTACCTATTTAGTATTAATTATTTCACCAATGGTAACAAGAGCTAAACAACTTACGAACCCCAGAAACTGGACAAAATAGGAAAGATTTTGACCCTGCAAAAAATGTTCCTAAAATTGTACCCAACTCAAACTGTATTAAAGAATGAAAACAAAATGAAAAGAATATCGAAAGAATGTAGTTTTTAAAACGTCAAGCCGCCTACGATTCGACGGTTTTGAATTAACAATTTTGCCATTACAAATTTTCACATTGTGTTTTTAAGACAGCATAGAAGCATGAAATTGCTTCTATTAATAGGTTATCAAACTCCTCTAAAATGCCGTATTTTAGGTAGCGCTGGACAATTTATATTAACTACTTATCGAACTTTAGAAAGATTTAATCGGCTAGTTGTGGTTTATAGAGCGTCATCTTGGTCGCTCGAAGCATAGGTAGATACATTCTACAGTCCATTCGGTTTTTTCCACTTGTTTCGCCAATA
The DNA here is from genome assembly GCA_951640165.1 of Pseudoips prasinana. Classification (NCBI taxonomy): domain Eukaryota; kingdom Metazoa; phylum Arthropoda; class Insecta; order Lepidoptera; family Nolidae; genus Pseudoips; species Pseudoips prasinana. The sequence continues at coordinate 30,366,336 of OX621234.1, forward strand.
TTACTCGATTCACCTTGCAAAATTAATGATTTTGTGCAATTTCACCCTGTTTTTTAACTCGTTTTCTATCTCTATTCAATCTATTTGGAGCCGTACTCGTTGCCTTTGTCGTGTATATGTAACCATAAAATTGGGTGTTTTCAGCCTCTTTATAACTGTTAAAAGCTCAATATGGATGCAATACTTCTTATCCGAAAGCTGGGATTAAAGGTTATGTAGGGAATAATGAGCCGATAAAACAGAGGATGCATGGTATGGTAAGACTTAATGATTTGCTGGGCTAGGTCCCAAACAGTTATATTGCGTCCCGTCATGGAAATGTGAAAACCAAAGCCTCAAAGGCTATTTACTTGAATAAAGTGATCCACTTAGTCCTTATCTGCGCTTATCATCAGGCAAGACAAGGCATGCATGCAAACCGAAATTAAATATAATACCTAAATATATTTTTGTTTGCTTAAAACACGAGTAAAATTACAATAGAATATGTAAATGTAAAATTTCTCATGGATGAAAACAATAACTCAAGAGCAGCAGCTATCCCGCAAACGGCTTATAAAAGTGAAAAGTTTTTTGAAGAACCATTAAATAATAATAATAAATAATTCATTTTAATGCCAAATATAATTGATTGAGTCACGAAATCGTTCATAGATAGTCAAATAATGTTCATGAAATAATAAAAAAAATATCTCTATATATTTTGTAAAACCGGCCAACTGCGAGTCGGAGTCGCGAACGAAGGGTTCCGCACCATTAATTATAAAAACGAGCAAAAAAATTCACATTTGTTGTGTGGCCCTTAAATATTTATTTTATTTTTTTAGTCTTTGTTGTTATAGCAGCAACAGAAATACATCATCTGTGAAAATTTCAACTGTCTAACTATGGCGGTTCATGAGATACAGCCTGGTGATAGACGGACAGACACACAGCGAAGTCTTAGTAATAGGGTCCCGTTTTACCCTTTGGGTACGGAACCCTAAAAATGTAATGGCTCGTTTAAATATGGTCATTCGAAAGTCGTTAACATTGTAGTAGGTACCAATAATTGTCAATCAGTACTTTTTTAAGCTGTTTTTTAAATAAATTTGCATTCAACTTTTAATACATTTTAGCAATTTATGATAAATACGTGAAGGCATGCAAACTGTACTTTTATATAACATAGCTGTTTTTGCTGGCTGTAGACAAGTGGTTTCTTTATTTCGTAGGTATATTCCGAACTACATATTCAGATTGCAGACGACATAGGTTGTTTTATTTTTTTACAAATATTGGAAAGACACGGACTACACTACACTTGTAAGTAATAATCTTATGTTTGATAAACATAATTATGTAGTTCAAATTGATTTAATTTTTAGTTTAGTTATTTATTAAATACAATGCCCGCATTCGGGAATCTTATCCCTGTGTCGCGGGGTACTTTACAAACATATAATAGACGGACACAAATTACATTCAGACTCAGAACAACGATTTATGGGTCACACAAGTAGTTGTCCGGCGCGGGACTCGAACCCCCGACACGAAGGCGTGAGGCGACTGTCTTAGCCGCTGCGCCACACGTGCATCTTAAACATCTTTCTTACATTCTAAATACCAGATCTCGGTTTATTGTATTTCTTCTGAATATTATTTCCTAACTAAGAACAGACTCTACAAGGTATCAAGCTCCATAATATGCGGTAAGCAATGCAACCGTGTTGATGGTTGGGGCAAGTTGAAACATTGGCACAAATTAGGAATATTATTAGATTTTTTAGGCATAATGCCTAAGAAATCAAATAATATCTATGCTACAATCTGTGACGGTCACCGTAGCCTAGTTGGTAGTGATCCTGCCTACGAAGCTGGTGGTCCTGGGTTCGAATCCCGGTAAGTGCAAATATTTGTGTGATGAGCACGAATATTTGTTTCTGAGTCATGGATGTTCTCTATGTATATAAGTATTTATCTATCTAAATAAGTATGTATATCGTCGCCTGGTATCCACAGATCATCCAAGCCCCATACAAGCTTTGCTTAGTTTGGGGCTTGGATGATCTGTGTGACATTGTTCTCAGATATTATTATATTATTATCTTAACATGATTATTTAGATCAAAAGAGTAAATGGATAAAATAAATAATACCAAGCTTTCTTAATCATTATTTATTTTTGAATCACTTTCAGAATCAAAACGGAGACACCGTTACATATAGGTATTACAAATATTTCAGTCACCTCATCAATAAGGTGGTCGAGTTGCATCTTTTTGTTCTATTATTTTATAACATGATCAAATGGAACTTGATCACCATTGCGTGCGTGGACCGATTTCAATGCGGTTTTAGGAATGGTCAACTTCTAAAGTCACATTATAATTAAATAAATGGTGTCAGAATGACGTGTGAGTGATACCAAAATGACTGCAACTATACTCGTACTGTATAAATATTTTAGTTGAAATGTAACTTATGCAATATATGTATATTTAGATATAGATTATATATATTAGTAATATTTAGATCATTGCACAATTTGTACGTTAACGTAGGTTTGAACACGATAAGAACGAGACGATGAGCAGCTATTCTGACTTCTGGATGGGGGAGAATCTTTAAACTGTCAACTTAAATGTAACAAGCCAATGATTAATGAATGTACGCCAAACGTAACTGGTATATCGTATTAACGTTAAGTAACTAACTAAACAGCAAAACAGTTTTGATTTTTCTCTTTTTAGTTAGTGTTTAGTACGTCATTTCATTCGATAGCCGTCAGTTTTTTAAGTAGTTAGTCAGTTTCCTTGCTGTGCTTAATTCTTAGCTGTGTTTGATTAATATCGGTCGAGCAGTGTAAGATTATCAGCTCTTTTCCAAAATAATGTAATTATAGTTGGAGTCGTGGGTTTCCTAACGGTTAGGTTATGACTGAATAAGTTTGTGTTATTTATTTAAAATTTTAATTAAAGCTTATGTCCGTTTAGCCGAATGTCAACTACAGCGGCCACACTCAATGGAGACTAGCTATATGCGTGGGATATATATAGTTTACAAGTGTGTACTCAAATATAGGGGTACTTTTTATTCCATCACTATGATCCGATGGTAAGACTAGCGAGGCCTCTCGCTAGTTACAGGGACTTCGAGCCGCAACTAAGAAATTTTCTTAACAGAAAAATCCCAAAATCACTATTGTTGTTGTAATTAATTGCAGTTGAACATGTTAACACTATACACGGCGAGTCAGTCAGAAAAAAATAAGTAGTAACATTTTCGATGAGTTATTGTGTAGTTATCTGTGCAAATATTAACTCCCTGTAGCGGTGACATTACTTTTTAATAAAAACAGTTGTAATAGTCCTGGGCGAACCTGTTAATTCCAAATTAATAATAAATCTCAGTAGTACGTGTGTCTATGCCCTATGCCGACCTCGGTGTCCGAACGGTGTAAGACGTCCTGTCAGGCCTTTACGCTCGGGAGATCTTTCTGTTTATACACAAAGATTGTTTGGGCAACACACAACAATCGGATCTCCACAAGCATTGGTTTGAGGCCCTGGTTGGCTATTCGACTAGCCTCCGTAACTCGGAGAGATGACATAATTGAGTGCCAAAACAGTTTTGATTTTTGTCTTTTTAGTTAGTGTCTATTACGGCACGATCAAAAATAAAAAGGCGTACAATATCTACACCGTTTTTAATGTTTCAATGGCGCAGTATCCAAATTCATTAAATTGTAATATATTGTTGTCATACATCGACAGATTATGTCCCGATTTTAATCAAATTTGTATGGGACTTGGCAATCGAATACAAAAAAAACTAGATCGGTCCACTAACGCCGGAGAAGTCGTCGTAAATACACGAAAAAAGCACGTATTAAAAAAAGGTAAATAAGATGAAAGGTACATTCAAGAATGCACGCACGTACCTACATAAAAGGCTGGTATTCGAGTTTTAAGGAATCCTACCCCCGGTGCCTTAGTGAGCACGTAAACCCGGTTATTAAGATAATATCATTAACAATCGCTTATCACTGGCATTTACTTGTAAGTAGGTACACCAGGAAACGTACTAATGTTTCGTATAATGTACACTCATACAAAGAGTACATACTTAGATTTAATTTATATTCATTTCTAACAAATAAATATCATCATCATATCAGCCGAAAGACGTCCACAGCTGGGCGAAAGTTCTCCACAATTGCCGGTCTTGCGCTATCCGCATCCAGCGATTTCCAGCGACCCGCACAAGATCATCGGTCCATCTTGTAGGGGGCCTACCCACGCTGCGTCTTCCAGTTCGTGGTCGCCACTCGAGAACCTTTCTGCCCCAGCGGCCGTCGGCTCTACGAGCTATGTGCCCCTGCTGCTGCCCCACTGCCACTTCAGCTTGGCAATTCTTACGGCTATGTCACAAATAAATATAACACCTTATTATATTAAATATATAACAGGAAACGCGATTGGTGAACATGAAATGTACTACAAATGATTATTATAGACCTATTAATTATGTACACTGGGCTATGTGACCTATTGTTACTAACACGAAATTCAATCATTACAAAAACAGTCTTATTGTGCTTACGTTGTTGAATGTAAAGCAAAAGTAAAATACTGTTTATTGTACACCAATACATAACATGATAATTTAACATATTATTATAGTTACTAAAGTACAATGGACGCTGCAGTGATTTCTTCCAAACAAACCTAAAGGGAATATAATCCAAGAGTCCAAAAATAAACTGGATTACAGGTGTACATGTACATGTTTCTCCGCTACTATATATTAGATGCTTAGCCTACCTACACCAGGAATTTCAAAATAAAAACAGAGAACAGAAATAAATATCAAGATGTGACGCATCGTTCTATCTATACCACCTTGACCTTGAATAGTTAATGTTGACCTTGATGACGTGTAATATCTTACTTTCAACCTATGAGGAGAAGGCTCTCGTAATAAAGCTCGCAGTGACCTTGGCGAAATTACATTTTCATTTAAAGGTACGTTCTCACTGTACCAACGCTCCGATTGCGCTGCGCTCCCTTTAGAAACAGTATTTTATTGAACTACAAATCTCGCTCGATGCGGAGCTTTAAAAATTCAAAATTTAGTTCGATGTTGTAGTCTTTTACTTTAAAAATGTGTGCGAACTGAGTGGGGACATATAATTGGGCGCATTTTTTTAAGGGAATTAAAACTATGCCCATTTATTTCCTATCCGTTCTGTACACTATTTCTACTAATCTTGTTCTTCATATACATTTTGGTTCATCCAAGCATAGAATAGATCTCTTTAGTGATGGAGCCGCCAATTACATAAGCAATAAAGTGAAGTTACTTAAAACTAAGTATATTTTATTCATCTAAAAAAATACGAGGTGTAAAAAAAATATTATTAGGTATGTACCTACGTATTTTCTTATTCGTACGGCTTCTGCCTTTACAACAATAATTCTGTCAAATATAAAATACATTTTTTGCCCTGCTACATTAAAAAAAAACATTCTAATCTATTAAAAGAATAATAATGAACTATAGATTATACGGCTGGTACAACTTGGCGCATGTATTTTTGTTATAAATATAATTACATTTATTACAAAAATACAGGGTGCACGGAATATTTTAAAATATTCGATGAGTTATTATAAACAGAATAATTAAGCGATTTGCCCATGCACGTACAAGTATGGTACTTCAAAACATAAGATATTTAAATGTTAAATATAATACTACGATAATAACGAATATTATGGCTCTCCTAAATACATTTGTACTTAATATCAAGACGGCTATTTCTATTTAACCGAGGGAGCTTGCTAATGCCGGAGCAGAGGGATAACAGTTAGATGAACCTAGTGGGCTCTCACCTTTACGCAAATTATTTACAGACGCGATGCCATTTTCCACGTGCGCGTGTATTGAGTCATTGGTTATTATTATAATTAATTAAAGTACGTACGATTCGGTCGCAAAAAATACGATTGTTTATTTTATTGCTTATTCGATTTAAAGAGGAAAGGAGGGCTTTTATGCATTTGAAAAGTGTCTATTCTATCGTAGTTCCAATAGTGACGGGCCGATATAATTTCGGTTTGACGGGATGGTTTATTATAAATTACGTGTCATGGCAATTACAGTTCAGTTTCGATTGTGCCGTTGTACAACTTGTCTAGGTAATATAAGTCAGGATATGTATTAAAATGACGAGTATACTATTATAGTATAGCTGTGAATATAGGTAATATATTTAAATCCGCGCGCATTTACGTCAGATACAAAATTAATATAAAACCCTCGTAGAATGTGGTGCATCAGCCATTTTGTGAGAATAATATTAAATGATATTTTACCCCGCAAAAAACATGAAAATACCTTTTTTTATGGCAGAGGACTACAAACGAGCAAGTGGGTCACCTGATGGTAAGTGATCACCGCCGCCCATGGACACCCAGAGGAGTCGCAGGTGCGTTGCCGGCCTTTAAGAGTCAGCAAACAAGTATTGCTGACCTTCCCCCCCGCCCCACTCCGATGAGCTCTGGCGACCCTACTTACACTCGGAAAGACAACATTAAATTATTAATGTTATTATTAAGGAATGTCTTCTGTAAGGTGGAGGTACTTCCCCAGTCGGGCTGCTCTTCGAGCAAATGAACGCTGTGCCCTACCTCTCTTAAAACCCCTCTTTTTGCATATCAAAATATATAATAGTCATTACCAATATCAAATTGGAACGTTGTTGCGAATATTTTCATATATTAATATCTCAAGATGGCTGCAGATATTTTTAGAAAGTGCATTCAATCCTTTTATATGATATAAATAAGTGCGAGAGAGATGGTTGCGTGCTGAATTCAAGGACTAGTACGCATCGGTGGATTTCGAAATGAACAACAACACCGTCTGTATAAATTACTGACGGCGTTGTTGACCTTGATCTTGAAAGGTGGAGTTGTGACGCAAGTTAGGTGCACACGCATGGTAAAGAAATGCGATTATATCACCTGAAGTCTAGTCTTAATTGAGCGAATTTTGTTTCGAGATACTATGAGTGAAGTTTCCCCAAAAACGTGCTCAGCAGTTCATAAGGCTGAAGAAAAATCAGAACTTACATGTGTAATGTTTTCTAATAATAAATACGGCTGTTTTAGTGATTTGGTTAGGTATTTATGTGTATTATGTTGTCAGGAAGAAATCACTGCTGCCATAACACCCGTTACTTATATATTAAGCTTATTATTAGTAAATTGTTTGCAATAACAACTATATCTGATAGACGCTAACTTTGACATTATTTGTAAGCACTATCTTAAAATATTAATGCTACCAAAAATGCACTCAGCAGTACAAAAGTTGAAAATCGCAAGAAAAATCAGAAGTTATATGCTCTAAATGACCGGTTGACGTGATTGGTAAGTAATTGCCTTTCACGCCGCGGGTCGTGGACGATTCCCACCCAGGGGGAGCACCGGCTAAGTCGTCGAACATCATTTTCGTGAATGGCGTTCAAATAACTAAAGGTTAAAAATAACTTAATCAATCGTGAAATCGGCTTCAACGTCGACAATCGATTCCGGACCATTTATCGTCATAAATGGTCCGGAATCACATGTGGTCATAGAAGCCAATTTAATGATTGATTAAGTCATTTTTAACCTTTATTTATTTGAACGCCATTCACGAAAACGATGTTCGTCGACTTAGCCGGTAGCCCCCCTGGACAGATATTTGTGTGCACATGTGTTTGTCCCGAGTCTGGGTGTAATTGTCCATATAAATTTGTATTTTCAAAAGAAAAGAATTATACGTAGTCTATCAGTTATCTGGTTTCCATAGTACAAGCTCTGCTTAGTTTGGGAGCTGATGGCAGTGAATGGATATTATATTCTAGTTGTAGTATGGGAATTATAAAAGTTATTTTAGTTTATATTTCATATTATTAGTGGCACTATTTAAAAATATGCATACTGCATGCATATTTTAATTCATAAAAGTGAATAAAAAATACTGAAATATAAAATTTTATGTTTTTTGATTATTCTCTTTCGTTTTATGAATTACCTAGTCATTCTGGAATAGCGTATTAAATAAATTGAATAGACGTGAAAACAACGCTGGTGGACTTTGACCATTAACTTTTTATTACGTCTATATATTACGAGATACTACGACAGAATTCCTTTGCCCATGTGTTTTTACTTTTTATGAGATATTTTTCAGAACGTTGTTTGTTTACTTACTTATGACGTTAGTCGTTGAGATTGATATTTGTTTGACGCGAAGAACAGATAAGAAATATTATTTGTTGGTTTAAAAATATAAATACTAATATTTCATAAACATATATAAATTGTGGTCTTTAAATTTCTCAAAATAAAAAAGAATAGAAAACTGCCCTAATACATGGATTATTTTTTGTAAAGGTTGAAATGAATGGTATCGTGGATCATCCTTTCCGTTCTATTTTCAAATATTAGGTGATTTGCATGTGAGGGCAGTATTAATATCGTCGAATCTCGTACTACTCATCTGAGGCGAAACATTGGACGTTTCAATTTAGCTATTACGGCATGCAGTGGACATGCACTACTGAGCTCGCATCACCATTGTTCCACATCTTGACTTTGCGAAGGTCAGACAATAATTACGCAGTACGCACGCATGATTTTATATAATTATCTAAATATAAATTATCGTTGGCGGCTGCTCTATGATTTACTCCGTAATTTCGTCTACGTAAAATAAATTTACAATGTGTAACATAAATAGTGTAGGATCCATTGAATACTTACTTATCGTATGGGCAGTGGTTACCGTAGTGTCAGAGTGGTTCAAGCCGCCCAGTAGGCCTCTGACATGGCTTAACGACTGTTGTCTAATGAATATAACCGGGACCGACAGCTTAACGTGTCCTCCGAAGCACGGAGATGCTCAGAAATTAAACCACTTTGGTGGTCACCCATCTATGGACTGACTGCTCGTTGCTAAACTGGCCGATCACTTAGCGACCGGTGAGAGCATCTAGCTATGAGCGCCTCGTACCCATGTAATGTAATTACTTGTAGAATATCAGTTTTCACAGTAAAAAAGGGATTCAGTTTTATGGGTATATTGGGGTCAAAGATTGTCCGAACTCCTTCTTGATTATTCAGAACTGTTATTAGATGCCGATAGTCTTTATAAGAGAAAATTGAGCCTAGTGCACCTATTTACTAAGCTAGAAGTGCACCACGGCTCCAACGGCTACAAACTTAGGCTTTGATCATCGGGCTTTCAGTTGAACATATTTTTTAAATTTAGAAACAAAGGAGTTTCCAATTTGACTGTTCTGTGTTCTTTTTCTATTTTGTATGATTTTAAAGTTTATTGATGTATTTCTAAATAGGATATTTTTTCAGAAAATATAATTCGATTCTATGAAAATTAAATTCAATGATGTATGTAGTATCATCATCATCATCAAATCAGTCGGAAGCCGTCCACTGCTGGTCAAAGGCAGGCACAATGGCCGGTCTGGTTGACCTAGTATCATCAGACTAATATTATAAAGGCGAAATTAACACATAGGCTATAATTTAAAAAGTTTAACGCGGGTGAAACCGCGGGGCACAGCTAGTCAAACATGAAATCACAATAGCATGAACAAGATTATTAAGTAAGTTTAGGACTTACTTTACAATCTTGTTCATGCTATTGTGGTGTTCATTTTGTAGGTTAATGAATTTTATTTATTTGTTAATAGGAAAATTTTCTTTACTCCCTGTAACTATAACATTAAAGTTTATTACACTATTTATGATACAACTTGTATTGACGCATACATAAACAATGAAAATAATTTAGGAGCTTTGTTTATCTAATAAAATAAATATCTTGGGACAACTAAGACACTGCCATCTGATCCTAAACTAAGCAGAGCCTTTGCCAAGGCAACCAGACAACTGATAAACATAATATCTCACAATGGTTTCCTGGGTGGGGATCGAACTCACGACCTCTGACTTAGCAGTCAGGGTCATTAACCACTAGACGAAATGACCAGTCACCATAACATCTATACAACTGAAGAAGTTGTAGAACATCACCTTGCAAAATACACAAAAATGTTACCTTCACTACAAAAAAGTCGATCATCATCATTTTCATCATTCGTCATTTAGTTTGAAGGTCAAACCTTATTCTGATTTAACCACTGGTTTGATTTAATTTGTTTTGTTGCCTTGTCCATAATTCCATACGTAAAACGGAACATATTTAGCGAATCCAATCCTTGACATACGAAATACTTTTTTTGGCGCCCCATACAAAATTCTACACCTGTTCGTAATTTTATCATGGGAAGTTAATATTTATTTCTATTAAGTCTACTATTTATGTAACGTAAACGTTAAAATTATATACATATATTTTAATGAATTTGTTGAAATATTTATGTTTAAAGCATGGTTTATGAATGGAGATCAGATAACTTCGTATACTTATTAACGTAAAGTTAATTTTGGCCAACAAACTAGGGAAGCGAAGCTTACGATATTTTTAAAACGTCACAAATAATTGACATATAAATCTGGGATATGGCGCAAAAGGGGGGCACCGGAGCAGCATTAGTCGGTGCGAGTCTGACATACCCACCCGCAGACACTTTTTGCGGGTAGCATGCACAGGCATTGCCCTGCCTTAACAAAAAATAAAAAAGGAATAACGATCAGCTGATGCATTTTATATGGGACGCCAAAATTGTTTTTTACATATTTTACTAACTGTTTTTGTTAAAGTTTAAGTTACGTATACAATTTATGATACACCTCGTATAAAGATAATGATTTTTTTACTGAATACCTGAAGAAGTAGGAGTGTAATTTGTGCTCAATTTGATACTTTTTTAGGGTTCCGTAGCCAAATGGCAAAAAACGGAACCCATATAGATTCGTCATGTCTGTCTGTCTGTCTGTCCGTCCGTATGTCACAGCCACTTTTTTCCGAAACTATAAGAACTGTACTGTTGAAAATTGGTAAGTATTACAGATGTATTCTGTGAACCGTATTAAGATTTTTATACAATAATAGAAATAGAACAATAATTTTGGGGAGTCGCCATACATAGAACTAAATCTCAAAAAAAAAATTTTCACCTTACCCATACATGTGGGGGGGTGTCTGGATAGGTCTTCAAAAATGATATTGAGGTTTCTAATATCATTTTTTCCTAAACTGAATAATTTGCGCGAGAGACACTTCCAAAGTGGTAAAATGAGTGCCCCCCCCCCCCCCCACCTCTGTAACTTCTAAAATAAGAGAATCATAAAACTTAAATATTATATGATGTACATTACCATGGAAAGTAACAACGAAATTTGGTTTGAACGAGATCTAGCAAGTAGTTTTTTTAATACGTCATAAACTGCAATTTGCTTTCATTTAATCAACTGAAATACTTGCTGCTACGGAACCCTTCATGTGCGAGTCTGACTCGTACTTGGCCGGTTTTTTGTATTGATTTGATCGAAATCCTTTATGCGCCGGCCTTGATGTCGTTCTGTTGACACCGACGACCAACAACAAACACAACAATGAGTGATGTTATGTAAGAACATAACAACACTCATTTTACCGTCCCACAACTGTATAAATTAATTTAAAGAAACTTGTTCGTGCACTCAAACATCTGTCCTGGGTGGGAATCGAACCCACGACCTGTGGCGTGAAAAGCATTACCAACCACGCCAAAGGGCCCGTCAACCGGCACTTTTAATAAAATAATTCAAATTGACCGTTATTTATTTACGCTATGTTTACAGTTAACCAATGAGGCTTTCACTGCTTCTCCTGAGAATAGAAGAGTCGAGAAGATGTCGAGCCGTCTAAGGCGTCTAAAATTTCAAACCAAGCATACTCGCCGGAGGGCACATTTGCATATGCAAGGGTTAGTAATTTTTGATAGGTTTTGTGCAACTGTCGCTCTACGGTAACACGCAAAAAGGCAGGCCTCTCGGCGTTGTAGGTGGGAGAGGAGATTTCATTGATTCTTAAGCAAGTAAAGATCATGGAGGACGCCAATGGTCGCGACGCGTTTGCTGTCGCTTGTCGTACTCTCGGCCGGTGCGTACGATAGATAGGTTAGTGTAGTGTCACGAGAGTTTCTAATAGTCCTGACTTTTATTTAGCGAGGCAAAGTAGGTTGGTCGGTTTTAAAGAACGTTATACTTAATAGTTTTAGTTAAAACTTGTGACAAACGACGGGACGGCTTGAGTCCGCGCTTGCTGCGTTGCCGCTATTATGCGCTGAAGCAGCTTATAGGCTAAATGTATGCATCACGAGAAACGGAAACCCTGAGAGTTGCATATCTTCTGAAACTTTTCCCCACTTAATACCAATAGGTAGGACTTAAGAGTAATCTTAATCCTGTCAAAAAAAGGCTATTTAAGTTTAAGCCTTACATAACGCCGTTCAATTTTTGATTTGAGTTACCTGGCTGTCTGTTCTTATCATAAAGCCAAAAATATCTCTCTGAACGACATTCGTATGTACAATTGAGTACAAACACATGTTACTTTTTGCACCATAATTGGCAATCTTAATTAAATATGTAAATGAAAAGTTGTGCAACAGATTTGTGCGACGTGTTATGTATGTATGTTACTTGAGCTTAAACCTTCGGACGTGGTAGCGATTTCAATGCGGGTTTTAAATTCTTACTTAATATTTGAATGCGAAAGTAACTCTGTCTGGCGCGCTTTGACGCCATAACTACGGAACCGAAATAAAAGAAATTTGGTATGCGTATAGTCTAGACCCGAGAAAGGACGTATGCTATTTTTTAAGGCGGAAAATAGTTGTAAGGGGTTTGAAATGGCGCGATAAATACTTTGATAAAGTATCGTCAATTTTTGGGCCAGAAGGTTGAAACTTATTTTTTAGGCTGTTGATTCAATATAAATAAATATGACATTCAAAGTTTGTAAAAGTTTTAGCCTTAAGGATGTAAAATAAAAATAGGGGATTGGGGATAAAATTGTATGGAAATATATAAGGTTTATGTTAACGTTATATATGTTTGCGACGAGAGTCAAAATATCTATACTTATATTATAAAGAGGTAACGTTTGTGAGTTTGTGACGTTGTAGGGGGTTTTCAAAATTATTTAACCAATAGAAAGCTACGTAATGGTGGAGTGTCGTAGGCCAAGATTCATAACCATAATTTTTATTTATCCCGAACTTTTAACCCGAAGTTATACGTGGGACGAACGAGCAGGGACCAAAATATTTATAACGCGGAACGAAGTCCGCGGGCACTGCTATTAGAGATATTCTGATTAAAACACTTATGGAGTCGTTACAAAATGTGCGGACGAATCGCACGCATGATTAGTAAGACATATATTTTTGTAGGGGCTTATGTTATATTGATACTAGTAATATAATATATTATGAGACTATAAACTAGGCTACGCTTACCAAATATGATGTCTCTTCTAGAGTTTTATCATCCATAAAATATCTGGACTCTTCCAGTGTTATTCAGTTCTGTAACAAAGAAAATACTAGTTTTATAAAAATAATATTAAACTCCAATACATAAATTGTATTTATAAGGAAAACAAAGTTTTCAAATCGCATCAAATTCTATAATCTATACATCTATGCAATGCATATAATCGGCTTCCATGAGCACATGTGACGTCATAAAAGGTCCGGATACGATTTTCAACGTCGAAGCCGATTTAATGATTGATAAGTCATTTTTAACCTTTATTTATTTGAACGCCGGTCACTATCCCCACGTTCGGCGACTTAGCCGGTAGCCCCCCGGGTCGTGGGTTCGAATCTCACCCACAACATTTGTGTTCATGAATATGTCTGTTTGTCCTAATTCTTGGTGTAATTATCTATATAAGTATGTGTTTACAAAAGAAAGGTAGTATGTAATATACCAGTTATGTGGTTTCCATAGTACACGCTCTGCTTAGTTTAGGATCAGATGGCCGTGTGTGAGTAATGCTCTAGGATGTTATATTACAACATAGCAAAGTTTCGTCGACTGAGAATTTGTAGCGACGTCCTCATTTAATCCGCTTCATACACGTCTAGAGGTAGGATGTTCAACCGCATATAGAAAGTTAATGGGATGAAATGTTAATTAGGATTTCAATGACAAGAAAACACTTAGAAGCAGCCCGGACACTGGAAGTTGGCCCACAAGCGTACACAACCACTAAATTTAGGAGAGCACGTAAAGTAGTTCGTCCTGCCACGGTCGTGTTGCGTGTGCATACGAGTGTGCCATGATTAGGAGACTTCATAGAGAGTGCACTTGCATATGCGCACAAAATAATAACTATATGATATATAAATAATAACTATATACTAATAAACTGCATAATTATGCATGGCATTATTATTATTATTGCTATGCATTCCCGTATGTTTACTCCGTAGGAAATCCTACGGAGATAGCTCTGGCTACAGCACTAGAACAATTCTAGTGGTACACATTATTATTAATGAAAATACACAATATCAGATATTTATATTTATCATTCCCTTTTTTCAGTTTTATTTTTTCATTGACCAAATGAAGAAAAAGAAGAAAATGTTGGGAATGGAAGATGCTCTCAAGAAATGCCTCTCGTGTGTGAAGAATATAATGACAGTGAACAAGGTAAAAGAAGCGTGCGATGATCGTGACAAATGGTAATCCTTTACCTCTGTCTACCCCTTTGAGTCTATGATGATGATTTGTTTTTTAAAGCCGGCTAAGTTTTTTTGTAATCAGACGACGACATTCTTATTATCTAGCGTCGATAGAATAGTGTCGTCAAAAATAGAAATCGCTGTAGGTGCACAAAGTTAAACGCCCTAAGGTTGCAATCAGGCGATCTGGATATACATATGTCAGCTGCATGCAGTCGTGACTGGTTAAAATCGTGCTGCATAGCAGAAACCATGTCACTGATTTTGGTAAAACCGAATCATGATTATAATAATATTATGTATAACAGCTGTGCCCGCGACTTCGTCGGCACATTTTATAATAAGTCCGTAAATGTTACATCAGAATATTTCTAATATTTTGTCTCTCGTACTTACATATTTTCATACAAAGTCTCATCCCCTATTCCCCATTGTTATTTTAAACCCTTGAGGGTAATGAAATAGAGATAATCAAATCCACATCCTATAAAATAAGTTTCAAGTTTCTGGCGCTAAAAATGACGATACTTTCATACAACTTTTCATCGACCCGTTTCAATTCCTTACAACCCTTTTTTCACATTAAAAAGTAGCCTATGTCATTTATCAGGTTTTAGACTATCTGTATACCAAATTTCATTTAAATCGGATCAGTAGTTTTGGCGTAAAAGCCCGACAAACCGACAGACAGACAGAGTTACTTTCGCATTTTTAATATTAATAAGATTTTTCTTTGATAATGTTTGCTTATACCCTTACAGGATGTCATGTTGAAACAAAAATATCGTAACATCTATGACGCGCTCATAGATAGTTGGTCGCACCAGTCCGTGAATGAGTAGGGGAAAAGCACCATTTTTTTTATATTTCAGGGTATGCTCACGAATGCACCCACAAAAAGTGTCTGCGGGTGGCGATGTCAGACTCGCACCGGCTAAACCTAACCTGCTGTGGACTTCTCTTGGCGCCTGATGGGGGGATCCCCGAGAACCTAGACACGTCGTCAGACTATAGTTAGTAGACAAGAGTAACCACTGCTTACACGATAAAAGAAAAAAATATTGTATACAAATGGTTGCAAATAATAGACTAAAGATATTTATATATTGCATGGGATGCGGGAGCTTATAGGTTATTGACTCAGGCAGTTCCCGATCCTCAATCGGTAAACCGTCTTTACGGATCACCGTACAGCGAGAGTTGCACAAAATAGCGACCCTCTCATGCATCCACCCGTTAGAAACCACCCTACGTCCAAGTTCTAACTGGGATGCTCTCTAACACGGTTTACTTAGCTTTTAGTTTTATTTTAGTAGACGGCTTTGGCCGCCCCGTGTTTTTGTCCGGTGAAGCAGTATAAGCCTACTCCCTATCTATAAACATGATGTTAAAACCTACTCGGCTACCTATATCTATACCTATAGTCATTATAGCCATTGCCTTAATAGGTAAGAGCCTCGAAAATAAGCCTCTCAAGAGCCGTAACCAAGGTTACCTAGCCCCTAATGAAGCTGCTGGTTGAGGATCCTGATTATATATTATACCAACTTATTTAAAGATGTAGAAATTGAAAGTACAAACATGTACATTACTGTTTAAAAACATAATACCAATTTCAATTTCTCTTTTTGATCACCAAGTGCCTATCGATTAAAAAAGGAATTCTCTAAATCGATTCTCACCCATACATACAAAAAAAGAAACAAAAATACATACAATAGACTCGATACCCTCTCTCTTTTGAGGTCGGTTTAAAAGTAAGATTTTAGTATTATTACAATGTCGCCGACACAGTTAGTAATTAATAAGTTAAATCCTTATTACCTTAACAAGAGAAAAAAAAACAAACTAAAAATATAATAAACGAGATTTATCACCAGACGAATCACAGAACGTGTTTTGTAAAGAAAGCCGAAACCTGACATTTCGAGATTCGGTGTAGCAACATTCGTCTCGCTTACTGTTTTAGATGATATCGAGCAACAACGCTGTGGGAATGTTAGTGAAATAATAGTCTACAGCAAAGAAAGGTCAGTCGCCTCTAGTGAACCCGGCACTTCCGACGTTGACGTCAACCTGGCCGACGCGATGCTCCGACCACGTCGCTGTTCGGAAAGAACAAATACAGAATACAATGAAATTTATTCAGCACTTGTGTCTAACATATACTTGTGCTTGTCAAGCTTACTTTTAACTCCACTGTAGCACATAATAATAATAATAGTCAGTACATTATTTACAAATGGCCATCTCGTCCCAAACTAAGCAGAGCTTGTACTATGGCAACCAGATAACAGATATACTAATTTTCTTTTGTAAATACATTATAATATAGATGGAAGGAGGAACACAGTGGTGCGAACCCACGATACCCGGTGTGAAAAGCAAGCATTTGCCAACCACGCTAACAAGTCCGTTAAAGTGACTAAGTTGGTCACCTCGTTTCGGGTTCAATTCCCGCACAGGACAAGAATTTGTGTGACCCCATTTTTATTTGTTCTGAGTCTAGGGTTGAGTATGAGTTCTCGCTCAGTGTCTTGCATTTTTGCATAGTCCCCCGC
The DNA here is from genome assembly GCA_951640165.1 of Pseudoips prasinana. Lineage (NCBI taxonomy): Eukaryota > Metazoa > Arthropoda > Insecta > Lepidoptera > Nolidae > Pseudoips > Pseudoips prasinana. The sequence continues at coordinate 30,383,598 of OX621234.1, forward strand.
GATATGGAAATTTAATTAGGGAAGTCTGACTGCATGTGTGGTGCAGAAGTTAAGACAGTCGCCTGGCCACTACGTGTCACAGGTGCGATTCCCACAAATGACAACTATTTGTGTGAGCCATAAGTAGCTGTTCTTTTAATTATATGTTATGTAAAGTAATTCGCGACACAGGGTTTCATTTCCCTAGTGCGGGCGTTATATATTTTTTTAATAACAATAAAACAACGATTAGCAGTCTTTATAAGAATCTGTATTTCATCCGATTCTGACCATTCTGCCCGTTCAGTCCAAAGGTATCTCTAACAAATAAAAAATATCACTTCACAAAAAACGGACAGATTGTTAATCAAACATCCTTCTTTGTATCATTTTGAAATAAGTTATCTTATAAAAAAAACTTTTTTTAAAATTTATATAATATCAAGGTATGCTAGCAAGTAGGTCACCTGATGACACGATACTGCCCTGAATAAAAAAGGGGAACAGATTTCGTTCACATGAAATCGATCTTGTTAATTGTAGGAGTGTCGGTCGATTTTTAGGATATAAAAAAATACTGAAAAACGGTGACAATAGCGATAGGGATCCGGTGGAAGCATTACAGCGCGACCGTCGTTTTAAACACAAAGTCCGTTACAATAATAATACTGAATGCATACCTTAATATAGACAGAACCATTCAGACCATATGTAGTAATATATACATTTCAATAATTAAACCTAAACATAATCTCCTTGACAATAACTTAATACAAGCTAGCTAAATATCACTACCATTATAAAATAAATTATATAAATGTTTTAACATTCCGTGTACGTACCTAAATATCTGTAATAACTAATAAGTAACTAGAAATAATAACTGTATTACTACAAATATGTTCGCACCATTTACAAGCGTTTTTTTAAAGTCTACGTGAATAAAAAACCTTTTTATGTATTTATTATATAACACGGTGAATAAAAATATGTACAAATTTGACATGGTGCCTGTGTCTATGCACCCCGTTTTACTGTTACCAAGTTAGTACCGTATATAAATAATACTGCTGTACTAGTATTTGTCACTGCATTCCTTCTGAACGACTTAATCGATTTTCATGTTTCCTTTTGTGTGCTTCAGTTTAGTGTTTTAGTTTAACTGTTGGTCCCGGCAAGTCGTGTTATAATCGGGTTCACAACACAATTTTTATTGTTTATTTTTGTTTATATTTCGGTGGGTTCCTTTATACTTTGGATTTACAATCGAATCCGGTAGGTGGCGCCTCGATCAGATTCCAGGACGGTTATTTTTATTTTCAGGGCAGAAGGCAAAAAAATATATCCCAGACAGAAGATTACCCAAAACAACAACGTATAAAAATAAAGTTTAAACAGCCGCATAGTTTACATTTAATAACATTTTACTCCGAACACTAAAATAAGGTTATTACATTAAGATTAAGTCTGTAGATATGACTATCTGTCTGTCTGTCTATCTTTGTCGTCGTAGCTCCGAAATGGTTCAACTAAGACCAATACGGCTAATTAGATGTCATGAAAACAATATGATTCTTTATCATACGAGTAGAAGTTACTCTAGTGTCAGATTTGTTCAAGCTGGCTTCTCTGACTGGGATCGACAGGTTAAGGTACCCTCCGAAGTACACGTTCAGACATTGAAGTACTTTGACGGTCACCCATCTGTATTTTTTTTACCACGACGTTTACAGTTAGCCTAGGAGGTTTTCACTTCTTCGCCGGACAATAACACATCTATAGACTGACCGCGCACCCAGGTGCTTAACCTTATCATTCATTACACCATCATTTTATTTATGAAACTTTTACTCAATTTGATGTTAGCAATGGTCCGGTATGGTGTTAAGTTCCGAATAGCGTCAATGTTCTAACATGATTGCAATCATTACGACCTAATTAGAAACATTTACCATAAAACTGCTCTCACGTTTAATTGTAATAAAAACTTGACGGAGCGGTTGGCATGATTGGTACCTAAGTACTTGCCTTTTACACAGCAGGTGGTGGGTTCGATTCCCACCAGGGATAGACATTAGTGTGCATGAACATGTTTGTCTGTCCTGCGTCCGAGTGTAGTTATCTGTGTATGTAATTACTAAAGAAAAAAAAATATATGTAGCATATAATTATTATCTGGTTTCCATAGTACAAACTCAGTTCTTAGTTTGGGACTAGATGGCCGTGTATGAATAATGTGCCACGATATATAACAAAGGAAGCAATTTATTTCATAATAATACGTTTTAATTGATCTCTGTATATCATCATAAATGTTATTTGTCTCATCAAGTACTTGTGCTAAATTTTAACCAACTCCAAAATAATTAATTCAACTGTATAGTGTATACTAGCTGTCCCCGCGACTTCGTCCGCGTGTTAATTAGTTTATTTTGTTATATTTTTGTTTTTCAAAAATAAAAGTCTTTTCCAAAATAAAAGTAGCCTAAGTTACTCCTTATTACATCAGCTACCTGCCAATAAAAGTCTCGTCAAAATCGGTCCAGCCATTTCAGAGATTAGCCGGAACAAACAGACAGACAGACAGACAAAAATTGTAAAAAATGTTATTTTGGAGTATGTACCGTAAATATATTCATATACATGTAGTAAAAATCGGTTATTTCAATATTACAAACAGACACTTCAATTTTATTTATTTGTATAGATGTATAGATAAGCAATTGGAACCATTGAATTCTCTATCGACTAAAAAAATAATAAAAAATATCAGTACGCAAACAGACAACAGATAAATCGCGAAATATACATCCTTCGTTGATCCTTCTTTTGAGTCGGTAAAAAAAGAATTTCAAACTGGACTCCACTACAAACATGAGAGTACGTTGAAATAAACTGTTTTTGGACCCTGAAACTCTCAGGTATATATTTTAGAGTATCAAAACAATAAATAATTAATTGTAGAAATATTTACGAGATCTATCCGTCCCAGGTATTTTGTACACACGGCTACATATCAAGCTATACATTTCCTTTATAAGCTGATCTCGCATTGTACAGGATTTACATACAACAAGAGGTCAGTTTATATTGGAAAAGTATAGCTAGATATGTAGCCGTGTGTACAAAAACAGTTTCAGACACTTTCACAGCAACGTAAACAAAGGTGGAGAGCAGACGAACTTGTACGTCACACTTCAGACACAACCAGCAACTAGTGTAGCTTAATTGGCGACCACTTCAACTGTGTATTTGTAATTATTCTGTGGTAAAACTAAACTGCAGGAAAGTATACTCCTCTACACGTGTACGAGTGTACTTTGGTGCGTATATAGGGCGCGTAATTAATTGCGCAACTTTAATTGTATTCAGTACTAGCTGTGCCCGCGACTTCGTCCGCGTGTTAATTAGTTTATTTTGTTTTATTTTTGTTTTTTCAAAAATAAAAGACTTTTCTAAAATAAAAGTAGCCTAAGTTACTCCTTATTACATCAGCTACCTGCCAATAAAAGTCTCGTCAAAATCGGTCCAGCCATTTCAGAGATTAGCCGGAACAAACAGACAAACAGACAGACAGACAAAAATTGTAAAATATGTTATTTTGGAGTATGTACCGTATATATATTCATATACATGTAGTAAAAATCGGTTATTTCAATATTACAAACAGACACTTCAATTTTATTTATTTGTATAGATTACCCCTGTGTTATACTGACAATATTATAGAATAACTGTATAAGTAACGGGCCGGTTGGCGTGGTTGGTAGATACTTGTATTTCACGCCGCAGGTAGTGGGTTCGATTCCATTCAGGACAGATATTGATGTGCATGAAGGTGTCTGTTTGTCATGCACTATAAGCTTTTACAAGATACGGAAATTGGTAAGATATTAAGAACAATAGGAAATTTTGGGTACATTGAAGTGATAAAGACGGCTATATTTCTTTCTTAATTGTATGAGCAGTGGTTACCGTGGAATCAGAGTTCAAACCGTCTCGTACGCCTCTGACTAACAACCTGGGCCGACAGCATCAGGTGCCCTCCGAAGCAAGGAGACGCTCAGAAAGTAAAACCCTAAGACGGTCACCCATCTATAGACTTACCGCGTGCATAACTGCTTTACCTCGCCAATCACTTACAGACTTCGGAGACGGGTATAAAAAGAAGAATAGACATAGCGGTGTAAAAAAATATGTCACCAAAAATGTATGTTCTTTGTACCTTGTGGTTTGCATTTAAAGCTCCATTCTGTAAATCTACTGGTCAAATGTGTCTGTGCGCCGTATACTTAAGCCACCCTTTCAGCGAGTTAACCATAATAGCAAGCGCCGTATTTCAACAGTCGGGGTTATAGTTGGTTTAAATTTAGGCACTATCATGGTTTATAGGCAGGGACTCGGTTAATTTAAGTAAACTCCAACACAATAATATTACTATATATGGGGTAATGTTACGAATATTAAGTAGAACATTTATATAAGGTGTTACATAAATATTGAAGGTAATTTAAGGAGCGCAATCTACCCATTAAATTAAACAAATGAAAGCAAACTGGTTAGTAAGATACGAAAAATATTGTTTACTTGCCCTTATACATAGTGATTGATATTTATTATGAAATGTACATTTTTTTATCTTTGTTTATTTTGCAAGTTGATGTTCTAAGCGATGTACATCTTGTGGATAAAAAAATGATCGAGATAATTAACTAACTCTATTAATTACTCCTTAAAGGATTGCAATTTTCCAGAGATACATAATATCATAAGAAAATCAGTATGTGAAATATAAAAGTAAACTATACTATTTAGGTATATATTAACTTATATTATACGTATATTATTTATAACTTCCGTACAAAACTACGAATAGAAATTTTTGTATGTGTTTATTTTCTTTATGTATCTTGCCTGTTGACATTCAACCTCAGGAACAAAAGACCCAATTTTTTTTAATATGACATTGTCAAAAGATTGACTGAGACTGACTAATGGAATTATTTAATAAGCGAATCATATTCATTTTTAAAATATAATAATTAAATAGCACAGTAGTAGTATTAGTTAAATTAAACTACTGGTCGAGTCTTCTGCGCTTACCAAGTGCTCATTGTCTTCAATTCTTTAATTTTAATATAGTAGTACTAAATTTTAAAAATAATAGCTTGTTATTGGTTTAAGGATTAAAAAAAATATATGCGCTAAAACAGACCGCACGGACGGACAATTTCTTTTTATTGTGACTTCAATATTAACAAACGGATTTTGATGAAACTTTGTAGTAATATAGCTTTTACAACTGAATAACACATAGGCTATAATTTATAAAATTTAACGCGGGTAAAACCGCGGAGCACAACTAGTATAGTCATAACATCTTATAATATTGGAATCTCAAATATGAGTATATTTTAAAGAACTTCCTTGGTCCTTAAACGCGAACAACTTCTTTGCCTATATACTTAAAAATTACAAAGTCTCTTTATAAAAAAGTTTTAAACAAAAGAATTGTTTATTTCTCATTTCCAATTATTATTTATTATGAGGTGCATTACTTTAGAACACCTTACTTAGTAGTTTATTTGCTACGAAGATTATATTATTAGATTTTACGATTAATTCCTGATTAGTTTATGCAAACGAATTTGGCGTATTACGATAAAATAAGGTATTGACATCCAGTAGCCATATTAATATTTATATGTATATTAACGCAACGTATTTCGATATAGACCTTGAAATATTTGTATAACAGCGTTTTGCACATTGGAAGTGTAAGTAAGGTGATCCAGTAATCTTTTAGCTAGTGTCTCAGAGGAAGAGAGCATCAATATTCATGAAACTAAACAACAGAATTGAATAATAACCGCGAGTGGGATTCGTTTAGACTCTACCTGACCTATTCAATCCAATGACACGTCTATTTCATTCAACCTCTACAGTTACTATGGTTCATCATCATCATCATCATCATCATCATCATCATCATCATCATATCAGCCGAAAGACGTCCACTGCTGGACAAAGGCCTCCCCCAAAGATCTCCACAATTGCCGGTCTTGTGCTATTCGCATCCAGCATTTTCCAGCGACCCGCACAAGATCATCGGTCCATCTTGTAGGGGGCCTGCCCACGCTGCGTCTTCCGGTTCGTGGTCGCCACTCGAGAACCTTTCTGCCCCAACGGCCGTCGGCTCTACGAGCTATGTGCCCTGCCCACTGCCACTTCAGCTTGGCAATTCTTCGGGCTATGTCGGTGACTTTGGTTCGCCTGCGGATTTCGACATTTCTGATGCGATCCCGCAGGGAAACTCCGAGCATAGCCCTCTCCATTGCTCTTTGGGTGACCTTGAGCCTTCTAATAAGGCCCATAGTGAGCGACCACGTGTCTGTTCCGTATGTCATCACTGGCAACACACACTGGTCGAAGACTTTCGACTTGAGACACTGCGGTATTTTGGACGAGAAAATGTTACGTAGCTTCCCGAACGCTGCCCAGCCGAGTTGGATTCTACGATTGACCTCCTTCTCGAAGTTGGACCTACCTAGTTGGATGGTCTGTCCTAGGTAAATATAGTTCTCTACAACTTCGAGTGCAGAGTCACCAACTTTCAATTGAGTGGGTGCAACATGGACGTTTGACATGATTTTCGTCTTATCCATGTTCATTTTCAGACCATTACTATGGTTACAAAAAATAATTAATTACCTGTAGTGTAGAATACCAACTATTTAATTGCTATATTTTTGGCTCACACTCAGTTCATAAGTAAAATATATATCTACATCATGATTATGTGATTGTGTAAAAGCTACAAACCATATATAGTCTAGTTACTATTCATTTAAAATAAGTAAAAGGCATCGTTTTAATATAAAGTAGCATTTTAGATTAAGCCAATGAATAGAAATTCGTACAGATGTTAAATTTAAAGTATGTCTGAAGACAAATAGGCATAAATATAATTTATGAACCTAACAATTTTTAATATCGGCTTTATAACTTTTGTAGATATAGTCGAATTAAATTGGCGCGGATAACGAGATTTTCTGTGCCTTTGTCGCAAAACGTCAAACGTCGTAGCACGGAGCTTTTGTGGCACCATCACTAGTGACGTCATGTGTTAGTATGTCGCGCATTTTATGTAATAATATAATTTCGTTTTGATGTCAATTTCAATTATGTGATATGATTTACTGTCAGGCTTCATTTATACTCGTACTACTAATACGGAAGAAGTTAGTCCGCTCGCCAATTCAGCCAGCTGCTATCTTGTTCACGTATGTAAATATTTTATAAAACATATGTGGTAACCTTATAATGTATAAATACTTCATTAGGTTACTGTCAGCATTTTCTAAGAATATGTATCTTTTTTTTGGCTTAAACGATCAAGCGGGTCACCTGATTGTAAGTGATCACCGCCGCCCATGTACGCCCGCAACACCAGAGGTGTCACGGGTGCGTTGCCGGCCTTTAAGAGTCAGCAAACAAGTGTTGCTGACCCTTCCCCCCCACCCCAATGAGGCAATCGTGCAAATCGTGCAAAATATTTAAAAGAAATGCAATCCTATTTCACCCAGATACATTATAAACATATCTTCCCATAATAAACAGGTAAATCTATTTATCATATTTCATTATATATTATTTACCAAAGTTATTTTTTAAGCAAGTGAATGCAACTATTTTATGTCATGTTAATCTTCCAAATGTGTGACCGAGATGTGTGCGGTATAAACCTTGGGCATTAATAAACATCGTATACCAAAAGATAGTGCAACCGCTGCGTGGAAATTTGATTTTCTAATACCTACCTACATTTGCACATAATGCCTTTAAAAACCGAAAGCCTGACACATTTTTACGTCATCGCGTCAGTGCGAGCGGGGGCCGTACAGCAAATAAGACCAAAAACTAAAGTAACTCGCGCCAAGATTTATGTTACTTATACCAAAATTTTAAGACTTTTTCTGTTTGTTCCAAGTAATCCGAAATGATTCTGTTATTTCGGCGATTACGTGGAATATTATACAACATGTAACGTAATTAACGCACACCCTCAAACACCCCAATTAGAATATTATGTTGTAATCATAATACATACACTGATTTTTTTATTTAAAATGTATATGCATTGTTATTTACTAAGTTAGTTTCTTGGAACAAAGTTTATTTTTCTTTGTTTTGTATTGAATAATGGAATTTGTATGATTACAATTAAAATATATGCGATTTTAACTTCTTATTACTTTGACTTACGGTCAATTTAAATTTGTTTTGACTGTACAGGGTTAATATGATAATAATTACCGTAGTTTTAATTATTTTGGAATAAAAAAATACCTATATTAAAAATGATATAAATCGATTCAGTAAACGATTCTGGACGTTCGTTAATTAAGTTACATGTTGTATAAGGTTCGTATGGGATAGAAAATAAACTTTTATACGGCCAAATTATATAGCGAGCGAAGCTGCGGACGATAGCTAGAATTATTATAAATTCCAGGAGCGACATTGAGATACGGTACCTCCCACATACATATTACTACGGTACCACATACATAGCTACTCCTGTCACCGACACCTCTAGTCATGGGTGGTACTTTCCACGGTCTAATAACACTGGCGTTTCTCCCAAGGTGTCACTAATACGACTTCCTTGTCCACTCACTCATGTATGCGACTTTTCTACTTAAATGTCGCTATGTATTCTCAGATAACTGACCATTATTTATATTTTCTTTAATTTATATGACGCTCTCCACTTCGCCTTGGAGACTTTTACTGTTCCACCAGACAAAAGAATGGAGAAAATTAGACTACAAAGTGAATAACTTGTACCGAAGGGCACTATCGAGATTTTTATGGATAGATATATGTGCAACTGTCGTTCTAAGTTAATACGCAAAGCGGCAGGCGACTCCTCCGATTGAGGATCGGAAGTGTAATGAGTATAGTGTTGAGAATAGTGTTCGATACATAGTTTATTGATTTTTAGTTTTTTAATCTAAATACAAGGTGTTACAGGAATAGTTGCGGGGATATTTATAAACCCATAAAATTAAATAAATAAAGCAAACCAGTTTGTGAAACACGAATAATATTTATGGCTTCCCATACAAAATGTAACGGCGATATTCCACGTTGATATTCTACATTACATGTTTCATAAGCAAAGTTAACCACGTTTAGTTATTTATTTGGTGTATTTTAAAAAGACAATCCCCTCACACATTGGAAATAAATCCCTGGATCACGGGCACTTTACAAAAGTGTAACACACGTACAAAATACACACCCAAAATCATAATCCTACTAATATTATAAACGCGAAAGTTTGTAAGTATGGATGGATGTTTGTTACTCTTTCACGTTAAAACTACTGAATGGAATTTAATTAAACTTTTCAATAATATAGCTTATACATCGGAATAACACATATGTTACAATTTATAAAGATATTGTGTGAATTGTCCAAAATATGACGACAATATGTAAAAATCTACCATCTGCGAGCTATTCCGGCGTGCACTGCCAAAGCCGCTAGAGTACACATTCTACTAATATTTTAAAATCGAAATGGATGGTATGGATGTATGTTTGTTACTCTTTTGCGCCAAAACTACTTTAACGCGGGGGAAACCGTGGGGAATAGCTAGTAACTATATATGGGTCGTCCGGTGCACCTAAAAGACACCTGAAGTACCTACACCTACGGAGTAGCAAAGCGATTCAGAGTTCCTTCCAAAAGTTATGTTACATCTTTTATAATAAGAGCCAAAGGAAGTTCATCGTATCCTATCATTTACTATCATCTCAAGGAACACTAGCGGATATTACAACCGGCGACTATGGCACTACGTAACCGGTTACTATTCTTATCATAGCGTGGCTATAAAATGCTACAGGAATCATAAAGCCGACGACCTTGAAAGATAGCGTTCCCATTAACTACCACATTTGTTTGTATGAACACGCAAAAAATCCGCTGAAGAACTGTTAAGTTAAAACTTACAATTGGATTTTGCAGCTGCAATGACCCTACTTCGATTTGATTCTTCAGCCTTTCCCTAAACTGTATTTAAACATGCAACACCAAATTTATTAGCGTTTGGACACTAATCTTAAGTTGTAACTGCGAGCTGTACTGTCACATCAATTGTCCGTGAGCTATGTTAAATGGTTCCATCATAAAACCAGCGCTGCAACAGTTAATGTTATATATATATATATATTATCTGTCCTAGTATACTGAATAAATGTATTTTCTTCTTCTTCTTCAAATTTATCAAGCGTTTAAGTTTTTGGTGGCGTATTCGCTTCTATGGCTCTTGGACTGTGGCGAGTGCGCAAGTGAATCGTTCCAAATGTTTCCAACACGAAAAACAAAAAGGTTCTATGGCTCTGCTAGAAGTTACGTCATAATATGTTAGTTTCGCTCGTTCTTTATCTAATATAATTTTAAATGCCTTACTTAGTCAGGATTAAAATCATTTAAGTTTTCAGAGGAAAAAAAAATTAAGTTCAAGTTTAACAAAACTTAATGTTTTTACCGTATGTGACTTTATTTCGTCCTAATACCTGAAACTATAGGTACTTATTAGCTAATCAGGATACACTAAAATTAAGGTATTAGGGGGTCTTTTTCCTTCCTATAATTCCCTAGTGTGTCTATGAGAAGTTTAAGATTATGTATTAATAAACTACTATCTAAACAAGGTCAATAAACTTTAAGGAATTTGGATTTTCCCCAGTTACAACGCCCTAGAAGATGAGGAGTTCAGAATCGTGTTCCAGCACTCGTTGAATCATATTAAATTGAACTTGAAACATAAGGTCAAGGCCATCGACAGTATGATTCCTGTACCATTATAATAACTGTAACGGGTAACAGTAACTCACGCTACCCGTTACCGTTACAATTACGAGTAGTTATTACCTTTTGACCGCCACAGGAAAAATGCATCGCCGTACCCCCAGTGCGAAGCCACTAATTCAGTGAAAATACCTGCATAAGAATAAGGAGTCCGACACTTCTATCATGTATCTTATTTTGTGTTATGGTGCACCGTTTACTATTTGTGGAATTTTTTTAAGATCTAATTAAATTTACTATTACATAACTTACATGTGTAAATTTTAGCCTAATGGATCCGTTTAGAAAATAACTGAAATCATTAAACATTAGTTTTTATAACGTTCCCAATTTAGGTAGAAAAAGAAAAAGGTGCTTTGCATATACTCAGCCAATAAATTGCCCTTAAGTTGAGCTACGTCAACAGTTTTCATCTCGTCATACGAAAGATACCCAGGTTACCAAGACGAAGTGAAATTTTACGAAGTAATATCCTATGGATACAATGGGCTGCGGTTATATAGCTATGATGTTCTTTAATCGTCAACTCGATAGACGAATCTCACTCAGACGATCACATTCTCTTCGACACCTTAAGAATCAAAGTAAAGCAAAGCTATAATATGAGCTCTGTTCGAGCGCTAACCAGTATTTAGAAAACGAATATGATATCAGTGCCTCTAGCACGAGTTCCTGTAGTTTACTTACTCGATCACACGAGGAAACTGTACGTGTGATCGAGTAAGTAAACTGCAGGAGCTCGTGCTAGAGGCACAGCTGTCCAGATATTACAGTTTTCTCAGGTTGCGTCGCCTCACTGATCTCAACTTGCCAGACATTCGCTTATATGAAATGCCCTCTGTGATCCGTAAACGGACAAGAGACCCGCCGCTTCGCGTATAAAAATATTTCTTTCCCCAAATATGCCAACAAATGCCTTTTTCTTCAATTCTGGTTCATTCAACGGTCGCCTGGAAGAGATCACACCTAGCGATAAGGCCGGCATTTGTACAATTTTGTTGAACATGTTCACATGTCAGTATATGCTATTATGTTGGTAATGTAGCGACAGTTGGACAATAAATACCTAAAGACGACCGTCTGAAGCATATCCAGGCTTAAGAGGTACATGCTTCAAAGGGGTTGCTCTTTCATTTATTAAACGGTATGAGACTCTGTTCGGCCCTTTGGTTGGGTAGAACAGTGTAACAGCTAACGACTTAAAACAACAAAATAAAAATTTCATAATTTGGTTCAATTTTTCATTTAGTTTGAGGCCATAATAGGACAATCAATAGGTGTCTGTGCGGGATTCGGGCGGTAGCTCCGCCAACCCCAAGCTCTGTTTATACTCAGGGCACGCGACAATTGTTCCCTTGCCTATTCTTTAGTTTTAATTTAAATTGTTGGTTGGCGTCCGTCGCCTCGGTTTGCTTCGTTTGGGAACTACCTCTGTTTACAGTATGTAAGTCATTTCAGATAAATTGCTCAACACTTCTCTACGTAATCAATAATACAACAGAAGATTAATTTATTCTGAAACAATGGTAAATAACACAAAAATATATGTTCTTTATCTATTAATTTCATCTTTCTCTATGTTACGGTCATTATAAGAAATTCAAGATTAAGTATAATTACAAGTTACTTACAACCTGTTTTTCATTGATCTGTTAATTAATTGGTAACTATTAAAACATCATTAAAATTAATTGTCTTTTAGGTCTTTGCATTTTAATACCCACATAATTAGAGTATTTTTTAAGTTAATGATACCTACATAGTGTCTGTATTTGAATGCCAAAAACATTGTAATATTATCATTACATTGATTTTGGAACGCTTTTGTGGAGTTTCTAACGGACTTGTGCGTTTTCTTGATGAGGCCCACAAAGATCACACAGTTTGTGATAAAAGAAAGCGCGGTGGGTTCTTAACGTTTAAATTAAATCGAAGAATTAGAATGTAGAAGTCTTAACATAACATTTAAATTCTTTGTGACAGTGACTCAATACAGTTAAAAAACATTAAATTAAATACTTAGTCATATTCATAAATGCTTTATATATTAATTTAATGTTATTTTTGGAATCCTTTGCCATGTTGTAGCTGTTATTGTGCTGAAATTTTCGTAATCATGATATGTCTGGATGAAATCGCTATTATGCGTATTGTGCTGAAATACACTGCCAAAATTTGATGATATGTCTGGATGAAATCGCTATTATGCGGTAATACCGCCAATTGTACATTATTTTAAATAGTAAGATTTTTCCTGTAAACTTTTTTTATATGTTGTGCAATAAACTATACCTATCTATCTATATTTCTGAAGTAATATTTCGATAACTTATTGCTGAGTGATACTAAAAGAATAAAAAACATGTGGCGCCGGGCACGTCCTTGGCCAGCACGTCGGCGGTGATGAGCGCGCGCATGTCGCTGAGCCACGACACCAGGTCGCGGTAGTCGGCCAGGAAGCGGACTCCAGCTCCGAGCGCCGCTTCTGCATAGCGCCATACCTTATGCTCCTGGTGCTTCTCGAGCAGCGCCTCGGCGCCAAATAATAAACAGATACATACATACATAGACTCACGCCTGTTTCCCAGAGGGGTAGGCAGAGACAACGGATTTCCATTTGTCACGATCTTTGCATACTTCTTTTGCCACCATTACTGTCATTATATTCTTCATACATGCTCGCCGGTTTAGGGTACTTCTGACCTGCACTTTCTTGAGAACATCTCCAATTTGGTCAGAGAATGTTCGACGTGGTCTTCCCCTTCCGGTTGTCCCATTCACACAGGCCAGGTATACTTCTTTTGTCAATCTTCTTTCATTCATCCTTTCTAAATGGCCAAACCATCTCAGCATGCCTTTTTCATTCTTTGTGACTACGTCCTCTTTCACACCACAACGCTCTCTTACATCAGTTTTTCGAATTCTGTCTCTCAAAGTCACACCACACATACTTCTCAGAGCTCTCATTTCCACTGCATTTATTTTACTTTCATTCTTTTTCTGCCATACCCAACTTTCACTTCCATACATTAAAGTTGGCACTAACACTCCATCGTGCACGGCTAGTCGAGCCTTCTTTGATACTTGCCGGCTACTCATAAAGGCGTGTAGTGCCCCATTCACTCTGTTCTCCGCATTTACTCTTCTAACAATATCTTTTTCATATTTCCCATCTCTAGTAAACAAAGTTCCCAAATATACAAACTCATTCACCTGTTCGACTTTCTCTCCTCCAATCACAATATCACACGATGTCGTGTATTCATCCCTCTCAAATACCATTACTTTCGTCTTACCTACATTCATTTTCATCCCTTTCCTTTCAAAAGATTTATGCATACTTGTTACCATCACGTGCAACTCGTCCGCCGATGATGCAAGTAAAACTTGATCATCAGCGTAAAGCAGACATTTGATGAGTAACTCATTCATCCTTACACCGCATTTACTTTCTTTCAAATCTTTTAAACAGCTATCCATGAATAGGTTAAACAACCACGGTGACGCTACACATCCCTGTCTAACACCCTTTTGGATGCTAAACCACTCGGTGTATGACCCGTTAATCCTCACGCAAGCTCTGGAATCCCTATAAAGAGATTTCAGTGCTTGAACAAGGTTGTCGTTCAACCCATACATGGACAGTACCGACCATAGTTCACTCCTCAACACTCTATCGTAGGCCATTTCTAAGTCTACGAGGGCACAGTAAACCTTTTGGTTTTTGCCCAAAAACTTCTCTACTATGCTTCGCAGAGAAAAGACCTGATCCGTGCATCCCATTCCTTTCCGAAAACCCGCCTGTACATCCCATATTTTCGCATCGGTTTCTTTCACAACTCTTTCAACCAATACTTTTGCATACAACTTACCAACGACGCTGAGCAGACTAATGCCCCTATAGTTTTTACAGTCTTGCCGTGAGCCTTTCCCTTTGTAAAGAGGTACGATGACAGCCTTGCACCAATCACTTGGCACTTGGCCGGTGGTATAGCATAAATTGAAAAGGCTGCACAACTGACTCGCTATAACGCCATGTCCAGCCTTCAGCATCTCGGAAGTTATCCTGTCATACCCTGGTGACTTACCTGATTTCATACCCTTAATAGCTTTCACAATCTCATCCATACCAATGTCATCTTTACATTTGTTCTTGTCAATACTTAGTGAACTACGTTCACTCTCTGTTACACCTCTTTCATACAAACTTTCAAAATACTCCTTCCAACGTTATAACACGCATTCTTCCCCTTTCACTATATTTCCATCTTGGTCTCGTATGGATTATATAATAAACAGATACCTATAGGTTATTATTAAAAGTGGCCCTTTTTATCACTTTGACCGTAACATATCTACAGGCACGGATCAAGGCCACGATCTTTTGGTTTCGGTGGAGAAA
The DNA here is from genome assembly GCA_951640165.1 of Pseudoips prasinana. Taxonomy (NCBI): domain Eukaryota; kingdom Metazoa; phylum Arthropoda; class Insecta; order Lepidoptera; family Nolidae; genus Pseudoips; species Pseudoips prasinana. The sequence goes on from OX621234.1 coordinate 30,398,864, forward strand.
TTATCGCGAAGGGCAGTTCTGTGTTTGTAATTTTATTGATTTCCGAGGATGAAAGTCATTATTAGGCGTAAGTTATAAAAAGTGTTGAAAATAGTTACATAAAATAATGAACCACATGGTTAGAGTAACCTACCTAATCATCATAACCTACAAAAACGAGGTTATGTTTCTGCCTATTATAGTTAAGTCAGAATAATAATTTTTAGTTCAAATGAACCAGGTTAAAAATCGAAAGATAATGATAACTCTCGTGTGAGGACCACTTTTTACATATAGTACTATAGTAGTTATTTATCTTACTATCTACCTACCGACCTAAGAGATGTTAATAGTCTACGAATTCAATAGTGGGTAGTTTATGACGTGTCTGACGGTACAGAAACTCGCTACCCCATTTCACCCATCCAGAAAACGGGCAGCAGCTTCTCTATGTACTAAGACCATCATGCTGCGATCGCAACCCGGCTGCCAAGCGTGGGTATTTTGGCATATACCTCCAAATTATGCAGATGACTGTGGAAATCTTTTGGAGAGACCTTTCTCCAGATATGGACGTGACGTTAATAGGCTGAGATGATGATGATTATGACGGGGATCGTGCTAGCCCCCTAACCCCTGATCTATGATCCCGTGCCAGTGATACCATCTTTGTATAATTTCGTCTTTTTACTCCAACTCCCCTGAGACGTGGCCCTAACATCATAAGGATGCCGTCAGGTATTTGTCGATACAGTTACACTACTCGTTGAGAACCCTCTGCAAAGCAAAGTAACTTGTTATTTATTTAAAGATAACTTAACATCTTTATGTGGTAAAACAGTCCACGAAGGCGGACTAGTTCTAAAATCTAGTTACATTAATATTTTAATAGACTTATATATTATACTGTTGCATTGTGAACTTGACAAGTATAAGTGTATGTTAATACCAAAGTGCTGAATAAATTTTTCAGTTTTCAAATTAAAATGTATACTACTACTATACTTAAGAATTACAGTCTCAATTTATCCCATTTTCTAAAAGAAATGTTAAGGAACTGTTGATGAACGATTCATTACATTTATTTCCGCTGCAATTGAATATGTTTGTTGTCGTTCGACATCCGCGGTCGGTGGTTACGTCAACTGACATGACTACAGTAACTACAGAAGAAAACAGAAAATTCGACACCGATCATGAAACGAATGGTTATATTTAGTTTTGGTAAATTTTGCCGGCGATTCTGACTATTACACCACTAAAGTAATTTAAATGTCATTACATCTCTCTAATATAGCTCGTATGAAAAGAACAGGATATATCTACATTTGATTGGCAAAGAAATAAAACTGCGTACTAATACTATTACTTATTATAAAATTACCGGGCGCAAAATTCTAAGTCTACAATTCCGAAACTGTCGCTTATTTATACTCAGTATTTCGCGTCAAAACTAGGGTTGTAACGGAGGCCTATTAGCGGAGGCGGAGGCGGATGCGAAGATGACGGATTACACCTCCGCGGATGCGGAGGTTAACGGATGCGAATGCGAAGGTGAAAGTGAATGTGAAAAAATAGTATTTTATGAGTAATATTAATCATTTTATTAATCTCTTTCCATAAAAAAACTTTCATACCTCACTTGTTTTTGGCTTCGTGTGACTTGAATAAACAATAACAATTACTTTGCATTGCAAAGCAAAATTCGGCCGTACGACTGAGTCGTAATCGGGCGTCGCGGCTCGCGCATTATTATTATTCTATGATTTATTTTTATTTTATTGAAACTTATTCCACAAAACTACAAAGGCGGAAATTTTTGGCTGTATGGCTGACGGCCATAAAGAATATCGCCACCCACTCTCATCCCGTGGGGGGACGTGTCTATCTTATTGCGATCGCCAACTCGTCTGCCAATCGTGGCGATTATGGCAGATCCCCTCAAATGAAGGACACAACTAAACCGCTGCCCCCAGTCCCCGGCAGCCATGTTATTCCAAGCCGTGGCAACAGCAGTGTATTCGGCAGGGCAGAAGGTGCTACGAATTCCCGACAGATTTCGCGTTACTAAAACTGACGACCACTGGCCCTGGCAACATACAACACACGCACACTGTGAACCGACGACAAAATCATCAAACTGGAGGAAGAATTGAGCAGGTTACATTGGAATATAATAGGATTATCTGAAGTCCTAAGAGACACGATAATCCTGAAATCCGGGAACTTGATTTATTTCTGGGAGGGCAACCAACAGTCTCAATGTGGTGTTGAGTTCATAGTCCACAAATCCCTCGTCCATAACTTAGTAAAAATCGGGACTAGGGTTGCGTACCTTATACTCAGAATTTATTCGTTGAAGGTCATACAAGTACGCCGACTTTGACGCACTCCGACGATGAGGTTGAGGTCATGTATGAAGATATATCTAGAACCATACATTCCTCTAACACTTATTTCACTGTGGTCACGGGAGACTTTAACGCGAAGCTGGGTAAACTTTTCGGGAATGAGCTGAGAGTGGGGCAATTTGTATTGGCCTTCATGGAGAAGGAGGGGCTCTTTATGATGAACTCCTTTTTCAAGAAGCCGGATAACCGCAAATGGACCTGGGTAAACCCCGATGGTAAAACAAAAAACGAGATAGACTTTATTTTGTCGACGATAAGACAGATGTTCAATGACGTCTTTGTGATCAATACGGTTAAAAGCGGAAGCGATCACAGGCGGGGCTCATTGAACCTTAAAGTCAAGCTCCAGAGGTCCCGACTGATAAAGTCTACGCTCCGACCTTTACCCATCCACATCGAAAACCCCGAACCCTTTCAGCTCGAACTGCAAAACTGAACTGCTCGAATTACGGGGAAGTGGAGTCATACCACGACAGGCTCGTAGATGCCGTCCATACGGCTGAGTCTAAGGTCTTCAAGGCCCACGGTAAAAACAGAACCAAAAAGATCTCTGACTATACCCTGCAGCTAAAGGAAGAAACACGGAAAATGGTTTTGACATCGTTTGGTGATGCTAACAGATACCGGCAGCTCAACAGACAGATCTCAAAGTCTTTGACTCGCGACACGCGTCCAATTAATACAAAATGTATTAAAGAAGCCATCGAGCGGAATAAAGGCTCATAAAGTGTTAGCAAGAGAACTGTGTGTTGGACAGAGCCAACTGACGAAGCTGAAGACTGAGGATTGCAGAATCTTCACGTCTCGACCTGATTTGCTGGGAGAGATCGAGAGGTTCCATGGACAGCTGTATACGAGAACCCAGTCACTTGTCGATAGTTGTGCCTCAGATCCCAGAGCACGACTAACCCGACACTTCACCGAAGACATCCCGGACGTCAGCATGTGCGAGATAAGAATCACTCTCAAACAGCTTAAGAACAACAAGGCACCTGGTGATGATGGACGGGCCCTTTAGAAGTTATTTAACACCGTCATAATAGAAGGTCAAACGCCACAAGTATGGCACAGAGGTGTGGTGGTGCTCTTCTTCAAAAAGGCACATAGCTCGTAGAGCGGACGGCCGCTGGCGCAGAAAGGTTCTCGATTGGCGACCACGAACCGGATGATCTTGTGCGGGTCGCTAGATGCCGATAGCCCAAGACCGGCAATTGTGGATATCTTTGGGGGAGGCCTTTGTCCAGCTGTGGGCGTCATTCGGCTGATATGACGATGATGTTGACAAAGGCGGAATTGATGCCAAAGGCATTCTATGCCAGTCGACCTTTGGGTGATGCAGAGATATATGATTATGCCGTAAATAAAACTCCGTTATAACTCCGCAAAGAAATTGCGGAGGCGGAGGCGGATGCGAAGGTACGATTTCATGCGGAACTTCCGCAGTAACGGAAGCGGAGGCGAAGATCCGTTACAACCCTAGTCAAAACTAATTGACACGATTAAAGATGCCCTGTCCTTTTCGTGAGTACTAAGTTAGAAAGAAATGCAATGATATTAGAATTAGTTTAGTTGGAATTGCGTAGAATCGGGGACTATTACCTTTAACTTGGCTTTTAACCCAGATATTACATAAGATCCAATTTAGCTTGTCAGCTACCCTTTAAAAATACTTATGTAACAAGCGGGAATTAAGTGCCTACTGTGACCGAACAACTAACCTAATTTTCAGCTTGCTCTATCTTATATAACCAAGATATTACGGATAGCATAAGTTCTGCTTAAGCTTATCATCTGTTGCTTGAAAAGTTCTCTAGTAATAAGCGGTTTAAGTGTCTATTTTGAGCGAACATTTAACACCATATCAGGCTAGGTTACAGCACCAAGCTATTACGGACTAAGTTTTGCTTGACCTTGCCAGCTTCATCCTTTATAAAACAACTCTATTAACAAGCGGGTTATGTAACCGACTATAAGAAGAGACCACGTGACTTAATATAGAGATTGCTTTATTTCACATAACCCAGATATTACAGGATGCATAAGTTCTGCTGCACCTTGTCAGCGGCTCTAGTAGCAGGCGAGTTATGTAAATGACTATAGTGAGCAATCACTTGACTTAATATTTATATGTTTGCTTCATGTTACATAAACAGATATTAGACGCCACATAAGTTCTAATTTACCTTGTCAGCTGTCCCGTACAAAGTACTCTAATAACAAACGGGTTATACTAAGTGTATAGCGGTTATATAGAGACCATATCCCCTAATATTGACTTTGCAGCAACATAACTAATATTTTACAGGCTGCATAAATTCTGCTTCACCTTTTCAGCTCCCCTGGCTATAGAAAGGGACCACCAGACTTAATATTGAGTTTCCTTTAATATTATACTCCAGATTTTACAGGCTGCAAAATTTCTGGTTTACGTTGTCAGCTACCCTGTCCAGTAACAAGCGGGTTATGTAAGTGACTATGGGTAGCGATCACGTGACCTAATATTGAGTTTGCTGCAACATAACACAGATTTTACAGGCTGTGTAAGTTCTGCTTTACCTTGTTAGCTGCCCTGTATAAAGTACTCTAGTAACAAACGGGTATGTAAGTGATTATAGTGAGCGACCACCTAACCTACTGCAACATAACCCAAAGGAGATCGGCAACCGGCCCATACAAACATGACCTGGAATGGACATTAATAAAACAATATGCATTTTGAAGGGGTACTAATATTGTATCGCCCTTTATTTTTATTTTTTATGTAAAACATGGGAGTTATGTATTAAAAGGTGTATAAGGTCAACAAGGTTTCAATATTGCATTAGATCATAGAACGAATTTTTGTTATAATGATACTACTTTCTATATATAAATAAGTAAAACAGGTTAACATATTATGTTTATGACAACACACCTATTCAAAAAAATAACCGCAGCCATAGTTGCTTAGGACAAAATAAGTGGTCCGAGGTGCGATAGCAGGAGTAAATCATGATGCGTAGATCCAAAGTCCAAGAAAGCCGGGGTCAGTCGGAAAGTCGAAAACAGAATCCAGAAACAAAACCAATGGTTGTCGTAAATATACAAGCCACAAGAAAACATTCAGCCTAAACACGAATTTAAATCAAAATACAATCAGTTCAATATGACAGATAAAAAAGTGTTGCCATTACTATGAAGAATTGATTCCTTAATTGATTTATAAATTAACATACCATACATACTATTGATTTATTTTATGACTATTGAGGATAATATTATGTATGCAAATAATACATATCTCAATACAATGAAATTATAACGCCTCTGACAATGACAATATAATAATAACTGCACGACTGGAAAAATAAATATTTCCCCAACGGCTTAAAAGTACCGAAGCAGCCAGACCCTATAAGACAGTTTAAGAAACATGAATGCCGGATTAAAATGATTTACTTTTAAGAATTGAAATCATTTTCCCATGTTGTACAAGGAAATAAAAGGCATGGAGGGATTTTAAATATTATAATTTCTTTGTTAAATAGTAATAAACTTTTGTCCATCACAGGCCGGGATTTGCCGAAGTCCTTTATCAGGCTGCATAAGTTCTGTTTTACCTTGTCAGCTACCCCGTCTAGTAACAAGCGGGTTATGTAAGTGACTATGGGTAGCGACCGCCTGACCTGATATTGAGTTTGCTGCAACATAACACACATTTTACAGGCTGCATAAGTGCTGCTTTACCTCGTCAGCTGCCTCGTATAGTAACAAGCGCGTTATGTAAGTGACTATAGGTAGCGACCGCCTGACCTGATATTGAGTTTGCTGCAACATAACGCACATTTTACAGGCTGCATATGTGCTGCTTTACTTCGTCAGCTGCCTCGTATAGTAACAAGCGGGTTATGTAAGTGACTATGGGTAGCGACCGCCTGACCTGATAATGAGTTTGCTGCAACATAACACACATTTTACAGGCTGCATATGTGCTGCTTTACTTCGTCACCTGCCTCGTATAGTAACAAGCGGGTTAATGGTTATGTAAGTGACTATGGGTAGCGACCGCCTGACCTGATATTGAGTTTGCTGCAACATAACACACATTTTACAGGATACATAAGTGCTGCTTTACCTCGTCAGCTGCCTCGTATAGTAATAAGCGGGTTATGTAAGTGACTATGGGTAGCGATCACGTGACCTAATATTGAGTTTGCTGCAACATAACTCAGATTTATCAGGCTGCATAAATCTGATTTACCTTGTTAGCTGCCCCGTATACAATACTACAGTTCAATACATTTTTTAAAGACAACGCTCGCTTTATTTAATCTAATCCCTTTGTCGCGGGATGCTTTACAAACATTTTATAGACGGAGACAAATAACATCCACACTCAGAACAACTATCTATGGGTCACACAAATAGTTGTTCGGCGCAACACGAAGTGGCGAGGCGACTGTCTTAGCCGCTGCGCCACACATGTAGTTTATAATACTATTTTTAATTATTTTTCCAACATGGAGAATGGAAAGCTCTCAAATTCTTAGATGCAGGTTTATCCGTGTCATCATCATGTCAGCCAAAGTACGTCAACTGCCGGACAAAAGCCTTCCCAAAGAATGGTGGGATATGCCATAATCGCCACGCTTGGCAAACGGGTTGGCGATCGCAGTTTTGATGGTCATAGTTCACAGAAAAACGTTCTCTGGTAGGTATTCCCTCGGACGATTTCTACGTCCCCCACGGGATGAGATGGGATGATGATATTCTATGCCGTCACCACACAGCAATCATAATAATATAATTATCCGTGTGCTTCACATCTGTGCTATCGTGTACACAAATGCTTCAATGTTAAAGCATTGAAGTCGTTCACTAATTTGGGATAAATGTATTATTATATATGTACTTCCGGCTTCCACCTATCACCAGCGTCACCCGCGTTAATTATTTATCCGTCGTAACTCATATCTCTCTTCATAAGGAACAGTATTTTTCGGATGTAAGGTATCCTATATTACTCCTTAAACACCAGCTATCTGTATGTACCTAGTTAGTGAATAGGTAGGCGGAATCAACAGAAAATAATTTGTAAATGGGTTTTCTGTTATAAATACTGTATACATGCACTTGCATATGAATTCAGTAAAAAGGTTTTATTTTGGCATTACAAACACCATAAAGATAGAGATTTTATCATTCAATGCCTCCGTGTTATTAGGCACTTTGACACAGGAGTAGGTACTAACTATGGAAACGTAGCTTTAAATTCGATATCTTCCTCAATCTGGGAATAGCTACTCAGTTACTTTATTTATAAGGGTAATACATATATTTTATATAACTAATTGATCAAAGAAGAATATACATACGGGTGCAACTATTCTTATTCCGCAATCTACTTTAAGAAAGCAAAACATAGTGTTTTGCGCTCTTAAAGTAGATCGCCTTGAACTTTGCTAAAATACATACAGGATTTTAGAAGTTTAATTTTAAATTTATATATATATATATATTCAAGTAAATGCAGCCATCGTATGGCTTGTATAAATTCTAGCCTGAGTCCAAGGTCCTGAAGCGGAGTGGTAAACACACTTGGGGCCCGATACCCCATGGTTTATGGGTGCGAATCCCCCCCCCCTCCGCACTTAAATTTATATAACTCATATTCAAGTTTGCCGCGTTCGTAAAATTGTCATCGTCTATTTTAAGAAGAAACGAGAATAATTTAGTCGAATATAGTTTTTTTTGCTATGGTAACCGCCATCTAATTACCTTTTCGCACCGTGAACGTTTAGAGACTGGACACTACATATATATTTAAAATCCAGTATAAAAGGCTTTGTTTTTTATTATTTTTCAACAGACAGCGACGACAGCAATATCTGGTATGTAAATTGCAGAACAAGAAATTTCGTAACAGTATCATGTGTACAAACTCAGTGAAACATAAATTTTACGCAATGATTTTATTAAATTAGTTGCCTGGTCACGTGTAGACTATGACGGCTGGATAACTTAGTAAGTAAGTACATTTAAGTTCTGCTCTACATTTGTAAGTAAGTAAAAATATGAAACCGATACGAAAGAATTAGTGACGGTCATATAAATATTTATTCCGTGAAATTTCCTTATATTGAGCTCACTTTATGTTATTTAATCCACATTATTTACATCAACATTATCTGACCAAATCGGAGACGTTCTCAAGAAAGGGCAGGTCAGAAGTACCCTAAACCGGCAAGCATGCATGAAGAATGTAATGACAGTAATCGAGGCAAAAGAGGTGTGCAAAGATCGTGACAAATGGAAATCCGTTCTCTGCCTACACCTCTGGGAATCAGGCGTGATGTATGTATGTATTATTTACAGAAACAATAAACCTAATGTAGAAAATGTATTATCATTTTAAGATTACATTCTTTAACCATAATTCTGTGGAACTTAAAAAAAAACTAATCTTCGAGGTATACCTTACCTCGAAGTTTAGATGCATATTTAATTTATAATAGGTCTTTACCTATGAAATTGCCGTTTTGTATGAAAAAATTTAAACGAATTTTTTTCATGAATTTTTTTATTTGTATTAATCGAAGTAATCACCCATGCAATCAATGCATCTTTGCCATCGCAGTGGCAGTTTATTGATGCCCTTCTTAAAGAAATCAGCTGGACGGGAGGCAACAAATTCTTCAAAGGCATTTTGTACTGCCTCTCGGGTATTGAATTTTTTTCCCGCCAAGAAGTTATCCAAATTCTGGAAAAAGTAGTAGTCTGTAGGCGCAAGGTCTGGTGAGTAGGGCGGATGACGGAGAGCTTCCAACCCCAGTTCTTGCAACTTGGAGACCGTCTGCTGTGCAGTATGAGGTCGCGCGTTGTCGTGCAGGAGCAGCGGAGACGAGCGATTGACCAATGCTGGTTGGAGATGCGCCAGCTTCTCCATCATTGTGCTCAGTTCTTCACAGTACACATCTGCAGTAATGCTCACCCCGTTTGGTAAGAAGCTGTGATGAATCACACCGGCGCTAGACCACCAAACAGTGACCATCACTTTTCTAGGGGTAAGTTTTCGTTTAGGGCATTGTTTAGGTGCTGAACCAGGATCCAACCAACTTGCTGAGCGCTTGCGGTTATCAAACAGAATCCATTTTTCATCGCAGGTAACAATGCGGTTCAAAATTCCTTCATTTGTGTGTCTGTTGAGCAGTGCAAGGCACGTCTCGACGCGTACTTCGCGCTGGCGATCATTGAGTTCGTGGGGCACCCATTTGTCAAGCTTTTTTACCTTGCCAATTTGACGCAAATGGACCAATATTGTTTTGACGCTAACGTCGAAAACTGCTGCTAATTCAGCCGTAGATTGTGTATCATCAGCTTCCACAACCGCCTTTAATTCGTCATTGTCGACCAAAGTCTTCGGACGACCGCGAGGTTCATTTTTCAGGTCGAAATTTCCAGAACGGAAGCGAGCAAACCAATAACAGGTGGTGCGTTGGTTTGTAGTGTTAGCTCCGTAAACGTCGTTGATGTTGCGTGCCGCTTGTGCCGCGTTGCTGCCACGACGGTACTCATATTCCATAATTACTCGAATTTTTAACGTATCCATGATGACGAAAAAGATTGAAATGCGATGAAAATGTAACACTAATCAATAAAGAAATGACTACTTTTGGAAAAAAGAATCCATGTTTTTAAAATAAAATTAATTTGAAATTAGAATTCTTAGCCAAACAAAAATTATTTTGATTTGAAATGGCCAGTACTGCAGAACGGCAATTTCATAGGTAAAGACCTAATATTACATTTTTTATATAAATGTACTTAAAATAAGTAACTACGTATTCTCTTTCTCATAAAATGTCTACGTCTTTCTCAAAGAAATCATTTGTAAAGACAAAACAACCACAGAAGATTGTATGAATTGAATGTTTGAATTTTGTCTAAAGACTTAATAGGTTTGTAGGCTTCTGAATAACACATCTGGAGGACGAATACTATATATTTAAATGCTGTATACGTTACACAATTGGGTACTTATAGATATATGTATATACATATAGGTATTTAAACTACACTTAGAAAATCGTAGTCTGCTATACTCAAAAAGTTGATGTTGTTACCTCTTCAAATAGCCATAGCCTAATTCGTTGCGCGATGTCTTTGGTTAACAATGATTCAATGAAGCACCTGGGCAGCTCCTGACTTAAACCATTGCCTCTGGGCTCGATGATACGTGTACGTTTTCCGTCACGTGTCGGGGCCTTTACCGTAACTTGACTACCACGTTGGTCTAGTGAGCGGTAGTGTGTTCAATCTCAGATAATAAGACCCTGGGTTCAAAACAGTCGGTTCTGTACCTCTATCCGGTCGTGTCTTCTAGCGTGTCGCATCGGACCATGAGAGTGAAGAAATTGATAGTGCACCGGTCTGTGTTTGCGTACGCTATGTCCAGCTAGTTCTTTTATGACGAGAATTCTGGTAAATCCTTTACTTACAAATGAGTCCCCACAATAAGTTCCTCAAGTTAAGAGGTCTAAAATAAGTTTTATGTACAAAAAAAAGTCTAGTATTTGAGATAGTTTTCATGCGATTGTGCCAACAAATCGTGTAGGTTACGTAAAGGCGATGAGTTTGAGAAATACATGTAGCTTTGTTATTCTTTGACTATTCCTGCTATCTGATTGATTTCATGGCAATAACCCGCGTGATACTACGGGACATCATGAGGGACTGCAGACTAATGAGAGGTGCCATCTCGATGCTCTTAATATCTGGGTTGTGTATGATAGATTGCGATCAAAATGACGAAGGGATGGCAAACGTTTAGGTTATCCTGCTTCAAATTATATGACTTTACAAGGGTCACCAGCTCAATGAAAGGTGCCGTCACGTCTCGAACGTACTACGTATACGTCCCGAGTCTATACGGCGGTCTACATTGGTAGACATGCGGATTGCCGCATGGTCATAACCATAGACTTGTGTAGAAATGAAATGTCATTGGTCAACGATATATGGAGACGACTCTTCGTCGCCATATTACCTCTAGTTACGCTGGTGCTCGTTAAAGATAAATTGATGTAGCTTATCTATAGCCTTTATATATTATTATGTACATAACCTATTTTCCGTAGCGACAATTACGTTATTTTCGTAGCGGCATTACGTATTTTTCCTAGCGGGGGCACCAATTGTTACGTGATTACCATTACTTTCCTGATTATATTAGTGACGATAGCTACTATTATGATTTCATGTATTTGTTTTGCCAGTACTTATGCAAAATTAGGTGACTGTTTCCAGACACTTAGAGGGATATACCGCATATAATTACTGAGGTCATATAATTGACCACGTAAGCCAATTATGTTACTTGTAAAACTCGACAATCCTTTTCTAGCTACATGCTGTTTTCACTGCTTAAGAGGGCAGCCGAACTTACTAAATATTATAAGATTCACTGCGATATTAGCATGATAGTCCAGATATTCTCTGGACAAACGCATCAGAAAAGTCTATATTGTAGTGCAGGCAATTTCAATTTATTAAGAACTGAGTTTAAACCGCGGGAAACGTTTAAAAGTTATTTGGAGAACAGATTTTTTCCTGTATGAAAGATACCCTTTATTAATCCTTAGAACATTAGCTATCCAGTGATAATCTCTTCGAAATTTCTCCAAGCTGTTTTGACAGGAAGTAGGACACGTATTTTTTTGTTATAAATAATGTAAATGGTATAACTGAAATAGTAGAACAACGTCTAGCACATCAACAAGCAATATCCTAAAAACAAGATTAACTTCCCATACAGGAATAGCGATCAGCTGATGCATTTCACAAACTGGTGTTCTTTAATTTGTTTAGTTTCATAGACAGATAACACTCCTTAAGTTTCCTGTTTACGTTACACCTTGTATGCTCATATTCATTGCGTAAAGAGCTGTTATTTTGACATTACAAACGGATACTTTAATTGTATTTATTTGTATAGATGCGTGAACTCATTTCATTCGATGTTGTGCGGTCCTGAAATATGAAACTAACAATATAGCAAACACGAGGTGGACAGTGGCCATTGGACGCGCCCACATGACGTGTTCAGTGGAGGTAGGGGTCTTTTGTGCCGCATACAATCTTTGTTTGTCCGACTGACATCATCAAAGGGTGCACTGCATTTAAATGGTATCTAATAATATCGACCGCCAAACAAGGTACAGTTTGTAGGTCAAAGGTGATATTGTTGTGATTGTTGTCTGGTAGGTAAATGTCCGCCCGAATGTGCCGAGTACCACACCTTAAACGGAAACTGTAACAATAGTAAGTTAAAAGGGATAGGGCATAATTTATACCTAAACCGAACCACGCAGATAAAGCAGTATTCATGGAGTTTGTTCCTCCCAAATTTTAACGAATTATATTTTTAGATCTTTTAATATGAAATTGACTGGCCTTAAAAAGTGTTTAGTAATCCAGACAGCTAAGCCAGAGGACGTGAGGTCGATCCCCACTCAGGGCAAATCTTTGTAACATGATGAATTGATGATCTATAATATGTATGAATTTAGAAATATATAAGTATGTTTATCAGTTATCTGGTTCCTATAGTACAGGCTTTGCCTAGTTTGGGGTCAAATGGCAGTGTGTTAGTAGTCCTAAGATATTAAATATTATTATTTATTTAGCTAGCTGTGTTTAACATCAAATTGATCAGTCAATAATATTTACGAAAAGTCTCCTCAAGTGTGAAGTTAATAGTTGGATATACATACTGATAGATAATGTAGTTGAATTACCCTCAGATACAGAAAAAATAATCGCGTTCATCATCATCATATCAGCCGAAACGCGTCCACAACACGTCAAAGGCCTCCCCAAAGATATGCACAGTGGTGCTCATCACACAAATATTTGTTCTGGGTTGGAATCGAACGTTGTGGGTTCGATTGGTTCTCACCCAGGACAAATATTTCTTCACAGTTATTCTTCATGTGGCTCAGCAGCCATGGCCATTAACACTAGACCTACAGAGACATGAAAAACCTAGTATTTCTTCATAGTTTTATTGTTTAGTACAAATTCTATGCTGTCTAAAGTAGGTAGGTATCCTTTATAGTCAGAATATTACCACAAAAGGGTTTTTATCAACATACAGATTAAGTATGTATGGATTGAGCAAAAGCGGATTCCTTTAAATTCAAGATAATCATTGCTCGTTACAACCAACCTCTTAGAAAGTTATTCCGCGGACTTTCCACGTCGATAAACCTTCTTTATGGCCTATAAATCATATATTCATCAGTTCATTTTACATACTAGTTGCTTACGTGAGACTAATTAATATAGTAGTTATTACAATTACACTCATCGAAAAGTTATAACATAAATTGATACAGCCAAGCATGGTATTATAGTTGCGCTGTTATTTACAGGACTTGACAAGACACATGTCATTTTGTCGTGGGCCACCAGGATAGCGCCGCGAAGCAACGTACGTGGGCAAAATTTCATGCCATTGTTTTACTACCGTAAGGTGAATACTCGTAGAGGTGGATCTCGACACGCCCGCTTACGACACGGCGCGGCGTGCCACACTTTAAAGTGATAGATGACGATACACTTCCGTAAAGCTTCCATTATGAGAGGTTACCTTCACTAGAAGAAATCACGAACAAGCTTATTATATGACCCAGTTCCAGTGTGGTATGCAGGGTTCATCATCATGTCATAGTAGCCACTTACTGAGAGCGCGTGTATATTTTGGTGAACTTCTTTTATTGCAGCAAAATAATTACATACGGTCTACCATAAATGCACAAAGAGGTTCTCAATATTCTTTAAAAATAATTATATAGTTGATGTAATATGTTTGCAAGTCATGTTTAAATAGCGATTTCTTGTCATCTTTATTTTAGTTTTTATCGCAAGCAATTTAAATATTTCACGTTACTGGCTCCTCAGGAATTTTGAGAGTAGGTACCTATGTTGAATTTTAATCAATGCTGTCGATTCAGTCTTTCACACCACTGAACAAATTACAATGTCATTACATCTCTCTCTAATATAGCTCGAATGAAAAGAGCAGGGCATACATAGATAGAACTGACAACAGGCGCCATCATTTCCATAAAATCTATTTTAGAAAGAAATGAAATGATATCTTTATTAATATATTGGTATTTTATGTAAATAAATAGTGGACGTGACTTAAGGAGTATAATCTGCTTATGAAATTGAGCAACGACTAGCAAATCAACGTGCTAAATTTACAAATATATATATATATATATATATATATATATATATATATATATATATATATATATATATATATATATATATATATATATATATATATATACTAGCTGACCCGTCACGACTTCGTTCGAGAGGAATCCTACCCCTGCCCTACCAGTACCCTACCTCTACCTTACCCCGACCCTACCCCTACCCTACCCTACCCCTACCCTACCCCTACCCTACCCTACCCCTACCCCTACCCTACTGGCGGGGATAACTAATTAAATGACGATTGATCAGTTTTCGACCGGAGAGGAAAACTGATTAAATCACTAAAATGGCTATTAAAAAATAAGGGTTGATCGTAGAAGGGTGAAAATTGGCGATTGTATGTATTTTTGTATGTTGTATCATAAAAAAATAGAAATTAGAAATTTTGTCTAAAAAATAAAAAAAAAAATTAGGGGTGGACTACCCCTAACATTTAGGGGGATGAAAAATAGATGTTGGCCGATTCTCATAGATACCGGATAAGCACAAAAAATTTCATCAAAATCGGTTAAGCCGTTTGGGAGGAGTATGGCAACGAAAACTGTGACACGAGAATTTTATATATTAGATATATATATATATATATATATATATATATATTTATGTAAAACTTACCATACTGCCATTACGATCAGCTGATACATTTTGTATGTATATTAATTTGTTTAGTATCGTGGGTTGATTTAGGTTTCGTATTCCTTTTGCTAGAAATACATTACTAGGAAATGGACGGAGCGATATACCTATTAAGTTATTAAGAACTAAATAAAAAAATGCGTTGTTGATTTTATAAAACCACGATGCACGTGTAAATTGGTCTCTTACAGCATAAAATTAATCACCTGTGGAATATTTTCGCATTATTCTTGGGTTTTCCCTCGTGGACCGGTGCGCCGCCACTTGTGATGAAAGACGAAAAAAATTGAGGCGATTTATAAAAAAGGTTCAATTAAAAACGAGTAGCTATTGAGGAGCGACACTATCTTCTTCTTGATACCATCAGTTCCGTTTGAGTGTACCTTATTATTACATTATCATCCAAGTGACATATATTTATTTTCTACATTCAAAGTATCTTAAAACTATGTTAATAAGACATTTTATAAACGCGACTGCTATAAGATTAAAATATCTTAATAAATAAATATCTTGGGATAACTAACACATCGCGATCTGGCCTCAAACTTGGCAACCAGACAACTGATAAACTTACTTATATATTTCTAGATACATACGCATAGTAGATAAACTACATCCAGACACACAACAAGGTTTCACACCGAGATTTGTCCTAGGTGAGGATCGAACCCACGACCTCTGTCTGTGCAGACAGAGTCACTAACTACTAGACCAACAAGCCAGTTATTATATTATGATTATTGATTATATAACCGTACTATGTTTCCTTTCCTCCACAGTCTACAAGTGAGGACTACGTTGTCACAGCATTATCAACAAGAGATTATCAATTTTACTGCAAGTTCATTTTTTTAAGGTATCATCTTTCTTCTCTGTTGCTGGATATGTTTTGTGGCAGTGATTTTGGAAGGGGACGGAAATGTGTTACAGGAAACCGGGTAAGCGCGCGCTATTTGATTTGACCAATGAGCGTGCGCGGTGGCGGAGAGATAACTATGAAATGGTGCCAACCCAATTTGCGTAAGATTGACACCACGACGTACTGTCTGCCAACATAGTGTATGCGATGATATATTTGACCAATCACATTATGAATAAATTAGCTTCACATACATTTCATCTCACTCAATGTTGTTATACGGAGAGATAACATGTCAGATGCTCGACATCATACACGACTACTGTAAGACTCGCTCGTTTTGTTCTGTAGTTATATATATGTATGTCACGCTATTTCTCAGTTGTCCGTGAAATTATTTTGATTATTCTTATTGTATTCAATGGGAATGCTTTTTGAGGAATTTTGTTCCAATCGGTTGCTATACAAAGAAGTTGAAGTGAGCTCTATGTTTTTAAAATAATTCATTATCTTAAAATTATTTCTTTAGTAAATAAAGAGATTAGGTTATAAAATAGAATTGGGTGTTAAATCGGGAACACCCAAATACTCCGAAATATTTAATTCCGAATTTTGCTGTTCCGAATTTGAAAAGTCCGAATAACATAATACCTAAGAATTGTAATGTCTATTATTAAATATCACGAAATTTATCTTAGGTACCGAAAGTCGTAAATACTATTTGTTAGTTTTCCGATTTTCATACGTTCTAAGAGCCAAATGCTCGAAGGGTTCTCGGTCCGAAAAACGACAATATTTCAATACTTCGAATAAACTAAAAGTCAACATGATGTACTACAAAATTTTGTGACAGAAACGAATCGCTGCAAAACCGACTTCACGTAGTCTTGTCTGCCCTACCCTAGAGTGTAATTTAAGCCCGCGTAGACGCGGAGTGGAGGGGCGGCCCGCGAGCTAAGGAGCAGGCGGTTTTAAGGCCCGCCGCCGCGGCTGGGGCAAGCTGAAGCTGCGGTGGTGAGCGATAAAACCATCTGCGACGATAAGCTCGCGTGGGGCCGCCCAAACCCCGCAGCGCCGGAGCCGTGACAACAATGCTTGCTGCATGTTGCATGCCTGCTTGCATGTTGCATGCCTGCTTGCATGTCAGCCTGCTTGCATGTTGCA
Organism: Pseudoips prasinana; assembly: GCA_951640165.1. Lineage (NCBI taxonomy): Eukaryota > Metazoa > Arthropoda > Insecta > Lepidoptera > Nolidae > Pseudoips > Pseudoips prasinana. The sequence continues at coordinate 30,416,186 of OX621234.1, forward strand.
TGCCTGCCTACTTGCATGTTGCATGCAGCCGCCGAGTGCCAGAACCCCTCTATTGTTGTTGAATCATTTGGGTTACGTTAGGTTAGAACTGTGACCGGGGATACAAAATATATTTATTCGTATTGTTGATGTTTCGAATTATCATTAAGTCGGATTTTTTGTTATTCGATCTATTGAAGCTCAGTATTTTGAGAATAGTAATTATAAACGTTAGGAATATTGAAATTTAGGAATTATACAACTCGGAGTAATGATAGGTCGGAGTTGTAATATTCGGAATTTTCTATCATTCGGAATTATGAAAATCGGAAAATGAAATGAAATATTTTGAAATTCGTATTTGTGACTGTCGGAATTTTTTTTCGTATTAATGTAGTGTACCCCGTTAAATCACGTAGCTGACATTTAAATTCATTTGCGACTTTTAGGTACTCTACTACTATTCTAATAAGTTTTGAACAATCTCTTTTCTATTTGCCTTTGAAGCCAGATAGATTTTACGCTCAATTTTTTATTCTAAAAATCTCTGAAAGTATATCCTCTATTAACTACTAGCTGTGCCCCGCGGTTTTACCCGCGTTAAACTTTATAAATTATCACTGCCCCTCCCCCGTACGTAATAGCGTGACAATATGTTGACCCGACCTCTTAGTAATATTCATGCAAATTTGAAGTAAATCCATGCAGTACTTTTTGAGTTTAGCCCGGACATACATACAGACAAACAGACACACAGACAAAAATTCTAAATACTATATTTTTGGCTTCGATATCGATCGTAGATCACGCCCCAAAAAACCTTTAAAAAATATTCAATGTACAGTTTTGACTTTCCTACGATTTTATTATATGTATAGATTAAAATTAAGTGTTCTTGGGAAAACATTTCAGTAGTTACTGAGGTTCAAAATTCAAATAAATGCAAAAAAGACAACAATAACGCGACGAACGGTCCAAAACATAAAATATCTATCTGTAAAGTTTTTAAAGTCCTTTTGAGTTTTTAATCTGTGTAACGGACAAAATTTCACGGAATGACGATACTGTATCGTAATACCGTATTATTCACGAAGCTCTGTACAATACCACGACAGTATCAACTCTTCACGAGTTTACTCGTGACTTTTATTTTTTTATGCCAGTTTTTACGGTAGTTCCGTCCCGAGCGGACCACTAACAATACTGAAGTTAATTTCTTTTTGATGAACATAAAGAGGTCGTAGTTTCAAGTAGCTAAGAGACAAAGACCCAGGAACGTTTTTGATCCGGATGAGGATATTACGAATTCCCTAGAACAAGTCAAGGTTATTTGAAACTCTCGTGATACTGTACAAATCCGATTTACTCACCGGCCGACTGTACGAACACATAATACATTATAATGGTTTTATATGATTGGGCAACTTACATAACAGAGAAACATACCGCTATTCTTTTCATTATACACACTTAGGAATACGAATTAAGTTTTCAATCTATCGTAATAGATAATTCTCAATGATAACTCAAAATTGTTCATAGGATTTTATAACATTTGTATAATTTTATAGTTATACCTAGGAGTAAAACTGTTTTGGCGTATACCCTTAATCGCAATCTACCTTTACCGCGCGCGTGGTTAAATGCAGCCTAGCGCCCGGCGCTCCTAAGTGCACCTCAGTCCTTTGCTAAACAGTGTTATGGGTATACTGTTAGTAAAGCGAAGGAAAAGTTAACAAATAATTCTAAACTAATCAGACATAAAGAGATCAATCATAATCAAGAGAATAGTTGTAGTAGAGAATAGTAGAAAATTTTAGGAACTATCTACACATGCTTATATATTCCAATATTTTTATAATATAATCGGGACTAAGGGAGTCCTGATTATACGTTAGTGATAGATTCAACCATCATTAATGTTGTTTGTTTTTGGAACGAAGTTCCTTAATCGCGCGTTGTGAAAGGGGGCTAGACGGAAAAAAATCTTACGAAAAGTTGTCACGACACTTTTTGCAGCTGTGCGGCGTGCGCATGTTTCTCTATCTGTCTCTCTCTCTTATAGAAAGCAAGCCAGATATTTCTATTTCGCATTGAACAGTGTGGTGTCGCGACGATTATTTTTGTTGAGTGTATACAGGTTTTTTGTACATAATAAATAATAAGAAATAACTTCGTTCCATCCGGGTGTCCCTTGACACCTCTCAAGTTTTTTCTTAATTATTCGATACTACCAAGACACAAAAATAAATAACGGATTATCATAAATAAATAATTGAATAAATAATAATACACTCGCTGATAAATAAATAAATTCATTAATGCTATGAGTATCGTGAATGATACTTTTTTTTCTCTTTTTTAGAGGTATAATAATACGTACCATACATACAAACATAACATAAACTCTTGACATGACATCATACATCATGACAATTAAACCAATAATACCTACAATACAAACATATGATAGGCGGACACAATTTACCTACATCAACAATTAAATTTAACATGCACACAGACACACCGGTACAGGTGAAATTAAATAATAAATAATTGCTATACCAAAGCCCATAAGCGTAAAAAAAACAGTAAAAGGGAAACTACTTAGAAAAGTCTAGTAAACAAAAGGGGTCAAAGGTATCGCACTCGAAGTAGTACTCAGGTTGACATCGCTGTGCCACCATGAATGATGACAAGCGATGTGCCCTACGGGAACCACAGGTTCTACATTATTGATTTATCTTCCTTGTCCGAGGACAAGTGCGTCAGTTAGCTAACTTAGATCAGCTTAGCAAGACTGATTTCCTTCGAGGCGACCGGACCCCGTATGGACGTATAATGAACTTTTACGTATGCTATTAACGGTAAAAACTTTACTTGCGCGATTTAGGATTTACATAAAACAAGGACTTCCTATTGTAAAAAATCATTTTGTATTTTATGCAAATTCAATTAAAGAACAAAATAATGTTAACAGGGTGTCGTTTATGTGGCTTTTGTACAACAATAATTCGTCTTTCTTGAAATTCAAAATACATTTGATAAAGCCTTCAATTTCAGGAGACAAAAACATACTTTTCATAACTTAAATATATTGCCGAGATAAATATATAAATAAATACGATACACAAAGGTTCTTTTTGTAGTAAGAAAATGTTTTTTACTACAAAAAGATTGTTCGTCATGGGAATCGAACCGGCGACCTCATGGGTACATAGGGCCAAAGAGACGGCTTACATCGGTGATAAAAGCTAGCTACCACTGCAAACTTCTCTTGTCAGGCCTACGGCAGGCTATGTCGCTCATATCTATATATATATACACACATCAACAAAGTCTAGGGATACGTTATTTTGAAATCAAACATGGCTTTATTGTTTAAAACCTATTTAGTTTCCTTAAAAAGTTTATTTACAGATTTAAACCTTATCTATTCTTTATTCAAAATTTAAAAATTAAAATGAGAAACAAATGAAAACACGCAAAGCACAGCGCAATCTTGAGTTGTATCTAATTTCAAGAAGTTGCATTAAAATTTTTTTTGCGTGTTAATTGAAGAAAACCTGATAAATTGTTTTATTTTCTTTTCTCAATTGGTTGTGTAAGCTTTTTAGCGTCATGCCACGCCATCATTTGAGTCGAGATGAAATGTTACGGGCAGTTGGCATGTTACAAAACGGTGCTATTCAACGCGTCGTTGCTGAGTCTCTGGGCACAAGCCAAAATGTGGTATCCAGGCTGTGGTCACGTTATCGCGCTACTGGAGATGTGGCAGAACGGCACACAGGTAGATATCGTGTTACCACTCAGAGACAGGATCGATTTCTCCAAATGACCGCCAGAAGACTACCCAATATCACAGCGATGCAACTAGTGCAAAGGCTCCAGGAGGGTCAGCAGCTGCTGGTGAGCGACCAAACCGTGCGAAGGAGGCTGCATGAAGTTGGTCTTCATGCTCGCAGACCGCTACGAGTCCCAGCGCTGCGACGTGGCAATCGCGGTAGGCGACTTTTATGGGCTCAAGAACATTTGACATGGAGTGATCAACAATGGTCATTGGTGCTGTTCACTGATGAGTCCCGCTATGGATTTCATCCAGATTCGAGACGAACACGCGTTTGGAGAACTCCAGGCAGGGTCAGCCGTCTCCGACATCCACAGGAGGTCCACTCTTACCAAGGCGGGACAATTATGGTGTGGGCAGGAATACGAATCGGCGGACGAACCCAACTCATTTGGATTCAGGGCAGCATGACTGCCCATAGATACCGTGAGGAGGTAGTAGAACGTGTCATTGTCCCGCTCAGGGCCCTAACGGGGCAAGAATTTCAGCTCATGCATGACAATGCACCTTCCCATACAGCGCGGCTGGTGAGGGCCGCCCTTCGAGAACACGATGTTCAGGTATTAGATTGGCCTCCACAGTCGCCAGACTTAAACCCAATTGAACACGCCTGGGACATGTTACAGCGAAGAGCATTGAGGGATTTTCCGCCCAACTTGACAACAGAAGAACAACTTTTCGAACATTTAAAAAGAACTTGGGACTGCATACCCCAGCAAGACATTGACACCTTAATTTTAAGTATGGAAAATCGTTGCCGCTGTGTGATTAATGTTAGAGGAGGAAATACCGATTACTGATTATCAGATTTGGTAAGATTTTTATTCATTTAATTCGATTGAATAATTTTATAAGAATAAAATGTTTTTGTTCACTCAGTAATTTTCTATGGCTTAATTAATTTAAGACTTTTATTAATTAGAAAAACAAAATCGCATCGTGTTGTTAATGTTTAAATATCGGCCATGAAATTATCTTTAATTCTTCCATTTACAGTCATAACAAAATGTTTATAGTTTTCTAGATAATCAATGAAATGTTCAATATCCCTAGATTGTGTTGATGTGTGTATATATATATAGATATGAGCGACATAGCCAAGAGAAGTTTGCAGTGGTAGCTAGCTTTTTATTCAGTGCCCAAAGATCCTATAGTTGATGTTAAAATGTTTAAAAGATCTATTTAATAAATGCCTGAAACTTGTACTATGTTTAAAATGACAAAATATAATATAAAAATATTGCTGTGCCCCTGCTATGGTACTATACCTACTCTATTGTTAAGACACATGTAAACCCACGATTGCAATTAATAATTGGAAATAAAAAAGGGAATGTACAGAGGCCAGCACATCCAGCTACCGCAATCTGTCAAATTTCTTTTATAGATTTTCAACCTTATAACATTAGCATAAGATTCATTTTCAATTGGGGAAATTTGACAGATTGGTGTAGCTTGCTGTGCTGGCGTCTGAACCATACAAAGGTATTCTTCAAGATTTTATTCACGCAGACTCGTAACTGACTGGCTGCACGCGTGGCGCAGCGGCTCAGACAGTCGCCTCGCCGCTTCGTGTCGTGGGTTCGAGTCCCGCGCCGGACAACTATTTGTGTGACCCATAAATAGTTGTTCTGGGTCTGGATGTAATTTGTGTACGTCTATTATATGTTTGTAAGGAAACCCGCGACACAGGGACTAGATTCCCTAGTCCGGAAGTTGTCTTTGAAAATAACAAAATAAAAAGAATAAAAATGCGCTCGTAAATAGTTAAGTATAACATGTTTGTAGTAATTGTTTCTAGATACATATAGATATTTAGGAAATAAGAATGAAAACATTTAGATATAACATTTAATTTATAATATTTATGATTTAGTTATTGCTTATATCAAATTATTGTCAACCTTATTTATAGGTTTAATTATAGAAATTAAAAGTTTAAGATATAATTTACTACATCTTGTCTGAATGGTTCTGTCTATGTTAAGGTAACAATTCCATATTGTTATTATGGCGGACCTTGTGTTTATAACGACGGTCGCGCTTTAATGCTACCACCGGATCCAATGCGCCCCAACTAGTGTTACCCTAGTGTCAGCCTCCGACATGGCTTAGAACTTTTGCCTAATGGCTACAACCGGGACCGACCGCTTAACGTGCCCGCCGAAGCACGGAGACGCTCAGAAATTAAACCACTTTGGCGGTCACCCATCAATGGACTGACCGCGAGCCTCGTTGCTTAACCTCGCCGAACGCTTACGGACCGGTGAGAACATCTTGCTATGAGCGCCTCATATCATTTAGTAGGCGAACACAATATCTGCTCAAGCGGTTGTCTCAATGTGTACTATTTTAGATTATACTTAGGAAGACAAAGGATAAACATCAACACAATTATATGTTATATATTCAATTTGAGATAGGGTCGCTTTTAACGAAACTATATTCTTTGACTTCTACCCCCAAACAGTTATTGTTACTACTTTACAGTTGGCGTGGTTGGCAAATGCTTGCTTTTCACGCTGGAGGTCGTGGGTTCGAACCCCACCCAGGACATATATTTTTGTGCATAAATATGTCTGTTTCTCCTGAGTCTGGGTCTAATTATGTATATATGTAAGTATGTCTTTACAAAAGAAAAGTATTATATAGTATATCAGTTATCTGGTTTCCATAGTAAAAGCTCTGCTTAGTTTGGGATCATATGGCCGTTTGTAAATAATGTCCCAGGATAATATATTACATAAAAAGGTTTTTAATCACTTCAGTACATGTTTGTAGTAATATAATTAAGTATACATTATTATTTCTAGTTAGAAGAGAACTTGCTAATATGGTTTTTTATATATAAATAAACTGTCCCAGCCAGACGTTATCTCAGAAATAATAATAAATAATAACATAAATAGCTTTGGACATCGAACACACTGCCATCTAACCCCAAAACTAGGCAGAGCCTGTATTATGTAAACAAGACAACTGGTAAACATACTTCTATGTTTCTAAATACTCACAAATTGTAGATAAATTACACCCTGACAAATAATAATGCTCATCACACAAAAAACTGACTTAGGCGGCGATTGAACCCAAAAACTCGGCCTAACATCTAGTGTTAGGCCGAGTTTTTAATTTAATTAAAGAATCAGTAATCTGTAGTACAGCGCCATCTATCCAGTACAATACTGTTTATAATCCAACTAAAATACATTTCTCAATAACGCAGTCATATATCCAAGTAGTCGTATCATGCAGATTTGGGAATCCTGCATCACGCAAGTAAAGTTTTCACCTCAGTTAGAATAATATCAACGTGCGTTTGCGACAACGTGGGGGTAGGTCGCCTCGATTGAAAGCTATTGCGCTAACCTTTACTAACTTAACTAACATTAACATTAGATATTAAGCACTAACCATGACGAGTATTTTCAATACGATTTGTAGATAGTTTAACCATGACGCTCCGACATCAATGTCGGATAGAGTAGAATTAGATATATGACTTCGAGGTAGACAGATCCCTTTTTGAATTATTTTTTGCAACTTGTTGTCAGCAGGGCCTCTGGTAATAGTTGTGTTACTTATTATTTATTGTCACTCATAGCCAATAGCCCTCGTCTATATGTTAACATGACGATTATCTATACCTATAGCTTACGAGGCGTTCACATATACCGAAAAATAATACCTTAGTTGCCGTACCTATACATATAGCAGTATTTATGTGTAATAATATATGCTACCAATATCAGCTTTCGAACTAAAGATTTATTGATTATAATTAAAAAATTGCTTAATGCTTTGTCTTTATTTAGGCTTAAAAATATTTTTCCCAAGTTTTGGCCAAAACCATGCAGATTGACACAATAAAAATAGAATGAAACAAAACTTAAATAGATTTGTGTCGAACCAAAGTATTGTGCAAAACTAACGGGTATATTTTATTTTGCATAAGAATTTACATTGTAATGAAACAAAAATCGATTTTTAGTGAAAGTATTTTGAAATACTTACGGATATTTTTATTTTTCATTTTATTTTACTTATGAGAACATATGAATTAATATTCGTAATTAAACGAAATGCAGCTCGATATGCAGTATTTTGAAGTAATTATGGTTATTTGTTAATCCTCATAAGAATTTACATTAACTAACAGGGAAAATATAGTACTTATATAATATAAAATAATAATAGTATTTATATAATATAAAACGTCAAGCGTGTACTATAAAAAACTAGATTTTTAAAATGGTTTTTTTTGATAAAATTTTACTGATTAATAATGTGGTCACTTTATTTTACTTAGTACAAAGTTCAGTGTTATATATAATTGTAGGTATATTTTGTAAGGATAGAAGGGATAAGTTCTTTAATAATATCCTGGAACATTATTCACAGACGTCCGTCTGATCCCAAACTAAGCAGTGCTTGTACCATGGAAACCAGATAACTGTTATAATACTTTTCTTTTGTAAGTACATAATTATATAGATAACTAGCGGCCCGGTACGTGCTTCGCTACGTATAAGGCATAGTAATAAAAAACATATTATTAAGTTCATTTATACAAACAAAAAAATATTTTGAATTGCTAAACGATGTTGATCTTACACATTTTCAAGATTTTTTTTAAATTTTCTCTACGTACAAACCTTCCCTGGACTTCCACGAATATTTCAAGACCAAAATTAGCAAAATCGGTAAAAGCGTTGTTGAGTTATAACATTACAACGGCATTACAACGAAAAGTGACATTGATTTTTATATATATAGATTACACCCAGACTCAGGACAACAGACATGTTCATGCATACAAATATATGTCCTGGGTGGGAATCGAACCCACGACCTCCTAAGTGAAAAGCAAGCATTTGCCAACACGCTAACAGGCCCGTCAATTACAGTATCTATCGTCTTTTAATAATTAAACATCTTGAGGGATTTGATCTTTGATATCTTTAGGCGGCTTGTTATGGAACCTCACTCACGCTTTTTGTTTATTTGTCATATTTTATTTATTTATCTTTTTTATGATTGTTTCTTTAATTTTGCTAAACTTATGTGAAATACCATTATGAATAGAAACAAAGATAATATATGTATAATATATAAGTAAGATAAATGACGGTGTATGACAAAAAACATATTGTCATTCGATACATTCTGTTCCTTAATTACCAACAATAACATACAAAATGCTTTGACAGATTTGTTACGAAAGCGCGAAAGTAAAGTTTTCACATTCGATAGTTGTACATACATATATCGAAGTGTTTGAGATTCAGTCGGCTCTCTCTTCATACCATCCGCTGTCGGACGCTGGTCATCCTCACTGGACTTCGCCCTAGGGAGTTCCACCCGGTGCGATGAGGCAGCAAGAAGCGGCTGCAGCTAGTAGACGCCTGCCACCACATGGCACTGGTTATGACCTCCCCTCCCCGTCTAAACTATAAACTTTTTAGCTAGATACTGTACCTACTGATCGCTTCATGTGCCAATATCTGAGTGTTAATCAAATAAGTCAAATAATCAGAATATATAATAATGTCAACCAATTCACTTGTAATATTTTTTTTTCCATTTTTTACTTTACATTGCCTATGAATGAGGCCGAGTGGATCACCGATCTCGTATTAAGGGGCCAACACGATCCTCGCCGCTGAGGAACCTACCCTAGCTAACCTGCGGCTTTCTCTAGCTACCTAGATGGACGACCCGGAGAAGAAAGCCACAATAATACTCCAAGCTTGCCTTTTTTCGTCTTCTTTTGCTTTTGCTTTCAATTTTTTTTTAACGTTGTATTTTTAGTACCTTGTGATTGGCTGGTATGTGGGCTAAATATAAATAATGCTAAGTATTCCGCATGCACCATCCAACCACCTTAATGGTTGTGGCAGGCAAATACACCCCGCCTCAATTACTTTCCCATAAGCTACGTTGTTTCAGGGACGCCCTAGACGATGAGATCATGGCTAGAGTAAGTCAAGGCTTTTAGAAACTCTCGTGACACTATTCACAATGCGATATATTGAAATGTACGCCTGTATGTTAGATATTATTTTCACAGGATTAAAAATAGTTAACATCAAAATATGTATCCGTTTTTTTCGCCGCTGGTATGGAACAAAATTACCAGCCAATTTTGGCTGGCCATCTGCCGTGTCAAGTCAGATGGTATTTGTACTGTATTTGCGAGTAAACGAAAGTGGATGGGCAGAGGCATCCACTTTCGTCTACTCACAATACAGGATGTCCTACGTTTAGCACCGAACCCGCGAGCATAGACAATGCACGCTTCCTGCTTTACAGACTACATCAAGAAATTTAACAAGTGACCTCACCTTATTATTATTAGAACTAGGTCGCTCTAATTTATTATGTAAGTAGGTAGGTATGTACCGAGTAAAATTGTAGTTCAAGGAAATCATATTTCTTCAATCAAAGTCGGGTTGAAGGTCATTTCGCTGCAAGAAACTAGCACATCATTCCATAGAATAGAATATAAATAGAGAGGCCTAGAACTACCTGTGCTGATTTCAAAATCATTTCGACACTCATAATATGGGTTGCTTTTGTGCCCCGCTCCGGCTTCTCACAGATAGATAGAAAGATAAATAAGTAACTATTTAACGCCAAATAATCACACAAATAATATAAAGGCGAAAGTTTGCGAGTGTGTATGTTTGTTACTTCTTCACGTCTAAACAGCTGGAGCGATTTTAATAAAATTTGGTATGAACTTAGCTGACACGCTGGATAGGCTATAATTTATAAATTTTAACGCGGTTAAAACCGCGGGGCACTACTAGTAACTTATATAACCATTTATTTTTTAAAATATAATGCTACCATGTTACTTCCTGATAAAATAGCTTTCAGTAGGTAAAATCTGTTTTTTTTATCTTTTGATGATGCAGCCCCTTACTGTCCCACAGCCGGGCAAGGGCCCCTAGCAATGATGGGGCATATCCCATACTCCACCACGCGGGCCTAGTATAGCGTGGCAGACTTTACATGCCATCAAGATTTAGGAGAACTCTCAGGCATGCATGTTTCCTCACGATATTTTCCTTCAGCGTAAAAAGCAGTGGTGGATGAACTTTAACTAGAGACCACTGACTTTACGGTATATCGAGGCTATCACTAGGCTATACAGGATATGTTTATAGATTATTAACACTCAAATTACTTTTCACTATGATTTTTGTTCAGATAGTACTCTTGGCGGAATTATTTATTTAGTACCTGGAATGACATATACATATGTACATGACCATCCCGAAAGCATTTCCTTTGAATAAAATAATTCGCAAAATCGGTTCAGAAAAAACAAGAGAAACCCAAAAAATAAACACAATCGAATTGATAAGTCGAAGGATTAGAATATTTGAAAGTCGGTTAACAAGAAGCCGGCACTAAAAGAAGCAATCGTACTGCATAAGTCTGTATTATCCTGGCACGAACCCTATTGGAACTGGAACATCGTGAATTATCAATCCTAACTTAATATAACATGCTGAATTGAACATAATAAAAACCGTTCGTCCGATTGAATATCGAAGGCAGCATCGATACGAAAACTGGATAAAGGTAAGTTAGTGCTGGGTCCTTTGTTTTTAGAAAATCAACAACTAAGCAGGTCTAGCTGCTGTTAATATAATTAATACATATTTACCGTGGTTCTACCGGCGCATACATTGCGCATGTACTGGTAAAAGATCACGGTAAGCTGCTATATGATGTCATTCAAATCATACCCATTTAACACAAAATAATCTAAGACAAATAGACCCTATTTGTCTTAGATTATTTTAATACTAGCTGTGCCCCTCGGTTTTATACGCGTTAAACTTTATAAATAATACCTATGTGTTAATTCAGGGTATCAGCTAACTCCATACCAAATTTTATTAAAATCGCTCTAGCCGTTTAAACGTTAAGAAGTTACAAACATACAAACTCACACAGTCACACACTAGCAAACTTTCGCCTTTATAATATTAGTGTGATGAATGTCCCTATGATAACGATTGGCTCAAACGACAACAGAGTTTGTAGAATTGTTACTAAAGATGACAGAAGAGTAAATGAGAGTTTACTGAGACATTGTCTGTATTAACCCCGACATTAAGTTCTGTTTTACATAGTCTTCTATACTTATTAACAACTCTAGTAACAATTTACATATTGAGCTCGTTCAATGTTACATAACCCAGACATGGCTAGGTGTCTGAGCTATTTTTATCTAGTATTCAGTCCTTAGAAACGGCTCTAGTAACAATTAGGTAAAGTTAAGTGTTTATAATTGCCGACAAGATATACACGTCATATTGAGCTCGCTCAATGTTACATAACCCAGACATAACTGGGTGTCTGAGCTATGTTTTATCTAGTATTCAGTCCTTAGAAACAGCTCTAGTAACAAGTAGGTAAAGTTAAGTTTTTATAATGAGCGACAATATATTTACATACTGAGCTCGTTCAATGTTACATAATCTAGACATGACTAGGTGACTTAGCTTTGTTTTATCTAGTATTCAGCCCTTAGAAACAGCCCTAGTAACAATTGGATAAACTTAGAGTTTATAAAGAGCGACAATAAACCCATTCACATATTGTGTTCGCTCAATGTTACAGAACTCAGACATTATGGACTGCATGAGCTGTGTTTTATCTAATATTTTGTCCCTTTAAAGTAATCTAGTAACAAGCTGATTAAAGTCCACCTCCTGGTTGAATCTCATTCATGGCGTCTAGTCTCAACGGACGGTTGCCATTGGAGCAGGACATATAAGAATAGTGCACAAGAATGTACTGTCTAGGCCCTCATTTTAAAAACCTGAAGGGACGGGTTAGCTGATAAATCCGGGAAGAGATCAGGTGCAGGATCAACAGTATTCGGCGCTCTAAGACACACGTAGTGATACATGACGGTTTTTTAACAAAAAAATCTCAATATAATTTTTTGCCTAGACCCGGATTGGAACTTGGAACCTGGTTATCACGCCACCGCTAGTCTCACAAAGACCGTTATAGTTATGCAAGCGTTTCAAGATGACGGATGTGGCGTGAACTGTACCTACCTACCGACTTGAAAATTACCATGAACTCTGAAACAGCGCGTGACCTTTAGCGGTAGGTAGGTAAGTAAACAAGCTGATAATAATACGAACGAATAGTTAATGTGCGTCACTTGTATCCTACATACATTTAATGACATTACTATGACATAGGCAAACTCAACTTACGTATCAGTGGGTACACCTTCACTAGGAAAACCACCCCTACGGCTAACAAAATAAAGAATCGGTAATCTCTCATTAAAAACAGATGAAGTCCTAAGTTTGGTTTCGTAAAGGTAGTATGTATTTATTCAAATAAAACATAAACAAGTAGTGTTAGTTAATTATGGATAATATAAGGTATCGTTTAATAAATGTTACTTACTTATTGTATGGGCAGTGGTTACCCGAGGGTCAGGATTGTTCAAGCCGCCCATTTGGCCTCTGACATGGCTTAACGATTGTTGCCAAATGGCTACAACCGGGACCGACAGCTTAGCTTTAGCTTGACGCTCAGAAATAAAAGCACTTTGGCGGTCACCCATCTATGTACTAACCGCGAGCCTAGTTGCTTAACCTCGCCAATCACTTACGAACCGGTAAAAACATCTGTCATCTCGAGTGTTTAATGAATACTTATGTATCAAATTAAACTAACATTTCTTCTTTCATTTGAATTGAGTTAAAGTGCGATGTAAGATGCAATCGTACACTCACAACACGCTGACTATTCCCTTTTCTTTTGGCAGGCAGGGGGAATGCCTACGCATGCCACCCGCAAAAAGTGTCTGCGGGTGAGTATGTCGGAGTCGCACCGACTAAACCTAACCTGCCGTGGACTTCTCTAGGCTCCTGATGGGGGAGCCCCGGGAACGCGGGTATGCTGCTTCGGTGCCCCCCTTTTGGGCCATGTCCCAGATAGTGGGGACACGTTCCCTGGGAGGACTCTGGATGCCGACTCCCGCCAGTCCAGCACAACGCCTGCGCCACAAACAGATCGCTGTCTTCCTGGAACTGCTTGCACGTGGCTGCAGTAGAGGACACTTCTCTTACTGCCACCGCAGCCCCGAGACGCTGCCTATTGCCTAAATCCAGTAACGCCACGACTTGGGCGGTTTCCATGGGCGAGGTATCCATATTAGTCAAGAAAAATATTTGTTTGGTAAGATGTCACGTGGCTTAGTCAACAATCACTAATAAAAACGAATATTATTCCATAAAAGATGTGAATAAATAAAGAAATTCTGACAGAATACACATTTAAAGAATCCTCTACAATACTCAACATCAATCACATTTTTTGAGAGAATTCGAATAATTATAGAACTGTGGAATGATACCTATTAATACAGTAATTAACTGGCACTATTATCTTCGCTTTATAAAAGAAAAGGAGTACAGACGCCAGCACATCAAGCTACCACAATCTGTCAAATTTCTCCAATTGAAAATAGACCTTATGCTTATGTGATAAAGTTGAAAATCTATAAAAGAAATTTGCCTGATTGGGGTAGCTGGATGTGCTGACGTCTGTACCTACATAAAAGTCAAACGAAACGAAACTTCATAGGTGTTAAAATTATCGTGTATTACAAGGTCATAGACTATCTTTATCCTCAAAGATTAAGTTATGGTTGTATGTTTGAGAGTTTAAAGACGGCTATTTAAATAAAGAAATTTCGTTAAAACTACCACTCCAAGTAGAAACAGCTTATAAACAACAAACATCTTGATTAAACTGGCCTTCAAATAAAACATGCATTCTAATCGGTCTATCCGTAGGGAGCGACGAGTGAGACACAAAGACATAAAATTTACACGGACAATATGAATTTTCTTATATATATATTTTTTAATACAATAAAATACAATACAATATTATAATTAATCACTGTTGGATTATTATTCACTAGCTGTGCCCGCGACTTCGTCCGCTTGTTAATTAGTTTATTTCATTTTTCTTGTAAAATAACAGACTCTTTCTAAAATAAAAGTAGCCTAAGTTACTCCTTATTACATCAGCTACCTGCCAATAAAAGTCCCGTCAAAATTGGTCCAGCCCTTTCAGAGATTAGCCGGAACATACAGACAGACAGACAGACAAAAATTGTAAAAAATGACATTTTGGTGTATGTACCGTATATATATTCATATTAATGTAGTAAAAACCGGTTATTTCAATATTACAAACAGACACTCCAATTTTATTTATTTGTATAGATTATTCACACACGGCCATCTGATCCCAAAATAAGCAGAGCTTTTGTACTATGGAAACAGATAACTTATATATTACATATACTACATTTCTTTTGTAATTACATACTTATACATATATAGATCATTACACCCAGACTCAGGGCAACCAGACATGTTCATGCACACAAATATATTGAACCTACGACCTGCAGCCCGAAAAGCAGGCATTTACCAACAAACCCAACAAACCGAAGACCTGTTAACCCCCTTACAGTAACCACATTCTAACAATATCCCTCCACCCAATAGATAACTCTCGCTACATTCAGTTACATCTATACTCATTTGCATTCACATTCCCACTTATACATACCTACTTACTCACACTCACACTCCTATTTGCCGTGTCTATAATTATTATTTCACTACCTTACTATTGTTGATACTTTTATTTATTTTAATTATAAGCTTATTAACGTAGCCTTGTAAGCAGCTAAACCGCGTGGGAGGTCCTGGTGACCCGTAATACAAGTTTTTTTTTTTAAAACCTACATCAGTCACCAGTCTCCCACAATTTTGGGTTTCAACTTGGCACTAAATTTTTAATCCTAATTTTATTATAAGCTTTATAACCCTATTTTGTGAGGAGAAATAAAAAGAATTTTATTATTATTATTTATTTACCAACCACGCCAACAGGCCCGCCTGTCTCTGAATGTCTGTATTTTTTACCACAAGTATCTGGGCGACTTTACAAACATGTGATTCACAATCAGACGCAGACAAAACATATTTGGGCCACAAAAATAGTTGTCCTGTGAACATGAAGCCCGTGTAGTAAAAAATTAACATTATTTTCATGACGGGGGATAATAATAACTTCAACTGCTGTTTCATCAACATCATCATGTTCAAATCAGGCGAAAGACGTCCACAGCTGGACAAAGGACTTTCCCAAAAATTTCCACAATATCGTTCCGAAAACAACATAGAACGAAAAATCGTGTAACATACGGCAAAATATCAAGCTACACATTTGCAATATAAGTTGACCTATCATTATATAGAAATCCTATACAACGCGAGATCAGCTTATACTGGAAATGTATAGCTTGATATTTAGCCGTGTGTAGTGTGTACGTACAAAAAATTCATGCAGTGGTATTGATAACCTATTTTTTTTTTAAACAACTACCGATTTCTACATTTGTTCAGAACAACTGAACAAATGGTTTAAACAAAATTGTTATGGGACAACATCGTTTCGTATCGAATAAAAAATATTATCAATCAAGTTCACAAATACATATATGTATACTTACAATCAAATTGATAATCTTCTCATTTTAAAGTCGTTTAAAAAGTAGATAAGATGAACCTTGATAATTCGTCAAGGAGTTACATTTTGAATTACGAAAAATATCCTACCCGTTTAAAATTTAGCAATTTATAGAAATATATTTTGAACCGAAAGGTCTCATGAAAGCGGCGGCCACAGATTATTCAAATCGTTGCGAATTCGACCGTTGTTTATCGTTTATATATCCTTTTCATTGACAACAATGCGGCAGTATGTTTTGTTTTCTCTTTTCTCTCCTCCTTTTTCTTAGAGGATTAAGTACGGAACTCGGTTAGTATTTATGTGTCCTTAAAACATCTAGGTAGTCAGAGTTTAAAATGCCTAGCGAAAATGAATCCTTGACGTTCCGGTGCCAATAACGTATTAGGCGCAACAGCTCTATCTTAATTTTTTTATGGAAATTTACCACTTTACACATTATAAAAAGAACTAGGTTGGTAACTTTTTAATTGTCTTAACCCTTTATAAGGCTCGTTTCATAGACCTATTGGACACCAAATTTTTAACCCTATTAAGTAGAGTTAAACTTCAAAACCAATCAAATCGAAACATACTTAGCTACTGCCTGATAAAGGTTTATAAAAGTAAAAGGTTATCGATTCGAATGTATGTTTTTTTATATCTGTTCTCTTCTCCTGTTTATGATGATATGAACCTATTTCACTCAGTCTTTTTTATTTGAGTGAGAAAGCTTTCGAGATGGTTCCATGTAAATTGTTTACAAAACTAAGCGTTTATAAAGATAAGATAACCTATATAATATAGATAAAAGGTACGTCAGTTGTATATATTTTAAATCAGTAATCATAATAAGAAAATTCTTTAATTTTTATATCGTATGGGCAGTAGTTAGCCTCTAGATCTCTGACATGGCTAATTATTTATATGCAACTGGGACCGAATTAACGTGCCCTCTAAAGCACGCACATAAATTTAACAAGTATGGCCCTCACCCATCTAAAAGACCAACCGCGTGCCTAGGCGCTTTACCCCACCGATCATTTACGGTGTAATTCATGTTATATAATAATTACAATATTGTTTTAATCGTCAACATTTTGCCTTAGTCATTACCAAACATACCTACCTAAAGTAATCAAAATTATTTAGCGAAATAGCTATCACTGTGGTATTGGGGTCGACGTCTATGAAAAAGCCACGCCAATTAGGTTAACGTGCACAGGAACAACGATTATTCAGTTTACTGTTGTAAATAAACCGTGGATTCGGCTGGCTCCTACTGTGTAACGTGGTTCATTTCCAAAACGTTACGTTACCTTGCACAAAGAATTAAATTTAGTGATCGGTAATTAAATAGATTAATAATTGTATACCTACCAAACAGGATTCCAAAATCTTGTGTAAGTAATTATTATCGGAGTAGATGTTATATGAATGTCAATTTAGCAAAACTAGATAAGTTTTTGGGGTAACTGTACAGGCTCATGTCTAGATATGTTTCCAACAATGTATTGTTATCATTAGAGGCAATGAGCGCGCGGCGGTCACCTGTATTTTTCACCTATATACCTACTACACGTGCCGTGAATTAGCCTTATTGACGGATTCAACATCAAATAGGAAGATCATGGACTAGATTCTACGCTATTTGAAACATTACATGATAATTAAAAAAATATCTCCTCGAGCCGATTCCTTTGTTTACATGGTAAAGAGATTATAGAGAATACTTAGATATTATTTATAGTTTATAGGTAACGCGTTGTCGTAAGCAGAGCAACGGAATTAATTCGGAATAGGTAAACAAGTGCAAGTGTACATACGTGCACCAAGTGCGATCGGCGAGTCGCAGCCGCCGCCGGTGCGGCCGGTGCATTCAGGATCAGCCGTCCGGATCGCGCGCTGTCAGCCGGACGTATCAAAAACAAGAGGGAGTGAGTGGATGCGACCGGCTGTTTATAAACATTGAAATAGTTAGACAATACGCGACCAAAACCGAAACAGGTACACTCCGAGCGGCCGGGGCCACGTCGGCCCCAACCTCAGCTGCCTCGCGACTCTACAGAAGATAATACAGTGCACTGGACCGCAGACGCAAGGCGTCGAATGCAACGCAGCGAGAGCGTATAACACGGACGTACTGAACGAGCGGCTGACGACGGCCGTGTGCGCGCCGCCCTAGCGGTTACGTCACGCAGTTTTGACAGCTGGCGAATGAAGAACGCGAGCGACGCCAGCGCGGTCCGCGCCGCGGCGCCACCGGCTCGTCGATCAATATAGCGAGCATGCGCCGTGCGGCACAGCAGCGCTGCGCAACCACACGCGCCACCGCACGCCACGCCACAACGCTCCTCGGCGACGCAACGCGCCGCATCCACCCGCCTTCTGCACTCATTCAATTTACAGACCTACTGTCTGTGTTCTGTTTATATGGGAAGCTGCCGCTAAAACCATACATTACCTAAAAGTTAATGATTTAACTCTAACAGGTAGCAGATACGGGGGCAGGAAACGTTCTATGAGAACGCGTAAAGAAAGCGTTCCTGGTACCTAGCTAGTAATCGAATAAACGACGTAACTTTGAATTAGCGTTAAACTTACAGTATTTTTTTAAATTTCTTATTTTTCCACTAACATTTATTATATTACTTAAGTGACATTTAATTTTTCTCTGCATTTTAATGTTAGATGTATATGAACTGACAGACGTAATATACGAATCCATTAAGGGCCGCGGCCGGACTATCTTAACTTTATCTAAATTGTTAGAGCTGTATAAAATAACCCCAATTAACAAAAACTAACCGTTGCAATTCCAACGGCTAGTTTGTGGCTTCTGGTTTCAAGTATACTAAGAATGATGCGTCGTCACTTTCTCTTAAATTATGTAGGTACTACTTTTATTACAATGCATTCGTAGGTACCGCATTTTTTATATATGTACCTATTAAAGCGATATAGGTATATTTAGTTATTTAAGGCGCTCAACTAGTATATTATCCAAATGCTATAAAATATAATATGACAATAACTCAACTATACGAGTAGGTAGAAGGTGTAACACAAATTGTGGAGGCAATTTAAGAAACAATCTACCTATTAAACTGAACAAATTAAAGAAAACATTAAGTGAAATATTATACTGTTCTTGGGTCATATAAAACATCAGCTGACCGTTAGATTACATGAAAAGTAAATGTTTATTTTGTCTATTTGCTCCTTAAGTTAAATCCACTATTTGTTTTACACGAGTGTATCCTTGACAATTATAATTTTCTTAATCATTTACAATACTTGCATGGTCATTTTCAGACTAAATAATCCGGACTATATAATATTATAAATCCGAAAGTAACTCTGTCTGTCTGTTACTCTTTCACGCCAAATCTACTGAACGGATTTGAATGAAATTTGGTATACAGATGGTCTAGACCCTGAGAAAGGACAGGCTACTTTTTATCGCGAAAAGGGGGTTGTAATTAATAATAATACTTCTTAACGCGAGCGAAGCCTCGGGCAAAAGCTAGTATGTAATAAAACGTTCAATAATTAAGTTAATTGTAAATTTTTATCTCTATCTATTAACGAAATGTAATGGTATATTCTAGCCTATTTTATTCCCTAGACTGTGATAAGACCGTAAATTTACTGATCCCTCTACAATAACTTACCACCACCAACTTTCCACACCTATTATCACCTGTGCCTCTAGCACGAGTTCCTGCAGTTTACTTACTCGATCACACGTACAGTTTCGTCCCATACATTGAGCACCAGAGTTTTAGTTCTTGATAGTTTCCGCGAGAGGCGCTGGTGCTCAATGTATGGAAAAAACTGTACGTGTGATCGAGTAAGTTAACTGCCGGAACTCGTGCTAGAGGCACTGAGCACCTATTTTCACAGCCTCAGACCCTCTTATTCACCTACCTACTCTCGTAGTTCCAAGTTATTATTGGGACATTTTATATATGTAGTACTAGCGGCCCGGTACGTGCTTCGCTACGTATAAGGCATAGTAATAAAAATAATGATTATTAAGTTCATTTATTCAAACAAAAAAAATTTTTAATTGCTTAAAGATGTTGATTTTACACCTGTTCAAGACTTTTTTTGAATTTTCTCGACGTACAAATCTTCCCTGGACTTCCACGAATAATTCAAGACCAAAATTAGCCAAATCGGTAAAGGCGTTGTTGAGTTATTATAACATTACAACGAAAAGTGGCATTGATTTTTATATATATAGATTATAAGTTGTTGTTGTTTTTTAATTAATTATAATTACTTTCTGTATGTACATGTAGAGTAAACAATAAACTTAGGTCCTAATATATACTATATATACTCAGGTCTACCTAATATTATTTACACTACATATACATACGAGTAGACTCTTACCCTCACTGTTATTATTATTTGTTATATATGATAATATTTTACAAGTTACTGTAACATAGTCTAGTTATATGGGTTAGCTGCGGGAGGGCCCCGGTGACCTGTAATATAGGTATTTATTACCTAAATCTGGCACCCGTCTCTCACAAAGTTCTATTTTTGGCAAAGATTATTAAACTAAGTTGTAAAGACTCTACTTTTTATTAGTAATATATTTTTAATCTTATCTCTGCCTCAAGCATCAAACTCAAATATATTATACCTCTACAGTACCTACATATACTTACCTGCCTCGTTGGTCTAGCGGTAGCGTGTTCACCCGCAGAGAACGAGGTCCTGGGTTTAAATTCCGGGTCGGGCCAAAAGTGATTATGGGACTTTTCTGTAAAAAGAAAATTTCTCAGCATCAGCCCGAAGTCTGGGAGTTGGCGGTATTATACCCCCGTGCCTCGGAGAGCATGTAAAGCCGTCGGTCCTGTGCCTGACCTCTTTCCGCTAGGTGTCATGAGAGTGATGGAATAGAAAGTGCTCCTGTGTTTGGTCACACACTTGAGCACTATAATATGTCTCGCGCAGATGGCTTGTCTCTCTTAAGACGGGCTGCCGTGGCCGAAATTCGGCTAGGAGGACATTATTATTATACTTACCTACATTATTTATTGAATACCTTTTCCAAGATATCGTATAGATTATACACTTAAGTTTAATAAATACAAGAGCGGAGAGATATTATCTATATATATAAAAGGCAAACCTGACTCACTGACTTATATATCAACGCAGGGTATAAGAGTTAGAAACTTGAAATTTTGCACAGGGGTTCTTTTTATAACGTAGGGTAGCACTAAAAAAGGATTTTTGCAAATTCATCCCCTAAGGAGGTAAAATACGGGATAAAATTTTGTATGATAATCCGTCATTTTTTGTGTTAAATTGTCACGGACGAAGTCGCGGGTAACAGCCAGTTATTTATAATTTTTTATCGTTTATTAATTAAATAAAACAATGAATAAAATAGAAATAGGAAAACAAACTTATAAATAAAACATAGCTCATAAATGAAACATTACACATAAATAAAACATAAAGATAAATAAAACATAATGCATAAATAAAACATAACACATAAATAAAATATAGCGCATAAATAAAACGTAACAACACATAATAGGTCATTTGACCGCGATTGTTATTATTGTCCGCTGACAGTGTGACTCCTACGCTGCCTGTAAATGTTAAGTTAAAAAAAATGTTTGTGGTCTTTCTAGGTAGCTCAAAATTTCGGTCTTACTAGTTTTAATCAGGCATTAGGCCTAAAACTGCGTTAAGCGGGCACCCGCGCGGTTTCATATAAAATTGCTCCGTCGCGGGGACCTGTGCGGGCGCACGTCACGTCGCGCCGGGGACGTGTCCGCGACGGGTCCCTGCGCCGCGTACCGTCGCGTTCCCACAGAGCCCACCCCAAAGAGTAGATTAATGTCCACGCGCGAAGACGCGCGACGGTTGCCCGTCGCGGGCGCCCGCTTAACGCAGTTTCAGGCCTTATACTCAAAATGTTAGGTATTTAACTCACACTAATGTAGTAAAAGATTGCTTGAATCCGTGAGCGCATTTGTAATATTAAAATAATCGTTTTTTAATATCCAAGAAACCTCCTGCGGAACCATGCGTGCGCGAACAGTCCATGCTACATGATGACACTCTTTCTGTATTAATCTGTCCATGCAGTTTAGTGCCTTTACATAAAAGACCCGTGCCTTCATGTACTAGCTTTGAGCGACAGTTGCACAACACGTTCCTTCTAAATCTTACATTCTCATGCGTCTCCACGCGGCGCTACTAGCCCTGACCGAGGTTGGTTAGTCGAGCCTGGTGCGGGTTGCTTTGTACGTCTGTTTGCTAGATGGAGCCCCCGCTTTATAGTCCAGTGAAGTAGTGAAAGCAGCTTAACCTAACTTCAAGTTAATAAAACAATGAGCTTTGCCCCATGAAGAGCCTTCAAATGTTAGTACTCTCTACTGGCTCGATGTCTCCGAATTTAGAAAAAGTCTTAATATACAATAGTAGTAGTAGTAAAAAAGTAACTTGTTATTTCTATATAGATTATAGACCTGTAGACCTGTAATTATAACTGATAAGACTGACCACACAGATGCACTATATGAATAATACAATACTTTAAAAAAATATACTAGAACTAGTCCAATTAATAAAGTAGATGTAGAGTGCGTGAACTGGAACCTAAGCGATTTCTTCAGAAACTTGTTCAGTGTACTTAGAGAGAAAACAAACTAAAAGTCCTGATGTCTAGGAGGTGAGGCGGAGGAAAACCTCAATTTTAGATTTATCGCTAATATTTAAAAAAATGGCGCATTTTAGCAAAAGACACGCCGTTGAAGCATTTTCCTTGGCCATGAAGGCACGCAGCAGAACTATTCAGCATAGCTTTACGACATCCACATTTACTGCTGCTACAATCCTTGGTGCAGCGACATAATATTGTTTTTAGTAAAACCTCCGTCGCCGTTAAACCTTCTGTTGTGCTTGGCGCCAAGTTAGCACCTTTATTTTTCCATTCCCACTCTTGGGGGGGCAGCTCATTCCCAAGCCACTGCTGCACTTGGTGGTATGCACGCCAGGAATGATATTTAGCTGCTCTCTCAGTTGGCAGGAGAGAGCTGATATCGGGCTTAATTTTTGCTAATGACCTCATGAATGACTGGAAGGGGTATTGATTGAGAAGGGTCACTTTTGCTGGTGCCCCATACTATGTATTTCAGGAAGCACGCCTTCCCAGCTTCTGCGACATCACTATGGCTGGAGTTTGTGTTGTAAAAGATCTTTGCTGCTTCATTAATAATTTCCGAATTTAGATAAATACAATTTACAGAAACCCAACTTGTTTCTTCTAAACGTTGCTGATGTTGTGTCGCAACCGGTAAATAAGTGTAAGAAGAGGATGTGTTCATATCCATGCTTTTGCATCTCATTTTTAGGGTTCCGTAGCCAAATGGCGAAAAACGGAACCCTTACAGATTCGTCATGTCTGTCTGTCTGTCTGTCCGTCCGTATGTCACAGCCACTTTTTTCCGAAACTAAAAGAGCCGTACTGCTGAAACTTGGTAAGTAGATGTATTCAGTGAACCGCATTATCATTTTTACACAAAAATAGAAAAATAACAATAATATTGGGGGGTCCCTAATGTCCCTATACATAGAACTGAAACTAAAAAAATTTTTTACCCATACATGTGGCGTGCCTATGGATAGGTCTTCACTTCCAAAGTGGTAAAATGAGTATACCCTTCCCCTGTAACTTCTAAAATAAGAGAATGATAAACTAAATAACTAAAAAAATATATGGTGTACATTGCCATACAAACTAACAACGAAAAAAATTGGTTTGAATGAGATCTAGCTATTAGTTTCTTTTTAATACGTCATAAATCGTAAACCACAATTTGCTTTAATTTAATCAACTGAAATACTTTCTGCTACGGAGCCCTTCATGGGCGAGTCCGACTCGCACTTGGCCGGATTTTTTGTCATTCAATCATTCATCAACATTTTGCAGTTTTAGCGAAAAGCAGTCTTCATGGTAGTATTTCCCGCCTAAGCTCAGTTATCCGCTATTATAAAAAAAAACTCGATTTCTTACTGCTACCGCCTTCACCACGTGGAGGTAGCTTATATTAAAATAAATTGAGAGATCATTTCGCTGACTGAATTCAATAGTGGCACAAGTCGAAATTCGGGCATTTTGAGTTAGTGATGGATTCTTATTCTAAATTAGGTACTTTATTTTATGCATTAAAGAAACAGCTTGTTAGTTCATAAATTACCTGGTAGGAGGCGTATGTGTCAATAGTGAATAAACCATAACGTAGCGTCTCTTTCATGCAATTGTGTCACTTTTTGAGTAATGCCAGTGTTGCACACATATCGCGTAGTTTTCTAAGTTGTGCCGGAGTAATTTAAAAAAAGTATATAAGTGTTCCAGGGTAACTGCTCACTGTTTTTCTATGTATGGTAGTCAACATTTAGGCGAATCACATATTTTTGCTCACGAAGCGCGAGCGTAATTATGATAGACTGAAATTTACGTATCTAAAACCTTTTATCAGGATTTTAGTTCCCAAAAACTGATAATGTCATCTCACATCGTGTATTTTATATACTTACTAGTTGACCTGGCAAACCTAGTTTTGTCAACAACATTTTGTTTAATAAAAAATAGTTAACGTACTATTCTCAGACTCTACACCTTCACTGAATATACACAGAAAATTTCATGGAAATCGGTCAAGCCGTTTCAGAGGTTTAATTTTATAATAGATAAAGCAAATACCTTAAGTAGACGTGGTTCTTTATTCAGATAATTGTCATGGTACTACCTACAGGAATACTAAGGCTGATGTTTGTGATTTGATAGTTCATTGAATTAAACTTAAGTCTTAATTTTTTTAAGTATAAATTTAGCTTATGTTTTTGTTATATTGCTATGCGGATTTTATGTTATGTTCTTAAGGTGTGTCTACTTTTTATTTTTAAAAGAATATAAAACTTAAAATGTGCAATAGTTCAATTTCGTTTGTTCATTTGTTTTAAACTGATTCTCAACACGTTTTCTTTGTACTGAATTGTGTGACCCAGTATAAACTCATTTCTGTAAGTTAATCACTCACACAAACCACTTAATCATTTAGTTGTTTTATTCTAAAGAATTGAACTAGTTTATTTTATTTATAAGAAACTAGCGGCCCGGTACGTGCTTCGCTACGTATAAGGCATAGTAATAAAAAAATGATTATTAAGTTAATTTCTTCAAACAAAAAAATATTTTAATCTGCTAAAAGATGTTGATTTTACACTATACAAGACTTTTTTAAAATTTTCTCTACGTACAAACCTTTCCTGGACTTCCACGAATAATTCAAGACCAAAATGAGCCAAATCGGTAAAAGCGTTGTTGAGTTATAACATTACAACGAAAAGTGGCATTGATTTTTATATATATAGATATTGGTAGTTCTATGCTTATAGGAATTATTGTTAGTGCTTGTTTGCCTATAAGAAATCACTGACTCGTTTTGGGAATAAATATTATGCGATTATCATACGGCAGTTTCATAAATGATTTATTAATAATCACTGCTAGTTTTAGAATCTGTCCTAGGTCATGGAGAGAGTCATAAACTCTAATCTCCTACAATACCTAGAGAAGCACCAGCTGATAAGTGATCGTCAGTATGGCTTCCATCACGGTCGTTCAGCTGGTGATCTTCTAGTGTATTTGACACACCGTGTCCAACACAAACCTTGGAAAGCAAGGGTGAGGCTCAAGCCTGTAGCCTTGACATCGCCAAGACATTCGATAGGGTCCCCGAGGGACTCTGCAGTTGGATCACCAGCTTTTTGGACGGTCGGAGCATTAAAGTTGTAGCAGACGGTTCTTGCTCCGACACCAAAACCATTAACGCTGGCGTACCTCAAGGCTCGGTGCTCTCCACTACGCTATTCATTCTGCATATCAAAGACATGTTATCTATAGAAAACATGCATTGCTATGCGGATGACAGCACGGGTGATGCGCGGTATAGCGGCCACCAGATGTCTCTCGGAGCTCGTTACAAGAGAAACGGTTGCAACTTGTGTCTGAAGTTGAAGGTTCTTTCGGGCGGGCCTATGAATGGGGTGTAGAGAACCTAGTCAAGTTTAACCCCAATAAGACACAAGTGTGCGCGTTCACTGCGAAGAAGGACACATTTGTCGTAGCGTCCTGATTCTAAGGGGTGGATCTCCGTGTATCCGAAAGCATTGGGATCCTCGGAATCGAAATTTATAGCACAATGCCAATTAGGCGTAATTTGGAGGACAAAGCCAAACTGGCAAGCAAGAAGTTGGGCGTCCTGAATAGAGCTAGGCGGTACTTCACTCCAAGACAGCGGCTTGCGCTATATAAAGCACAAGTCCGCCCGCACATGGAGTATTGCTCACATATTTGGGCAGGAGCCCCTAAATACCAGCTATTGGAATCGTTGGGGATTCCAATCTTACGGACAGATTGGAATCGTTAGAGTAGCGGAGATACTTTGGATCTCTCTGCGTGTTCTACCGTCTCTTTCACGGGGAATGCTCTGAGGAACTGTTTGACCTGGTGCCATCGTCCCCTTTTTATCATCGCACCACGCGCACTCGCAGTAAGGTTCATCTGTACCACCTGGAAGCAATCTCGCCAAGCACGGTTCGCTTTCAGCGTTCATACATCCCACGTACATGCAGGCTCTGGAAAGAATTACCTGCTGCGGTGTTTCCCCAGCGCTACGACATGTCCTTCTTCAAACGAGGTTTAAAAAGAGTGATAATTTCACGGTAAGCAGCGGTTTGCTGAGCCCCCTGGCACTGCGAATGTCCATGAGCAGCGGTTACCACTTTCCATCAGGTGGGCCGCTAGCTCGTCTGCTACCAAAAGCAATAAAAACAAATCGAATTAGCTTGATTATCACGAAATTGTATTCGTATTTATTAAATTTCATAAAATAATTTCTGACATTAATCCAAAACGTCACAAAAACTATATGGAATAGTGGCCCAACTCGGAGTTACCAACTTCTGGGCTTCATATTAATCGAAATAAGAGAAACTCCATCAAAATGATAACTGTTGGCACATGATGCTATAACGTAGATGTACAAAAACTAAAAATCATGTGTACATTTCGTAATGTACACTCAGTAAGAGCAAATATGTGCGCGCGCACTAGTCAACGAATATTTAATTGTGCGATTTCTCAAATTGTTGATTTTTGTTTTGTGCCTCTATTGAATTCAGTCAGCGATTTATGCATCAGTTAATGGTCATCACGCTGAATAACTCACCATCATCTTGTCCCCACTAATATGCTAGTGGGTATGGTTTCTGCACTTAGTCCCGATGTGGACCATTGTACGTGAGCCATGGCAGCCTTCACTCCATCCAGCCCACCTCCCTCCAGAAGCATATCAGGTCTCCTAAACTTCTCAGTTCATCCGTAAGAGTTCCGCTGAATAATTTATATTTTCTATATTTCCGGAGTGTATATCTTCAACGGATAGAAATATGAAAAAGTATACATAATCAAAGTTAGAGAATTTTATAAGCTTTCATTTCATCTCAGAACATTTTTTGCTAAAACGCACCATTTTAAAGATATTAGTGAAAAACCTAAAATTGAGGTCTATGTCCCTGGATTATCCTCCCTCCGCCTCACGTCCTAGACGTCAGGACTTTTAACATCTTTTATTCTTTAAGTACTCTGGAACAAGTTTCTGAAAATATCACTTAGGTTCTCGCTCACGCACTTCAGAGTCATTCGTTAATCGGACTAAACACAGGGACCCCCTAATATTTTATAAATTATTTCTTTTATTTTATTATAATTCAATGTATACCTCTATATTCATATAACTCCAGATAAATAACTATTGTTATTATCCACATCAGTAATCATCACCTCACATCACGGCGTCGAATTTGGATAGTTTTTATTTTATAAAGACGATAGACGACGACTGACAACATACGTGTTAAATTGATACTGTTTAGTAAAATAAATATTATTAAAAATCAACTACTAAAGGATAGAATATATCATTGTTCAATTTAACTTGTAGTTTACCAATTTGCTAATTATTTAAAGATAGATACACTACAAATTTACAATCATATATATTTATCTCTATTCTGTACAGATGTCGAGGCTCCTAGGTTAAATTTTTATAAACGTCATAATGGCGGGACCAACTCTTGTAATTGAAAGATTCTTCCACGTATATTTAGCACCGATTTAGTTCTATTTTGTACCTGTCCTGAAATTTTTGTGCCTTACACGGCATAATCGGAATTTCACGATAACACTGGTCCCGCCATTATGATGCGTCATAATGACGGGACCATGCCCGTACTCGAAAACTACAGCGAATTACATCATCCAGATCAAACCAGTATTTAGAACCTGATTTAGTGCCCCCGATAATCAATAAAGAGAGACTAAGATCTCAGTAGTTTTTATATAAAATCAATTTTTCTTTTTTGACTTTTTATACGCCTAAATTATTTAACGAGCAAAAATACTTCAAGTAAATAGTTGCAGCTACTTTTCATACATGCGCTTTATTATTTCAATCTTTAGGTGAAATTATGACTGTTTTCAAATAATATGTAGTAAAATATAAATTTCAGTCATTAAACCTAAACATAATCTCCTTGACAATAACATTCCGTGTACCTAAATATCTGTAATTTTTATTTTTTTAATACTTAGACAGGTGAAGCAGGAAAATAGTTATTATACGTTCTATAAATGTATTATTTTTTTTTGTAGTAATACAGTTATTATTTCTAGTTGCATATTACAGATATTTAGGTACACGGAATGTTAAAACATTTATACAATTTATTTTATTATAGTAGTGATATTTAGCTAGCTTGTATTAAGTTATTGTCAAGGAGATTATGTTTAGGTTTAATGACTGAAATTTATATTTTACTACATATTATTTGAAAACAGTCATAATTTCACCTAAAGATTGAAATAATAAAGCGCATGTATGAAAAGTAGCTGCAACTATTTACTTGAAGTATTTTTGCTCGTTAAATAATTTAGGCGTATAAAAAGTCTAAAAAGAAAAATTGATTTTATATAAAAACTACTGAGATCTAAGTCTCTCTTTATTGATTATCGGGGGCACTAAATCAGGTTCTAAATACTGGTTTGATCTGGATGATGTAATTCGCTGTAGTTTTCGAGTATGGGCATGGTCCCGTCATTATGACGCATCATAATGGCGGGACCAGTGTTATCGTGAAATTCCGCTTATGCCGTGTAAGGCACAAAAATTTCAGGACAGGTACAAATTAGAACTAAATCGGTGCTAAATATACGTGGAAGAATCTTTCAATTACAAGAGTTGGTCCCGCCATTATGACGTTTATGTAAAACAGGGTGAATTAAATCCCGGGGTAAATAGAGACGGTAACAGAACTTTACTAGGTATGTGCGGATAATGGATCCATCTCTATTCAGCCCGGAAATTTCTATTCACCCCGTTTTACCGTGCCTAATATAGAGTGGGGTGTGGGGACAACATGAATTATTAAATAAAAGTCTATTGAAGCATTATGGCTTTATTACATCATAATCATACATTACTTGAACTTTACGCTAAGAAACGAATGGGACAAGTCGCATTTTCCAAACAATAATAATAACTTTTCACCGATACTGCCAAGCTCTATATTTGACTAGACGTAATTTTAATTAACTGTAATAGGATATAGATTATTTACCGGATTATTTAACATGTGTACAAGTGGCAACCGCTTGATTAAATGGCAACGGGTGCTGCGACGCAGCCCGGCCACAGTCGATTTCGTAATTAATAGACTATATCAATTAAATGTTCTTAAATTGTTCTTGCAGTATCTATGACTAGATTAAATGTACCACAAATATATCTTGATAAAAAAGCACTTGTTTGTGGCCGGGCTGTACCGTATACGTTGCAGCCCGGCCACTTGTATAGTTTCTGGTAGGATGCTCAGAATGTTCTAAAATATAAACCAAATAAATGTTCCATTTGTGTTTTTTATTTTTTTCAATGAAATATACCAAGAGAAACGCTTATATAAATAATAAATTAAATCAAATAAGAATTTGCGCTAAGCGCCTGTAGAACTAAAATAACACGTCTGCTTATTTGTACAAATTTGCTAACGCACAATAATAATCCTCCCGGCCGAATTTCAGCCACGGCGGCCAGTCTCAATAGAGATTAGCTAATTGCGCAGAACATATTATAGTGCACATGTGTGTGCGCAAACACAGGGGCACTTTCTATTACATCACTCTCATGATGCGATGGGACGACTAGCGACACGACCAGAAAGAGATCAGGTACAGGACCGACGGCTTTACGTACTCTCCGAAGCATGGTGGTGTAATACCGCCAACTCCCGTTGGCGGTCTTACACCACCATGCTACCGAGAAATTTCTTTTTACGGAAAATCTCAAAATCACTTTTGTCCTGGGAACCACGTAAAAAGTGCTATGTGAAAAACCATCTACGGAGACTGTGCAAAATAATTAATTCGGTGGGTACGGCGCGGGGGGGGCTGAGCGAGAGTGACGATGATGGGAAGAGTATTTAAATATATGCACATGAGGGTTGAGACTAAAAAGTATGAAGTTGATAGGGGTCGACGGACAAAGCAATGTCCGAAGTTCTGTACAGATAATATTTCGAAAACGTGCCATCACTCTTGACGCGCGACCACCAGCGACCAGTCCACGCGAGCTGCCAGTTATTTACCTATACCGGTAGTAAAATTCATTGCGTCGGAATTGCCCCGGTTAGCTTTCGGTTATATAAAAAGCACTCATATAATTAACGTTCAGGTTATACGCAGCGGGGGGACGCCAATCGTAGCTCGTGATTTCATAAGTTTATTTCGACTCAAAATGTCACAAATCAATTGTTTCGGGACATCTGAACTCGTCTAGCTCCTCTAGTCACGTTATACAAAGGTTTGTTCCGATAAGTTACTAATGTTTACAAAGTATAAAGTTAAGTTGCAATTAAAAGACGATGCATATGTATATATTTTAATTCTGATAAAAACTGGCCAAGTGAAATTTAACCCACTGACCACTGCCCAGGAAAGGGTTAAGGGTTTTTCTTAAAGCAATTGTTATAGGTATCCAATAAAGCAAAGAAATAGAGATTAATACTTGTTCATAATGTTATTTTTTTCTTATAAATATCAACATATTTGGATTTTGCATAGAACTTGGTACTTATTTATAATATCATACTATTACAATATATAATTATTGTAATAGTCTTTTTTATAATTGTTAATATTTTTTGTTATAATTCGATCAGTATTTATATGGGAGAGCAGTCCCGCTTGTGCGCCGTACTGATCACAAGCCGTTGCTAACTATTCTGAATGAACTGAATAGGTTACAGCGCTACGCTATGTTCGTAAGTTGGTATAATTACTGTATAGACGTACGCAGCGCTAATAATAGTGCGGACTAGTAGTAGTAGACAAAATTATAGCAGATTGTGAAGTGTTTTTATAACTTAAGCAATCCCCGGCGAGGGTGCCGCTAGCTTTATGCCCCCCACCTCTACCCCATGCAAAATACGCTCGGGACCCCAGATTGGGAAGCAGTATTGACAGCGCCCCAGCTGCGCCCATCAGCTTAGTCGCCTGCCGCCGGAAGTGGGGTCCGAAGTCCCATCGGCTGTCAAGCACCAATCCCAGGTACTTCATGGTAGGTTAGACAACGATCCGGACCCCCCAACCACTATGTGTGATCCGGGCGGCGGCGCCCGATGTGGTACAGCTGTGGTACTTCCATGCTGTCGACCGTTGACGGGAGGCGTTCATTCTCACGGTCTCCCTTTCTAAGCAAGCTTTCATGGCACATAGTTCCCTGCCCCCATGCACCCCCCATTCACCCCTACCCCCCATTTCCCCATGCCCCCCATCGGTTGAAAAGCCGTTTTTTATCATTGATATTACAGTTCGGCCAGTATCCTGCCGGTGCCATTTATATTTTTCAAACCATATTTCGTAACAGTCGGCAGTAAGCTCTCGTAAACTGCAATGAGATCTCGGAAATCTTGGAAACTTGGTCTGAACACCGGCGAATCCATTATCACGTTCTCTGTATGGACTGATCCTCGTTCACACGCTGACGACGCAGTCCTTGGCTTCAGCTATCGCAGCTTCTGCGTCTTCGAGCTCCTCTTCCTAACTGCCGGATTCACCCAATATCGGCTTCCTTTGATGTAGCAGGTTTATTGCCCGGTCGAGCAAGCGTTCCCCATGCGATAACGTTTCATAAGGCCAAATATATGTGACATAGATCAAATCCAGTCTTTTAAAGACGTAAGGCATTTTTGAATTTTTTTGAATCCTGCTGGCGCCACTGATCTTGCCCCTTCTCCGACACAACATTAGCTTTATGAATTTTTCCAAAAGCATTCCCCGGTCCGATTCATCTTGCTGTACCTGCTGCAGTCCTTGGCTTCAGCTAACGCTACCGCATTGCCTGTGTCTTCGACCTCCTCTTCCTAACTGCCGGATTCACCCAATATCGGCTTCCTTTGATGTAGCAGGTTCATTGCCCGGTCGAGCAAGCGTTCCCCGTGCGATAACGTTTCATAAGGCAAAATATATGTGACATAGATCAAGTCCAGTCTTTTAACGACGTAAGGCATTTTGTTGAATCCTGCTGGCGCCACTAATCTTGCCCCTTCTCCGACACAACATTAGCTTTATGAATTTTTCCAAAAGCATTCCCCGGTCCCATTCATCTTGCAGTACCTACTGACGACGCAGTCCTTGGCTTCAACTAACGCTACCGCATTGCCTGTGTCTTCGACCTCCTCTTCCTAACTGCCGGATTCACCCAATATCGGCTTCCTTTGATGTAGCAGGTTCATTGCCCGGTCGAGCAAGCGTTCCCCGTGCGATAACGTTTCATAAGGCAAAATATATGTGACATAGATCAAGTCCAGTCTTTTAACGACGTAAGGCATTTTGTTGAATCCTGCTGGCGCCACTAATCTTGCCCCTTCTCCGACACAACATTAGCTTTATGAATTTTTCCAAAAGCATTCCCCGGTCCCATTCATCTTGCAGTACCTGCTGACGACGCAGTCCTTGGCTTCAACTAACGCTACCGCATTGCCTGTGTCTTCGACCTCCTCTTCCTAACTGCCGGATTCACCCAATATCGGCTTCCTTTGATGTAGCAGGCTCATTGCCCGGTCGAGCAAGCGTTCCCCGTGCGATAACGTTTCATAAGGCCAAATATATGTGACATAGATCAAGTCCAGTCTTTTAACGACGTAAGGCATTTTGTTGAATCCTGCTGGCGCCACTAATCTTGCCCCTTCTCCGACACAACATTTGCTTTATGAATTTTTCCAAAAGCATTCCCCGGTCCCATTCATCTTGCAGTACCTGCTGACGACGCAGTCCTTGGCTTCAACTAACGCTACCGCATTGCCTGTGTCTTCGACCTCCTCCTAACTGCCGGATTCACCCAATATCAGCTTCCTTTGATGTAGCAGGTTCATTGCCCGCCCGGAGATAACGTTTCATAAGGCCAAATATATGTGACATAGATCAAGTCCAGTCTTTTAACGACGTAAGGCATTTTCTTGAATCCTGCTGGCGCCACTAATCTTGCTCCTTCTCCGACACAACATGAGCTTTATGAATTTTTCCAAAAGCATTCCCGGTCCCATTCATCTTGCAGTACCTGCTGACGACGCAGTCCTTGGCTTCAGCTAACGCTACCGCATTGCTTGTGTCTTCGACCTCCTCTTCCTAACTGCCGGATTCACCCGATATCGGCTTCCTTTGATGTAGCAGGTTCATTGCCCGGTCGAGCAAGCGTTCCCCATGCAATAATGTTTCATAAAGCAAAATATATGTGACATAGATCAAGTCCAGTCTTTTAACGACGTAAGGCATTTTGTTGAATCCTGCTGGCGCCACTAATCTTGCCCCTTTCCGACACAACATTAGCTTTATGAATTTTCCCAAAAGCATTCCCCGGTCCGATTCATCTTGCTGTACCTGCTGACGACGCAGTCCTTGGCTTCAGCTAACGCTACCGCATTGCCTGTGTCTTCGACCTCCTCTTCCTAACTGCCGGATTCACCCAATATCGGCTTGCTTTGATGTAGCAGGTTCATTGCCCGGTCGAGCAGGCGTTCCCCGTGCGATAACATTTCATAAGGCAAAATATATGTGACATAGATCAAGTCCAGTCTTTTAACGACGTAAGGCATTTTGTTGAATCCTGCTGGCGCCACTAATCTTGCCCCTTCTCCGACACAACATGAGCTTTATGAATTTTTCCAAAAGCATTCCCCGGTCCCATTCATCTTGCAGTACTTGCTGACGACGCAGTCCTTGGCTTCAGCTAACGCTACCGCATGCCTGTCTTCGACCTCCTCTTCCTAACTGCCGGATTCACCCAATATCGGCTTCCTTTGATGTAGCAGGTTCATTGCCCGGTCGAGCAAGCGTTCCCCGTGCGATAACGTTTCATGAGGCAAAATATATGTGACATAGATCAAGTCCAGTCTTTTAACGACGTAAGGCATTTTGTTGAATCCTGCTGGCGCCACTAATCTTGCTCCTTCTCCGACACAACATGAGCTTTATGAATTTTTCCAAAAGCATTCCCGGTCCCATTCATCTTGCAGTACCTGCTGACGACGCAGTCCTTGGCTTCAGCTAACGCTACCGCATTGCCTGTGTCTTCGACCTCCTCTTCCTAACTGCCGGATTCACCCGATATCGGCTTCCTTTGATGTAGCAGGTTCATTGCCCGGTCGAACAAGCGTTCCCCATGCGATAATGTTTCATAAAGCAAAATATATGTGACATAGATCAAGTCCAGTCTTTTAACGACGTAAGGCATTTTGTTGAATCCTGCTGGCGCCACTAATCTTGCCCCTTCTCCGACACAACATTAGCTTTATGAATTTTTCCAAAAGCATTCCCCGGTCCCATTCATCTTGC
The DNA here is from genome assembly GCA_951640165.1 of Pseudoips prasinana. Lineage (NCBI taxonomy): Eukaryota > Metazoa > Arthropoda > Insecta > Lepidoptera > Nolidae > Pseudoips > Pseudoips prasinana. The sequence goes on from OX621234.1 coordinate 30,451,588, forward strand.
AGTACTTGCTGACGACGCAGTCCTTGGCTTCAGCTAACGCTACCGCATTGCCTGTGTCTTCGACCTCCTCTTCCTAACTGCCGGATTCACCCAATATCGGCTTGCTTTGATGTAGCAGGTTCATTGCCCGGTCGTGCAGGCGTTCCCCGTGCGATAACGTTTCATAAGGCAAAATATATGTGACATAGATCAAGTCCAGCCTTTTAACGACGTAAGGCATTTTGTTGAATCCTGCTGGCGCCACTAATCTTGCCCCTTCTCCGACACAACATTAGCTTTATGAATTTTTCCAAAAGCATTCCCCGGTCCCATTCATCTTGCAGTACCTGCTGACGACGCAGTCCTTGGCTTCAACTAACGCTACCGCATTGCCTGTGTCTTCGACCTCCTCTTCCTAACTGCCGGATTCACCCAATATCGGCTTCCTTTGATGTAGCAGGTTCATTGCCCGCCCGGAGATAACGTTTCATACGGCAAAATATATGTAACAAATAAGGTCCAGCTTTTTCACGACGTAAGGCGTTTTACTGAAGTCCATTTTATTGCCACCTGCGTCCACTTGTTGAGCACATCGTGCAGCCCGCTATGGCGTTGCACGATGTGGTACAGCTAATAAAAGCACCCCGGTGTTCCATCTCACACTACTCCCGGGGGTCGCGGGAACGTAGGATACTCCTGCAACCCCCGGCTGGTGATGTAAGAGAGCGTTGTGGTGTGAAAGAGGATGTAGTCACAAAGATTGAAAAAGGCATGCTGAGATGGTTTGGCCATTTAGAAAGGATGAATGAAAGAAGATTGACAAAAGAAGTATACCTGGCCTGTGTGAATGGGACAACCGGAAGGGGAAGACCACGTCGAACATTCTCTGACCAAATTGGAGATGTTCTCAAGAAAGGGCAGGTCAGAAGTACCCTAAACCGGCGAGCATGTATGAAGAATATAATGTCAGTAATCGAGGCAAAAGAAGTATGCAAAGATCGTGACAAATGGAAATCCGTTGTCTCTGCCTACCCCTCTGGGAAACAGGCGTGAGTCTATGTATGTATGTATGTATGTACAATTGTGTACACCTAGATACATGTAAAATCTTAACAATTACTTTGTTTATAATAATAATACATCATAGTGGAAAATACAAAATCGTTGTACACACGGCTACACATTTCCAGTATAAGCTGATCTCGCCTTGTATAGGATTTCCATACAATGACAGATCAGCTTATATTGGAAATGTATAGCTTGATATGTTGCCGTGTGTACTAACGACATGACATTATTTTCATTACACAGTATTTTCAGTTTTTCCTAGAGAATTGCTCCTAAAGATATGCGTTAGCAAATTTATACAAATAAGCAGACGTGTTATTTTAGTTCTAGAGGCGCTTAGCGCAAATTCTTATTTGATATAATTTATTATTTATATAAGCGTTTCTCTTGGTATATTTCATTGAAAAATATAAAGAACACAAAAGGAACATTTATTTGGTTTATATTTTAGAACATTCTGAGCATCCTACCAGAAACTATACAAGTGGCCGGGCTGCAACGTATACGGTACAGCCCGGCCACAAACAAGTGCTTTTTTATCAAGATATATTTGTGGTACATTTAATCTAGTCATAGGTACTGCAAGAACAATTTAAGAACATTTAATTGATATGTCTATTAATTACGAGATCGACTGTGGCCGGGCTGCGTCGCAACACCCAATAGCAACACAACTTGAACAGAAGGATATGGTCAGAGCCAGCATGCTCGCGTTATATCGTTTCACCATATAGTATTAAACCCGTCGTAAAACTGATGTTTGATTTGTGATCTAAATATGTAAAATTAATCTCAATCAGGAATTATCTTAGTTCTATATTAATTCCACATATTTCTAAATTCAGTCACAAAACAAATTGTTTATGCTCACAACTAAAATCCTTAGGTAGTAGGTAATACTTATATAAATATTTTAGTTTAGAAGACAATAAGCGCAAATGTTATATTTTTTTCCTTTCCACTTTAATTTATTTAATATATGAGCCCGGGTAAGTTCTTTTATTGATCTGTTTGAAATGTAAACTATTGAAATCTACATTTCTACAAGCGGAAGATCAGTAGAAGACTGAATTTACTGGTTAAGGATATTGATTAGTAGATTGCTAGGCAGGGGAAGCTAGGTACAGTCTATCATTTAGATAAAAACACAGTAAATAAATTGTCTCTATAAAAATACTGCCTACTTACAGTAGCAGTACGAACATAACAATTAAAATATTAAGATTAATACTGCATCTATTGCTAAGTTATGATCTATACAAAATGTACTACAAAATGCTAAGTGTCATTGTGACAATGAAAGAATGATCTAACACTTATTCATGAAACTTTAATCTTAAGCACTATGACCTCAGTCGCTAGTCAAAGTTTATCAACACAATGTACCAGCTTGGCAGTTGCTATTAAATCAATGGCCAGAAGTTAAAACTGCTAAAAACTTTAACAAGCTTTACACACTAATAAGATATCAATAAAAAGAAAATAGTTACACCGTAACTTTAACCGTGACTTGCCCGCATGTTTCGTACAGATCTAGAATAAAAAGAGGACAGCAGACGGAACATATTGGTATTATAATTATTATATTGATAGGATACACAAATAAATAATCCATAAGAGTTCTATACAACATTCGTCGTTGATCAATAGATACTAGTATATTAATTAGCTGATAAATATTGAAAAGAATCGCAGCACTAAGTAATAGCTGGTTATTGTGGGAATAGGTAAGTAGTGAAGGATGCTCGATCGTTGGGAAGTATCAGTACACTTTCAGTTGGTTCTTGTCGTCGAAACCGGCGGAGTGTCCAGCGTTGCGAACTATAAATGAGTTGCCGTCGAAATGCATCCGCCTCTCGCCACGTCTGTTGACAAGTTTCATAATTGATCTTTTACAAAGTGTATCATAAACAATGGACGTAATATAAGGAGCACTATCTACCCATGAAACAAAACAAATTAAGGAGGAATTCTACAAGCAAAGTTAATTTTAGTTATTATAATCAAATGTCTAGGGCACTTAATTTAGTTATTATAATCATATATCTAGGGTACTTAATTTAGTTATTATAATCATATGTCTAGGGTACTTATAAATACTTCAGGGTCGGTACTTTCTTATTTAATAACATGTCTAAGAATGACTCATTTTCATTTACAAACTTTATTTTAAAATGACTCCTCTCAAAACATACAAAATCTAATTTGGGAAAGTTCAGTAACAACCTGGAGAATAGTTTGTGCCATCTATTGCCAAACAAAAGTAAGCCTAACGATATGTACACTACATTATTCCACTGTATTTGCAAAGAATTTAATAAAGCTTGTAAAATAAAAAACATAACGGTTGACAGTAATAAGATAAAATTTAGTTCTTGGGCAACTCAAGGCATTAGACTGAGTAGAGATTTTTTATATGAGTTGTATGACAGAAGGTCCTATAACCCTGATGTCAATTTCATTAATTATGTTAGAAATTATTCAAAAATTTTTAAAAAGGTTTGCATTCAAGCTAAATCTTTATATATAAGAGATAAAATTAAAAAATCTGATAATAAAATAAAATCAGCTTGGCAAATAATTAATACTGAAACTGGTAAAAGTAGATCAAGAGATCAAACATTAGTATTGAATATTGGTGATGAACTGGTTTCAGACAAGCTTACCATTGCCAATTTTTTAGCTGCTTTTTTTGCAAATATACCCGTGGATATTACTAAGTGTCTCGCATCATCACCAGATGTGGCTGAACTCTTTTTAAATCAAAGCGTAAAACAAACTGTACCTAACTTTAGTTTTAAATCCGTAACAAGTGATGATATTATAAAAGCTTTTAAGAGTATTAAAAGGAAAGGCACAGAAGATTTGTGGGGACTGTCTGTTAAAGCAATTGAATCAATCATACTAAACATTGCTACAATTCTTGCAGCCATCTTCAATGGCTGTATAAGTGATGGTGTCTTTCCCGATTTAATGAAAATAAGTAAGATAATACCCATTTTCAAGGCAGGTTGTTCAAAAAATGCCACAAATTATAGGCCTATCTCAATACTACCAGCTTTAAGTAAAATATTTGAAAAGCTGATGCTCAGCCAAATGTTGTCGCACTTTAACGTGAATGAGATATTGCATAACAAGCAGTTCGGGTTTACAAGGGGCCGCTCTACTCAGGATGCAGGTTGCACATTAATTAGGTCAATATTGGAGGCTTGGGAGGGATCACAGGATGCGCTGGGAGTTTTCTGTGATCTCTCTAAGGCTTTCGATTGCGTTGATCATCGTACGCTCGTTGTTAAACTGAAGTACTATGGAATATCTGGCACATCTCTTGATCTTGTGATGTCCTATTTATCGGGGCGACAACAGATGGTTTCGATAGGCGGTGCCACTTCGGCACGTCATCCTGTGGAAATGGGGGTGCCCCAAGGATCTATATTGGGCCCATTTTTATTTCTAGTTTATATAAATGATCTCCCTTATCTGGTAGAGAAAGTATCAGACATAGTTTTGTTCGCTGATGATACTTCGCTCATATTTAAAGTAAATAGAAAGGATAAAGATCTTATTGAGCATAATAAAACACTCAGCTTTATGTCAGAATGGTTTTCGGCAAATAATCTCTTGTTAAATGCAGGGAAAACTAAATGCATCAGGTTCTCATTGCCGAATGTGACTCAAATTGTACCAACAGTTGCACTTAATGCGAAAATATTAGATCTAGTCCCATCGACCGTATTTTTAGGATTGACACTTGATTCAAAATTGCAATGGGGTCCTCAGATTGAAAAGTTAGCAGGTAAATTAAGTTCGGCTTCCTATGCTGTCTGGAAAATAAGGCAATTGTCAGATGAACAAACTGCTAGATTAGTGTATTTCGCGTACTTTCATAGCATTATGTCGTATGGCATTCTGCTGTGGGGTTCGGCGGCTGACATAGGTACTATTTTTGTATTGCAGAAAAGAGCAGTCAGAGCCATTTATGGTTTAGGCAGTCGCGATTCTTTGCGAAATTTGTTTAAAGAAATAAATATACTTACTGTGCCATCGGAATATATATATCAGAATATAATGTTTGTTAGAAAAAATATTCATAATTATAAAAAGAAAAGTGAACTGCATAATATAAATACTAGGAATAAAAACAAACTAGCCATGCCAGGCTTTAGAGTAAGCAAAACTAATAAATCATTTTTAGGAAATTGTATTAGGTTTTATAACAAGCTTCCTACTCAAATTACTGATCTGCCTGACACAAGTTTTAAAACACATATTAAACGTATACTTATGGCTAGGGGTTATTACACCACTAAAGAGTACATCGATGACAAAGACGTCTGGCTCTCACTTCCTACCTGCACATTGCTCGCTGGAGATCTTGTAGCCATATAGACATGACTGATCTGCTGTGTTACGTGAACTATCTGTAAATGATTGCTATCATATACTTAATTTAAAATTATTGACTCTGTCTCAAAATGAATAATGTTATTGTTTCGAAGTTTTTCTTTTGTATACCTAAATATAATCTAAAATAATAAGCATTCAGACAACCGATCGAGCATATATTGTGTTTGCCTACTAAATAATTACTCTAATTGGACCAAATCCCGTGTTCATGCCCGCTTGAGTATGTTTCGCCGGACCGTCTCAACTGGGTCGTGTTGAAACCGGTGGTAGATGAACCCACTGAGTTTGTTTCGCTGGGTCTTCTCAGTTGGGGCGCATTGGATCCGGTGGTAGCATTAAAGCGCGACCGTCGTTATTAACACAAGGTCCGTCATAATAATAATACCTTTAATATAGACAGAACCATTGACAATATGTAGTAAAAATATTAGACTTAAACTAGATAATTAAACATAATCTCTTGACAATAACTTGATACGAGCTAGCTAAATATCATTTCTGTAATAAAATAAATTTTATAAATGTTTTCATACAAGATGTACCTAAATATCTATGTTACTAGAAATAATATCTAATGTATACAACTATATTACTACAAACATGTTCTGACTATTTACAAGCGCTTTTTTAAAGTCTACGTGAATAAAAACCTTTTTTATTTTATTTTTATTTTATTTCATGATAAAACGGAGTATACGTAGGTACTATAAAGAATTCTCAAAAGTTAATGCTTTTTTATCATTGAAAATATTACCAATTAAAAGCTGATAATATCAAAGGCGATTATATATTTCATTTAAGTTTGGAAATAGATGTCTAGAAAAAAATGTGGTTTTGCAAGCTGTTGAGAGGCTAATTTTGCGTTATTATTTGTAGTTTTTCGGGATTTAAAGGTCGTAGATTTATTCAATTAACGAAATAGGGTTCTATATAAAGCGGTCAATAAATATTAACATTTCCTAACCGGCAAATATTGGATTTCATGGATTGTGCATTTTTATTCACCTTAATTTATATTTATAGCATAGATTAGGCAAAACCTTGACATTGGCATGATGTCATTGTGATGATAGGCAGGCACGATGTTTTTACAAAAATAGTTTAATATATAACTTGTTTTTAAATTGACTTGGCTGCTTCATAGATAAAATCACAAAGAGAAACGTTTTGTATATTTTTACTGTTTATTTATTTCTTTTCTTTTGACTTGTATTAAAAAATCATAGACAATTATGGGGCGGGCTTTTAAGTGAGGAACATTTTTAAGCTAATGATTACAATCTTGAAGAAAATAAAGACATGACTTAAAATACGCCCCTTGCTAGATGTATCGAATTTGGACCTTTTTTAAACTGATCTGACTAGGAATATCGAAGAGCAATTGGTTAAATTACCGAGTTTAGGCTCTCAGTTCGAATTTTGAAGAGATAATGACGTCTGGGACATATATTTACTTATCAGCGTGGGATATACATAGTCCACAAATATATGCCTCAATACAGGTGCTCTATGCTCACTTTCTATACTCATTGTCATGAGATGACAAGACGGGCTAGGCGAGAGGACAAGTTTGGTACAAAGGGCTTTACGTCGTCACCGCCCACTTTCTGACTCCAGACTGCTTAAGTATTTTGTTAACCCTTAATGGGTCAAAGCGTATGTTCATAATACATTGGTTGTATTGGCTCTTATTACAACACAATACAATTTAAATGATCTGATCGACTCTGCTGACTCTGATGATATAGTTACTTGATGTCCCCGAAATGACTAATGTTACGTGTATCGTTATTGGGCTATTTTTCAGGATTATTGAAAAGTATTACAAAATTCAAAACACGTTGCCAACGGCCATTCAACTTCTAAAGATGAAAAACCACACAGATATTCGTTCATCGACTTGGGCGACGCTAGACTACTGTACATACAGATACAGGCTTAATAATAATAATACTTCAGTTTTCCGACTACGTTTAGTAATCTATTACAAATTTATAACTTTATGGTGTAATTAAAGTAGATTTGTCATAGATCTTAATGACGTCGTTACCAATATGAGAAAGATCATATTGGTAACGACGTCATTATGAGAATCCAAGAGAAAAGTGGTTCAATGGTTTTATCCTTTATCCATACTTAAGAATGATTGTGAACGTGATTCTGATTAGAAAAGAGGTGGTCACATTGTAATAGCATGTGGTCATTACAAAACATAGTATGTATAAAACGTAATTTCTCTACGTTGAAAATATTTACTAAAGAATTCTCACGATACAGTGTTCCCAAGAAATTACATTTATTGCCTTCTAAGCCTTTCGACAGAAAATTCCTAAAAATTAAATTGACGCAGAACTGTTTCATTGTTGTGATGTTATGATTGTTTCAGGTATCACTATATTTTCTATCGGTAAGATAGCTAAATCGAGGTAGTCCACCAAGGATAATCAGTCTTAAAATGTTCAAATTAAACTACTTTTTAACGGATAGATAGTAGTTTAATTTCAATGTGTAACATTCACTTAAACATAAGAAAATACTAGTCTTAACGTGCGTAATATTAGTAGTGTTAATAAACGTTCCTGCTGTGTGGTGACGGCGACAAATATCAGAATCAGAATATCATCACCCCATCTCATCCCGTGGGGGGCGTAGAAGTCGACCTGAGGGAATATCTACCAGAGGATGGGCAGCAGCTTTCTTCTGATTACTATGACCATCTTACTGCGATCGCCAACCCGCCTGCCAAGCGTGGCGATTATGGCATATCCCCCCAAGACGATTCTTGAGGGAGGCTTGTCCAGCAGTGGACGTATTAAGCTGTAATGATGATGATGATGATGATAATAAACGTTCTAGTGATTTTTATCGATATCTTTCATTTATAACCTAGGTTACTGAGTCGTAGGTGCTCTTCGTGGTCAAGAATGTAAAAAATAAAATGTATCCATGAAGAGCACCTGCCAAAAATACTGATATGCCTTTCGTGGACTAGGCTAGGTGCCATTCGCGCAGGTGCCATTCAGATGGGTGCCATGGGTGCCCTTGGTGGACTACCTCGCTAAATCTGATGACTAATGTAGACGGATATTTTTTTATACTTTTTAATAAAAAATATGCAGTACGTACATCTACGCTGTACGCTGCTGAGATATATTAGTGTCATTCACTAATAATATATCTCAGCAACTACTAATGTTAGCCGGGGCACAGCTAGTAATAAAAGACACATGTATGTAAATCAAATACTTAGTATTCCGAAACATTTGGTTATTTTTTTATACGTCATAGGGCGACAAACGAGCAAGCAGGTCACCTGATGGTAAGTGATCACCAATGCCCAGGTACACTCGTAACACCAGAGGAGTCACGGGTGCGTTACCGGGCTTTAAAAGAGTCAGCAAACAAGTCGACACCTCCTACGTACAGTACCGTAACTGCATTTGAAGAACTTTACAGTACGGCCAGATAAAGATGTGTAAACAGATTTTTCTTAACCATGACGACATGCAACGTCATATAAGTTTCAAAATTGGCATATAAGTATTTAAATACAATTAACACAATGTCGTATATTCAATTTTTCAAAATTTTTGCTAGTTTTAATAAAAAGTCACATACGATATTTTACTTTGGGTAACACCACCAGAAAATTACAGTAAGTGTTAGATACTATACTATACGTGGAAAATTAAGAAGAATCACGCATGGTATGTTATACATAAGATATTTTTCTATGTTTCGTCAGTATAAACGTGTATTGTAAGTAATACTTACTGTACTTAAATGGTAATATTTTAACAGTCATATTGTAAAAGGAAGTATTATTTCGGAAGCAGGAAATGATAGACGATTATTAAAATAAAATAGACTCAATATGCATGTACTTTAATGAAAAATTTAAGTTAAATGAAATGTTACTAAGAATTTTAACTTTGATCAACATGTTTTGTAACTAATTCATCCTAATTAATAGTATCAAATTTTAGTCTTTTCAATTCTTAAACCGTAGAGTTCTACACTTACGAGAATATTAAGTTATTCATAATACTCTTTCAATCAAAATGTTACACATTTTAATGATTTGCTATTAAAAATATTTAACAAAAAGGAAAATGTCTCAAAAAACACAATAACTGATACTTTTAAATTTTAGTGGGAGCTTCTCTCAAAGTTAAACTATCTTCTTAATTCTTTAACAATATAGTTCTCACTTATTTCTTTAATAATATGTTTTTACTATGCTAATGACATCTTCCATTATTGAAAAAAAGTAAAATATGAATAAACATAAGGTTTTTAAACTTTAGTCGAAACTAGACTCAAAATTAAATCTTCTAAATTCTTCAACAATATAATTTTCTATTTTTTTAATATAGATAATAACAATGTTGTCAGTCATAATCTTATATCTAATATATTTTTATTATTCTAATGAGATTTATCATTATTGAAAAGAATTCCTCTACTATATAGGGTTTTCCATTGTGTTTAGCCCACCGAACTAAACAATAACACACGGAGAGTGTATAAATAAAAGTGTTCTAAAAAGCAGTGACAGATCGTAACACAAGTATTGTGATACAAGGAAGCTGCATGCATATACAAAGCATACACTCACCGATCTTCCAATTTTGACCCGCACAATTTTCAGACTAAAATCAAAATTCATTTGTTCCTTTATCTTTGTATTTTGCAACATGATTGAAATAAAATAATGAAATTTATTCAGCACTTTATTTAGCACACTTTATAGCATAGTTGAACACAGTATTAAAGTAACAAAAATATTTTGAATTATTTCGTCCGTGCGGTCTGTTTCGTCACATATATTTTTAATAAATCCTTAAGTAAATAGCAAGTTATTAAGCTATTAGTGTTACATTTAGCAATACTACATTAAAATTAAAGAATTGAAGACAATGAGCAGTTGGCTAGCACAGAAGCTCGCAACCCGTAGCTTAATTTGAGCGACTAATACCTAACGGCACCCTTATGGGGTTCGGGTCTCAGCTCAAGTGGCCGCTGAAGTAAAAAGATTGAATTCGAAATGAGGGTATAATCACTTATACGGGCTAACGCGATCCTCACTGCTGAGGAATCTACCCTAGCTAGCCAGCGGTTTTTTCTACCAACCTAGGTGGACGACCCGGAGAATAGAGTTTCATACTGTTTACCAAATTTTTTTGGTTTTTTTTTTATTATCTTTCCATTCAGAAACACGTAGATGTCTAACATTTCCTTTTTCTTTTTTTAGCTTATTACCCGTTTTCTAGAAGGTTGAGGTGTATATTCTTAAAAAAAAGGAAGTGACGTGTTTTCTTGCGGTGTAAATAATAAATCAGTACTACAAGATTGTACTGAGTATGGTGGCTGAATAATATTTTTATATACCAGGGCCAAAATTGGTTGTCACAATCGTAATCTACGCGATTGGTCGTACAATCTGTGACGGATGTCGTGTCCATGTCAATGTTCTCTTCAATGGTGGACTTATCATCAGATCCTGAATTATATATTATTATATACATTTATGGTAAAAACAGAGTTAGAAACAAACATGATTATTATGCGTAATGTGTTACTTACTTTGCTGTTTTTATAACGATGGTATTTGACTGAATGATATTTCCTCAGAATCAGATGATAAATCCATCATTGCGTTTATTTCATCTACATTTGCTGACAATAAATTGTTAAAAATTATTATACACAAAATTTTTCAAGTGGAATATAATAGTAAGTAGTTTAACCTAACGAAGTAAAATATTGTATGTATAACATACATTAACAAAATTTATTATCATTTCGATGTAGTGTATCGTAAGTCTAGATGCGAGTGATATTTTGGTTATTTTTCCGATGTAAACTATCTTAACTGCAACTCAAGATAGAAACTAAATTGCAGAATACGGCGTATATGACCGTAATTTATACTTACGATATTTTAATATAGAATATTTGAAATGTAATTTGTAATATTATCTAATTAATATATTAGTGAATGCAAGTAATAACAAACCACATACCTACCCTTTCCGAAGGCTTCTGAACATCAGACATACATACAAATATAATATTATCATCACAGTTTTAATCAACAACGGTCAACGTTTCGTGAGAAACCAGCACATTATCATGTTTATTACTTAATTCAACATTTTTCTAGATCCAGATAACTGTTTTAACCGGTAATTATTGCACTTGACGCTATAATATTAAACTTAAATTAAATTAAAACAAATTATTAACTTCAACCACGCGCGTGCGTCCTTCCCGGGTACATTGTCGTAACTAATAGTTACGAGTCGTTCGCGCAGGACAAATAATCGCACACTAATCGTAAGTAATAATACGATCCTAAACTTTGGGACAAGAGGTACATAAGATATTTAACGGGTTGAATATTTAGGTTTCTGTTGCGAATTTCGTCATTAAAGTTAACACATACGTTAGTATATATGAAAAGAAGTTGTTTCGTGGAAAAAAGCTAAAAATGACTTTTTGTTGGTTACGATAATATACGTAGGAGGTGTCGAAGTGTTGCTGACACTTCCCCGCCCCCCCCCTTCCCGATTAGGTCTGGTGTAAGTAATACACACAGAAACACAACATTAAAGTTATTAATGTTATTATTAAGGAATGTCTTCTGTAAGGTGGAGGTACTACTCCAGTCGGGCTGCTCTTTGAGCGAATGAACGCCGTGCCCTACCTCTCTTGCTTGTTTCCGTTTTTAAATAAACCTTACAGCTCTAATAACCTAATAATTTAGTTTAAATTTCCTGAATTGTGAGTATGTACAGGTAATTAAAACTAAGGTACTATTTAAATATCAACCATAATGATTATGCTGTTTGAGTTTAGAGTGATTTATGAATAACCAAATAAAGGAACGAAATCTTAAGATAATTAAAAAGTCAGTTTGATTCTACGGATTACAACAAATTAAATTAGAAGAAACAAAAATAAATACAAAGGAGAGATACTTTAATTTTTGGAATTTTGCGTGTTTATATACGTTAACAGTTTAATGGGTGAATTAAGTTTCTAAGTTATCACAATATTATAAAGGCGAAAGTGTTTGAGTGGTTGACTGTGTATATTTGTTACTTCGTCACGTGTAAACATTTAATAAAATTTGGTATGGAGTAAGCTGACACCCTGGTTTGACACATAGGCTATAATTTATAAAGTTTTAACGCGGGTAAAACCGCGGGGCACATCTAGTGTCCAATATTTGTTACACATTATATATTAAGAGTACAATACAATATCATTTATTTGGTATAACATATTAACATGTTGATACAAATTGTTGCAACTGCGGCGTCGCTATGAGAGCAGACTTGTACGCGGATGAAATAGACCGTGCTCTCCGTGCAATATTACAACTTGCATTTTAAACAAGGCATTTAAAAGAAATATCGTTTAGTATCACCTGTTGCAATTCAACTAAATGTATACAGTTTGTTATATTAGACAAGTACCTAGGAACCTACTTTGTACAGGTAAATAATTATATAGTATCGTTGGGGATGTTGCGATCTGTTTGGATCATGTGCATTTCATATAAATAGAAATTTAGAACCACATATCGTTATATTTTTCACAAAAATCGTTATTGTTTTCCTTATATCACACCTCGTGGATGAGTGTCAAAAAGTATGCGATGAGTATGTGTGTTTGGAAGATTGTAAAGAACTTTGTTTTTAATTTGCTAATATGCTAATAGGTATTTTAGTGTAGTCTGGTACCTTTTTTTCGTTTTATTAACTGTCGTCTTATGAAAACACGTATATCTACTGATTTTTAATACCTTTAAAGGTATAAACTAGCGTACCTACTTCTAACTAACGTGCAATTTAGTAAAAAATATAATCAAATGAATTAGCAAATTGGTTTTTATAGAGTTTAGCTCCTTGAGATATTCATATTTCTTATTTCGTAAAACCAATTATAATTTCAGATTTATTGAATTTATAACATATAAAAAATCAACATAATGACAGTTTAAAATCCTACAAAAGTTTTGAGTACCTATGGATGGATGGATGTATGGATGTTGGTTACTCTTTCACAAAAAATCTACTGAACGGATTTTGATGAAACTTTGTAGTAATATAGCTTATACATATCCGAATAACAAATAGACAATGGTTTATAAAGTTTGAAGCGGGGGAAACCGCAGGGCACAGCTAGTGTACTATATTATAAAGCTATTTATTACAATTCTAGGTTTCCTTCATTTTAAAGCAATGTTTCTTCAGTTATGTTAAATATTCACCATATCTATAGAAAGGTTTGATGGTTGACAAGCCATCGCTTCAGGCAACACTTGAGCAATTTATCACACTAATATTATAAATGCGAAAGTTTGTGAGTGTGTGAGCGTGTATGTTTGTTACTTCTTCACGTCTAAAAGGCTGGAGCAATTTTAATAAAATTCGGTATGGAGCTAGCCGACACTTGGATTAACAGTTATAAAGTTAATCGCGAGTAAAACCGCGGGGCACAGCTATTTAATATTACTGTCGGGCCCATTTTGATGATTTCGGCAAGATAAGTGCGATTGTAAGTTTATAGTCGGTTTCTCGGGCTTGAATATCCCTATGCGCAGTATATTTAGTTAAATATCCCCTGACGTATACTGCAACTTGCATGTCACCGTCATAATTACTTACCTTTAATAACCTAACATAACCGTTAGAAAACCCCCAACTCTAACTATAATTACATCATTTTGGAAAAGAGCTTATACACTTACATATATTGACCGATATTATCTTAACATTGCTAAGAACCACGGGAAGCAAACTGGCGTTCTAATTAAAAAAACCCGATCGAAATCGGTCCATCCCTTTGAGAGCTACGAAGCTACAAACAGATACACACAGACAGACAGACATACACGTCAAACTTATAATACCCCTTGGGGTCTTGCTGATACATCTTGTGGTAGATTCATCCTAACAGCTGTAAAACGTCCACTGATGGACAAAAGCTTCCCCCAAGAATCATCTTGGGGGGATATGCCATAATTGGCACGCTTGGCAGACGTTGGCGATCGCAGTATGATGGTAATAGTACTCAGAGAGACGCTGCTGCCCGTCCTCTGGAAGACACTCCCTCGGGTTGACTTCCGCGGGATGAGATGGGGTCATGATATTCTGTCTGATATTCGCGCGCCGTCACCACACAGCAGATTATTTTGTGATAGATGATTTGTGGTAGATTACTATGCTTATATTGAGATTAGTAATATTATACCCGTGTTTGTCTGGGAGTCGTAGCAGTCGTAGGGGCATTGATATATACTACATACAACTACTTTGTTTAACCTAAGGGTCCCTACCCTTAGGTTAAACAAAGTAGTTGTATGTTTGTTGTGATATGTTTGTATTGTATGTTGTGATATGTTTATATTTGTCACGAGCCCCTGCTCGTGACAAATGTAAACATATCACGAATGACCTAACGAAGAGGTACCGTGTTATTTCCTGCACGAGTAACTTTACGAAGAGATTCTGATTGTCCAAGGGGCTACTAACAGAGCAGGCATAGTCCTAGCAAGTGACAGACGTGACCGCAACATGACTGACCTTACGAAAAGATGCTGTGTTTGTCCCAGAGATGCAGTGCAGTGTAGGAAGGGACTTGTGATAGACGCAGATCCGTTACTCGGGCTCGTGCGTAGCTGGTATTTGTGACTGCAGCGATGAATCCTGACACGAAATAACTAAATTTAAATGTCTGTACATAACAATTGCATGAAGTCAAGTAAGTCTCATAATGATTTTTTATTGTATTCAAAATATCCAATATGAATTTCAACATTTAAAAATGTCAAAGATTAGATTTTTCTTTCATATTTTTATGGAATTCGGGGATTGTTATACATTATTTATGGACGTCGTGGGTTGGATTCCATTCCAGGAAAATTATTATGTTTCAAGCAAGATTATAATTTGTGTCCTTTGGTTTATCAGGTTGCCATAATACAGGCTCTGCTTAGTTTGGGCTCAGATGGCAGTATGTTAGCTATCCCGACATATTTAATTATATTCAGGCCAGGGGTAACTGTATAATACAAGTATCTTTGCAGGGATCGAACCCTCAATACAACGTAAAATGTCACCAATACTTATAGCCAGATGCTCTCACCAGTCTGTAAGTGATTGACAAGGCTCGCTGTCAGTCCATAGATGGGGACGTCTCCGTGATTCGGAGGGCACCTTAAGCTGTCGGTCACGGTTGTAGCCATTAGGGAACAGTCGTTAAGCCATGTCAGAGGCCTACTGGGCGGCTTGAACTACTCGACACCAGGGTAACCAGTGCCCACACGATAAGTACCTACCAATACACCACATGAACAATCTGATTTACATAAGTTTTTGAACTAATGCTGCTATATGAATATGAACCAACTGCAAAATAAGCTTAATAGATGCGCGTCGCACGCCACCTGGGCTTCATCTGCGATTTCCGAAGTCGCTAAATGGAAATGATTTTCACATATTATTATTTAGGATATATAAGTACTGTCTTAGGTACGAGTTCCGAGGACAATGTTTTATGACAAGGCTTTTTGATGATATCTTAAAAATGGATTGATTGATTGAATAAATTAAATATTTATTGGAGAAAGTTGCAGAAGTTTCCTCGCGTATTGGAAAGTAAAAATACATACATAAATAGTCTCACACCTGTTCCCCAGAGGGGTAGGCAGGGAGAATGGATATCGATTTGTCACAGTCTTTTCATAATTCTTTTGCCTCGTTTACTGTCCTTATATTCTTCATACATGCTCTCGGTGGTAGGGTACTTCTGACCTGGCCTTTCTTGAGAATGTGTCCGATTTGGTCAGACAATGTTCTATGAGGTCTTCCCCTTCCGATTGTCTCATTCACACAGGCCAAGTATACTTCTTTTGTCAACCTTCTTCCATTCATCCTTTCTAAATGCCCAAACCATCTCAGGATACCTACCTTTTACAATCTTTGTGGCTACATCCTCTTTCACACCAGAACACTCTCTTACATCAAAAACAGTCATCAAGTAAAAATATATTAGGAACTAAAATAACTAGATAGTCTTGATTTACCTCGCAGATAGTCTCAATTGAGATTAGAAATGAGACTTCTTCTTATCGTATTGATGGTACGAATTAGATTTTATCTTGTCAAAATTCCCAATTTTCCCAACGCTGACCTCTTGGGCTGAAGCGTCATACAAGTCCTGAAGGTAACAAGAGACTGGACAGGAGGGACAATCGGATAAATGTGCCATACTTTGTGGTGACATGCCGCACTCGCAGATGTTTTGTGAAGTGGGAATATAACTCCATTTAGACATATTTTCTTTGGATCTACCAACCTGGGTACATGACTACGCATGAAAGTTTCGTGGCCACTACCACAGCTACTACTGGCCAGGAAACTTTTACGAATTTTCAATCGGCGGGGAGCTGGAGTAAACTGGAAATGCAACTAAGACTAAGAGGACATCATTGTAATTATTCTCGTGTTACCTGACGAGTCCGTCAGCAGTTTGGCTAACGCGCACGTTGTTGATAATCCAGTTGTCGATGCCGTCGTCGGTGAGCCAGTACTGCGCCGCCTGCAGCAGTGACAGCGCCTCGTTCACATACGACGGCCCATGCCGGGATTCACTGCATAAATAAAGAAAGCTCAGCGTATTTTTCACTTAGGGCCTGTTTCACAATGTCCAGGTAAAGTCCCGAATAAACTATGTACTTGCAACTTATCTGTGGAATAAAGACATCGTTTGCGTTTCACAATCCATGAATAGTGCTAACTGGCAAATAAACTGCCAAGTAAACTATTGGCCAGATCAAGCTTCAGATAGCAAAGTTAACTGATGGTTAAGATGGGTAAACACCACTGAAACACCGCAACAAACATTTGTTGACATAATTTTTTTTTTGTTTTGCCCTCTTTGGGCAGGCTAAGGTCTGTGACCATACCGCCTCGACTTCAGTTGTAATATATAAATTCCAAAGTCAGTCAGTCATGTCCGTGTCCGTCACAGTCAAGCAGAGATGAGCAAAATGTATCACTGACAAGAAAAGATTCATATGTATCTTTTGATCACTGTGATATGTATCACTCTTTTGTATCTTTGTATCCTTATGTATCCGCTCATGATACAGAGTGAATTGCTCTGCGCTGCTCACTGGCTCATTTCGCTCAACTCGATCCAATGAATCAGTGAGACAGTGATATGATCAGAAGTGAATGAATCAGAGTGCTAGATATGTATCTGAGCTGTTGCCTGTTTGCACGTTGCTACAGATAAAATAGAGACGCCGTGAGCGTATGAGTTGTAAAGATACACTGATACAGTGATAGATTCGGATCTGAAAGGATACAAAGAGTGATTGATACAAACGGAATGATTCATATCTTTTGTATCTATCACTCCTGAGTTACCCATCTCTACAGTCAAGTCATAGTCCTACCCCAGTAAAGCAGTGAAGACTTTACTAGAGGCTTCTATGGAGTTTTGGTTTCAACACGGAAAATCACAATTCACGGCAATATTGCACTTTCCTCCACTTGTGTACGTTGTCGAAGATGTTATGTCTAAAAATCCACCATATTTACACATAAAAACTCGAACTTACACCAGTTTTTGAAAATAAAACATAGCCTCGATGCGTCCTTTTCCGCGTTGGCGCCATGCCAAAACTCTTGTTGATGTTGACATTAACATTTGACGTCTATTTATTTGACTTTCGTACGTTTAATTTCACGCAAAAATAATCAATTTATGTATGTATTTTTATTTGATAAAATAATAGTTAGAAGATAAATTTGAAAATATTTATGCAGACCTGAAAATGCTAACCATAAAAAAATTGTAAAAAGATATTTTAGGTGTGTTTATCATAAGAAATGTATTTATAGGTTGTCTGTTTCGTAAGACGGAACGACAAAATGCGACGTTGCCAAACCTACCTATTAGTAACTGCCGAATAGCTATCTGGCAAATAAGGGAAGGTGGTGGTGAAACGCAATGTGTTTTATCCAGAACTTATATCAGTTAGTTTATTTATTTGGTAGTTCTATCCGACACTTTATCTGGACATTGTGAAACAGACCCTTATTATACCTACTTATCGTATGGGCAGTAGTTACCCTAGTGACAGTTGTTCAAGCCTGACATGGATTATCGATTTTTTTTTTTTGTGATGATACAATCGCCACTTCTTACCATGAGCAGGGACTTTATCTATATAAATAAAAAGAGAAGTCCTGACTGACTGACTGACTCATCAACGCCCAGCCCAAACCCTTGGACCTAGAAAGCTGAAATTTTGCACAAATGTTTTGTTTATACTGTAGACAAGGAATAAGGGAAGATTTTTCGAAATTCAGCCCCTAAAGAGGTAAAACGGGGGTGCAAATATAGTAAGATACTTTGTTGTTTTTGAAGTTAAAGGTATGAAAATTGGTATTTGGCCTAACAGTTAAAAATAAAAATTACATGTTTCAGGATTTTTGGAAATTCTACCCCCAAGGGTGAAAATTTTTAGGTGAAACGCATGAAAATTGGTATTTGGCATTTTAGTTATAAATTAAAAATATAAATTTCAGAATTTTTGAGAATTCAACCCCTAAGGGCGTAAAATAGTGGATGTACCTAAGTGTGTTTGAAAAATGCGACTTTTTTTAAGTTAAACCCATGAAAATTGGTATTTTGCCTTACAGTTAAAAATAAAAATATGTGTTTCAGGATTTTGAAAATTCCACCCCGAAGGGCATAAAATAGGGGATGTAAGTTTGTATGAAAAATGCGATATTTTTGAAGTTAAACGCATGAAAATGAGTATTTGGCCTTTCTGTTAAAATATATAATATTTATTTCAGAGTTTTTGGAAATTCCACCCCCAAGGGCGTAAAATAGGGGATGTAAGTTTATACTGACTGACCTATCAACGCACACTAACCTATCAACCCCTAAACGGCTGGAGTTAAAGACAGACACTTGACATTTTGACAGTACTTACATTTTATGATATAGGCATCCACTGAAGAAGGGTTTTTGAAAATACCACCCCTAAGGAAGTAAAATAAGGGATGAAAGATTTTATGAAAATTCTTCATTATGATGTTAAAGGCTTTGGTATATAGCCTTGCAGTTAAATATTAAAATATCTATTACACGATTTTTGAGAATTCCACCCCCAAAGGCGTAAAATTGGGGAGATAAGTTTGTATGAAAAATGTGACAAAATTTTTTAAGTTAAACGCATGAAAATTGGTATTAAGAATTTCAGTTAAAAATTAAAAATATATGTTTTAAGATTTCCGAGAATTCCACCACTAAGGATGACAAATAGGGGATGTAAGTTTGTATGAAAAATGCGACATTTTTTAAGGTAAACGCATCAAAATTGGTATTTGGCCTTAATTTAAAAATTAAAAATATGTAGTTCAGGATTTTTAGGAATTCCAGCACTTTAGGGCGTAAAATAGGGGATGTAAGTATGTATGAAAATCTGTTTTTTTTTTTGGACTTAAAGGCATGTAAACTGGTGTTTCAGTTAAAAATAAAGCAATTCAGGAAATAATTGGTTGTTAAAAAAAGGTAAGTAATCCAAAAACTGATTAAATAGATGGATACCAATCATTCATGCCAACTCAAATTTTAGAGTAATTCGTTTCTTATGCCAAGTTGCTTAAAATGTAGTGGTCGTTGTCGTCTAATTTGTAATTTGTAACTTCTTTTTTTTGGTAATTTTTATAACAAATTAGAAAAACGACATTTTAATCAAATTGGCATAAAACAAGAATTTACCTAAAATTCGTGTTAGGGTAGTATAAATTGTTCGTGTCGAGATGATCGCACTCAAAAAATATCATCTTAATTTTACCGATCTACAAGTTCACAATTTTGTAACTAGATGGCGTTTATATAGTTTCAGATCGCAGAACTTATTTGGCATACCGGTTGCAGCTGTTATTAAAAAGTATACAAAGATCCCATATTTAATAAACTTACTTCTACTTTACAACGGATTTTAGTGGATTTCGGAGTTTTAATATAATGTTGCGGTCCCGTGTGAAAGTAATAACTACTGTAGGTTAAATACTCTTTGGTAATAACGCAAGAAACTCTCATGGAATGGCAAAGACTAGGGCAGACTAGGGACAGGCCAAGTCTGCAATGGGTTCGCCATTGTAGACTTTGCGCAAAATTATAAATAATTTATCATTAAAAAAAAAATATTCAATGTATTTTTTTGTTTCGGACAATGGGAAAGTCTTATACATAGGTAACACAATATGTTCGTTTTTCGATGTATGATTTCGACTACCCCGTGGACTAAGCATAGTATAAACATAATAAAATTCACAATAAGTAGGCTGTACATAACAAACTATATCTTGGTTGGATACCTGGGTTAGATATCTTTTCCTTGATTTTTGGTTCGTGTGTTCTCTATCACGTCTTTAGATATATTTTTAACATATTGTAATTTAAGTTCTTATAAGTCTTGTATTATAACGTGTTTATCTAAGTTTAAACAGCAAATGGAAGGACCTAGCCTACAAAAGGAATCCGTGCGAGGACTAGCCCACGCTTAATTATGTATTGATATTTAATTGCTAATGAACTTACTAAACGTTTTTAAGGAGATCCCCGCAATATATTCTCCTACATCCTCAAAATGTTTATGCAAGTGAATCCTAAATTTAAACTGCTTTGTAACTTAAAGTAGATCACTTATCGCGGATTGGTAGAGGATGCTGGTTTGCAAACCGCCGATAGATAAATTTAATGATTTCCCACTTTTGCGAATTAAAACCATACAATCCATAAACATAGTAAATATTGTTTTTCTTCGTTATTAGATATCTGTGATCGTTGTGGCTGATTCTAAGCCACCATATTAAAAAACCTATTTAATATTGATCGTGTCTATAGTTAAGGAGATTAATTAACACATAATCCATAACAAATACAAATACGATGTGTAAGGACACAAGACTGTGTATTCCATCAGAATTGTTATAATAACATTTACATTAACTATAAGCGATTTGCGACTTCATAGAAAATAGGGGCGGGCTGTCGAGCGGGATCTCAAGCCATCCTGTAAATAAAACCGGGGCACCCCCGTGTCAGAAGGGTTACTAACGTTTTGTGCACGCCATCTCGACAGTTACCAATTATACCGCTAAATGGTCGTTGAGACCACGAACCCGGTGATACTAGAACGTTACGTTTTATGTATATAATAGAGTATGTTCTATATAGCATGTTACAACTTGCAAACGGCAGTGTAGTTTGAACTTCACTAGTCATTTCTTACATAATTTACGTTTATTATCGTTTATTTGAACTAGTGAACGATAACTGAAACGCCAAACAATAACTTACAAAGGCAGGTTTTTATACCTTGTGTTTACATTATTGTAACTTTGTGGGATCTGAATTTAGTTTGTTGATGAAATAAATTCAGATGATTACTTACTCATAATGGAGCTAGGTATAAGTTAAATATTATTTAAGTAGTTCTAAACATTTATAATTTAGTCCACACAATAAAAACATACAAAGATATGATCTTTTGTCTTAATAATATTAGTTTCGATATGAAGTTTAATTAAAAATACAACACACAAGGCAGCGCTCATATAAGACGTACTAGAGGTACCTATGTTCCTTTGTATGACACCTAACGCATCATTAAGTTAACTGAAGACAGCCAGGTGGGAATCTCCAATTAAGTTAAATGTACATAAGGTGGTATTTGGGACTAGTATCAAACAAATACTGGATAATGCTGAAGTGAGATTTCTGCGTTCGGAACTCCAACCTTCTAAAGTCTGTTTCACGCTACGGTCAGGTTACCTATTACCTCAAAATAATACTATGGAAATCTATCTATGGAATCTTCTATCCTCTTACAGTTAATACATACTTGTAGAACACGTTGAGGGTAAAGTCCTGGCTCATGTCGAGGAAGGTGTCGGTGGTGGTACGCGTCCCAGCCGCGTCCACTAAGTAAACCAGCGCGCATTGCTCCGCAGTGAACGACACCCCCTTATACCACATCTTCGCGTATCTGTAAACATAACAGCACTTAAAAGTACATGAAAACAAAAGGTGTGTATATACGGCCATGCAAATAATTAAAACTGAAGTTTCTGTGTCAACAATGGTTGTTGTTCCGGGTAATATCCGCATAAGCTGGACCGATTCTGACTTGACGTTTACTGACATCTTATATGGAGAATGAATGAACTGACATGTTATAAGAAGAAATATAATATACCGTAAATATTTAGTGACCTCATGAGTGTACATAAGTAGCTAGATTAGCCCAAAATATATATTAAGTTGATATTAATGATCGAAATGCTAAGGCAGGTTCATCTGGCAGACAGAAGTAGGTATGTACGTGTATGTAGTTTATTTTTATCCTATAAAGGAAACCTTTGATCCCGTTGTTTTCATGCTGCTTACTTTGCTATTGACAATTCACGTCTATTTACAAAGTCTGTGAATAATAATATAGAAACTACCTTATATAATTTTGTACTTAATTGTAATTAATATTTAGGTTGTTGAATAGGAATAGATAGTGGATATAGACATAGGTAAGTACAGTTAGCTACTAGACGTAATCTCACAAAAAACACATAAGGATGCGACAGGCTATTGCCGAATTACTTATTTATAGTAGAATCAAAGATATCTAATATTGGTACAGACTTTAGATTTTACCAGGCCAGTGATTAGCAAACAGTATAGGTACGACATTATTGAATTTGTGCATCCATATAACTCACTTGGTTTCTTACTTTTTGAGAATCAGTGAAAAGATCAGCTCGATACAAAACACGATGAGCTGAAAGCCAGAAAACTGACTATTCAATACTATTCTATATGTTGATGGAAAACCCACGTGCGCGCTCAGTATGCATTACACGTTACTAGCAAGATCGGATCTAGCTCGGTAGGCATCTCCGCCGTACCGAAGTGTAGAAGTGGTTGCTATGACTTTATTTACTGTGCTATGACTGAAAGTCGTATAATCATCGCCATATACTTACAAAAATAAAACTTCAAACTAATGACACTCCTCCAACAAAATACTTACCATTTTTATTATCAACTGCATTCTAAGAAATCAAGATTAAATATTCTTATTTATCGTTGCTCCGGTGTTTTTCTTAGAAGTAACTGTACTTGCTGCAGCTACGAAATATTATAACAAAAACACGACTAAGTTTGGACTGAATTAGAAATATCTAACTGTTCAGATTATATTGAAAGAACGGAATTGGTATTAACAATGTCCGGCTAGATTAAATGTGCTAGATATTCAGTTACTTAATTATGAAAAAAATATGTTAATACAGTACCTAAGACTTATTCCAAGACTTGGAATATAACTATGTAGGTATCATAATCATTACGCGACTGTACTGAAACTTCCAGACAAAGATGCTAATGACGATATACCACATGAATGACAATCTATATGAAATACCATAATCAAGAGTCCTATTGATTCTTAAATGAGTTCCAGGCTTTGTTAAAATGTAAATGTTAAATAAGACTTGGATAACAGGCCATTTTTCTTTAGATAAAAATCCCAGTATCACTTTTTGGTTTGACCCAATATCACTTTTTGGTTTGACCTAGGATTTGAACCTAGGACCTTATTAGGTCTCTACGATTGAATACGCTACCGCTAGACCAACAAGGCAGTATCCGTATAACACCTTCATCAATAGTTCTGTGCTCAACGTTGATTGGGAATATTAACGAACTACTTAAGAAGTAATTTCTCAAAACAATCGTCACATTGTGTTAAATAGTGAGCTATTTCCAGTACAAATACCTGATACCTACTACATATATTTCACAGTTTATTTCAAATAGAAACATTTGTTATCTTGGGAACTTACTTGTTGTTGCCCTGTTGGTGGTGGGCCTGGATCTCTACCCTGGACCCGTAATGGTAGACGCGGCCATTCGGGTGGATTAGTGCAGCCGCGGCGCCAGACCGGGACAGCGCCAGGATTATGTTGTTCTTGGCGTTCGTCACGCGCACTGCGCCGTCGATTGTCATATCCACTCTGGACAACAACAACTTTGTCAATCAGTTTGTTAAGTTGACTACTACTCCTTGAGAACTCTTAATAAGGAAAATTAACAGCGTTCTAAAATGAAAGTTAGAACAAATCGTAACTAGTAGAAGAGTGTAGAATCATGACTCTGATGTCATGATTCATGCAAACTTAAGCATCTTCTACACGGTTGGGTTGCAAACCAACGTCCCAACAGAGGTCACCCTGGAGGTTGCCATTCATCTAAACTGCACAACTGCAGTCTAGATGGATGGCAACCACCAGGGTGACCTCTGTTGGGACGTTGGTGTAGAAGATGCTTTAGTCTAGTCTAAAACTCACTGCACTCTTTCAAACCATTTGTAAGCCATATTACCCACTGACATATAGTATGTCATTGTACTTACCACAAAAAACTGGATCATAACATTCAAGTGTTTATTTCCCTGACGCCTGTTTCCCAGAGGGGTAGGCAGGGACAACGGATTTCGAAAATAGCTATCTATCAACTGTAATTATTTCACCTCTATTGTCGATTATCGATATTTTACTTCGGAATTAAGTGTAAATTAATTTGTATCGTATATTATACGAGGAATTATTTTTTTTCAGACTGCAAAAGGAGGATTCTCAAGTTGATTGGTATTTTTCAATTGTACAAATCAAAACTATTATTAAAATTCTCCATTTAACATATGTATATGCGTCTTTAGGCATTATGTCTTCTACTTTTGCAAATAACATACGAGTATGCAATACCTCAAACTATTCTAATTTCCTAATCGCTAATGTAAGTCCAGTCTGCGTGGGATTTGTGTCCGTAATTAACATGTTTGTAAATTCCGCGCGAAGAGCTTTATGAAGCTACTTTTGCAAAGGGTTGGCTATTATTTTATTGGAAAGATAACCAGTTACTGTTCTATGTGAGGAGCATTTAATTTTGTAAAAATACTAAGCTTGTTAAGATCTCAAGAAAGATGCAAAGGAATAATTGTGGTTGACCGACTAAGGTGGCCGAAAGTAAGTAAGTAAGAATACACTTAGGTACAGTCGACGCCACGTTTATGGATACACTAACTCTAAGGGTACTAACAAACCAGGAACGTAATAAATACGCTGCCAAATTCAAGCTTATCCACCGAACGACGCGGCGACGCGATGTTACGTGTTACGTGCTGAATTTGTACAACACCCAAATGGTCGCGGCCAGCAGATGCCAGTTTCGAACACTAACTAGTTTCTAAGTAATCTTTGTCCGACTAAGTATCTCATTTTGTTAACTTACTTGACGCGGTCCCTCAGGCGAAGACAGAGAGTTCCATGGGGAGTCACCGAAGCATTGTATCCTGCGCCGCCAACTACGTCGGTCATCTGTCATATAAGGGCAATTTGGACCATTAATAAACTTCTCACGGCATAATAATGACCAGACTACAGGCCAATATCAATAATAAGCACAAAACTGACCATTAATAAGCCTTCATGATCTTATTTGTATAAGTAATTATACAAATTGGAGTTCTACGCCACGATAAAACTCCTTGTCACAGCCTGATTTCGTGTATTGTTGACAAAAAAAAAAATGTTATTTTTGAACCTCATTTAGTTGACTCGCCTCAAGCTCCCGCCAGGTGTCAGCATGGTAGATATCATCCCCCGGGTAGAAGGGGGCCTTACGCTGGAGTGGGGCGCGCCAGGATGGTTGCCATCCCGCTGCGCCAACTAGTTCAGCTTGCCCCAAACCGCCTTCAAGGAATTTGCTGTAATCTTGAAAAGCTGACGAGCTTGACTCCTCCTAAAGACCAACGAAAACAATTTGTCATTTCTGCAACTTCGTTATAATTTACTTACGGAAAAAGGGGATGATTAAAAATGGCCCCGATTCTAAGCAATACCCCTTCCATGCAATACGGATTCTATGTATACCCCGTTCTTTTCATACGGGAATATTAGAGCGAGATGTAAATTCCTTTTGAATGAGCCTATCACCTTCCGAAGTAATACTACGTAAGTACTCTTTATTCTGTGGTAATACACTTACGCCAAAGAATATTCAGATTGTTATTTTCGGTGTCGACTTCTATTCACACCGCGAACTATATTTATATATATATTAATCTTCCTTCCTCACTAATATTATAAATACGAAAGTAACTCTGTCTCTGTCTGTCGCTCTTTCAAGCCAAAACTACAGAACTGATTTAAATTAAATTTGCTTTAAGATATACACTTTCTCATAGACTATGTGTGTAACATTATGGAACTGTCCTAGCGAGAAGCTGAAACTTATTTTTAGGCTGTTGTTTCGATGTAAATGAATATGACATTTAAAGTTTGTAAAAGTTTTACCCTCGAGGGTGTAATATAACAATAGCGAATAGGGGATGAAAGTTTGTGTGGAAATATGTAAGGTTTATGTGAATGTTTTATAAGTTTGCGACAAGAGACAAAAAATTTCATGACCTACCTCACTGCCGCGTTTGAACTTTGAATGTACTATACACAATACCACTTATAGTAACGAGCTTTTGACAAACTCGGTTCACTAAGCTTTTTGTAATTTTCAGCGACTCTCAACGCGAAATTACATTTGTGATACAAATTTTGAGACATCTCTTTCTTAGCCTATGACTTTTGCAACACACATGGCCATCGCTCACGCGTTGACCACCCACTCCATACTCTGACGCCCGTAAATACACACTCAGAACTACAACATTACAATGATAATGTACCAACTTAGGGACTAAAAAGCATTATTTAAATCGAATTTTAGAATTATGTTAATGACTAATGCATTTTACTAATTTGTGTGTATTTCTTTTGTTATGAAGCTGATTTTATAACAAATTTATTTATCAAAATTTGTAAGTACTAAAAAAATTAATGTGATTGACATGATTTTCCAGCCCTAAATATTTTCTAAAACGTACGTTACTACAAAGTTCAGTCATCACTATTAGGAATAACTGTCATTTTAATCAAGCTATATTTTAAAGACTATAATTCTGACTACTACTGTTGACATTCTGAGAACAGTGAAATATTGCAATGACGCCATTATATGATTTATTTATTTATATAATTATTATTATTCGAATAAATAAACAATCAAAATTGGTCCACAGATGTCATTGTGTACAATGTGTTAAAAATTGTTTGCTTTTTTAATCGATTTGGAAAGTGGTAGGTATTCTTTTAAATGATTTGAATGAAGGTGTTCGTAAACATTTTTCGAAATTCGATGGGAAATGCTTTCTGTATGTCTCAAGTAAATATTATTCAAATAATAGGAACGTGAACAGTAACTCAGTTACTCTTATTTTTTATTTATTTTTTGTATAATTGTACCCGCTATAATTCTCTCGTTTTATGAGGTTGCAAACCCTTTTATATCATCCTGTCCCCCAATTAGCACACTCAAAGCTACAATTAATCAAGCCATCTAGCAAAACAAAACGACAAATTAGATAACCCGTCACACGATAGTTACTGACGGGTAGATTTTGTGCAACTGTCGCTCTACGTCAATACGTTAGAACGTAGGTATGTATATATTGAAATACCAGCATCCTACTAACGAAATGCATAAAACGTATACGTGGTTCTTATAAAATTTAACAACGTTAAAATTTATAAGTACTTTGAAGCAAATCGCTGAAATAAGGCCTAAAACAGACAACCTCACATTGGGGGTGATAGCTATTTTTTATTTATTTCACACATAGGTCCATGTAGCGTTAGTGCAACATTTTTTTTTAATATTAGTAACCAAATAAATACTTATTAATAAATCAGGGGCTTTACCGGCTAAGTCCCCGAACATCGATTTCTTAAATGGCGTTCAAATAAATAAAGGTTAAAAATGACTTAAAAAATCTTCAAATCGGCTTCAACGTTGACAATCGATTCCGGACCATTTAAGACGTCATAATATGTGCTCATGGAAGCCGATTTAACGATAGATTAAGTCATTTTTAACCTTTATTTATTTGAACGTCATTTAAGAAATCGATTTTCGGTGACTTAGCTGGTAGCGCCCCAGTTCTAGGTACATCATGCAGTCCAATCCAGTACCTCAGTATTGTACTATCCGTCTTGTTCGCAATATGTTCAGAATAACTTCTGTTTAGGTAGTTAGAATGACTGGTTCCAAATCGCATTTCTAAGTTTATTCAGAGTTCAAATTGTATAGCATAACTGGCACACTAGCCGAATTTCAGATCCGTTGTTCTCGAACTGTTAGTGCCTGGACACTGCTTATAGCAGTTTAGTGGTTTTGCCAATATAAATGGCTGCATTTAAGCTGATTTAAGCCATCTACAGTCCCTAAGTTGGTCACTTTCAGAATATTTTAAAGTACAGTTGTAAATGAACTTTAAAATATTCAGAAAGCAGTGAAAGCGTCCTACGCTAACTAGCATAGGACGCTTTCACTGCTTCACCGGACTATGGTGGAGGGAGAGGGTTCAAGCCAATATCCACAAAAAAACTGAGTTTGACATGCTATAACATGGGTCCTCAAAATCAAAATTTTTATCATTGAAATGTAAAAATGCATGTGTACATCCCTCCAACTCTCCGATTAAATTAAAAAAGTTGTACCCTTTCTAACACAATACCCTTTTGTAACGCAATGGACAGTCAACGTGTGCTTATCAGTGGGAATTCAACACGATTGGAGAGAGATTAGGCTAGTTCCTATTCGTAGTTTCTTTTCGGCCTCAAAATGACACTAACTATATTAATGACCTGACTGCAGGAACCATAAGACAGCCGAGGTTGATCGTTGGTCGTTGATCGTTGATCTATTCCCAAATATATATATTGTAAATTGAGTCACCTGATTGTAAGAGTGCGCTGTATAAACACTTCTTGGCCGAACAGGCATAGTCACATCCTTTCTAAAATCTGCGTTTGCCATTTTTTAACACTGTCTTCTTCAACTTAAAAGGGTTAAGGTCTATACACTATTTTAAAAAATACATGAACAGTGACTAAGTATCTACACTGAAAAATGCCACATAGCCAAACGTCAGCTTGATGGGAAAGTCAAACTTCATTTATTTTTTTCCAAATTCGAAATTTGATTTGATTCTCTTTGGCAATAATCGGAAAAAATCCTGGCAGTGTTTATTTGTACATTGATGTTTATTCCATTATACGTACTTATTACTGGAAACTTTTTGGTTGCTGTAGGGTGTAGGGTAAGGGTCAAGATAGTATTAATACTAAAATATCCATAAGGGTTAATTCATGGTAGTGCAGAGTCGAAGTATTAATAAAGAAGGTCATTATAGTATCAGCCGAACAATACTTCCCCTAATGATCCCTACAATTGCCGGTCTAGCGCTACGCCGGCTTCCAGAGATCTTCACA
Organism: Pseudoips prasinana; assembly: GCA_951640165.1. Classification (NCBI taxonomy): domain Eukaryota; kingdom Metazoa; phylum Arthropoda; class Insecta; order Lepidoptera; family Nolidae; genus Pseudoips; species Pseudoips prasinana. The sequence continues at coordinate 30,481,527 of OX621234.1, forward strand.
AGATCATTGGTCCATCTTGTAGTGGGCCTGCCCATGCAGCGTCTCCTGGTTCGTGGTCGCCATTCGAGAACTTTTCTGACCCAGCGACCGTCGGTTCTACAAGCAATGTACCCTGCCCACCGGCACTACAACTTGGCAATTCTTACCTACGTATCTGCCCGACCTAAAAGGTAATATAACAAAACCCTTGTCGTAACAACGAAATTCTAATATCATAGGCACGCTCGAATCAACAATAACGGTCGCGGGCAGACGCGCGAATTCCGTAGAACGATCGATTTATTTATTAAATAATGAGCATTACGTGGTTGAGATAAGATACAGACAGAACCATTCAGTCAATATGTAGAAAAATATAGAATAAACTATAAATTTCGATAATTAAACCTAAACATGGACACTTTGATAACAACTTTATTAACTTAGCTAAATGTCATTACTATTATAAAATAAATTTTATAAATGTTTTAACAGTCCGTGTTCCTAAATATGTATCTACGTATATGTAGAAATAATTATCTATACTTAACAATATTATTACAAACATGTTCTGACTATTTACAAGCGCTTTTTTAAAGTCTAGGAGAATATGCAATCTTTTTTTATTTTATTTATTTATCCTTTTGGATTAATGATGACCCCATGCTCTATCTAACTGTCTATATAGGTACAGTTATCAGGTCAAGATTTGTAAAGCTTTGGAAATCGAAGATTCACTGGACCGGAACATACATAAGATTTTAGTTATACAGAGATTTTTAAAAATTTTAGGTTTAAGACAGTTATTTTCTCAAAAGATTATAAAAATCACTTGCAGAGAAAATACAATATAACTTTAAAGTACTTACATGCTTTTTCATATTGGCACAGCGAATATAATTTTATGACTTAGACTAATACAAAATATAAAAATAGGGTAATTAGAGATAATGCATTCAACAAAAAATAGTAAAATACCTACACGCATCGGTCATAATCAGTAGTGCGTACGCAGATTTTAAAAGGTATTTGTTAAGGTAGGTGATACAGTGGGAAAAACAAAACGTAGATCATAATCATTATTCAAAATTTAAAGATTTTATACATATTTATTAATTATTAATATATATATATATATATATATATATATATATATATATATATATATATGTATATAATGGTTAGATTGTATTATATTAATACCATAAGTATAAAAAAAATAGTTGATTTAGTATACAGGTAATATAAAGTTGTATCCAAAACTTATTATATTTTTTATATATTATTATTATTTACTTTTATATATTATTAAGATTTTATTATTTATTTAGCATTGTAATGCAAAATCCGCCAAAATGTAGCTTTTTAGAACTTGCGTAAAGGTGGTGAAAGATTTAATCTGTTTTATGCTATTTGGTAATTTATTGTATTGTTTGGCTCCCTCATAAACAATACTCTTTTTACCAATATTTGTTCTGGGGGCTCTTAGGTATATATTATTTGCTTGCCTAGTCATTCGCTTGGTGCAATCTACTCGTTTCGTAAAGGTAATTTGGGAATGAATATCTTTTTTTTCTAATTTCTAAAAATTCTTTTTCAAATAAAAATGATTTTGCCTATACTTACATTTAGTAATGACTTATATTATATACATATACCTAAGTAATTACCAAATTATTGCATTGAACTACCCTCCTAGGTTGTCCCCTACAAAAAGTAACTACCGATTGTGGAGATCTTTGGGGAGGTCTTTGTCAAGCAGTGAACGTTTTTACGCCTGATATGTTGTTGATGATGGATGATACATCAATAACGGGTGCGACAGATTGCGTTTTTATTTTAACATAAACCCTAATAAAACATATTCATTTATTCATTTATTTGCATACCATAATGTGAGTGAAGGTGTTGACAATAGGCTTAAAGCTTAGGTACAGTTATGGACCCTGTAAGGGCACAGCAACATAAGTTTTAGAGTATTTACATTCAATTAAACATTAAAATTACATAATGGCATCTGAAATATAATAACTTATACCTATTTAATATATTTAGATTATAATTAAAATTTATACAATATTAATGTCTGGGGTCACTTCATAATATAATATATATAACTTATAATAATTGAGATAATAAATACCATTATTTAAAATGCATGAATGTCAAAGTGAATGTAACAGTAATTTAATTAAATATTATAATCTGTTGGAGTTTCAGTCATAGTTTATCATTCATGTATTCATTTATATTATAGTAGGTTTTGTGTATTAGAAATTGCTTTAATTTATTACTAAACATATTATATTGACTTATATTTTTAATTTGTTCCGGTAGTTTATTATATATTTTTATTGACATTACATATGTACTTGATGAATGCATTTTAAGTCGTGATGTTGGAATGTTTAGTCTATTTTTGTGTCTTAGAGTAAATCTATTCTGTGTGTCTTCTCTTTTGGTGTATAATTCGGGATGTATACGTACAAACTTACACATTTCGTATATATAAATACAAGGTAAAGTCAAAATCTTCAGTTCCCTAAAGTGAGGTTTACAACTATCGATTTCTTGTATATTAGCTATAATTCGAATAAGCTTTTTCTGTATAGTAAATAGAGTAGGCGCGTCAGTACTATTACCCCATAAGATGACACCATACTTTAACCATGCATAAGCGTACGCATAGTACATGACTAGTGTAGTTTTGAGGTCGGTAGTCTTTTTAATCTCTCGGAATGCATATGAGAATTTAGAAAGCTTCGCTCTTAATTTTTTTATTTTGGACTTCCAATCAAAGTGTGAGTCTATGTCTAGGCCCAATAGAGTGAACTTACAAACAGTTTCTAGTTTTGAGTCCTTGAACCTAAAATTTATGTCTAACGGTGTAACATACATAAAGTCTAAACCGGGAGTATATATATAACAAGTATAAAATTATTTCATAAAAATAATTTAAAATAATTCCCGGAGTGCCATATTTGAAGGTAAGTAATTATTTCCTTCATGTAAGTACTTGTACGCATGAAATTTACCTAATGTGGTATACATTACGGTAATTTTATATTCAGTGTGCTATACTATATCTATATTAAATATCTAAATTCACATCCTAAAATAAGATACTACAAGGTAAATTTGGCGTTATATCCATCACTTTACAATTCATCAGTTTTGTCACGCCGCCGAGCGCTTGAGCGTCCATACGAACGCAAGCGCCACATTCCAAAGAGTATAAATATAATGCCGCGTTCCACGTTGTATCACGTGTGCTCGTTTGTTGTAAGCGTCGAAGTAGGGTTGTTATCGGTACATAAATAGTCGAGTTTTAACAACACTTAACTTAAGTATTACTAATGATGGGTGTAATAACCATATTAATTGAAACAATTTCTAACCGGATTCAAAAAACATAAATGCTCTCGTATAGATTCATATTTTTTCATGTATATATCCATCCTATTAAATGTTGTTAATATCGGATAGTATAGTAAATATATAAATATGTATATAGATTTCGTTCGCACATTTTGACACAGTAAATGTTACACCAGAATATCTCTAATATTTTGTCTATTATCGCAATCTTATAAAACATTCACATAAACCTTCCATATTAGCATATAAACTTTCATCCCCTATTCCCTATTGTTATTTTATGCACTTGATATTGTTGGGTCATGTTACTATGTCAGCTACCGAACCCCACAGCAGAATAACATAGGACATAATGCTATGGAAGTAAGTGAAATGCACTAATCTGGCCGTATGTCCATCTGGCAATTTTCTAAAGGCTTAGGCAACTAAAGTTATTTTATTTTAGCGAGTTGTGATTGTGATTATTATGTGATCCTTTAAAGTATTATATAAGTAATTTCATTAATATTACATTTTTGATACATGATTACATGATTGATAGTTTCAAGAAGAAAGTGGGTGACATAATTTACAAAGTTTCTTCTAGATTTTTAAATACCTAATTTTGTTTTCATAATACCAGATATATTGTAGAAGAAGTGTATATTGTATTGGTTAAATAACGATGCAACAGACATTTCCTCTATAATAACGGGTAGCCTTTTATTTCCGTTTGTTGTATTATTATTATTTTTTCTTTTTTTTGTATTTGTGTAGACATTGCTTTTCATTTCTTCTGATTATATTGTATTAAGTAGGTATTCGCCTTTTGTGTCTTAGTTATTATATTCGTAACTAATTAATGGAACTTTTTGGTCTTATTGTAATTTGGTCTTATATTGTATTGTTTGTTAACGACTGTATGTTTCCTGAATAAATAAATAAATAAAATAAAAATAAAAAAAAAAAAAATTTTACAGCTCATTGTAACCATAAGTAGTAGACTTGTGAAAATTATTTAGCGCTTGAATATTGACATACACTTGAACTTGTGAAGCTATTTAGTGTAATATAATATTAAAGTAACTAGATTTTAGAACTAGTCCGTCCGTGACGTTTGTTTTATCCTATAAACATGTTGAGATATCACTAAATACATAGCTATACAATAAGCTATTTTGCTAGTATTCAAATTTAAAGTTAGAACTATATTATAAATTTAAGACACTGAGCAGTAGGCGAATACAGAAGTCTCGCAAACAGTAGTTTAATTTAAGAGACATATATCTGAGGGCTCCCTTATGTGGTTTGGGCCATAGCCAGGGCGCTACTGAAGTAAAAAGGTGGAATTGTAAAAAGAGGGGTGTGATCCGGTCTAAAGGCACGAGGTCGCATATCCCGCGGCCTTCTATAGCTAGGTAGGTACCTTAATTCCGGAAAAGAAGACCAGAAAAACCCCAGGGTAGCTTTATTCGCCTTATTTACCTTTTCCTAATGTCTTTTGTCGGCTTGTAGCATATGTATAGTAGCATTGTAATTTACTGTGAACAAGCAATGGGTGCAACCCATACATTTACAAAATTAAGAAATCACATTAAATCTTGCAGAGACTGCATGAAAAGATATATAACTATATAGTTGAGTACTCCAACAGCACGTAGACTATTTACCGCAAGGATCACCTCATACGATGCTTTTTCCCCCGCGCCATATTAGAGAGAAGGACACCACTCAACCCACATCGCCATCTTAAGCAATAACACACGATGGGAACAGCTTCTAACAGAAGGGTTAGTAGTAAAGTCGTTAACAGCCTTCGGCTGAACATCGCTTCGCATGTTCAAGATTCCATAAAAAGCAAAATCTCGTAACATTAAATGTTGCAATTGACCCCGTTTCCAGTAGAAAATCAAACGATAAAACTTAGTCGATTTTCATTTACTAGTAAATATCAACATTTGTACTATAGAGAATATCGGGAGAAGAGAAAGTATTCCACATTCTACAATGTTATAGACTTCTGACAACTGGAAACACTGTTGGCCCGCCACGTTTCGCCAATCTTGTTAGTTGATCGCTGATCAGTAATTTTATATGTTCTTAATCTTTTGCCAGAGTATCACAAAGGAAATATACAAAAATGAGTGCCACAGCTCCGGCGCCTGCTTACAAAATTGGAATAGTGAAGCAGGTAATACATCAAATGTATTTTCTTAGATTTCATAAACAAGCCAAAATGCCTCGTGCCCATCTCTTTTATATGCCCCGTTGGCACCATACCGCGCACATGATACCGTCTTATAATGATCACATTAATACCTTATTATTTTTGTTTGTTTGCATTATATATTTCGTGTACTCTTACAAAAATCGAAAGCGATTCTTATTGTGCCAGCTGGCACATCGGATCTAATAGGTTTGAGTGTCGTGAGTGTTAAGTTAATATTATAATAATTAGGCATATAAAAATATATGTGGCAATGAATATATGTTTGTCGGACACAGGTTTTGTCGGGAGACACGGTTGTGATAAGAAGGCAACCGCAAGGCGGCCCTCCGCCTGAAAAGGTAATCGCCCTTTCCAGCATCACTGCGCCGAAGCTTGCGCGACAGAAGACACCCAACAAGTGAGTATCAAATTATAAATATTGTCAATCCTAATTGAAAAATAAAGATTTATCTCTATGTTTTATGTCATCACAAATTCTATATTTAGTGATTACCAACAGAACTACCCTCAATATTTTTATTTTTTATATAAGTATCAATATAGTCTTAGAAGATGTCTCCCATCTGTAATATGAATTATATTCATTTGGAACACTTAAAGTGAAAGTTATGTTCAATTTATGACACACATCAACATTTTGGTAAGGAATTTAGTTGTAATGAGCTAAAGCATTGGCGAATTTACTTTGACTGGAGCAATTTCATATTATATTTTTACATTATGCATTTTTTTGTAAATATCATGTTCATGAAAATAAAACTGGCACTCCTACCCCAAGGATACTACTGTTCTGTCAGCAATCCTTGAGGTTGATCTTCTAGGTAACCACAAGGTCTATTCATGGGTGACCTCTTGAATGGTTTATTTTCCAAGCATTTTACTACTATAGGTATTGTGTCGCAATAGACAACAGATGGTAAGCCGTCAGGCACAAAAGCATGAGAAAGAGAGGAATGAGATAAAACATATGGAACACATACATACACATACAGAGACAACGGGTATATGGAATGTATACAAATAATTAGGAACACCTGAATATTATGGTATTTGAACTAAGGCATCAGTCAATAACTTTGCAGTTATTAATTGTAATTAGAAATATATATCTGTACTGCAGTTATTAATCATGACTATAACTAGGTACTTATGGTTGTGAGACTGTAATTAAAAGAATATGTTGATTTGCTGGAAAATAGACTAGAAAGACCCTAAATCTAATACTTGACTCATGGCTTTTTTCTCTTTGATGGCAATATTTATAAAGGTTTGGGGAGATGGCTCCCCAAACCTTTATAAATAAAGTATTTCTTAATGAATAAAATATTATATAATAATAATAATATATAGGCACAATGTCACACAGATCATCCTAGCCCCAAACTAAGCAAAGCTTGTACTATGGGTACCAGGCACCGATATACATACTATATTTAGTGATTACCAACAAAACTATCCATGTATTGGCAATGACTTGTAAGTACAGTGTTGTATATAACTCTGATTACCTAAGACATCATGTAACAGTTTTAGGTGCTTGGAGTTTACCAGAAATGTTAAATTAACTTTGTCTTATGTTGGCAGTCTAAAATGGTACCTCTGAATAATGAATACCTATATTAACAAACTGAAAAAGCATATATTTTACGAATGGTACAAATATATTGACAGGCCTGTTGGCATGGCTTGTAGCTTGCCTTCGACACTGCAGTTTGTGGGTTGAATTCCCACCCAAGACAGATATATGTTTGCAGGAACATGTCTGTTTGTCTGTCTGGGTGTAATTATCTATATCAAATATTTGGTTTATTTAGTACAGCTCTGCTTAATTTGATGTATCATATGGCAGTGTGTGAATAATATCCAAAGAAATACTTATTAGATTGGTTATCTATGATGTATTTTGTTTAAAATAAATGTATAAGACAAACAAAATATTTAAAAAAATCAAAGTCACAGGTTTATAGTTCAGTGTTTAAGGATTTCTATGTTAGTTTTAATACAATTTTTTTCTTATTAACTGAAGGACACTCCACCTCAGAAGAAGATACACCTCATTTGTTTGTGATGTAGACATTTAAAGAAATGGTCCCAGATAATTACCTGGCACCATCAGAATGATCAGTTATACAATACTAACATGTTCAAAAAAAAGTCAATGCTTCTCCATCATAGCAAATGTTACTGTTGTAGCACTGATCATTCTGATTTATAAAGATATAATAAAAATAAAAACATAACAAGTTTATTTATTTTGTGGTTGTATTCTTAAAACTTTCATGTTACTTACAATAATGACAAATATGGTTCTCATCCCGGCTTTGGCGTGTTTGTGTTGTTGGTCACACAGCACCTTGAGCACATTATGTGATAAATGGGACTGTCCCATGCTGGCTCACAATTGACCTAGTACAGCAATACTATATTGTAAAATTAATACCGATAGCTTAACATTTTTTGTAACCAACATCTTATGGTCAAGACTGAAATAAATTATTAACAATAATAATCATTATAGTGCCTATTGATTATCTTGTCCTTTTAACTACATATTATGAAAAAATGTTACAAATGCTAACAATAGCATCAGAAACTTCTTTTTTAATAATTTACTAATACCCTCAGAACTTTATATTTGTATAGAAATTATTACAGTACAACAGAAACCTACATTTATATTTACAACTAGAACAGTTTGCTCCAATTCATCTGAAACTCCTTACTTTGGTAACATTTAAAGTGGAATAACCTTTTACTAGAACCTATTGATTTTATCATGAACCCAATTCTATTCTTATACTGAGTCATTGTGAATTATTAAACAGCTGTGTTATTTTCGGCTCACTGCAATACCATTGCTGCAGTGTTTGAAATCAAATTCAATGCAATATAATGAATACATCATTAAGCGAAATCTTATTAGAATGTGCTTTGTCTTATAATATTGTACTAATCCTATTATTGTTATCCAACTTTTATAGTTAACTTTTTTGATTATGTTGTTTGAAACTCTGTATTATGCATTGTTAAGTGAACTGTAAGTTATTTTTGAGTAATAAAGCACTTATAACCTCTCAATATGTAAGGCAGTTTCCTCAGTACTTTTAAGCTTCACACTTAATCAGAATCAGCATAATCAATATAACTAAAGTTTAAAACAACATATCAAAATACAAGTTACATTTAAAAGGGCCTCATGTTTAGTAGCTATAATTTATTATGACAACCAAAATGATCTAAAATTTGTACAAAATATATCAGACCTGATAACATTTATGATAATAATTATTAATCTGGTTGATAAATACTACTAATAATTTACCTTTAGTTATATTTAGTGTTAAAATATATGCATTTTCTAGTTTAAGCATGGTTTAGATCTAAGTATTAAAAACAAACAACACTTGTTGATTGGCATTGTAGTATGTAACCAACAGCTTTGAAGGTCTGCTATTAAAACCAACATCTTAATCATGCTTTTACTGACCATTTATGACAATTGTCTATTTATTTTACTTGAGTAAATAAGGGATGCATTGCGAAGAATATTTTAATTCTAATTATGTCATGCTGAATAATATATATGAGTAATTTGAATCAATCCAAGAAGTGATTTTAATTATCTGAATATTCATTTGCAATTTTTTTCACAGTGATAATGAGACTAAAGATGAGCCTTATGCTTGGGAGGCCCGTGAATTTCTGAGGAGGAAACTAGTTGGCAAAGAAGTCATCTTTACTGCTGAGAAGCCTCCGAACTCTGCAACCAGAGAGTATGGTAGTGTATGGGCAGGAAAAGACCCTACCAAGGATGAGAATGTGACTGACGCTCTGCTTGCTGAAGGCTTAGCTAAAGTGCGAGATGGAGGAAGAAACATACCACAACTTAAGAGACTCGTTGAAATTGAGGATGTGGCAAAATCTCAAGGAAAAGGAATCTGGGGAACAGATTTACAGGTGAGAAACGTTGTGCCCTACAAATTAACCTTAAATACATTCAAAAATATTACATTGTATTTAGATGAGACTGATTATGCTTTTACTGAAACATTAATATCTATTTTTTTTATAACCAGGATCATATAAGAGACATCAAATGGAGTGTAGAGAACCCTAAACAGTTTGTGAACAAACACAATGGTCAGCCAATTAAAGCTATCATTGAGTATGTGCGCGATGGATCGACAGTCAGGCTTTGCTTGCTGCCAGACTTTACTCAAATCACTCTCATGTTATCAGGAATCAGAGTAAGTATATTAATTATCTTTGATACTACTAGCTGCCACAGAAATTTCATTTACAATTACACATAGTTTCTATTGTTCTGTGATGCATGAGAAGAACTTGTGTACTTGTACACATTCTCAACACAATCCATAAATGTATTTACTAACAAATAATTCAATTGGCAGTGCCCTTCGGTGAGACAAGAGGGTGATGGTGAACCCATGCCGTATGCTGAAGAAGCCCGCTTCTTCTTGGAATCCAAGCTGTTACAAAAAGATGTCGAAGTAATTCTGGAGTCTGTGAACAACAACAACTTCGTCGGCACGATCCTCCATCCACAAGGAAACATTGCCGAGGCTCTTTTGCGACAGGGATTTGCCAGATGTGTTGACTGGTCACTTGCTGTCATGAAATCAGGTTTGATTTTGATGAATATATTGAAAAATTATAATTATATGATACAAAATGGCATGTTTAGTGTCTCAAATAAATAATATAGACCATTAGGTCTTGCCATCATTAGATGGCACGTAAACACGTACACATGTACATTTATTTGGCAAGTACTTATCTGCAGGTATACTGCAGGCTTTGTTATGTTGATGTTGTAATCCTGTATGTTTATAAGGTCACCAAATCTGGGATGGGAATAGAAGGGTTTTTTAGTCCCTCTCTCTTACCTACCACTGGAACTCCTGTAAGCCAGGATCAACAGTGGCACACAATGAAATGACACTGAGCAGTGAGGCTCATGTCGCGGGCAATCGCTTTAACTGTCTGGGATCCACCAACGAATTTAATCAGAAATAAACAAGAATTTAGAACAGAATAGTTCCACTTCCATCCAGAGCAAAGCGGGGGAAGGGAAGGGTTGCTAGTTATAGGCTATGTGAAGTAACTAGACAAGTGACTAGAACTAGAAATCACAGATAAGGAGTTGGCTAGGGTAAGCTGAAAAGTGTTTTCACCAAAACAACAAGTTGCCTGGATTCTGCTTGATTGTGGCCTGTGCTTCGGAAGCCACGTGAAGTCTGTCCTGTCTTGTGTCCCCGGTAGTCTCGGATGAGGAGGAGGACTATGAGTGATGCACAACCCCTGTGTTTGTGCACACCAATGTGCATTATAATATTTCCTGTGTAATTTATATCATTGAAATGGGCCGCCGTAGCTGAGTGTTAGTTAAATAAAATAGTATAAATAAGTTAGAAGCATTATTACCATTGCAGCTAAGACTGAGGGCCAGTAGGCATGACTGAGTAGACATGGGTTGATGTACTGCCATTTGAAAATGAAAACAATTGATCAATTGATGACCTCTTAAGCAGTGACTGCCATCAATTGCGAGAATACCCTCCATGCACAATAAGTTATCAGACTCAATTGTTATGCAAACATCTTCATTTACCTTAATTACAAGTATCAGATGAGAAACTAACTATATATTATAACTCGACGAGCGCTATAAAGTCTCAATTAAGAAAAAAAAATGTTGTGATCGAGATACACAGATTTTACAACAGAAAGATTCCAATTATTCGGAATTTATACATAGGCTTCTACCAAAGGGTTCTATAACATAGCCGTTTGGAGGAAGATGCAGTAGTCATCGCGCTTGCCATGCGAGTTGGCGACTGAATTTAGATTGTAATCCATTCCCTACTACAAAACCCATAATGTTTTAATCATTAAACCCATTCACAACAATCTTAGTTACATTCCCATCTTCAGCGACATGGAAAACTTGTTATGCATTCATATTGTGTCTCTGTGCACAAGTACTGATTGCATTTGCCCAGTTATTTTGTTATTAATATTAGATTAATTATCTTAAACATTAATGGGCATGGATCTAGTTAGATCATAATAATTTGGCAGGGATGTGTTGGATGACATTGGATATTGGATGCCAATCAAATTAAAACAATTGCTAGCAACGTTGTCTTGCTTACACAATAGTGCAGACATTCTTGGCCCTGCAGACATTCTTGGCCGGGATATCCGCGCATTGATGATTGATGAACCAAGTATTTATACTTAAATTGAAATTCGTTATTTTATTATCTAATATAAATCTGACTCTTATTAAAAAGAACTACCTATTCTTATTATTACTTTTTAAATATAATGCCAGCACTAGGAAAATAAATTCATATATAGCTGGGGACTTTACAAGCATGTAAGTTACGGGTTGGTCTATTGCATTGTACAGGGCAGTCTGGAGGCGTTTCGCCTACGTGTGATCTCTGGCATAACGAGAGTGATAATATGATGTTAAAAATAAAAAAATAAAGATTTAAACCGATATCTAGAATAGTTTACACAGATATTTTTTCAACTGCACCTGTTTCTTTTTGAATAATTTCGTTGCGGAATCCAAGACAGTGGGTGCTATTTTCTGAGACACTCAGGCATGTCCCGGAAGATAACTTCAAATGTATGGATCCTGCAACAAATTTATTTAAAAAGAAATGAAGATGGAGTCATTGGTTAATGTCATTGCATTGTGTGCCACCCGTTGATCCTGGTTTATAGAAGCTTCAGTGGTGGGTGAGAGAGAGGAACTAGTTTCCTGTACGCAGATCAAGCACAATGCGACAACACCTAATTAATTGGTAGGCGATTGCCTTTGCCACAAGTCCATATTGACAGACAGTAGCTTTTACAAAATTAAATAAAAACATAATTATTCTGTTCAGGTGCTTCCACATTGAGAGCTGCAGAAAGGGCTGCGAAAGATGCCAAACTTCGCATTTGGACGAACTACATCAGTAATGCCCCTGTCATCGCAGCCAAGGACAAAGAGTTCACCGCTACAGTCTTAGAGGTCGTAAACGGTGACGCCTTGGTCGTCAAACTACCCAACAACATTCAAAAGAAAATATTCTTAGCTAGCATCAGACCACCCCGTGAAAAGTAAGTGGTATAGATAACTATACATAGAAGAACATCAGTGTGCGTTTTCTAGATATTCTGGAAGTTAAATAGTTAGCCTATAGATATAAGACATAGTCCGTTATGTATTGTGATACAATAACAACATGAACATGTCATAAGAGTTGAAGAACATATTTTTGGCTACCTTTATCTAAGATTTTGGACACTTCCAGAATGCTCCCCTAAACGAACAGATGTGTTGAAAGCACCAGTATGGAAATTAATTTTGTATACAATACTAATGAAAACTTCCGCAATAATTTGGTTAAATTTTTGTAGCTTATCATATCACTAAGCATACATATTTTAATTCAGGAACAGCCCAGATGAGGAAGGCAAAAATTCACCAAGACCGAAGGGCTTCAAACCACTGTACGATATTCCGTGGATGTTCGAAGCCCGCGAATTCACAAGGAAGAAGCTGGTAGGGAAGAAAGTAAATATCACAGTGGATTATATCCAACCTCCCAACAACAACTTCCCCGAAAAGAATTGCTGCACAGTCATCGCTGGTGGAGTGTAAGTATTATAATACTAGAATTGCAATCAATGGGGAATTTGCTCAAGCATTAAACCATAGATATAAATGATACATATATCGTATTATATTTCTTATGACGTATTGTCATAGGAAACACTGACATAAAAGGCATACTTCAATATATAAATTGGATAACACTCACATATTCTAATGACAGTTTTTGTGTCTTAGGTATCTTTTGAAATACTGTAGACAGTATCAAGTTACGTTTGAAATTGTCTCGTGAATAATGCGGAATAGCATCTAAATGACAATTATATAATTAAACTTAATAAAAACCTTTACAAACCGCAAAGCAAGTTCTCTATTATCTGCAATGTTTGTATAAAAGTAAAGAGGTATCTTCATTATTACTTTTCATTGTGCAGAAACATAGCAGAAGCATTAGTCGCCAAAGGTTATGCCACAGTGGTGAGGTACCGCAACGACAATGATCAAAGGAGCTCGCATTATGACAAACTTTTAGAGGCTGAACTGAAGGCACAGAAAGCCGGTATTGGTGTCCACGCCAAAAAAGACATTCCCGCTCATCGCATTCAGGACACCAGTGGAGATTCTGCTAAGGCTAAGAAGTTCTTCCCATTCTTGAAGAGGGCCCAAAAGACTGAAGCGATGGTGGAATTCGTTGCCAGCGGTTCCAGAATGAGGATATATATACCTAAAGAATCCGTCCTTGTTACATTCTTGCTAGCGGGTATCAACTGTCCACGAGGAGCCCGTCCAGCCATCGGGGGAGGTGCAATGCAAGGTGCAGAGCCTTTCGGAGAAGAAGCACTGCAATTTACCAAGGAAAGGTGTTTGCAGCGCGATGTGGTCGTAACCATTGAGGAGATGGACAAAGCTGGCAACTTTATTGGTTGGCTCTGGGTCGAGAATGAAAACCTGTCGATTGCATTAGTGGAGCACGGCCTTGCCTCCATGCACCACACTGCCGAGACCTCAGAATATGCACGACAAATTAAGACCGCAGAAGAAAATGCAATCAAAAAACGCATCGGTCTATGGAAGGATTACATAGAAGTTGAAAAAGAAGTGGAAAAAGAGAGAAATGCACCTATTCAAGAACGTAATGTGAAATACGAAAAGATCATCATTACAGAAATTACTTCTGAAGGTCACTTTTATGCTCAGAACATTGACCTGGGCTCTAAACTAGAAAGTTTGATGGACAAAATCCACCAAGAGTTGAAAGCAAATGCTCCCCTCCCTGGTTCATATGTGCCCAGAAGAGGCAATATCTGTGCAGCACGCTTCACCATGGATGATCAATGGTACAGAGCCAAAGTTGAAAAGATCACTGATGACAAAATGGTGCATATCTTCTACATTGATTATGGTAACCGTGAGGTGAGTTTATATGATTTGTATTAGATAACTTTTGTAATTTATGTTAATTAAATTGTGTTAGTCCCATAGATATATTATTTAATTCAATAATTATTCTTTATCGCAGATTGTAAGCTCAACGCGGCTTGCATCATTGCCATCGGGCACAGAGCTCGAACCACCTTACGCGAGTGAGTATGTGCTGTGCGGCGTGAAGTTCCCGATGGACCCCGACGATCGCGCCGAAGCCGTGGCCGCGTTCTCCGCTGACACGCTCAACAGGACCCTGTTGCTCAACGTGGAACAACGTGGCGCCCCACCTGCTGTCACGCTGCTCGACCCCAACACCAACATTGACATTGGAAGGGTAATATTCTATGCTTATCTTATCATAATGACGCATAAAACATGAATTATCTATTTAACTTTCAAAAAGTCATCAGATGTTGTTTGTTACTCGAAAAATAGTGAATCAACCATAATGTGGTTTGTGCTGGTTGACACTGACTTAATTTCGGGAATAGTTCTTATGAATCAATGGGGTGACTCTTATTTAGTAATAGCATAATTAGTGTAACATATTTGTGCACATAATAACATACACCAGAAGGCTAAAAATAAAAATCCCTAAGACCTTGTTAAAATCGTTTACAGGTTTAAATACTAACGGACACATCAATGGATGGGTTCTGCACAGTACAAGGATTTCCACTTACTTATTGGTGAATTTCGCGCAAATGATAAATTGCAATAAAAATTAAAAAAATAATAATAACAAACAAATTTTCTGAAGTAACCTCCATTGTACTAATATACTCTGGAATTGTTAAAATTTATTGCAACTTTCTAAGTTAAAAATATGCTGTATCACTGTAAACTGAATTCAGTGCTATAGCTATATATCACAATATACAGTATAATAACTCGTATTAGCAAAGTTATTTGCGTTCTGGGTCACAGGAGCAAACTTCGCGGGGGTAAAAGTGACTACATTGTTTCCACTACTGTTGTTGCATCCGCGTTCACGTATCTGTGTTTGCAAATACCGTGAAAGCCCGCTTGATTTATACTGTAGCGGTTCATTACATGGTTTGTTTTGTTACTCAAGGGGAAATATTTTCATCAAACTTATGTGTCTAATGTATCGGTCTATATTTACACATCACAGCGCTGAATTTTTAATTAATTAGTTAGCTGAAGTTCGTTAGAATGCTAGGTATTGATAGTGGATTGCATTAACAAAAGCATTTGTATTATGAAATGTTCAGATGCAATCGGACAAGCAGCCAGTGTGACTCTTAACATAGAAATTAGTAATCACCCTGAGCCTTGGTTCGGACTGCAAACCTCTGACGTGCATTTGTAGTCTTATTAGCTAGGCGTGTTGAACTCCCGCTTATATCTTTTGACCGGAGAAGCAGTGAAAGCGGCTTAGGCTAATTTAAACTACATCCTAACTAATATTATAAATGCGAAAGTAACTCTGTCTGTCTGTTACTCTTTCACGCCAAAACTACTGAACGGATTTGAATGAAATTTGGTATACAGATGGTCTAGACCCTGAGAAAGAGCATAGGCTAATTTTTATAGTTAGGATAACACATAGGCCATATTTAATAAAGCTTAACGCGGGTAAAACCGCGGGGCACAGCTAGTTTCAAATAATTTTTAGTTTGTCCGAAGTCAGTTGATGGCTGCCAAACAAAATGTTAAATAAACGCTATTTATTATTGAGTCCGTAATACGATCATGTTCTAATATGATGTATAAATGTGTAACAGAATCTGATCAAGGAGGGCCTAGTACTGGTGGAGAGCGTGCGCGAGGCGCGGCTGGCGGTGCTGGCCAGCGACTACCGCCAGGCGCAGGAGCACGCCAAGAGCTCGCGCCTGTGCCTGTGGCAGCACGGGGACATCACTGACGACGACGCGGCCGAGTTCGGCGCGCGCCGCTAGCGAGACGCCACCGCCTCGCAGGAGCACGCGCAGAACTGCGCGACCTGCACGCACCCACATATACAGACCACCATCTACAAGATCATCGAGGAGTTCTTGTGAGGCAGGCGACCCTACTAACTATTCACATTTACCGATCACTCTACGTAACACCTCTATTCCTGGAAGTTTCCTTTAACAATTCTTTTAGAAGGATACATGTGACTCTAAAAATTTATAAAAATAAGGACGATAATCGGAAACTAGCATAAGTTGTGGCAATTGACTGCCTAAGAACTATCTATCTGCAAATGATAAACAATGTTTAGTAATTATCAGAAAATAAGCAACGTATATATAATAGTACATTATTCTTAATGTAACTTCTATATTGTTTATGTTACTACAAGATAGTCTAAAAGATATAACTATGATAAATGCAAATTATTTAACTATTTACATTTTTGACAGGTTTGTATATCTGGGGACAAAGTTATATTTCGTTGTTAATTTCACTATTTATTTACTCATGGGTTATGCTTACATAGTCCTTAACTATATAATTTCTTTTTTGCTTTATTGTTTTTTCTCTCTTTTTTTTTTCATTTTTACTGTATATTTGTGTAGCCTTTTGATGAATGACAATTATATGTCTATCGAAATGAAAATTGTTATTGACTACGACTTGGTTATGATACGACTTGATTATGTATGTTGGGAAAAAAGAAGTTTCTTTTATATTTTTTTTAGTAAACTGTATGAGTGTTTTTTTCAATTTCGAAAAGTTTAGCTTTGTATTTCGTGCTTATAAGTATAATTGTATGAACCTACCTCTCCTCGAGATGTTTATATGTAGACTAATTTACATACATTCATTAGGGTACCTTACGGTGCGTGGATTGTTACGTGAACTTCGTATATTAAATTAAATATTTTAGGAAATTGTTGTTGTTTCTATAAACCTATTTAATTAAGTTACTCATGTAGAGGTAATAGTAGCCTCAATTGAATACTCATTGCTTAATGTCATACATTATTTAATACATTATAATTAATGTTACTGTATTAAAATATATTTAGCTTTTATGAAACTATAAAATACAAGTATAATTGCAAGTTTACTTCTACACATTTAGCAATGATTTTGCATACAGTAAACGGGAGGGGAAATGCACAACAAAATATTTATGAAACATAATAACACATCAACGCGCTTTCGTTACATTTAAAAACGATACAATAATATGGGTTATTTATGATCACTATAACATTTTTAAATAGCATAAAAATTTGATTTCGTAAGCATATTATCAACATTGTAAGCGTTTAGTGACACTAGTAAGACACAACTTAAAAAAAAGGTTATATGTTTTACCTTTTTAAAGAAGGTGGGACTAGAACTATTTCTATTATATAACACGTACACGTTTGTTTTATACCATATATTGATTTTTACGACTCCTAGGCTTTCAATCCTTAAATTTTTAGTGTATGGTTTGCAGTCACTTTAACTACACACAGATAAATCTCTATGGAGATTTGATAATATGCAGAATATTATACTCATACATAAA
The DNA here is from genome assembly GCA_951640165.1 of Pseudoips prasinana. Taxonomy (NCBI): domain Eukaryota; kingdom Metazoa; phylum Arthropoda; class Insecta; order Lepidoptera; family Nolidae; genus Pseudoips; species Pseudoips prasinana. The sequence goes on from OX621234.1 coordinate 30,499,629, forward strand.
TAGGTACATAGCACGCATTTAAGACGACTGAGACCGATTTCAAAAGTTACGATACTGCACTCGCTCGACTATGTTTCTACGCGATACGGTAATGTATACGTAAATTATGTTGTTTCAATGCACATAGAAAATTTACTGGTATACAATATATAAGTAGGCAGAATAAATAACGGTTATGTCTTTATTATGATTAAGCTCATAAAAGTTTATTAGTATTCGCAATTAAGTCCGAATTAATAAGGGTCTTTGTGTATAATGTAATTAAATTAATGAGTAACCAATGTGTAACCAACATGTTATTGAAATAAAATAGAACTGTGTTGGTAAATTATTATTATTCATATATACAATATGTTGATATATATACACGGTGTAACAGAAATAGTAAACGTAATTTAAAACTTAATCTATAAAAAATACCCATACCGACAAAGCATTTTAACCTATACCTTAAATAATATACCTTTCAATAAATCGACAGGTCTTTTTATCGATTTACGTTCATCCTTTACAGTTGATAGATTTGCGGCCGTCCTAGTACCTACACAGTCGCAAATGTAATACCACGCTTCATTATGTAGGCTATAAATAATTTGACACACGTCTGTGTACTCATGCCCACTTGGTACGCTGCAACGTGATTACATACTTCATAAAGCTGCATACATGCTGAGACGTGAGACTGCATACTTTAACGACTAGTCGTTACTATGGTTAAGAACCTGGTGGAACACAACGAATGACGTCGTCTTCTGGAAATAGGCCTCATCATTTAGAGAGATATGCCATAATCGCCACGTTTGGCAAACGGGTTGGCGATTGCAACATGATGGTCATGGTACACAGAGAGCTGCTGCTCGTCCGCCATCCATATGGGGCGGACGGGCAGCAGCTTCTCCCGCCAACCATGGGATGAAATGGGGTAGGGATATTATTTACCGACAGACGCACAGCACTAGCAGTTAGCCACAGAGCAGCGGTTTGATTATTTTTGCGGACTTCAAAAAGATTAGTAGGTATTTGTTTTTTATTTGCGTGTTTTCTGACATCGACACCGCCATTTGAGAGCCGATTTATTTCTTTTTTTATCGTATAAAGGGACCTTGCTAGGTGGTCCCCTAATATTTTAATTGACTTGGGCCAAGTAGTTTTGAACTACCTCCAATTAATATGAATAATTTAGTAAGTCTAGTAGAGCAAAATATATCCCCATATTTAACAGAAATTATGGTCACTCTGCTCGAACATTATAAGAGATATCATCATTTTTGAGAATACAGATGTAGAAAATTGTTCTGAGGGTAAATCGATATATCAACTTGATGAGGTTAAAATTACGAATAAATAGATGTTCACACCGAAATCTTAACAATTATAGACAATGATATATCAGCATTCAAAGTAATGTTACGACTGCGCGGCCACGTAACTATTATTTTGCCTTGATTTCGTCAGTTTAAATAACCTTTGGTGGCATTAAATGCTTTCGGTACTTTGGACATATTAGGAATTTCCTTCTAGTAACAGTTTAACTGCATGAAATCTTAAGTTTTGAAGAAATAACCGAGATTAAAGAAACATCAAGTGCACGATTGCGCGGCCATAACTTCCAAGGTGAATATTTCGTGAAATATTGATCTTAGTCTTATAATTATTTTTTCGACAATTGTTGACAAATGGAATGTTCAATTAACAAAAAGAATTAGATAGTAGTTGCTGATATCTCCATGGCCGCACAATCCTCCACATTACGTTCGCGCGGCTATCTTAAAACCCCTGTAACTTCTTTATTTCTGCTTTGACAAAGTTTTGGTTTGACCCTTTCGATTTTGACAAAAATTATAGCGAGATCTTTTTCTTATTGGATAACGTGGCGCACACAATGGGTTGCCTCCGTCAAACATGTGCCGATCTACGAATCGTCCTCAGACCACCTAAAGCCAGATAAAATAAAACAACAATGTATTTTACAAAATATAATATTATTTTCAAGGAATTATTAGTGGAATATTTTAATTACGCGTTCCTGAATGCTTTCCAGGATCCGGATGACATTTACACTGAAATTTGATATTTTATACATTTTATGAACTTATATACTTTATGTCCAGGATCATGCAGTGTTGGAATAAAGTTTTTAATATTTAAATATCACTATTATAAAACATTATATTTCTTAGGCATAAGACGTAACGAAGACCTTGACAGAGTTCCTGTCACACTACTGTACAGCTGGAAGCCCTGCTAGGTATATATATCTTACTATGAGTTGAAGCAATAACATGCGTAACGTAACTAGCTCTATTTTCTGGAAAAGCGTGACCAACCGGTTACAAATACCAAACCTGCATACAATATAATTCAGGGTTACCAGGCGTTTCGATATTTAGTGTCATTTCAGGATTCCGGTAATAATTACAAAAGGTTCAGTAAAATACTAAATTAGTTGGAAGTTAAAGAATTAAATAGATTTACCTAGGGTTGTTTATAACCGGATAAACTTAACCCGTAAGAAAAGAAAGGCAGTACAGAATTCTTACAAAGTAGCAACTTTTAGCTAAGTCGAAAGCGAGGGAAACAGAAATGAGTCAGTAACAACCTAACTTCCAAGTAAACTCTTTTTTTCGACTAACTTTTCGATTTTCAAACTGGTAACCCTGATCTCAGGCCGAGGTAATCAAATCTCTGGTTAACTAAACTCAACTATTAAGGATTGATATGTTAACTATTTCAAGAAGTATTTCATTTTAAAAATGGAATTAATTTTAATAGTATTAAAACTAATTGCATACTAAACTAAAACACGTATTACATTACAACAAAATACTGATCAGACGAAGAAATATTTGGATTTATATTCAAGCCAAAATAAGGAAGCAGATCAACAGAATCTCAAAATTTGTACAACGCGTTCCTTAACTTATTCTGTAGGCTAAATATCAAGCCTACAGAATTAAGTTAATGAACGCGTTGTACAAATTTTGAGATTCTGTTGATCTGCTGATCAGTGTTTTGTTTATACCTGAGAGTGTTTTTATGATTTTGTCGAAAGATACAGCTAGTTAGCTATTGTAACTTAAGTTGCGACCCAGAAGTCGGCGACAGCTATCTCGCAAGCGCATTTAGATGCTTTACAGGAAATAAAATTATTGTCAGCACTTATTGTGCATTGGACATGCGGTGAGATATATTCAGGACTAGTTTTCGCACTTGCTATTTCCATACTTCGCGGTTATTACAAAAAAATAACAAAACAATATTTCTGAATATTTTTTGATAAGGGTGACCAGTACATTTTTAGGATGGGCATACAAGTATTGTAACCATCTGAATGTGCGAGATGGCTGCGAGCTGAAGTTATTTACTGTGTATTTATAGCTCAGACTTGGACGCGCAATATTCAAGCCAGAAACGCTTCGAACTTAAATACTCATAGTTTAAAATTTATTCCAACATAATTAATGTATGTATATGCTTTAGGTACTTTTGGTCACGTGGATTTTTTAGTTATATGAAATTATAACATACAATTTTATAGACGTATAATAATTAAGTAAATATTATTTTTCATAGCTTTAAACTAACACGGCGCGGCCGTTGTTTTAGGCAAATAATTTTCTAGTACTAACAATATCGAGTACTTCAAATCATTGCTTGTATTCAATCCTTCACGCGGATGCTACATTTCTTTACATTATTGATCGTTCTGATTCTAATAAACATAGGTATGGCAGACAATAGCCAAAGTTTGCTCTAAACCCTTTGGTAGCCGATTATAACATAATATAAAAATATTTTAGAATAAAATAAAATATTTCTCAAGCATATCCACGTTTATAACTAATAGCCGACCGCTAATAGAACGCGTTCCTGACTTTCGCTAACTGACACTTCGTGTGTTAGTTAGCCATGACCAGTGATGTATATAAACATAAATTAGCGAAGAATTATGTTTCCTCAGTTGAAACTATAATATAACTTTAGATGATAATTCCTTGATAGTAGGAGTAATAATAAAAAATAATATTTTTATTGTAAATTCAAAGTTACGTTGTCCATTCGATCATATCTACTAGGAACGCATTCTTTAAGACCGGATTTTATGGAAGGACAATTTTACATCGGTACAACATCTTTGTATATGTATGATATAATCATGACTGTAGCTTTACTTTTCATTTATAGAATTAAAAAGACACAAACATGAATGACTTGGAAAAATTATACCATACATGCCATTTGCCATTACGATAATCTGTTATCAATAACAAATTACCGTAACGTCAGTAATAATAATAGTTTAGTCGTATGTATGAAAGTCTTTTAAGGCGGTGCTACAAAAAACCAAGCCTGACATTTAACATTGGTACTACCAATAATCAAAAATACGTAAGGTGTTCGTAAGCCTCATGGACAGTTCGTACCTCAATGGTTAGAACCTCTTTATACCCATATAAAAAAAAAGAATTATTTATACCTGACAATTAATCAGACGAATTTTTCCATCGCTTCTCACCAATTTATTACTACAGTTAATATGTAAATAATAATGTAGATAAGTATTAAAACGCGAAGACACTTTTCTCGGCTTGCACTTCCAAGCACAATTAAAAATATTATAAAATAGGTATAATAAACATTGTAATATACAAGTAAACTAAATTCTAAATCGATTTAATAAATGAATTTGGCACTAGAAGGGCTGAAATATTTGAAGCATACATGATACAGTATTATAATTATTTTAGCCATCAGACAAACTGGATATCCACATCAGTGACAAAGGGTTATATATTCCAATAATCAAACTAAGAAATCCAGTAGTAGTGCACTATGATTTTGATACGTTCTACAAAGGGCAAGCTGAGAGGAATAGTATCATATAAACCCTTTGCCACTAGTGCACAGGGGACAACTGATAATCGTAACATTACATTACACCAATATTGTTATTATAGTACTTCATGCAAAATAACATATCTTGGTTTACACTTTAGCCACTGCGCTTTCACCTTGATATAAGACAATATTGAAATTAAAATCTACACAATTATATCCTTTCTTTAATTTCAATATGATGACTTAAAGATTTAAAAACTGCAAATCTCATTCTAATTTTGTATTTAAAATTACCTCTACAATAAACTCAAATAAATAATATATAAATCACAGAATAATGATTACATATTATTCAGCCCTACTCTCGAATCAAATAGCAAACTATATTTAAATATTTGGCCATTGAAGTGCCACAGAGAGCCCAAAATTTTGTATCTCTGCTTCCACCAGACTTATTCATCTTCTCGCACGAAAGATACTATTAACCCTTTACCGCATGTAATGCAACACATGGGATCCCTACTTTTATACGATACATAGCGTGACAAACTTATACATACTTTACATGAACTATTATTATATATATTACCGGGAATGTATGAAGCTTTGTATTCAATTGTTAGGAAATGTATATAATTCTGAGTATTTAGTAAAAAAATTCTAGGCATTGCATACAATTCCTAAATAGCACTAGAAAGATATTAACATGATATAAACATTGAACCAAAAAAAAAATAGCTTCATCTTCTTCTTTTCACTAATGTAGAAGCCTTTTAAGGGCTACGCGGGTAGCACAAATATGGCACATTATAGTATATGATTTCTTTTACCATTAGACAATATGAATCTATACACATATGGTAGAACAATTTTACTGACTGCTACAACTTCGCTATTCATACAACCAATGTCTAATTCATACTAAACAATCAATCTAAAGGAATATATTTTAAATACAAGTCTTATTTAATCACGTAAAAGCGATAAAATATAATATAAATATTGAAGAGCATAGATTATAGCCATATTTATTAAATTATACTTCTTTTATTTACACACATAATATACTGGAGGATAGTGCATATTGGAATGTGTGGAAGTCGGGTTAATTACTAATAAAATACCTGCGCAAGAATACTCTACTTGAGTAGTAGATCACATGGTTAAAGACCTGCATACAACAGAATATCATGACTGCATACAGTTCCAAATATGTATATAAAATAGTATTTTTATATATTTAGCGTAAACATCGTCAGGAGTGTAAATGATGATATATAAATTTATGAGAGCTAATCAATAAATCGCTAGCGGTAAAGGGTTAACCGGGAAAATTACTTATTTATATGAAAACTCAACACTTAACAACAGCCTAACCAGAATTAATATCTAACACTACTGACGAGTTACATTTTAATACTAACTTCGATGATTTTGACATAACAGCCTACTGATAAACGTCATACAGCAAGCTTGATATAGCCTCTGGACTATCAAAAAATCTTAATCGAGTACAAATTATTGCTTTTAATTATGACATTATTCTTAAATCTGCCATATTGATTGGTATAAAATTATGATGTCGGTAACTCCATTGGGTTTGGTCGAAAGTTTTGTAGTACTAAGTGGGTTACGCTAGGTAAGAGATCACCGCCGCCCATGGACACCCGCACCACCGGAGAATCCGCAAATGTGTAGCTGTCTTTAAGAGAGGAATAGGCTCGTTCTTGAAGGTTGCCATGTAATACCGAATCGGAAATACCGTGGTAGTGTGCGGTAAATAGCTTTCTTGTCAAACGCAAGGTGGTAGATGACCATTCCATCCAGGTGATAAGGAAGAAATTTCCACTTTTGGCGAAAGGGTCTGTGGCGGAATGTGGCGGCAGGTATACCTAAGCTCGACCATTTCGTCTGAAAACTCCCGTAATAAATGCAGACACAGAGTGGGCATGTCTCCCCGTAGGGCAAGAGGATCTATACTGAAAGATCTAGAACCTATCCTCAGATTGAGCTCACTGTGCACATAACCTAGAGTTTACGGACACCACAAAGTCTAGCTTTAATCTTGTATTATTGTGGGTGTACATAAGCTGAGGTGATGTCACTGTTAACCTTACGTCTCCCTATAGGGTCATTAGTTTGTGGGAGACGAAAAGCTTGTAGTAGCGATACCAGAAGAAGCGTAGGCTTTAGGACTATGTGTATGTCGTTTAGATTTTTCTTCGGCGAAGTGAGGCTATGGTCATTACAAAAACGACCAAGTACCTACTTATACGGGCAGTGATTTCAATTCATTTTGCCCCATTAGTTTGTATCAATAATGCGTTCGCCAGATAACGATTAACTATTGTAAATAGTAGGGTCGTAATCCACGTATGTTTTATCCATATTTATTATCCTAAATATCTTTAAAAATAGTCTCTTGAATATCAATTCTCAGTTGACATTGGCAAAATAGTGGGGTGATAACGTGGAATGTTATTAAATATATTTTGATATTACTAGAAATTAATAAGGAGATAGGTCTCCATTGGTTAGATACCACAAGTAGATATACAAAAAATAATAGGATATTTTGAAACTTGCATAGTGGGGCACTATGCTAAGTGTTTTTACTTTGATTCTATGCAATAAAAACTAAACAAAATGTAATAATAATGCATTTCTTTCTATCTTAGTTCTTATGAAAAGATATGACATCTTTAGTTATGTCAATTTCGTTTTGGCGCGGAATACCTAATAGGTATTACGCTTAGTTTTAAGGAATAGGTATTACCTATTGCTTAAAACTAAGCGTCATGTTATATAATGTAACCTGCCTACTATTTATGTGGCCGGAGCGTGTATTCGTGCCCAGTTCGAAAATTTAGAGATAGTTCTATGTATGCCCTGTTCTTTTCAACGACCTATGTATTAGAGTAATAGAATAATATTAAATAAGCTTAGTCGTGTAAAAGACAGAATCGCCAGCATTGTTTCCCTAATTCACCAGACTCCATAAGCCGTGGAACTGTATGTAAACACGTTACAGTTATCTTATCGTTAATTTCTAACTCCAGGTTTAACAATAATAATTATAGCATTCTAAAAAAATCTGATATATGTTTTATTATTGCGATTTAAGGCTACTCTTGTTTTATTTCAGACAAGACTCACTTAGAACAATATAATAAATGAACTAACACACTAGATCTATGAATCGACCAAATCAGAACTATCACTCAATATAAATCTACTGCTATTCTACTAAATTATTATGATATTCCATTCTTTTTAATAATAAAATTTCAAGTAGGTATATATTCAGCACTCGGCACATACAATACTCACACAATAAGTAAGCGTTATCGAATTTTTTTTGTAAGTACCTATACTTACAAAAAAAAATCGATAATGCTTGGATTATGTTATTGTGCGCCGAGTTAGAAACAAACACAGAATCATCAAGTTTTGAAGGACGGACAAGTACAGACCTGTACATATTCATAATTTGATTGTAGCTGCGTAGGTACGTTGTGCATAGCAAAGGGGACATTAACTACGCCCATAGAAAACGTCGAGGCTTTAAAAGACCAGAGGATTTAGTAGGAGTATGCAAAAAACGGAGCGTACAGACGAACTCCCGACGGATACGCAGCGCTATGATTAATTGCAATTTCAATGCTTCCAAAGACGCGAGTACAAAGGAGTCTTTATTATTAGAAGGATTAAACCCACGGTGTCCGGTGCAGCAGTATAAGTCTCCTAAATTACACTGTTAACATCGTGTATAGAAAAAGACAATGCTTCTTCTCTATCGTAAGCTCAAATTCGTTTCAAGTTTCGTTTTCGGTAAACCCATACTAAGCCAACAGGTCGAAGGATTACGTCTTAACTAGAGATAAATATTCCAAAAAGTAATTTCGTCTCAAATATAATACAGCGGATATCTTCATGAAGTTACACATGAAGACAGAAACCCAGCGCGGTTGGAGGTAGGGTCGTACGGCGGTTCTAGCTAGCAACTATCCTACAGTTTAGACCCATGCCAGGATTTTTTAGCCCTGGCCCACAGAAGTGACAAAATTTCAATGTCTATGTCAGTGTACCTGTGGGCAAGTCTATCTGTATGTGGCATCGCAGCTCCCGGATCAATGCGGTTTTCTCCTGAAATCCCGAATCATCAATCATCACTCAAAATTTCGCGTTCTATCTTAGATTCTGTCTATGCTTACCATTAGCAAGACTCGCAAAAATTCAAGTTTCCTAGACGGCATCTTCTCGTTGACCGACCTTTTTTACATAAATGTCATGCGTCGGGTACTAGCCGTTAAAATCTACCTTGTGGTTATATACATAAAGCTTCATATCGAATTGATATGAATACAATGATTGCTTTGATTTGAACTACAAAAATACGGTAATTCTATAACGAATTGATTTAACTAGAGCCCCTCTCATCTTAAGGCATTGCTTAATTAAACCGTTTACTTACTAATACTGGCGACTTAACAATCAGTCGAACGGAAGGCAAATGTAATTGTATAGGGGTTGCCTCTTACAAACTATGGATTTGTGCTTTATTACAAAAATATTGAATTTAATTTTATAATTAATATTTTAAAACAAATCTGTCTCTTTATATACTGTAGGTATACTTTACGTGTAATTGAAAACTATTACAACACTCATTGCTCACATAGCCATTTTGTACCAAATACGTTGGAACTCTTCAGAATATTATCCTACAAGAATTTAAAAACCTATTAAAATATCTTTTTATGTATAATTTAGTAAAATCATAAATAAACACAGTGTGGTTTTCTAACTCTAATGTATATAGTAAATACTATACTGTGTGGATGATACTGTGTCGTACTGCATTTTTATTATCATCGTCGAAGAAAGGGCCTATTTCGTGGGGCAAAGAAGGAACATTGACTAAAAACAGTTGTACAGAGGCGTAGTAGTCCCTACAAGTCCAGGTATCATCGTGGCTTCCGCCTGGCATTACGACAAGTTTCTTGCAGACTGCACCACATCGTATATAAAGTTCCTTACCCATCGCGGGCGGCACTAGGGCATCGTTCGAACCACATATCACTAGTGTTGGTGTCATCACATGTGCTATTTTCTTTAATGACATATACTGAAAAGTAAAAATAAAACTTCTATAGAGAACTAAAGTTCAACAAGTTAAGATATTCAAGACGCTCCGTCAGTGATTTGTGGTAGGCAGGTCAAGGATAAGTTTGAACTTCAAAACTACGTGCTTAACTATGTAGTCGGCAACAATGGGAGTGTTATTTAGTATGTAGTTTAGCAAAAAGGTCGAAAGGCCCTTATTATATTTTTTTAAGATATTTGCACATTGAAAGGAGGTGTGGCAAACAGGCTGGCCATCGACAAATTAGCTACAACACTCGCATGCCCCGTATTGGCGAGCATGAAATCTTTTTAAAGAATTACATGGAGCATAGCTAGGAAACCTTAGTTGTAGACAGACAAAACAAGGCATTCCTCGCTACTTTCGTCGCACGTTACTTAACGAATAGTAGTCTAAAGATACTTATGAATTCTTATAATATTTAACCCGAATACAAAAGGATTTACAAGAAAAATTGTCGCATATTTATAACATTTATAAACATTTTATGAGATCAATATATTGTTGAAAATCTTAATGTACCTTATTTTTGTGACAAATTTGTGGAAGCCAGTCCAAACATTTCCAATTGAGTATAACTTGTGCCATGTCCGGTATACTTGTAAATGTATTCTCTACCATCAGAGCCCATATCTTGTTCCTGTATTCCAATCTTGATGCCAAGTCAATCGCTACAGCGCCACCTATAAATAATAACATAACAGCTCCAATGTCCAGGGTACATTTTGAAAACCAATGTCCAGAGTATGTTTTGAAAACAAACATCAGAAATCTCCATAATTATTTAAATGAGGATTATCAAATTCAGTAAGTTTTTTCAATTAAATAAACCGATATATATTCGACGTTTTTATTAACGAGCCCGTAAAGATATTATGACGAGTCATTTTATTTGAAATTTTCGAAATAAACTTTATAAATTATATAACCTATGCGTAAATCCAGGGTGTCGGCTAACTCCATACCAAATTTTATTAAAATCACTCCAGCCGTTTAGTCGTGAAGAAGTAACAAACATACACACCCACAAACTTTTGCCTTTATAATATTTGTGTGATTCTGGCGTCTGGTTTATAGTAAACTCGTATGTGTTACTGAGTTTACGGAAAATCTACCTACAAGGGGTCGAAATTTGTATCAATATTTTCATTGTATTACAATAATGCAAACAGTTCACGAATTAAATGGATGACAGTAGTACCAACAGACATATAACTAAAGAACGATCCTTTTTTGGGTTTTTAAAACGCAAACATTATATGTGGTGTAAGAGTTTGTACAAGTCTCAAATCCACGCAGACGAAGTGAAATATAGATAAAATAAATAAAAAATTTGAAACCTAACATTGTAAAATATCTAGTCACAACTAGTGAAATTTTTGCAAGGGATGTCAATAACTTGTAAGTCAAATAATTGCAGTGTCAACACGCTTATAGGATTCTTCATCGAATCCGAATAGGCAAGACTAAAATTTAGAGTGAAATACTGTCATCGATTAAACTTTTTTACTATTAGAATCAAGTAATAAAATCATGTATAAAAATTTACTGACCTAAAGATCTCCCAAACACAATTATTTTGCTAACATCCACATCAGTACGCTGCATGATATAATCAAGTGCTGCTTGGGCATCCATATAAAGGCCACGTTCAGATGGACTGCCTTCTGACAAACCATAGCCACGGTACTCAACCATCAAGATGTTAATATCGAGCTTGTGGTAAAACTCTGATACATTAGAAAGTCTGAAAGTAAGCAAATAATTTTAAACGGATATTATTGTTATATTATTGATATAAGCTACATTACTACAAAGTTTCATCAAAATCCGTCCAGTAGTTTTTGCATGAAAGAGTAACAAACATACACACTTACAAACTTTCCCCTTTAAAATATTAGTGTGATAGAATATTATAATCTCAGCCAAAGTACGTCCACTACTGGACAAAAGTTTCCCCAAAAAATGAGGGAATATGCCATAAATGCCATGCTTGGCAGACGGGTTAGCAATCGCAGTTTGATGGTCATAGTTCACAGAAAAACACTGCTGCTCATTCTCTGGTAGGTATTCCCTCGGTCGATTTCTATGCCCCCATGGGATGAGATGGGGTGATGATATTCTATGCCGTCACCACACAGCAATGATAGAATATAATTCTAGGGTAATATCTGCCCAAAACCGCGTCACCTGTGGTGTAGCTCTTAGCCATTTTACTGTAGTCCTGGGCATATACTTGACTAAAGTAAGTACAAGTCATAAAAACATATCAGCCTTGATGTGTGTATCCTGGACTAAAATATTACTTGACTAGTTCCCTTACCTTTGTCCCATATTCCCAGCATTCCCATGAAAAAATATCATAGTAGGTTTGTGGTTGCTATTCACAGCTTGCTTTATTAGGAACATGTGTATCTTGAAGCCATCTTTGCTGTTAATCTTGATGCTCTCATAAGGCAGCTTGTAATTACTGGGTTGGAGGACGAATACCCTTGACCCTGGTGGATCATTTGGGTAGTACAGCAGTAAGTCTTGTGCACTATACAGAATTCCTGTTGACAAATAATTATAATGCTTAAAATCTTATCACATCATGAGACAACTGGTTTTTAGACACATTTTATACAAATGGCGCTCTGCGTTAACACGCAAATACGTTTAGCACTAATCCGACTGGGGAGATAATTTTATCGCTAAGGATGCAAACTAAGGGTGATGCAGATGGTAGACACGACGCATTTGCGCTAGTACTCTTGGCTTGGTTTGTATACTCTCAGGAGAGTTTCTAATAGTCTTTGGGACTGTGCTTATGGGAGAGGCAAACAGCGTGTATCTGTCTGCCGCGTTCACCACGGGATTTGGATGGTGCTGCATGGGATCGAAATCGAAAAAGGGTTTAGAAGCTTGCCTATCGTTGCGGCGTTTTCACTGCTAAAGACGCGAGCAGGGACTCATACCATCTAGCAATTAATTTAAAAAATGCTTGAGGACTCTCCCATTTGGGGTTCAAACCTCGACTCAGGGCGACGTGGAGGTGCATGTTAAGGGCGATTTTTTGGGACGTTTTGAGCTTATAGCACTACATTGATGATAGATGTGCATGAGATGGTAAGGCCATTCAAGTTAGCACAAATTACAAATAAGTCATTGTGTGTCCTATATAAGTCATTCGATGCTTCATTTATTTTATGTTATAATGAAGATTTTAACACTATCATACCATTCTAGAAACTATATGATATAAATGTGTCTGAAAATACAGCGCATGTGGAAAACATGAGTGTCCAGTACGTTGGTGAATGCCTAAAGGCAGAGAAAATGATGTAGTAGGATTTGTCTTTGCCGTGTTTTGTGGTACTTATCACTGTAACACGATTCCACTTTTGTGGAATGAAAGTGCGCGACATGGCCACTTAGAAAATCAGTCCATAGGCACAGTAAGGGTAGGTATTGACAAATGCTTCAACACAAAATAGGTATTCTGCCTGAACCCAAAGCTTTTCTGAGATGGAGATCATTCTTTGGAGTCTGAGGGAGGGAGATGGCACTGTGTTGCAGAACAAATGTGACTGAGTTTATATATATCATCTATCTATGATTTACTGATTTTATTTCATTCTAGTTTGTCTTCTATAAAAAGAATTTAAGCCACTAAGCGGGAACCATAAGTAAGAAACCAGTGAAGATGTGGATTGTTATAGACAAATCTGTGGCAATACCTTATATGCCTCAAGTTGTGGGTTTAATTTCCATCCAGTGCCCTGAGTCTGGTGTAATTATCTATTTGTATATACAAAAGAAAAGTAGTGTACATAATATAACAGTAATCTGGTTTTCCATAATACACACGGCTACACATCAAGCTATAATTTTCCAGTATAAGCTGATCTCGCGTTGTATAGGATTACCATACAATGACAGGTCAGCTTATATTGGAAATGTATAGCTTGATATGTAGCCGTATGAACAATCTCTGCTTAGTTTGGGATGTGAATAATATTCCAGAATGTTCTTTTTTGTATAATTTTTAGCTTAGCTCCAATTGGCTAATTTATTGCATCTCAACCCAGAATTATTTTAGGTGCTTAGGATTCATGGACAGACATAACCACAAGTGGAATGATATTTTAACATTATGGGTAACCATAACTGGGAAAAGGCAATGTGACAGATGGATCATCGAAGGAAGGCTCATGATACATCCTGAATGTGGAGAGTACCAAGTGAAATGGTATCTATATTGGATGTACCATGGCTAATTAAGGCTATTTATTTAAACTGAGTGACTGAACTGATCATCGCCAAGCTGAAACTGCTGGGTCTATAACAATGAAAATTTGCGTATTCATATATATATATATAATAGGTGTCCACTAAGAATTGTTTTTAAAATTTCTATCTTTTAGGGGGTGAAAAGGGCAAAACTAACTAAATGGCTGGGAGTGAAAAGACTAATGCCTGTTTTCTTTTATAGAATTCCCTACTGCCAAAGTTATCCTGTTCACCAATAATACATAAAAAAAATAATAACAATACTAAAATCAACAACATGAGTTCTCATATTCTCATATTTGTTTCTCCAAAATTAAAGCAATTTCTATTTTCTTTCCAATATTCTAAGGAAAAGAAAATAAGCTGTAGGCCTGAGCATTTTACTTTCTTGTTTAAAGTAGGCAGAGTTGTTTACCAGATATTCATTGTTAAGTGGGCACATTTATTTATCAGTCATTTGTTTTCAGGAGTTTGAAATAGACTAACACAAAAATGTAATGGTAATATTGGACTAGTCTTCAAATTCAAGCATAAAACTAGGAATTTGTTTGTATAGTAATAATTATATCCTGGGACATTATTCACACCTGGCCATCTGATCCCTAACTAAGCAGAGCCTGTCCTATGGAACCAGATAACTGATATACTATATATATTTGTTTTTTATTAATTTAGGATTATTTATGTGTGTTTAATTAAGACTATGTCAATAATTAAATAGAAACTAAAAACTATTCCTTTTTTATTTTTTACTACTCATTATAGTTATCACTCTACTTAATGCATTGTGGTTGTTATGACACTCCTATGAGTTCTGAGAAGCCATTAATTATGTGATTGTGTCACTATATTCACCTGAAATGGAAAGCATGGTCATACTACATCATGGCTTACTGCATTTATTAAATGTTTGGTCAGTTAACATTATGTAATAAAGAATTGTAAAAAAATTTGGTACTTATTTTTTATATTATTAAAAGTTACATAAAGTTTGATTCACTCAATAATAGGGGTAATTATTCTTGACAATTTATATAATCTATTAACAAAACATAAGTTTGATTGTCATATATTCTCAGTTTCTTGAACAATAATAATTAAGGTTAAAGAATTCAGTCTTTCAATACATCCTGAAGATATAGTTAAAAATACATAATTATTTCTAGGTACATATGGAAATTACATTTAATTTATAATAGTAATGATTTAGTTATTCAGCTAGGTTATATTAAGTTATTGTCAAGATTATATACAGGTTTTAGTTCATAACTTTATATTTTCATTAATGTATGTTTTAATGAATGGTTCTGTCTATATTTAAGGTAAGAATTCTAGCTTCATTGCTGTATCCTTCATTTGTACAGTATTGAGCGTAGACATTAACCACAGGTCAATGGTAAAACTAACTAGGTTTCGAGATAAAATGAACTGGTGTCATGGACATGTAAATGAACATGGCAGTGATACTGTGGGGTCACTGAACTGTATGTGTTGGGACAGCTCTGATCTAAGTTTAATCTGTTAAAATCATAATATAATAATAAGTAATTAGGTTAATAATAGTATAAAAATTACGAAGTACCTGATATGCCCAAGGTAAACACAAAACACGCTGTTATGAATCCGTATAACCAAAACACCATAACACTACTAAATAATGTTAACGTGGACACGACCCATAATCGGTATAATATAATTCTAAGGATGTGGTACATCATTCCTTATGATTTTCAGTTCATCAGAATGCAATAGGTACATTTATTGACAAATATTATTATTTTTACGCGTGATAAGAATGAATATACATAGGCTTGTGCCAACCAGGTATTAATAACTTTGTATCAAAGAAAATAAATATATTTTCCTAAAATATTAATAAACATTCAATTCACAATTGTAAATTTTAAACATGGGAAAAACGAAAAACAAATTATGGCATTACAAAAGTCAAAAGTTGCAGAGTCTGGGGTAACAATAACGAAATGTTTAATTTCCCTTTTATTTATTTTTTACCCAAAAATTAAAACCATTTTATATATAAACACTTTTTGTTTCATTGCCCTTAGTATAAATATTAGGTCTTTACCTATGAAATTGCCGTTCTGCAGTACTGGCCATTTCAAATCAAAATAATTTTTGTTTGGCTAAGAATTCTAATTTCAAATTAATTTTATTTTAAAAACATGGATTCTTTTTTCCAAAAGTAGTCATTTCTTTATTGATTAGTGTTACATTTTCATCGCATTTCAATCTTTTTCGTCATCATGGATACGTTAAAAATTCGAGTAATTATGGAATATGAGTACCGTCGTGGCAGCAACGCGGCACAAGCGGCACGCAACATCAACGACGTTTACGGAGCTAACACTACAAACCAACGCACCACCTGTTATTGGTTTGCTCGCTTCCGTTCTGGAAATTTCGACCTGAAAAATGAACCTCGCGGTCGTCCGAAGACTTTGGTCGACAATGACGAATTAAAGGCGGTTGTGGAAGCTGATGATACACAATCTACGGCTGAATTAGCAGCAGCTTTCGACGTTAGCGTCAAAACAATATTGGTCCATTTGCGTCAAATTGGCAAGGTAAAAAAGCTTGACAAATGGGTGCCCCACGAACTCAATGATCGCCAGCGCGAAGTACGCGTCGAGACGTGCCTTGCACTGCTCAACAGACACACAAATGAAGGAATTTTGAACCGCATTGTTACCTGCGATGAAAAATGGATTCTGTTTGATACCCGCAAGCGCTCAGCAAGTTGGTTGGATCCTGGTTCAGCACCTAAACAATGCCCTAAACGAAAACTTACCCCTAGAAAAGTGATGGTCACTGTTTGGTGGTCTAGCGCCGGTGTGATTCATCACAGCTTCTTACCAAACGGGGTGAGCATTACTGCAGATGTGTACTGTGAAGAACTGAGCACAATGATGGAGAAGCTGGCGCATCTCCAACCAGCATTGGTCAATCGCTCGTCTCCGCTGCTCCTGCACGACAACGCGCGACCTCATACTGCACAGCAGACGGTCTCCAAGTTGCAAGAACTGGGGTTGGAAGCTCTCCGTCATCCGCCCTACTCACCAGACCTTGCGCCTACAGACTACTACTTTTTCCAGAATTTGGATAACTTCTTGGCGGGAAAAAAATTCAATACCCGAGAGGCAGTACAAAATGCCTTTGAAGAATTTGTTGCCTCCCGTCCAGCTGATTTCTTTAAGAAGGGCATCAATAAACTGCCACTGCGATGGCAAAGATGCATTGATTGCATGGGTGATTACTTCGATTAATACAAATAAAAAAATTCATGAAAAAAATTCGTTTAAATTTTTTCATACAAAACGGCAATTTCATAGGTAAAGACCTATTATGCACTCCTGGATCAAATTATTACCAGTGCTAGAGTTTTAATAATTTTTGAACCTCAACACAAAAAGAGGGACTTTGTTTTTTTAATATATACAGTAGAGAGTACAGAGTAAAACGTATAAAGATATCCTGAAGTCCTGAAATTGTAAGATTTGAAGCAGGTATTAACAACAGTAGAGAATTAATATACCTATCAACTATAGTTTACGCCCGAATTCAAAATTTATAATTCAAACATTCTGCTGGACACAGACCTTGCCGCGCGTGGCAGATGGGTTGGCGAATACAATATGACGACTATAGTAGTCAGAGAACGTTCCTGCCGATTCTCTGGTATTTACTTCCTCAGATGATTTTAACGCCCCTAACGTAAATTATTTCAGTTGATATGATATTATGATATGACATGATGATTTTTGATCGTTCGATAGAGAGGTTATTTTGTATGTTACTATTTGTAGAAATCGTTTAAATCTCTATAGCAAATAATATTAAGTTGTAAAAGGAGAACGGGCGGAAGTGGTCCAAATGGCGTCGGCTGATGAAACCTAGTCTATATAATAGTTCGTGAATGTAGGATATTTTTTTACTACGAAGCTGGTGGTCCTGGGTTCGAATCCCTGTAAGTGCAAATATTTTTGTGATGAGCACGAATATTTGTTTCTGAGTCATGGATGTTTTCTATGTATTTAAGTATTTATCTATCTGTATAAGTATGTATATCGTCGCCTGGTACCTTAGTACAAGCTTTGCTTAGTTTGGGGCTAGGATGATTTGTGTGACATTGTCCCTAGATATTATATTATTAATATTATTCTACACAGTAATTATTTAAATCGACTTACTTCATCCAATTGAGAGAAACATACTCGACTATTCTGAAAGCCCAAAGCCAGTAAATCACAAACTAAACAAGTAAGAAATTATTATTATGCATGGGACAATATTAGCTAGCTGTCCCCATACAAATCCCTTCATGAAAAATTATGAACACGTATCTACTAAAACGTAAAAGGAAAAAGAGAAGAAACGTGTCCTATTTCGTGTCACTGTACAGAATTATTAAAGAGTACACTTTGAACGAATGTATAACAAACTGGTGGTTTTCAGACGAATATGACTATATAGGGTTCTATATAAATTCAAACTTTTTAGTTCGGGAACTAAACGCGATAAAAACAAAAACGAACTGTATAACTTTTTGCTCCGTGGGCCGATTTTATGGTGTCCATAGTAAAAAAATATCCTACATTCACGAACTATTATATAGACTAGGTTTCATCAGCCGACGCCACTTGGACCAAAGTCCATACTAAAATGTCCGATCTCCTTTAAGCTTATAGTACCTACAGTGACAGGTATGTTTGTGGACGAGCTGACGTTTTGTACAAATGAAATAAAAACCTCTAAGTCAATATTATTATGCTAAAGTAACATCTCAGTACATATGTGTACCTACATATAAATGATAAAAATTTAGATGTGGATAAAAATATAGATTCCAATTGTATGAGGCATCGACTATAGGCAGTGACACATAAATGTAATAGTTTAAAGAACTTAAATCTGAAAATAAATTTTGTTACCACGAATTTGCTAATTTTAAGGCCCGGTCATAATATCCCATCCCCGGAAATGTAGGAATTCGTTCTTGATTGGCCACACATATCCAGTGTTCCGCTGTACGCAGAAATTGTAATGAGTCCCGGTTCCATCCGCGCTGTGATTGAGTCTTGAACCCTCGAGCACATTAAAATAATTTTATTAGATCGCTAGGGAATATTCAGAACATGCGCAGTAACCGACCAGACTTGAGCCTAGACCAAAAATATATCTAATGTTAAATTACCACTGACATTGTCACAGCTGAACAAGACTCTCAAAACATAAATAATTTAGTTCCCCAGGTGCCCTCTAAACTTTCACAAAAGTTTTTAGACAAGTCTAAAAATAACACGGTAAACCTGGCTCACATTTTAGATTAATGGTGAGCTAAACTATAACTACAGCAACAAGCAATAACTACAGTCCATAAAACTCCTAAACTCCCAAAGTATCAACAAGAAAAACAATGCCGCTAAAATTAGGAATCGAAACTACCATTTAATTAGTAATTTTTTTGTTAAAGCTGGCGGAATCCTACGCGTGACACCCGCAAAAAGTGTCTCCAGGTATGTCGGAGTTCCATCGACTAAACCTGCCGCCGTGGAATTCTTTTGGTGTCTGGTGTGGGGAACCCAGGTATGCTGATCCATGCCCCAGGTGGTATAGACTCGTACCCTGGCAGAGCACTAGTGTTTTCCCGGGGCTACTTGCACAAGGCGGCAGTGGAGGTCTTACTGGCATCCAGCCCCAAGGGGGAGTCAGACTACCTACCGCCGCCACCACCTCGACGCCTACGGGCCGGATCGGCTCTCCCGTTCGGTGGCCTCATTCTGGAGTATTACTGCCTTGCAGAAGCACTATTTTATACTTATCACTCGCCAACATCGCAAACACGACAGGTTGCGGGGACAGATCCCTTCCAATCTCTGCAACTAAGATGCTCTTCTTAGCCTTTCATACCAGACCCGAGTATCTGAGTTAGTCTGTAGGTGACGCAACCGTCACTCCTTCCCACTCTAGCCGTGAGGTGCGGAAGAATGCCACCGAAGGCACTATGGCGCGCGTACAGATCAATTCTAGGATCAGGCGCCACTAAAATGAAATGAAAACATTTATTCAGCACAACACACAAGAAATACAATAAATTAAAAAAAAGCAACATCAATACAGAGAAAAGGAAAAGAAAGAAGGTAACAATCATATCATGGGGCAGGTGTGTCTTGCATGTTCTGCCGAAAGGGTCACCACCTCAGCATCAGCTAAGTGGGATACACCTAGCGCTGGTTTTCAGTTGGCAACCCAGGTATAGTGACGCACGGACGGAAGCAACAATAATGTACATAAATCAATCAAAATAAAGGAAATAAAATAAACGTTGACGTTAACACAACATAGGTACATAAAAAATACAATATATTATCAACGTTTTAAACTTATACAAACTGATAGTAATGCACACTGTTTTAGTAGGTATATAAGTATATATAGGCGAGGTCAAAATATAAATAATACAGCTTAAAAAGATACTCAGCCCAAAAAATATTATTGTAATAGATAATTAATTGTGTAATTTAATAATAATGAAAATGTAATAAATATATACTTAATTAATAAATTACGATCAAATAAATGATAAATTAAAATGGATAGATTCATAATAAGATTGTTTTTGGATTAAAAATTCTTTTAATTTTATTCTAAAATAATTAATATTTCTCAGTTCTCGTATAGGCGGTGGGATATGCCCCGGAGGGAAGCTGATCTGTGTATAGGTGTAGCCAGTTGCTGTGTGCACCGTCTAGGCTCGCGCTGGCAGCGACTATTTACCCACGATATTTTCGAGAGCAAATACGATGGATGCTTTTTAGAAATCACTCCAAAAAGGAGGCAAGCAAGATGTAACTTTCTGCGTAATTTCATTTTAAGTATAAAGTATTTGTTTAAGTATGGTGAAACGTGGCCTCTCGGAGGAATATCGAAACAGAATCTTGCACAAGCATTTTGCACCCTCTGTAACAGCTTTTCAGTACGAGCCAGTAGTCTAGGACCATAAACGGTGTCACAGTAATTTAACTTCGAAAGAACAATGGACTCTACCAACTGTATACGCAACTGTTCACTTAAATAGGGACGTATTTTATGTATAGTATTTTTAGTCGGTAAAAACAGTTGCGTACGCAGTTTGCGATGTGGTTTTCAAAACGAAGGGACTGGTCCATTAACAACCCCAAATTTCGCGCCTCACTCACAAGTTCAATAGCTTCTCCTAATATTTTTAGGGGTGATGAGCTTACTGACAATGTTTCCACTCTCCTTAACTGACTGCCAGTACCAAAAACCATGTACTTCGTTTTGGAGGGATTGAGGATTAGAGAGTTGTCATTAGACCACTTCACAATTCTATGAAGATCGGCATTAATAGCCTGAATAGCCGTGGCATAGTCTTCAGGCCTAAAGTGAATGTAAATTTGTGTATCATCCGCGTAGATATGAAAATGACAATTTTTTTATTACCTGTACCACGTCAGCGCTATACAAACTAAACAAAGATGGCCCCAAAATTGAGCCTTGTGGTACACCTTTGTGCAATGACCTAATAGTTGAAAAAGGAAGAGGATCCGTCTGTTTGACGAGTTTCGACATACTGTGCACGATTAGTTAAATAACTATGAAACCATTTTACTGTCTCAGAATCGAACCCGTACTAAGTCATTTTGGATAAAAGTAAGTTTAAATTTAAACTGTCGAAGGCTCTGGAATAGTCAAGTAAAACTAAAATTGTGCACATACCGTTATCTTGCGCGACTAAGATATTATCTGTCACATTTAGTAGAGCAGTCGCAGTGCTGTGGCCTTTCCTAAAACCGGACTGTACATCGGGTAATATGTTATTATTCTCGATGAACTTTGTAAGTTGTATGTTGATAACTTTTTCCAACACCTTCGACAAGAATGGCAGAATACTAATAGGCCTTAAGTCTTTTATATTTTGAGGGTTTGGCGATTTAGGAATAGGGCGCACACGAGCAGTCTTCCATAGCTCAGAAAAGGTAGATGTAGAAATTGAACTATTTATGATTGATGTCAATATGTCGAGGGATTGGGGGAGACTTAAGGTAAACATCTTCAGTGTAATATGATCACATCCCTCAGCATTCG
The DNA here is from genome assembly GCA_951640165.1 of Pseudoips prasinana. Lineage (NCBI taxonomy): Eukaryota > Metazoa > Arthropoda > Insecta > Lepidoptera > Nolidae > Pseudoips > Pseudoips prasinana. Next base: position 30,522,013 of record OX621234.1, read on the forward strand.
ATTTGAGTTTCATTAAAGTTTTAACAATATCAGCTTCATCAACTGGCATGAGAGAAAAAATAGCATTACTAAACCTATTGAACTCATAGTATGTTAGAATTGATAAAGGAATTTTGGTATTTACAGGGACGTTTAAAAAATGTGAATTTATCAAATTAGGATCGTTCAAATGAGAAGGTAGCTCAAGGTCGATTTTGGGAGGCAATAAATGTTTTTTTAAGTGTTTCCACATAATTTTAGGTTATTTTATGTTCCTATTAATGTTGTGTTCGTAATAAGCTTTTTTTTCATAAAACAAAGATTTATTTACAAGATGTTTAAAATCTTTGTAATATTGTTTTTTTGCCTCTGTTTGTAACTTTAAATACAAAGCTCGAGCTTGATCACGGAGGTACATCATGTTTTTGATAGTTGGAGTAATCCATGGATATGATCTTACCTTAATTGTATGCGTCCTAATAGGAGCAAACTTATCAAATAAACCGAGTAGATGTACGTTGAGATACAGTACGATATCGTTTACGTTTTGCAAAGGTATGGTCCAGTTTATGGCATCGAGATAACTATTGAACTGATCAAGAGGAATTCCTTTGAGATTTCTATATGTTATGGTATTAGGAAGAGCCTTATCTTTTTTAAAGAGAAAGGTGGCAGTTATAAAGGCGTGCCCGCCAAGTGCGCATATAGGACTCACCTCAATGTTTCTTATGCTAGCATCTGAGCATACCAAATCAATTAGTGATTGACTATGATCAGTAAAATGCGTAGCAGTCATCACATGTTGTTTGAGCTTCAGACACTTAAGGAATACGTTAAGTTTGCATGTTTTAGAATCAGAGCCAGTGAGATAATTAATATTAAAGTCTCCCAAAAGTATAGTTTGTCGGCAGAATGACAACGAATTAATAGACAGGGTCAAAGCGTCCAAAAATATGTCAATATCCTGCCATGGTGGCCGGTATGCTGTGCCTATGGCGAGTTTAGTGCCATTAATACTTACGACTAGCCACATTTGCTCAACACTTTTACTCATTGAATCAACTGGGTGAGTGTGTTGTCTTACACGAACACTACTGTGTATTTAAAAACCGACTCCACCGCCCCGCCCACCCCGCGTGGTAAGGGGTCGTGGTACATGTCTCAGGCGGTAACCAGGTACGGTTGGAGCGCGGCCATGCTCTCCCGCTCTAAGCCAAGTTCTACCGCGGCAACAAATTCGTCATGATTAGTGCCTAACGAGCCGGCATTAAGCAGACCAACTTTTAAAAATGTATTAATCATTATTGTGCGCATTTATCAGCGGGAAAAGTTGCCAACGTATCCCAACATGGTAGAATATGTAAACATAACAAAGCATAATAAAATTGAGTGAATGTATTAAGAATGTGAGAAAAAATGTGACCATCGACACTCTAGAGTAATGTGAGAGATATTGAAAAAATAACTTTATGCTGTGCAAATATGTAAATATGAATAATAAATAATATAAACCAAGAAAAATGTATATATATAGCGTCCGAATTAAGGATCTGTGTTCCAACATGAAATTCATCGAGCCGAGTGGATATTTATTCGACAAAACATGCAGACCCCTACATAGTATGTTGATAATTGTTAGTAAACAAAGAATATTGATAAAATTAGTTACACAAAACATAACCAAATTAAGAAAATAATAAAACTTAACAAAAATTCTGTAATTAAATTGATTTACAGCGAAATTGTTCATTTGCCAAAAATTCGCTCTATATCAGCCTCGCTGCGAATACGTTGGCCAGGTGCCCCATCCTCTCTCTTGACAAAAATACGACCCTCTTTCGACCAGATATATTTGTAATTGTTCATCTTTCCAGCTTCCCGCGACTTATGAAACAGCCTACCATTCGTGCGGGTAAGATGCTCATTTATGTAGATCTTGCTATCTTGGCAGTGCAGATTACGATCAGTGGTAGTAAGGCCCCGTCTTACGCGTGCCGCGCTTAATAGCTTATTACGCGTAGCCCGGCGGGCCAGCCGCACGACAATTTTGCATGGGCGCGTTGGTTGTGACCTAGGGGGGTCGTCGTTACGGTTACGATATATTGAGCCCACCCTCTCGACGTGGACTAAGTCACAGTCTTCGACAGTGACGGAGAGCTTCAATGCAATAGTATTAAACAGCTGGGCAGTATTTTCCCCATGCGTTTCCGGTACGCCAGATATAACGATATCATTAAGTAACAAGTCTTGGTCCCGATCATCTAACTGTGTTCGCAGCTCCAAAATCGTGGCTTCGAGGTGATTTTGAATTGGGCATTCCTTCTCGTTAACGCGCTTCTCGAGTTTCATTACGGTTTCCTCTAGCACGTCAATGCGCTTCAAAATTCTGTGTTCAGTTAGTTCCTCACGCAGCTTTCTTACTTCTTCCTTCATGTTAACAACTTCTTCCCTAAACTTCCGAATTTCGGCAGCTAGGTCAAGTTCCGGGGTGTTGGGGCACGGTGAGTGGTCGCGCGTTTTATCCCCCTGAGGCAATATTAGGCCCTTTGCCGCGGTCCTGCAACTCGGGCAAGTACCATCTACAGCAGAAGTAAGTTTGTCGCAACTCAGACATTTAGTTTTCGGCGGCATATTACCAAATATGCGATTTAGTTGATGAGTGTAAACAATGATATAGTTTTAAAGTTTCTGCTTAACAAATCGCGCCACCTAGTGAAACCGCACGGTAGCTATAAGGTCTCAGGTAGCGTGCCGACGTTATAAGATCTATTTACGATACAGAGATCCTAATTTCGGTGACAGATAATAGATGGCGTTAGTAGTCGATGTTATAGATCGAAATTTCGGTAACAGATAATAGATGGCGTTAATAGTCGATGTTATAGATCTAAATTTTGGTAACAGATAATAGATGGCGCTAATAGTCGATGTTATAGATCTAAAGTTATACGAAGAGACTTTTGTTACGGCGGACAATATAACCGAACAAGGATTTATTGACGTGCAGATGCTTGAGAAGTCCGATTTTTGAAATCGTTGTATGCAACTGAGTATGTCCGGTATTGCAGGCAGTTAACGATTTCAGGCTGATGATGTTATGTGAGTCTCTACGTTAATAAGTTCTATACGACTGTATACTAAGGAGGGCGATGGTGTCTGCGGCGCTTTGTGTCAGTACTCTCGGCCACTGAGCATCAAATTTTCGATTGTGTTCATTTATTTCAATATTCATATTATTTTCATTTCAGCATAGACATAAGCACCGCTAGTCCTCCACAGGATAGAAACTTTCGTATAAGCTTTATTTAACAATTTTAAAAGTCACACAATTGTAGGTATGTTTATATAATTTGGAAGGTTAAAATATCACATATTTTTTTCACTTTAGTCACTGTATAATTATTTATATTTATTCATTTAACTATATTTCACTGTTTTTGTCTTACTTAAACTGATTTCAGGCCAAATAACTCACTGATAATATATTTAAAAGAATTAAAACTGTGGAGTGGATATTGACACGGTAAGTCAGATCCGTCATGAGCTAACATGAGCTGATGTGCAACCGAAACTACCTCTCCACACTGTGGCCATTCTAGTTTATATCCCTGATCCATTGTTTTATAAACTTTATATGCTAAGGATAGCACGTGTTAAATTGACCTCGAGGTTTAAGGTAATCCAACAAAAGAGCTATAAGCGCTTATTTTCAAATTAGCAGAGCACCAAAGCTAATCAACACACTGACCAACTGCGTGAGGCTCTAAAAGAGACGGATCTGCGTATTGTGCGTCCTATTAAAATAGGAATAATTAGTCAAGAGTTGATAGCGGTTAAATCTTGACGAGTTCGTTGCATGAGGTAAAAAATACAGTAGCAATATCGTAAAGTTAGACATACGGCCTCATCGTTTGACTTCGGTTCGGTTGCTACTAGTTGGCCCCTTTGTGTGCTACCGATGCCTTGAGTCAGGGCATGTAAGCTATGCTAAGGTAGGTTCAGGATGCCTAAATTTAAAACCGTTTCAAAAGAATGAAGAACGATAGGGTATTTTCTGTGCATTTTAATTTGGCTGTAATAAATTCTTCTAGATACATCAATCAATGGCAATCTCAACAATTATTACCCCGAGAAATGTTAGCCCCAGTACAGTACTGTAGTTCCATTGAACAAAGCCATGAAACGTTTCGAGCAGAAACAGAAAGATAAGTTCTAATAGAGTTTGTTAATTAGAGTCTCGTAGACTCATAAAACTACGATGGAGAGCAATCGTTTTAGATTAATTAATTAGTGCCAAGCTGTTTGTTTAGACTTAATATCTATACCTACCTATAAAAAATCGGTCTAGTGGTTAGCGACAAAAAAGTAAAAACCAAAAAGAATTATAACGTGTACCTTGAGAGTACATGTTCTAAACTCTTTAGTAGAATAAAATACACTTTTTCATGAATACACACATCAACAAAGTCTAGGGATACGTTATTTTGAAATCAAACATGGCTTTATTGTTTAAAACCTATTTAGTTTCCTTAAAAAGTTTATTTACAGATTTAAACCTTGTCTATTCTTTATTCAAAATTTAAAAATTAAAATGAGAAACAAATGAAAACACGCAAAGCACAGCGCAATCTTGAGTTGTATCTAATTTCAAGAAGTTGCATTAAAATTTTTTTTGCGTGTTAATTGAAGAAAACCTGATAAATTGTTTTATTTTCTTTTCTCAATTGGTTGTGTAAGCTTTTTAGCGTCATGCCACGCCATCATTTGAGTCGAGATGAAATGTTACGGGCAGTTGGCATGTTACAAAACGGTGCTATTCAACGCGTCGTTGCTGAGTCTCTGGACACAAGCCAAAATGTGGTATCCAGGCTGTGGTCACGTTATCGCGCTACTGGAGATGTGGCAGAACGGCACACAGGTAGATATCGTGTTACCACTCAGAGACAGGATCGATTTCTCCAAATGACCGCCAGAAGACTACCCAATATCACAGCGATGCAACTAGTGCAAAGGCTCCAGGAGGGTCAGCAGCTGCTGGTGAGCGACCAAACCGTGCGAAGGAGGCTGCATGAAGTTGGTCTTCATGCTCGCAGACCGCTACGAGTCCCAGCGCTGCGACGTGGCAATCGCGGTAGGCGACTTTTATGGGCTCAAGAACATTTGACATGGAGTGATCAACAATGGTCATTGGTGCTGTTCACTGATGAGTCCCGCTATGGATTTCATCCAGATTCGAGACGAACACGCGTTTGGAGAACTCCAGGCAGGGTCAGCCGTCTCCGACATCCACAGGAGGTCCACTCTTACCAAGGCGGGACAATTATGGTGTGGGCAGGAATACGAATCGGCGGACGAACCCAACTCATTTGGATTCAGGGCAGCATGACTGCCCATAGATACCGTGAGGAGGTAGTAGAACGTGTCATTGTCCCGCTCAGGGCCCTAACGGGGCAAGAATTTCAGCTCATGCATGACAATGCACCTTCCCATACAGCGCGGCTGGTGAGGGCCGCCCTTCGAGAACACGATGTTCAGGTATTAGATTGGCCTCCACAGTCGCCAGACTTAAACCCAATTGAACACGCCTGGGACATGTTACAGCGAAGAGCATTGAGGGATTTTCCGCCCAACTTGACAACAGAAGAACAACTTTTCGAACATTTTAAAAGAACTTGGGACTGCATACCCCAGCAAGACATTGACACCTTAATTTTAAGTATGGAAAATCGTTGCCGCTGTGTGATTAATGTTAGAGGAGGAAATACCGATTACTGATTATCAGATTTGGTAAGATTTTTATTCATTTAATTCGATTGAATAATTTTATAAGAATAAAATGTTTTTGTTCACTCAGTAATTTTCTATGGCTTAATTAATTTAAGACTTTTATTAATTAGAAAAACAAAATCGCATCGTGTTGTTAATGTTTAAATATCGGCCATGAAATTATCTTTAATTCTTCCATTTACAGTCATAACAAAATGTTTATAGTTTTCTAGATAATCAATGAAATGTTCAATATCCCTAGATTGTGTTGATGTGTGTATGTTCCGCATGTTAATTAAGGTAATGTCGTGGTCGTGCTGGATAGTACCACAATAATATCCTGGTACATTTACACACGGCCATCTGATCCCAAACTAAGCAGAGCTATAGAGACCACTATGGAAACCAGATAACTGATATACTACATACATATACAATTTTCGTTGGTAAGTACATAATTATATAGATAATTACAACTAGATTCAAGACAAGCAGACATGTTCTTCTTGCGAAATATCTGCCCTGGGAGGGAATCGAACCCACGACCTGCGGCACGAAAGGCAAGCGTTTAGCAACTCAGCCAATCGGCCCGTCAATTGTATACCATCAAGGTATATAGTTTATTCTCGTACCATTATTCAGATCTAAGTTATTACAGGTTAGAGGATAGAGATATATAAATAATGTAAAAGAAAACAAATTATATTATTAAATACTTATATTTATTTACAATAATTGTTACAAATTTGTGAATAATGTATATTTAAAGTGATCATTGTAAATATTAACTAAAGAGGATCCATTTTGTTCTCACATTCACAATAAAAGTTTGCCCTCTTCAGTTTTATCATAAAGGCACGTAAAATGTGTACTGCAGGTAAATATAAAAGTTATTAAAAAGAATCCTCAATATCTACAAAATCATATATGTAATACAACGTTATTATGTTATTAATGGACAGAATGCGTTTCCAGAGTATTATAATAAGGAATAAATATATTTACTAACTCGCGCGATGAATTCATTGAAACATCTACAGTAACCTTATAAATAATCAAGTTCTACAGAAAACAAAAATTAATATTAGCTCCAAAACAAAATGCGATTAAAAGCAATGGTGATGTATGCACGTTAAAAATAACGGATAAAAAATCCATATACCATTCGAATTGTCAATAAATTAACATATTAAACTTCCGCTGTACAATTTGTACACACGGCTACACATCAAGCTATACATTTCCAATATAAGCTGACCTCTCATTGTATGGAAATCCTATACAACATGAGATCAGCTTATACCGGAAATGTGTAACTTGATATGTAGCTGTGTGTACCGTGGATGGTATGTGATACTTAAGAAGAATACATATGAGACAAAAAACTAGCGGAGCAAAACAATTGTTATATGCTATTCAGTTGATATTTTATACATCCATCCATACATATGTATCCATATTGATATGTATTTGTTTAATAAAATTGATAAGGTCAACTCGGCAAAGACCGTCATACTTCATTGAAAATTTGATTCAGTACCAAAATTTTGCTACTTCCATAATATTTTAAGAAGTTTTATTAAATTAGGTGATCATATATGATACATAGTTGACCATTAAAATCAAGTGTAAAATTTACTTTTAGGTTATAATTTCATTAAATAAAAATTAATTTTGGAGAAATGGCCAAATAGACGGACTTTACTACCAGAATTTGTCGTAATTCTTAGTCTACGGTCCTACCCTCCAGACGGTCTTCGCCGAGTTGACCTTACTATAAAATTTTTAGTTTGGTGTGTGAATGGACCTTGTTAAGTATTCCGCACTATTTTACTTACACATTGTGTATACGGATATTGAATAAATTAACTAACTATAATATATATTTAGCTTTATTTTGCCCGCTGGTACCGTAGTGTTTGTGATAGAAAGTCCACCCGTCGTTAGATGTAAGAACTATACTAGTGACTCGCAATTTAATTTCTAGAGGACGCTAATGAGTCAATCTGCAATAGAGTATTGTTGTTAAATATATACTAAATACCTCAGTGGACCTTTGTAAAATTATTCGGGGTAAACATACAGAGTTAATTGACATGTTTAAAAATTTACCTACTTCACTACCTCTACCGTAAATAAATACATCAAATTAAAAACTCATCAAATCAATACCATATGTAAACCCAATTCATTACCTATTGCCATAAAATTCATATAACACTGTTTCAGTTAAAAATAAGCAATTTCACACCAACACATATTTATAAAACAGGTTTAAATTATGTTAGTGCGCAAAACTTTTCGAAATGTGACCTTTCAATTACAGTGACCTTTCGACCAAGTTATAACTTCTTTTGTTTTCTCTCATTTTATTGGTCGAATACTATAGAGCCATGGGTCTTTATCTCCATACAAGCTCTTCAAGAATACGATTCTATTTGTCTTCTGACAAGCTGTAATGATTGCCATACTTGTCTTATACAGTAAACATGCCATAGAACATTAATTATTTAAACTGAACTTGTAGAAAAGCAGTTGGCACAATATTTTTTTACTCATCATTTTGAGCGCGTTGTGTTTGTATGAAAATTGTGATATTTATTGCATGAACCGTGTGATTACACTTACACAGATACAGTTTTTACAGATCGACAATAGACTATCTGCCAATTTTTGACAGAGCATTAGCATGCGGTTGGAAAAAATGAGTCTAACGAATCATTATCAGAATGAGTACGGAGTCACATAGTTTAGCCACAGTAAGACGATACTATCCAAAAAGCATTCTACGGAACAATTAAATATAATATTAATATTATAAGTCTATATTGTTCTACTACAGCACAAAGGACCGCTTTGATTGTTTTTCAATGTATTAACTCTGGTGCTAATAATACCCAATCTGTTTTATATTAAAAAAATACTTACAGACCTCGTCTAAGATGTAGTCTGGGTCTAACAGGGGTTCTATTATTTAGGCAATTACCATTGAGTGATCAATTTTACCTATGACCCTTGAAATATTCAGTAGGCACCAGACCAGTGCCATTTTAGATTAGCTATATTTTGAGGGACTTCAGCAACTTTAGTTTATGAATAGAATGTTATGTTACAATTATTAAACATATACAATATTAAAATCGTACAAAAGTCAAAACTATTTGTTAAGTTTTTTTTTAAAAGGATACGTGGGGCGTGATATACAATAGATTTCAAAGCCGAAAATATAGTTTTTACAATTTTTGTCTGTATGTATGTCCGGGCTAAACTCAAAAAGTACTATCACCTACGGGGGAGGAGCTGTGATAATTTATAAAATTGAACGCGGGTAAAACCGCGAGGCACAAGTACTTAATAATTCCGTAGAAAGCCTTCGGTTCTGATTGGATCTTTTGTCAGTTTGAAGTTTAAAAATAGCTAAAATATTTTTTAGTACAAATACACTCATTCTATTGTTAGAAATTCGTTTTGAAAAATCTACAGAGTTGTTGTATTATCATCATCACAGTAATAAATCAGTTAAAGTTAGTCTTACTGGTAGTTACGAACCCTGTAGACTATACCACAAAAACGAATAAATATTAATTAACAATATTTTTGGATTTCTCAGTCAACCCGAAAGGCTTTAGTATTTATTTTTGTATGCGACAACTGTCATATAAATAATACATTACAATTTTAGTATAAATTATGCTTAATTTGTATTTAGGCTACGTTTGTAAGTGTAAGATTAAAGTGCTTTAAAAATAACTGTCACGTCGCATACAACTACTGCTATAAGGTTACAGAACGATAAAAGGTCACATTGTAAATCGATTAGTGCAGAGCAATACTATCGCTGATTGCCGACTGCGATACGACCACTAAACACTTCGCACTTACACTTGATATATAAAAAACCATTTCTAACCGCCACTTTCCCATACATACGTAATCTATATTCCCTGGAATTTAATACAAGACCAATATACATATATTTCTTTTCGGCCACGATTTAAGTTATTATGGATAAACCTATTATAAAATAAGTTTGATGTCGATGTCTGTCTGTGTGTGTCTCTGTCTGTGTCAACGTAGCTCTCAAACAGATGGATCGATTTGGATGCGATTTTTTTTCATTTGATAGCCAACTTCCTTGCGGTGGTTCTTAGCTTGTTTGTTTAATATCGGCCAACAGTGTAATAGTATCAGTTTTTTCCAAAATGATGTAATTATAGTTGGAGAAGGGGGTTTACTAACGGTTAGGTTATAATAGCTGCTATGACCTTTCAACAATTGAAAATGTTATATAAAATAAATTATTTAAAAAAATTATAAATTTGTAAAAAATGTGAAAAGCCTATTTAGTGGCGTCCTGGGAACATTATGGTTTTGTCATTTATAGATGACGTGGCATTCAAAAGGTTAGAACACCTTATTTCGGTACATTTTAGTCATGATTTCTTTTCAACACGTATGTTTGAGAGCGAGACAGTATCTGCAATAGCAATACCTCTAAAATACATTGGAAATCCGGCATTAATTATAATATCTGCGACAGAAATAAAGCCTTGCGGGTGACGAAGAACCACGCGACACCGAAGGCCTAGCACAAATATTCTTGATAGATAATAAATAACATAATTAGGACACGAAAAATAATTCTAAAATTATAAATTCGATATGTTGCAACGTGCGTAATTGTTCTATTAAAAAAAGTTTAATAAATAAATTAATAAAAGAATTGATTTAACTAAAAAGATCACGGTTAAAATATGTTTGCTAGGCACTCTGGCTCTGAACCGGTGTTACTTATACAATACTAATACAAAAGATCTAGATTATTACTCTTATGTAAAAGCGGCATCACAATACCGTATACCATCATTTAATATAAGAATACTTCACTTAAGCTAGAAAATGAAATAATAAATTATAAACTACACATTACAACAACAACAAAAGTAGAATATTAGTCTAAAACAAAGCAAAAGCTGAGTGAGTTTATTTGCTACCCTTAACACCACCGTTTTTCTGTTTCTTGTATTCTATAAACAGGTCTTGTACGTCTTTGAGTGATCTCTCGATCTGTGTCACGAAGTTTGAAGAGCTCTGAAATAGTAAATTATACACATGATTTTATTGATACATACAATGGCATTCATCGCCCATGATATTTGCACAGAAGCAAAAATTAAAAAAAAAAAACCCCGTCCGGAGGACTATCAGCCGCGGCACAGTATAAATATGGACAGTAAGGTAACTAGGCCTAGTTGATGAAATAATTACGTACGCTCTATTGAAGCTGTAGGGTTCTAACTTTATTGTTTTATAAACATATTATTATTTTTTAATAAAACATATTTGTTCTATTAAAAAATAACCGTCCTGCTCATTTAGCAGGACGGCTAAAATGTGAAAGCTCCCGTTTTGATGAAGCCGAGTTCAAGCAGCCGTATACAGCGAAATACGCACGTGGATTTTTAAAAAGATTGCGGTGTAAAACTTATACGTGACCACTCGCTTTGGCGCGGCATTACCTACTGACAACACCGCGACAACCGCTTAGGGGTCTTGTCGATGCGCATGTTTGTGTGAGTGTACCGTTTCGACCGTTTTCAGAAAGTTTCCGTACTGTCTATTTTTATACTGAGGCCACGGTCATGACAAAAAATTATTGGTCACACAAATATGTGTGTGTGGGTCGAACCCGAAACAAAAGTGGTACAAGGTAGTAATGAGGCGCGTAAAGTAAAAACTAAATCCAAAGTTCTAACTAATTAAACTAAGTTCAAAGTTTCCTCGGGGTTCGGAATATTAGAAGTCTCTGTTCTTAGATTTGATATTTAGAAACACACTGCACCAACAGATGCCATTCCGATCATACAGTTTTTATAAACAGAAAATAGTCTAGTAATATAATTTGCAAGGCGCGTCATAAAAGCGTTATATTGTCCTTTTGATATGAATGATATGAAGCTTGACTATTCAGTAGGACCATTTTTTTTACATGGCGTTTACAGTCAGTTTCGTATGCTTTCACTGCTACTCTGGACAATGTGGGTAATTCTAATGCCATGGCGCCTTCCGAGAACGTTTAGCGATATTCAACCAGGGCCTCTACCGGCTAAGTCGCCGAACATCGATATCTTAAATGGCGTTCAAATAAATAAAGGTTAAAAAAGACTTAATCAATCGTTAAATCGGCTTCAACGTTGACAATGGATTCCGGACCATTTATGACGTCACATGTGCTCATGTAAGCCGATTTAAAGATTGATTAAATCATTTTTAACCTTTATTTATTTGAACGCCATTTAAGAAATCGATGTTCGGCGACTTAGGCAGTAGAGCCGCAGGACCTTGCAGCAATATCATATGTAATATGCTTGCTACATGTATGTACTATAGTTACTTTGTGAAACTTACAACATCCTTCGCCGGCTAAACAAAAATGTTCTATTCAAATAATCTGACCATTGTGTCTACATATAACTGACGGATGCATACAAATGTGAACTTTGTGACCACATCAATAAAGGTCTTAATTAAGTTGGATCATTATTATCTAGTTGTTTTGTACTTCTTTTCGCCAGAGATCGACTGCAGTAAGGCTTTAACACTGCATTGATCATTATTTATTAGACGCTATTGTGATTCCATTACAAAATTTATATTGACAAGTAATGATAGTGCAGCTTACAGAGTTTTTAAATAATTTGACCTGTGACGTCATCGATCATGAATATGCAGTGTGCTTTTTGTTAAGTATTACTAATTTACTATGCGGGCCCAAAAATTCGTTTACATAGTTTTGTATTATTCATATTACGATATAAACGAACAAAAATAAACAGATTATTTTCATATATTTGAATTAATATATGTGAATTTAGCAGTAGTGTGTGTTCCTTTTTTATATAATGGGATGGCAAACGAGCAAGTGGGTCACCTGATGGTAAGTGATCACCGCCGCCCATTGATGTTCCTCACAAATAATGAATTCCCGGGTCAAGAAAAAAGGTAATAGTTTTATTTTTCTAGCAAGATACTCTCAATATGAACCCGGGGATTATAACAACTCCCGCGTGGTGGAAACTGTTAAGTTACACGTGTGAATGTACATCACTACCATCTGTGTCCTTACCGTAATAGGGCAACTCTTCTTGCTGGACACGTGGAAGAAGACGATGTCTTCGCCCACTATGATGTAGGACACGCCGTACCCGTCGTCCGCCACCGGTCCGAAGCCGCCGCCCGCGCTCACGCACTTGGGGTGCTTCTTAAGATCCAACATGTTTGTCTGACCTGGACCATAAATGCACAGCTTTACAAAAATGTCTATTAATGGACACATAAACAACAAAATAAACTTACAAAAAGAATGTTTCAACTATCCTACTCAGCAATACTACACAGGTTTACTTTTAAAACACCAACAACAACAATGACTAAATAGCAACCAATAGACCATAAGCAACAACTTTTTTACTACAAGTTTGGACATAACACAATACATAAAAAAATATTTTACTCGTACTACTGGCGACTAAAGAAACGGGTCAAGTTCAAAGGCGCTAGCGCTACTGCCCTTCCCCGCGCCCTTGCAAGGGTATATTTACGCAATCTTTGTGATGCACTAACAGGTATAAACATTTAAGCGTGATATTAAATGAATACTTATTTTTGTACGAAAATAAAATAAACTAATAACTTATTAACAAAAGTTGTTGCTTATGGTGTCAGCTATCTGGTCCTGCGATCTCGTTGATGTTTTTAACAAGTAACCCTGTATAATTACTATAATTATAAAGTCATGAAATAATAATATCCCGGGACATCATTCACACAAGGCCATTTGATCCGAAACTAAGCAAAGCTTGTACTATGGAAGGCAGATAACTGATATTTATTTTATTTATTTATTTATTTAGGACAACCAGTAACTGTTACATTATTGCTAGTCTAAATACAACACTTAAAATTAAAATCAAATGCACAGTTTATTAAGGTGTCACAACATGCACAGATTCATGACACTCGTGACATCAGTAAAAAACAAACAATATATAACAACTAAAACTAAATATAAAATGAAAAATAAAATTAAAATTTAGGAAACAAAATTAACATAAAAAACGAAACATAAAATATAAAACAAAGAGTAAAAAGTGAATATTAATGATAAAACATTTAAAATTACTTAATAATATCAAAACATATTTTTTTATAGGTGGACAATCTGTTATTGAATATGTCGACTTCTCCGCAGATATCGTTATATAATTTGGGTAGTCGACATATGGCAGAGAACTGCTTCAGATTCGTTCTGGCAAGTGGCTGGTGCAACAGTCCAGCAGCTACGAGGGCACGTCTAGGCACACGGCGTGGGACACGAATACTAATCGATTGTAGTATAGGTGGACAGTCGAAATGGTTTCTCAATATTTTGTAGAGGAATATCATGTCCTGTACCTGTCTACGAATCGTCAGTTTATGCATACCAAAGTGCTTTAATTGATCGTTGTATGAGGACAACTGACAATATACCACATATACTATTTATTTGTAAATACATACTTATAGAGATAATTACACCCAGACTCAGGACAAACAGACATGTTCATGCACACAAATATCTGTCCTGGGTGGAAGTTAAACCCATGACCTCCAGCGTGAAAAGCAAGCATTTGCCAACCACGCCAAGAGGCCTCTAAAACGCTTTTATTCCATGATGCTATTTACTCTTTGGAAGCAGATTAAAATAAATTCAAATGTGGTTTAAACAATATACTATACAGTAGTAAACTGTACATAGACTACAAATAAATAAGTGGTTAGTATAAGTGAAATAACTATAAAATGAATTATTGCTTGAGTGATAAGAGTGCGCCGTATCGGACATAAAATACGTTGACGTTCAGCGAGGATACCGGAAATTACATAAAACAGCCGTAAGGGAAAATTATGACTTTTAACTGCAAGCGTACGTAACTTAAGATAAGGTAATGCAGTTGACCTTAACTTCAGTTCAGATTGTGGGTTCACTCACGTGCCAGATAGCTTAAGCGTGCGTTTGCGTCATCCGCGTACCCAGCTTTCATTATACTCAGAATGCAGCGTTTTCCAAGTTGTGACATGCGTCGGTGAATCCCGATTCATGTCGAAAATTGATTCCTATAAGTGTCCTCATACGATATCCTAAAGTAGTCCTCATAAAAATGCTATAAAACTATCTTCCCGAACAGAAATGAAATGCATACGGACAAATCCCATCATCGAAAAAAATCTACTTAAAAGTATTATTTACTGAAAACAGAATTCCATATTAACAGAGACTTTAACTACCATAAGGATTGTCATGATAAATCTATAACAACTTGGACTCACGCAGCAGCTAAATTTAAGTCGGTCGCTTTGTCAAGGGTAATCAAAATTTTCATTTAATAACATGAAAGAAGAAAATCCAACTTTCACACGCGGTTAAGCGGGTCAAGTAATGTCAAAACTTAAACCGCGTCGGCCTCAGTTTTAAACCTAGTTTAATTGGATACAAGATGGCGGATTTTATTTGCATCAGCTAGAGTATATATGAAGCCTGGTTGCTTTGTAAATAAAAATATGAATGGCGGCCACGAACCGGTAGACGCAGCGGGGGCAGCCCCCTACAAGATGAACCGATGATCTTGTGGAGATCTTTGGGGGAGGCCTTTGTCCAGCAGTGGACGTCTTTCGGCTGATATAATGATGATGAAACCATATTGAGATACTGACCATGTGGTGTTTGGCTAGTAGACAGCCGCCAGGGTTCGTTGAACACCTCCTGGAGGAAGGGCGACTCCAGCTCCAGATACTTGGATACAACGTACAGACAGAATAGGTGACGGTCGATGCCGCGCCCTGCCATGGCATCCTGGTACCCAAGCTGGTGTCGGTGGCTGGCCTGCAGGAATTTCTGCATACGCTCTTCGACCTGTCCAATACACAATTATAAATGCAATGTTATTTTTTATCCATAATTATATTGGACTAAGAAATAAAGATGCCCAAGATGATTATTGGGGCTGCCTGTATGTTGCTTACGCTGGAAATATTCACAGAATATTTACTTATATATTAAATTTAAAAGTCAATGATTAAACTTAACATAAAACAAATATTTAAGTGGGCTCCCACATAGCAAACATGATTTTTGCCGTTGTTATAGATAAAAAAAGTTTGTATAAAGTTTCCTGCGATATAAGTCTAGAACTTAGTGTGGGAACTAACGTCAAATGTTATGTGTAACAAATGTTATTGCGTTAAATAAACAAATTCGAGTGCGAGTCCGACTTGCACTTAACCGGCTTTTTGCATTTTGTTTGTTTTGTTTTGCTTGTGTGTATTTTTTTTTATTAAACCGGCTAACTTTAGGAAGGAGTCTGAACCCCTATTAAATTGGCACCATCCTATGCCATGTCAGATATCCATCTCCATCATCTTAATTCTAATGGTCAGGATGACGGCTCGCGTTGTATAGAGATGCTCGCAAGTAACAAGCTAAATATTTCACTGTCGTTTCTTATGATATTTTTATTACATACAAGCTGCGCCCCGCGGTTTCATCCGCGTTTAAGTAGTTTTGGCGTAAAAGAGTACCAAACATACCTACATACATCTATACTCACAAACTTTCGCATCTATAATATCAGTAGAATGTGTACCTCTAGCGGTTTTGGCAGTGCAGTTCAGCTCGCAAATGGCAGATATTTTCCTACTTACTTGACACTTATCGTCATATTTTAGACAATCCACACAATATCTTTATCAATTGTAGCCTATGTGTTATTCTGATGTATAACCTATATTATTGTAAAGTTTCATTAAAATCCATTCAGTAGTTTTTACGTGAAAGAGTAACAAACATCCATCCATACTTACAAACTTTCGCCTTTATAATATTAATGTGATTATTTCCCACTAGCTGTGCCCCGCGGTTTTACCCGCGTTATACTTTATAAATTATAGCCTATTATATGTTAATCCAGGTTGTCAGTTAACTCCATACCTAATATTATTAAAATCGCTCTAGCCGTTTAGACGTGAAGAAGTAACAAACAAACACATTCACACACTCACAAACTTTCGTATTTATAATACGTGCCCCGCGGTTTTACCCGCGTTTAACGTTATAAATTATAGCCTATGTATTAATCCAAGGTGTCAGCTAACTCCATACCAAATTTTATTATTATCACTCCAGCCGTTTAGTTGTGAAGAAGTAATAAACATACACACTCACAAACTTTCGCCTTTATAATATTAATGTGATTATTTCCCACTAGCTGTGCCCCGCGGTTTTACCCGCGTTATACTTTATGAATTATAGCCTATATGTTAATCCAGGTTGTAAGCTAACTCCATACCTAATATTATTAAAACCGCTCTAGCCGTTTAGACGTGAAGAAGTAACAAACAAACACATTCACACAGAGACAAACTTTCGTATTCATAATATTAATGTGATGTCAACTTATGCAATATGTGATCTCTTGATGTCAACGTACGTGCATTAATCTTATATTTCATGATAATATTCTTTTATATGATTCATGTGATACACAGTGACTTGAATGAATTGGAATAACAACCCAGTGAAATATCATCAAGTTATTTTAATTTATACATTAATGCTATATTTGGTAAAGATTTATGTATTGTTTTGTTTTTAAGGTAGGCGACCTAAAGTGTGATCTAACACGTGCATGACAGAGTTAAAGTTAATAATATTAGTACTGCATTCCGTATTATAAAATGTACTGCGAGATTCATATATCTTTACACATTTTAACTACGATGTTATACAATTTTGTGCTATATATAATAAAATTTGAATAGGATTGGGGGGTATCGCTAAGGTTAAAAATTACTAAATCTTTCGATCAATCGGCTTCCATGAGCATCTGTGGTGTCGACATACAGCGGCGGGGATTCGCTCACCCGACTCAGAGCGAGTAACGCGGCTACTACTGCTTTTTGAATCAATACAGATTTTATATATCGAAGCTAATAGTTTTATTTAGTAGCTGATACCCCCAGAAGCACAACTGATGCAAAATCAGTACTACAAAATACAAAAATGTTTATTGCATTATTACACATATGTTAGACTACAAATTTGTTGGCGTCTCCTTTTAGGCATATAGATGCCTGTGCCAGAAGACGCCGCTCCTTCATTTTATAAGTGTGTAATTTATATATCATACTAGCTGTGCCCCGCGGTGTTACTCGCGTTAAACTCGCGTTAAATCGGTTCGTGCGTTCTGGAGTTATAGCGTCAGGAAGGAAAACCCGACTTATTTTTATATAGTAGAATATAGTACTAGGACAATAGAGTAACGAAAATGATGTAGTAGTAGTATATTACCGAGGCGTTGGGATCGTTCATCGACTTGACCCAGTCGGCGCTCTCGTTGGTGCAGGAGCGTACGGTCTCGGTGCGTCCCTCGCGGTACAGGCGCGTCATGGACGCCTCGTACGTGAGGCAGAAGCGGCCCGCGTCGCGGTAGTACGACAGCTGTAGGATCAGTTGGAGGAAGGCATCCGGGGACACGCGGCAGCTTTTCATGAAACCTTCACAAAATACACACTGGTTATATTACATGTTAAAGCGCAGTTTTAAGGGCCTACTTCGATAATGAAAGGGGTGCGATCGGAGCGGAATGATTTTCTTTTTTATATCAAAGGGCGACAAACGAGCAAGTGGGTCTCCTGATGGTAAGTGATCACCGCCGCCCATGGACATTCGCAACACCAGTGACTAGTGGGTGCGTTGCCGGCCTTTAAGTAAGAGTCAGCATACAAGTGTTGCTGACCCTTCCCCCCATCCCAAAGAGCTCTGGCGACCTTACTCACACGCAGAAACAAGACATTAAGTTAATAATGTTATTATTAAGGAATGTCTTCTGTAAGGTGGAGGTACTTCCCCAGTCGGGCTTCTTTTTGAGCGAATGTACGCTGTGCCCTACCTCTCTACTCTATAATCACTTTATGAATTAGTGTTGTGGGATGATACCAACAGTTAATGTAGCAGCTAGTGCTGAGATGAGACCAATTCGGACTCGCACAGATAACCATTAAGTACTTCTATACGTGTATATATATATATATATAAACCACGTTACAAATCACAAAAGTGCTTAAGTAAAAATATTAGAGATTGTTATTGACCTTATTTTTTTTAGTATAATTATTTGAATTAATTCTTGACTATACTATTTGAATCACTATTTGAATTAATTCGTAACAATATTGGGATGATAAGAAAAAATCTATCAATTTAAATTAAACGTTGGAAGCGGAAGTTGGAAACGCATTTTCGATGTGGTAAGAGAAAAATTAAGGTAGAAATTTCATAAATAATAAAATAAGAATTGTATAGTAAAATTTATACAACGAAATATATGTTTTTAACTTCCGCTTCCAACGTAAAGAGGTTTTACTTAAATTTATGACAATTTTAAATGAGTTGTATAAATTTATGTGCTGATCGAAATCGAACCCAAAAACCACGGGGTATCGAGCCCCAGTTAACCACTCCGCCACCGCACCAAAGTGTTCGTACTTTATACAATCGTTCGATACTTTTACTTAAGTTAATAATCTATTAAATGTTCAGAGACAAGCTGTTTATATATTTAAACTTATTCGTCAATGGAATGCTTTATTGAGACATAAATTGGCGCGTGTCGCGAGTCAAAGACTTTGAGATCTGTCTGTTGAGCTGCCGATATCTGGTAGCATCATTAGGGGATGTCAGAACCATTTACCATCTTTCGTTCCTAAGCTGCAGGGGTCAGAGATCTTTTTGGTTCTGTTTGCACGGCAGGCCTTGAAGACCTTAGCCTTACCCAGCCGTATGGACAGCTTCTACGAGTCTGTCGTGGTATGAGTCCACTTCCTCGCAATCTGCTAGGCATCCGAAACGGTTCTGCAGTTCGAGCTGAAAGGGTTCGGGGTTTTGGACGTGGATGGGTAAAGGTCGGAGCGTAGACTTTATCATCTATATTGAGCCGGCTATTAATGTAACAACAATGGAATACATACCTTTCCCGTATTTAGTGTGCATGAGTATTCTGAGGTCTACATCATTGAGTAGCTTCTGGGCCACGTTGTAAGAGATATCGATGGCATTCAGTAGCTCTTCGTGGCCGAGATCCCATTGCAGGCGGACGGGAGCCGGTGGGGGGCTCTCCACTGATCCAATAGTGTTGCCATCGGGCGCGTATCTGGAAACCGTACAATTTATACAACTTGTGTTAAATTGGCAACAGTCGAAAATCAGCGCTACAGTCATCTGTGACAGAATGCTGAATTGTGGCCTTTTAGGCACTAAGATCCTCAGTATGGGTACCACAAGGAATAAATAAATGTAATGTATGTACTTTTAGGGTGTCAATATACAAGTATTTACAGACTTACAGCTGGGTATCTCGAATTTCCAGATTCTTACCTAATTTAAGCTTAAATGACTGGACTAATGTATTTATAATCCTAACTAATATTAAAAATGCGAAAGTAAGTGTCTGGCTGTCTGTCTGTTACTCTTTCACGCCAAAACTACTGAACGGATTTGAATGAAATTTGGTATACAGATGGTCTAGACCCTGAGAAAGAACAGAGGCTAATTTTTATAGTTAGGATAACACATAGGCCATATTTTATAAAGTTTAACGCGGGTAAAACCGCGGGGCACAGCTAGTTATATTTATAAGCATCAAAATATTTATGTATATATTTCTGTGTGTTGTACTCCAAATGCCTAATTTATATTGATGTACCTTATGTGTCTAATAAAGATATATTCTTCTTCTTCATGCTTCTAAAGAGTTTAATTTTTAAGGAACTTTAGTACACCTTAGACTAAGCCACTTAAAGAACATATTGTCACATTCTGTTCCATGAGATGTGTAATTATTAAAGGGTTGATACCTAAGAACAGAATGACTGAAACATAATAAAAACTATTCATTCAAATATTGAGACAGTCTGCAGATATTAAAGTGAAAATTTGGCCGTTTACCAAATACTCGTGTTATCAAATCGACCTACATACATATGTATCGGATATAACGAATCGTATAGAACGGTATTGTTTTTTGTTTGGATTATTGAAAAGAACTCTACATCAAATTTAATGATTAAAAAATGCTCTTGGAGATGTTCTCAAGAAAGGGCAGGTCAGAAGTACCCTATAATGACAGTAATCGAGGCAAAAGAAGTATGCAAAGATCGTGACAAATGGAAATCCGTTGTCTCTGCCTACCACTCTGGGAAACAGGCGTGAGTCTATGTATGTATGTAAAAAATGCTCTTCTATTGGTACACACGGCTACATATCAAGCTATACATTCCCAGTATAAGCTGACCTCTCATTGTATGGAAATCCTATACAAGGTGGGATCAGCTTATACTGGAAATGAATAGCTTGATGTGTAGCCGTGTGTACTATCTCAAGACATATGATAATTATACAATTACATAAATATCTTGGGAAAACTAACACACTTCCATCTTATCGCAGACTAACTAGAGCCTGTATTAAAGCAACCAGACAACTGATAAACGTACTTATATATTTCTAAACACGTACATATTTTAGATAAATTGTAACCAGACACAACAAATAATCGTGCTCATTTATCCTGGGTGGGGATCAAACCCCCGACCTCTGGTTTATCAGTCAGGGTCACTAACGATCAGATCAACAGGCCAGTGAAGTATATTTTATGCGCATACGCCTAAAACCATCCAAGAAGTAATAATTATTTGTAGGCAAATGTACTAGATGTGGCCCGCGGTTTTACCCGCGTTAAATTTTATAAATTATCACAGCTCCTCCCCCGTAGGTGAAAGCGTGATAATATGTAGCCTATATGTTGACCCGATCTCTTAGTAATATTCATGCAAAATTTGAAGTAAATGCATGCACCACTTGCAGTACTTTTTGAGTTTAGCCCGGACATACATACAGACATATAGACAAGCAGACAAAAACTCTACTAACTAAAATCTATACTTTTGGCTTCGATATCTTATTGATTTATAGATCACGGCACGTGATCTAGAATCGATATCGAAACCAGTATCCTTTAAAAAAAAAGTATTCTATGTACAGTTTTGACTTTTCTACGATTTTATTGTATGTATAGACAGTTGAATGATCTTACCCTATTTCAAGTTCACACCAGATGACATACTCCCATAAATGACCCATGACAGGTGCGTCCGCCCTGAAACAAAATTGTACTTCTTAGTTCTACACGTCAAATGATTAGCTTTAAACAGTAATCGTATGCGCAATATTTTACTTATGTGTTGCGTATTTTTTTAAATTCCATGTTATATTATAAACAAGTGAGCTTGAGGTCGAGCGTGGACACTTACCATGTGTGTTCAGCATTGAAGCCAACCTGCAAAAAACGAAGGAAATTATTATACTAATGCTAATTTGCTTCTTTCTACAAGAAAACTAAGAAAGCTTCGGTATCCGGTATACATACATATTTATAAGAAAAGGGAATCCACCAGTTAGCGGAAAAGTATGATACATTACAAAAAGTCTAAGCAACTAATTAGCACTTTGGAATGGATTTTTAGGTAATAAAAAATAAAGAAAAAACAATGACCTTGTAATTTTTATTGAGTGTGAATTTAAATTTAATTGTTCTTAAATTTTGATTGTGCTTTTTTCTGCAAAACTCATGTATAAATATATATACATATGTACCACTGTAATTAAATTAAATGCCAAGGAAACAAATGACGGTCACATTGTTATTAAAACATCCATAATAGTCGCGTGCAAGTAAATTTTACGAACAACCGTGTAATAATAATTTTATTCTAGCCTATTCTTAGAATACCCTATTACCTATATATATACCCAACATAAAGATTAATACATAAGATTACATATTTTAGCTTCCTTCCTTAAAAACCTTGTTTATGAGTGCCAATATGACGGGCTTGAGTAACTTGTCATAAAAACTACACATAGGGCATGATCTTTTAAATCCCGCATTTTCGCGGAGGCTTATCCATTAAATATATAAACTCAAATCATAGTCATATTAGCAGAAACACTGTCCTCTGTTTGACAAATGACCATAATTTGTGGGGATATCCCATAATCGTCGGAGATATTCTTTGCTGTCATACACAAAGGCATCTAGATGAATGATTACGAATGATGATATCGATCATTACCTAACAACTGTTAGGAAATGATGAGTCACTCAAACATATAAATTGGATAGTATTAACAGTCGGTAATTAATTTCAACGCCCGGTTTTCATGTGTAATACCGGAGTTATACATATCGTCAGTAAAACATAATCCCTTAAAATGTTCTTAGTGAAGTGCCTGGTCTAATATCCAGCTTTGATTAGGGCGTAGATTATCTTAATTATGAGACAGAGAATAGACTCTTATATAACTATGTAGGAAATTAAATACTTACGAAACCATTTTTGCTGAAGCACAGGTTGAAAGACTTGTCGAACCATCGGTCGTGTCCTTTTCCGTGCAGCAGGATGCGACCGTATTCGTCCAATTTAGACGGGTCGTTCTCATCATAACCGTACTCCATGTCGTCTGAAATAATATTACTATTTAGACACTACTCTCTGACCAAATCGGAGACGTTCTTAAGAAAGGCCAGGTCAGAAGTACCTTAAACCGGCGAAGATGTATGAAGAATATAATAAGAGTAAATGACGCAAAAGAGATAGTCTGTATTCAAAACTTTATTTATATTCTTAAAGGGTTCCCAATCGTAACATACTAAAAGTTAAACAATCAAAAGATATAGATGTAACTGTGCCGATAGGTTTACCTAAGGTTAATTGCAATCGTAAATGTGAATCAGCAATTTGAAGCAATCAAAAGAATTAATTCTTCTATTTTTACTAAATATCGTTTTGCATTAGCATTCCGATTAGTTTGAGATCCCTCACGGACATATTTAATTTAGGTTTCATTTGGCTGTCATTTTTAGGTCGTAAGTTTTCCGACTCATCATGTCAGCCAAATGATGTCCTAGAATGGGGGAATATGCTATAATCGCCATGCATGACAAGCGGGGTTACGATCGCAGTGTGATGGTCATAGTTCACAGGAAAACGTTGCTGCCGGTTTTCTAGTAGGATTGGTCGATGATATTCTTCGCCGGCACACACATCAGGTTAAACCAACATAACTATTACAAGTATTGACATCGCGGTGAAGACATTAGGACTACGACAAATGTTAGCGTGATCCACAAGTAGTTGTCCGGAGTCTGGGTGCGTTTTATGTGCAGCTAGTATTATACCGGTATAGTATATAGTACTAGTATGGAACCGTTATTTAATAAAAAAAGATTACAACTTGGCCCCTTTTTAATATTATTACTAAAATATTGATATCAAAACGACGTCAAGAAACAATTTCTTGGTCTGTCTGACCCGGGAGGATGTCTCTCAATGATAACAATTATTATTATAACGTTATCAATACCTATCATTTATTTAGTGTTGATTATTATAAGTATTAGATAAATATGTATAAAGGAATTTTGTGAAATATCTAGAGCGGAAGTTTGACTTTATACTTTTAATACTTGCAGATATACCAAACTCTAATAAATTAAGATATTGGGCAACATCATTACATTTAAATTTTGCGGGCAATATCTTTTTAAGATTATTTAACGGCCTAGATATTCAGCGCTCGGTATAATGCTGTCGCGATGCGGATGCTTGTGCCCAAAGCGCTTAGTGTACGTCACGATAACTTACTTTTGTTAATATCGCAGCGGACACTCAATGTAGGTACCATGATTAGATAAGGTAAGTGTTCAACTATCAGTTTTCCCTGTTCCACCGCACATGAGAGGCGAGTGGGAATCAAACAGTCTATCAGAATAACATTACTAATGAGTACCAGCGCAGCAAGCGTCGTATTGAATACAAATTTAGTATATATTTATTTTTTAATAGCTGTGCCCCGCGGATTTACCCGCCTTAAATTTTATAAATTATCATAGCTCCTCCCCCGTAAGTTATAGCGTTATAATTTACATATAGTAGCCTATATGTTGACCCGAACTCTTAGTAATATTCATGCAAAATTTTAAGTCAATCCATGCAGTACTTTTTGAGTTTAGTTCAGACATACATACAGACAAACAGACACATAGACACATAGACAAAATTCTAAAAACTATATTTTTGGCTTAGATATTGATTGTAGTTCACGCCCCAAGTATTCTTTAAAAAAAATATTCAATGTACAGTTTTGACTTTCCTACGATTTTATTATATGTATAGATATTAGGATGTGTGGCTAACATCAACGAAAATAACCGGTGTAGAAATCGTCCCGAGGGAACACCTACCACATATGGACCAGCAACGTGTCTATGGGCACTATGATCATCGTCAACCCGTTCAGTTTGGCAATTTCCCATTCTCGGGGAGACTCTTGCCCAGTGGACTCCATTCGGCTAAGATGATGATACGAATAAGGGTCAGCGCAGACAGAGAGGAGCGCAGCGGAGAGGATTTTATGAAGGCACTAGAAAATCAACTTTAGAGCTATAGGAATAAAGTGCATATATGCTTGAACCTGACAAAATGCTCACGCAGTCTCGCGCATTTTAATGTTCAAGCATACATGCACTTCATATAAATAATTTTAAATTTGATTTTCTAGTGCCTTAATAAAATCCTCTCAGCTGCGCTCCTCTCTGTCTGTGCTGGCCCTAAATTAAAGAATTTTATGGAAGCTGATTGAATGATTTAGTAATTTTTAACCTTCATCTATTTGAACGCCGATCGCGATGATCCCCCCTGGACTATAGATTAAAACGCAAATCGTTATCAAGATTATTATTTCGCGGATGGTCGGTGTTTTAAGCTTAATAATATAAGATAATAATTGTGACGTATTGACTATATTATAACCGGACCAATCCAGATTACGCCTAGCATCCGCTTGCGATAAGACAGTGAGGCCGATGAGATTTGCAATACATATTTAATCAAGACCAATGAATTGTCGTATCTTGCGGATTACATGTTGTTAATACTAATAATATTTTTGATACGTCGACAACTTTGATGTGGCGGATATTTTCACGCATATCAGAAGCAGATCTTTTGTTCGGAACGGAAGGAGGGTAAACGAAAACGCGGTGGGGCCAATGACACATGAAAAGATGCATATCGAGCCCTTTAGTGGGAAGGATTGGCAGCAGGACGACCGGAATGGTGTTGGCTTGTCAAGAGGCAAATACGAGTTTTTAAGGATCAGAGAAAATACAAAACGCTCAGAGCTGAAAGCCCGACAACTCACGACTATTCAATAGATTTATGTTGGTGGGAAACTCACTTGCGCTCAGTACACCCGACAGTTTACTAGGAAGATCGGCTATAGCAGCCATCTCCGTGCGCACCAACATAGTACCGACTAGGAGTAGAATTATTACTAGCTATTATCGTCGTCTGTGAGTTGGATATGACTTTTTTAGTAAATATTAACTACTTACTTTCACTTAAATTTGTATAAAATACCAGCACGTGTGGCACGCGGTTTTACCAGCATTAAGCTTTATAAACGAGCCTATGTGTTAATCCAGGGTGTCGGCTAACTCCATACCAAAATTTATTAATATCGCTCCAGTCGTTTAGACGTGAAGAAACAACAAACATACACACTCACAAACATTCGAATTTAAATATAATAATATTAGTGATTTTTTTAAGCATAGCAGTATAGACTGGAGTGAGTCTTCATTGAAAATTAATTCACGGATACATTGTAATGCTTTTTTATATTTTTATTGCTTTTGGATGCGTACGAGCTAGCTGCCCGCCTGATAAATGGTAACAGCTCCTCATGGACATTCGCAATGCCAGGGGGCACAGCAAACCGCTGCCTACCGTGAGATTAATACTCTGTTTAAACCTCGTTTAAAGTAGGACATGTCGAGGAAACACCGCATCAGTAATTCATTCCAGGTGAACGTATCCGTGAATTTACGTCACCTAATATATCACAGGATTAAAAGAGCAATTTCATTAGTCTACATAAGAGGCAACGGAGACTTCTTTCCTATGCTAGTTGAGTCAAATAACGGATCCACACAGCTATGTGTGTAGGCCATGTATTAATTACGTTTTAATGTAACATATATAACTGAATCACACTTAAATGGGGCAACACTAGAACCGGTTGCGATATATGGAACACAAACTTGCATTTAGTCCATGAACTGGATGAATGTATGTATATTTAAAAGTAGGGTATTTTTAATCCAGGTCATACCGGTTCATTGTTCAAATGTTCAACGGTTTAATTAATTAGCAGTTGTTTGATCGGATTCATAAATATTCATTTTCATATCATACTATTTATCTCGGCAGACGCTGTCCTGCCCTGATAATAGACCTTATCTAATGGACCCTGGTTATGTAGTCAACAGAAAAGGCATGAGATTAGGTTATTACTTGGATTACTTTTACTTTGACGCTCATACCCGATTGCTCTCCCCGTCCGAAAGTCATGTCCTAGCCATACATATAAACCTTCCATGATCCTTAAATAACATACAAAAAAAAGGGATGAGCCGAATTGGTCGAGCCATTCGCTTAGCAACATTTTTCATTCATTTTTTTTTATATACTAGTTATGCCCCGCGGTTTCACCCGCGTTAAAGTAGTTATGACGTAAAAGAGTAACAAACATACATCCACTCACTCCACTTTCGCATTTATAATATTAGTAGGATGTGTACCTCTAGCGGTTTTGGCAGTGCACGCCGGAATAGGTCGCAGATGGTAGATTTTTTCCTACTTACAATTCACACAATATCTTTATAAATTGTAGCCTATGTGTTATTCTGATGTACAAGCTACATTATTGTAAAGTTTCATTAAAATCCATTCAGTAGATTTTACGTGAAAGAGTTACAAAGATCCATCCAACCATACTTACAAACTTACGTATTTATAATATTAGTAGAATAAAGAATATAGATGATATATTCTTAAACTGATATCCAAAGTAATATATTATAATATAAGGGCCCGTCATATTTTGTTTACTACCGAGTTATCAAGGACACGTGTACGACTCAGCTGATCGGAGTCATTGGAGTCGCTGCAATCTATAACGCGTGCGACACACATCCAACTCACCTCCATGACCTTTGGCTTGCATTCGTATAGATAAAAAACACCCCCGCATATCAACCGCACAAGCAGCCCGTATCTTTTTATACCTACTCATTTAGAGCGTAAGTTGCTCAAAACGTCTCTCCAAATCCAACTTTCTCATCCATCCCCACGTCAACAATCACCCTAAGTCGAGTTTAGAACTCCAAAAGAGGTACCCTATTGCGCGGGTTATTTAGAGTGCAGCCTTATTTGGTAGATGGCTTGATACACCGCCCACCTAAATTAGCCGATGAAGCAGTGAAAACTTCTTCGGCTAACTATAAGCGCTGATTCAAATAAAAAGCAAAAAACGTAACACTCACTTAATGAGTTATATTCTGGTAGTGACCTCTGGCGGCCACGCTCATGATCATAACATTAACACAGTAATGTTATTATTACCTATTGTATCTGTAAGGTGGAGGACTTTCTAGTCGAGGTACTGCGTTGAGCGAATAAGCACCGTGCCGTAACTTATTTATATCATGCTACCTTTAGCGCTACCCAAGTGCTTGTATTTTTTGCATCAGAACTTACACTAGTATTGCATTTTATGAATTAAAAAAAAATATACCTTAACAGGCAATAATGATCATTAAGGTCGTAAGTTGTATCTATACAAATTATAAACTGATAAAGTAAACTATTCTAAAGTTCTCCATACTTTTTTACTGTTATGTAGCAATATTGGTAACTGTGTGGATCCACCTCATCCGTCGATTTTAGCTTATTGGCTATAATAGTGTTTTACCAGCAAGCATTGTCTCCACCGAGAATGGATTAGAATGAAACAGTGATATAAGTTTAGTTTCAGGCTTAGACTAATCGGTCGATACTCCCGGTATGCAGGAAGCAACTTGCAACGCCTTGGGATGTGAGGTTTTTCGGAAACCTAAAACCTTCACGTAAACAACAAATGGTAAAAAAACATCTGTACTGGATACTCAAGCTGTTTTTTTTTACGGCGGCATAACATTTGATGGTTCTTACCAAGGCATACGTTGAAGGCGGCCCTTTCGATCCAATGCAGAGAGGTGCGGTTGTGTCCCCGGTTGAACATAGTCTGCCGGATGTGGGCCCAGTGCGAACGCTCGCCCGCCGTCAGCGCCGCCAAGCGCTCCTCTCCCACCAGCGGCTCACTGTTATCGTCCAGGATTTGTTGGATTTGTCTGTTGAACCACATATTATGCTTTAAATATTGTTATCACCAAAGCGGAGAGAGGATATAGTGAATTATTAATTGGTATCTCAGAGAAATATGATGACATACTAACGAAAAGGTCTCAGATACTTAAAATGGTCATTTTAAGTCTTAATGAAATTGCAACATGTAGGTTCGAAGTATATACAATGTGAATTCTCATTTTTGTACCTGTAATTTGTTTTTATACTGGGGTCAGTCTATTAGTTTTATTTATTTATAATAACTGTAATTTTCCGGCTGTTTAGTCATCGTGATAATATTAGTAGAAACTACCCATGTTATATGACTGTAAAAATAGATTACAGAATTTGAACGAAGACAATAGTTTAAAGAGCATTTAAGACGACACTCGAAGAAAATCTCACAAAGGCAAATATCAGGGAAGTTGCAGACACTGTTTTTTCTCGCACACTACAATCTATCTGTAATGGAACTGTAAACGACATGTTTAAAAAAACCCAAACCATGTAGGGTGTTTTGCTTGTTTTAAACCTGTCGTTTACAGTTATCATAGGAGGCGTTATATATGTATTTTAAAATGCGGATCACATAAATCTTAAAATGTCGTTATTACGTTGGTTCTAATGGTTATTTTTTGTGCGACGAGTGACTTTTTGTTGTTATATTCTTAACTGCCACAACTTATAATTATACTATATCTAATTCTATATTCCGCCAAAGCAAGATAGACTTCAGTCTTCAGTTACTTCACACACAAATATAATTCCAATATCAATACTGAGCAATGCATTTTGACGATTAAGCTAATCCAAGTAGATGAAGTTAGTGAAAGATCAAGTATTCCTACCGTAAACAAAGGGAAGGCAATTCTGACGGCTGGCAATGTCATTTACGTCAACAATTTAAAGAGCCCAGGATTATTGAAAGATAAAAAAGGAGAATATCAGAATTTTTAAATGTGTCACCTTCGCACTTTTATATCTTTTCTAAACAAAATAAAACGAGGCCCTAAAATTTATATCGAATAGAGAGCTTGAAGCCGTATCAAAACTGCATTTTGAAGACTTAAGATTTTACACCAGTACGGGAGCTACAGTAAAGATTTAGAAGAAGTAGCTCGAGATACATAGAGATTTAGACCTTTTTTATATTAGACTACAAGCTAAACTTTAAATCCAACTTCGTATCGCCTAGGTCGTCCGGGAATTATCTTTCATTCACAATACAACTGTGTCAGTAGAACGTGACCCTTCGCTAAACGACACGTGCCATGAATGAGGCCTCGACCGTGATAGTCCGGAAATATCCCCTTACAAGTGTCATCTTCACCCACTTACCCTTTTAGCGCCCACTCAATCCAACTGGGTGTATTAGCAGATGATTGATAAATTGCTACTCAACAATACGATGGCTTCTTGCGTAAGGAGGAAAACTACCAAGAAGGATATGTAAATCCAACTATAGTAATAGAAAATCATATCGACTTAGTGATACGTAGAAAACCAAGATCTTTTTGTCACCATAGCCTAGTTGGTAGTGCTCCTGCCTACGAAGCTGGTGGTCCCGGGTTCGAATCCCGGTAAGTGCAAATATTTGTGTGATGAGCACGAATATTTGTTTCTGAGTCATGGATGTTTTCTATGTATTTAAGTATTTATCTATCTATATAAGTATGTATATCGTCGCCTGGTACCCATAGTACAAGCTTTGCTTAGTTTGGGGCTAGGATGATCTGTGTGACACTGTCCCTAGATATTATATTATATAATTAGTTTACATTTAACACTTATAGAAACGGATATTAATGATAAAACGTCCTACAGCTACTATAAAACTTTCTATTTTAAAACTTCTCGCGAGATCAACTTTTATCAAGAAAATGTAAATTATAAAGCCGGCGACAAACTCTTAAATCGTATTATAATAATATCCAGGTACATTATTTACACACACACGGCCATCTGGTCCCAAACTAAGCAGAGCTTGTACTATGGAAACCAGATAACTGATATAGTACATATACTATTTCTTTTTTTTGCAAATATATACTTAATTACACCCAGACTCAGGACAAATATTCATGTTCATGCACACCAATATCTGTCCTGGGTGGGAATCGAACCCACGACCTCCAGCGTGAAAAGCAAGCATTTGCCAGCCTCGCCAACATTGCTACGCATATTGCCAAATTCATTTTAGTATTCTGAGAATATTATTATTCTATTTTTAGCTACCGGGCGATTACCAATTGAGGAGCACACGTGTGAGGGGAACCTTTGATTGCAGTTATGCAATGTCCTACGGCCTTCCTTTTAACCTTTCAAGAGTGACCTCGCAACAATTTCAATACAAAATAGGCTTAGCTATCTAAACTAAATGTATGACTAGTTGATATCTACGTAGTCTCTTGGTTGCAAGTAGCTAGTTATAATAGTAATGAAGTTATTTATTGAATCCAAATAAGTAAGTCCATTACATTTTTACATATTTAGGAGTACCTAACAGTAACAATAGACGTTATTGAAGCTTTGACAGTCCACTAGACTCCACACTGGGATTCCATGAATCTTGGAGACTAGTGTCTTCCCTTAAAAAGTAAGTACAGTTTTGTGTTATTCTAATTATGTTTCTAATTTAAACTTAGTACGATAATCCTGCTCATACATTGAAGAATTCGATACTTAATCTAATGTCTATTATATATTCAAAGTATTCACTATAAGTAAACTTGCACATTTATATTTTCACTACGTAGATAGTTCACAGACGATGACATTATTTGCGTGAACAGATAGGCAACAAGTTAGAACACTTGTAAACAAATTTGCAGGGCCAGATTTACTTTGTGAAGGTTTTATCATTATTAAAATTATATGTATAATAGGATAGTCGATTTACATATTAAGATATAAATTAGAATATAATGTACTTGTAAATCTTACTACCTTAACTATTAATTAATCAAGAATACCAATGATAATCTTTGAACAATAAATTATTATTATAATTATTTATTTATATTATTTCGAAAAGGCGCGTTTCTTTTTTGCTACCACCGAACGACAACTTACGACAAACACAAGAAACTCATTTTACTAATCTCGTAATAAAGTCAAAACTCTACATTGAATATTTTTTTTAAAGGATACTGGAATCTACAATCGATATCGAAGCCAAAAATATAGTTTTTAGAATTTTTGTCTGTATGTATGTCCGGACTAAACTCGAAAAGTACTGCATAGATTTACTTAAAATTGCATGATAATTCCTAAGAGGTCAGGTCAACATATAGGTTACATATCATCACGCTATCACCTCCGGGGGAGAAGCTGTGATAATTTATAAAGTTTAACGCGAGTAAAACCGCTAGTTACCTATAATATCTATGTAATACGTGTATTACACATAATTCTACGTGTAAAATACGTATGACGTATTAACAGAAAGCAACCGGGACACCGTTGTTTGTTTGTTCTATACAATTCATTTCTGGATGTACTTCCTGGTAGTGAATCAAATTTCCTTTTACGTTTGCCATACGTCACTATAAGATACCTATAAGATGTTTTCAATACGTAAGGTAAAGTCGTTACCTACAGGGTTTAAGTGCATACGTACTTACTGTTACCTAAAATGAGTCACAGTTATGTTTTACGTCAACTATTATTACAATCTTCCTGCTCTGAGTTACTACGGGGTAACTGTCATAGCATCTTGAGACAAGTAACACATTGCCATCGATCCTAAACTAGGCAGACAACCAGACAATTGATAAACATACTTGTATATTTCTAAATACGGATATATTACAGATAAATCACACCCAGACCCAGTCTATGTCTAGGTTATCTAATAAATAATCATGCTCACCACGCAACGATTTGTTCTGGGGGGCTACCGGCTATACATTATGATAGTGATCGGCGTTCAAATAAATAAAGGTTAGAAATGACTTAATCAAACGTTAAATCGGCTTCCATGGGCATTTGTGATGTCATGAATTGTCCGGAATCGATTTTTAACCTTTATTTATTTGAAAGCAGATCACTATCATGATGTTCGGCGACTTAGCCGGTAGCTCTCCTGGGTGGAGATCGAAATCACGACCTCTGACTTAGCAGTCCAATCATTAGTTCCTAACAATTTTTTTACACTAGTATGAAAGAACAATATCGGGTAGTTCGCTGTTAGTGGATTCAGGAGGCGACGTAACCAGTGTTTGAGGTTACTGCCTATGGGATTCAAACTTCGAATCGCGGCGGTTACTGAGGTAGTGACGTGAGTGGGGTAGACATAATATATGACATATATTACACAGATGTATATGAAGGTCGGTTGATAGGGAAGTGAACACTTCTGAAACCTTGACACACCCGCATACTCACATATACCCGGTCACATCTACAGGCTACACTTTCATTCATATACTCACTGACAGTTACACTCATACACATATTTGATTTAATTTAAGTTAATTTTAACGAATGTAGTTTTAACAGAAAAAAATATACGCTTTGCTTTTGTATATATAACACGCTGCTAAGCTTCTTCTTGCTAAGCGAACTCTCCTAATACAGGCGCTTTCTGCCTAAAAGGAGGATTCAATCACAAATATTGTTTTATACCTAATCTTGTTTTTACCAATAAACTTATTACTATAATTATTAAGTCGTGTGGATCTGGTGCTCAACGTTAATATGCGTAGACGCTCATGCTATTGAGAATCGTTGATGGACATTTTATCGATACGAATGGAAAGTGACTGGCTGGTGATGTTGGTCCCTTCGCATTCGCAGTCTTAGTCTCGTGAGTACAATATTTCCATTCTGGTATGGTATCACGAGAGTTTATAATAGCAAAGGCTATTTGCTCTGGGTAATTCGTGATCTCCTTGCTCTACCTAAACATACACTACCTATCAAGACTGATATCTCTCGGTATAAAACTATATCAAATACTCTACTGAATCCACTTGTCGAGAAAGTAACCGAGCCGTTAACTAACTCACAGGCTTCATTTTTATGGTAATTTGGAATGATGTGTTGGGAAAATAGAAAAAAAAATCCTACCTCCGCTTACTAGAGTAAACATAGAAAAGGATATTTTTTTTTTAACTAAATAATCATATAAATATATCCATACATAAATCAATATCCCTAGTTAACAGTAATCATGACAATTCAGTTAACATAGTATTACTACAGCTGCAGTTTGGGAAAGCAGCACCATAATACTAGGAAGACATATATAGAGTATGTATTATTGTTTCCAACTCGGCGACACCACCGACCGACCACATGTCGCGACGACCATCACGTATCTAATTACAATTGCTACAGAGTCCTAAGAAAGCAATAACTCCCATACACACCATTTTGAGTTCAGAGTCGTGTAAGCAAATATTTAGATATCAAGTAGATTCGCATGATTGGTAGATACTTGCGTTTCACGTCGCGGGTTCGATTCGGGCACATATTTGTGTGAATAAACATGTCTGTTGGTCCTGAGTCTAGATGTAATTATCTATATAAGTTACAAAATAAAAGTCGTATATCAGTTATTTGATTTCCATAGTAAAAGCTTTGCTTTGAGATCATATTATGGCCGTGTACGAATCCTGTCCCAGAATATTATTATTAATATACTGTGCAAAAAAAGTTTTTTGCTGGGTCTTATTTGAATAAATAATCAGTTTAAATTTCTTTACAATGCTTGGGCAAACTGCACACGAATTCTTGACTTATAAAGTTTCATTAATATAATCATTCGACTCTACCCTACACTATTAAGCAGTTTATTAGAACATGAAGTTGCAGTTTTACTTCCAACGTAGTTACCGGAAGCAAAATGACGATCTTAATTAGCTTGATTGGTTAGCAGTTAGCTGGTTGACACGTGTCAGGCAAACGGTATACGTCTGTTACATTATTGCGCTAATTGCTAGCGTACATCTGATAACGAGTATCTTAGTAACCATTATAGACTTAGCTGAAGTTTACCGAGACGAGAATTCTATTGAATACACAAGATGTCTACAGAAGTAATGCAAGTACCATTAGACTGTTGACTAGAAAACTTGTCCGCTAAGAAAGTAGAAATCTGGCAGGTATTACTGTCTCCAGCTTTGATTATTTGTCTGGACCATAATAAGGGCGTGAGGCAGTGAAATTATTATATAATAATGAAATTTATTCAGCATTTGGGTATTAACATACACTTGTACTTGTCAAGCTCGCAATGCAGTACATAAACATAGTCGTATACAGTATTACAGTAACAACAAGTATTGAATTAGTCCGTCCGTGCGGTCTATGTTATCACTATACATATTAAATCCCTAAATAAATAACAAGTTACTATGTTATTTTTTTTAGTATTTAAATTATAAAATTAAAAAATTTCAGCCAACGGAGCAGATGATTCGCGCAAACAGTTCTCAACCAGGACCTTAATTTAAGCGACTAATACCTGAGTGCACCCTATATGGGGTTCGTGTCACAACTCCGCTGATGTAAAAAGACGGAATTCTAAATAAGGATGTGATCACTTGCACTGGATTAATAATGCACTCGTACGAACACGAATACAGGGTTTACTCTGTGGAACGAGGAACGGAAGGACGGAGTGTGGAACGAGGTGCTTATTTTACATTTCTAGACCGTCTGTCAGTGTAAGAAACCTACTGCTAAATTTTATCACAAAACTACTTTTTAGACCGACGCGAAGCTTAATTGTGTTACCGCTGAACAACGAAGCAGTTGGTTAGCATATATTCTATTGTAATAGAATTACGTAATTATGCATACCTCCAACATCATTCTATTATAAATTAGTTGGATAGGCATGGTTGTAATCATTATAATATGTAAATAGAACGTTGTGGAAATCAATAATGCGTTTGGATTACGGTTTAAACATATAGATGCTGTCGTAATATTTCTTATAAATAATATAATATCCCAAATAAAGAAACATTTGTTGTATGAAATATCTAGGAAGAATGGAATTCAATAAACTTGCGAATATTTAAGTAAGCACCCCGACTGCAAGTCAATTAGTTACAGCAAGCAGAACCTGTTCACGAGTATGAGTGTGGATTCACAGCCATCGTCTCCTTCACCATATTAGAGGGAAGGAAAAGACCCGTCTCGCAACGCCACGGCAAATAATGACACACAAGGGGAGAATGACGAGTGTTCGCGTATCTTCACCGGCCGAATAGCCGTCTTCCTGGAGACGGGCGGCGATCGAACAACATAAACTGAAAAGCGTTTAACGGGTTCACGATACTTAATTAATAATATTGGAATTGTTATGTGTATTAATAAGTATGGATATAAATTTGCAAATTCGATTTAGTTAAACCAAACTCATAACAATTTTGAGTAAAATATCGATGTAAAGAATGTTTATATTGTAACAGTAGCTATGCCCGCGGCTTCGTCCGCATGATAATTAGTTTATTTCGTTTTTTTTTGTTTTTTAGTAAAATAAAAGACTTTTTCTAAAATAAAAGTAGCCTAAGTTAGTCCTTATTACATCATCTACCTGCCAATAAAAATCCCGTCAAAATCGGTCCAGCCGTTTCAGAGATTAGCTGGAACAAACAGACAGACAGACAGACAAAAATTGTAAAAAATGTTATTTTGGTGTATGTACCGTATATATATTCATATTTATGTAGTAAAAACCGGTTATTTCAATATTACAAACAGGCACTGCAATTTTATTTATTTGTATAGATTATGAAATTGCCACTGTCTTATGTGACTTCTCTTTTGATACCCATGTATGTTATGGCTTACATGATTGAAGAACTCTCTAAAGTAGAATCTCGCAACTAACTAGTAAATAGATTGAATTGCCAGAGAGCGTATTTTTCCAGCCAGGCTGGATATATGAGTACCCCTTGAATTTCTCTGACCAGTGTTATGTCTAGAAATACTTTGAATTGAAAAGATTCCAAAACATTCCAATCGATTTTATAAGTATTAAGAACTAAGTTTGAAGGAAAGGTAGGTAAATTATAAGACCCAGCCGAGAAAATCAAAATAGTAGGCATAGATGTCCTTTACATTTGATATAAAACAGACTATTTTATAATTGGTGTGAGGGTTAACTTACACTTGGATCTCAGCAGGTTTCAGGAGACGTCCTCTGGAATACACGGTCACTTTGAAGTAGCGTCCCTTGTGATACACGGTGATGTGGGTACAATCTTGATAGTGTACGATCTTGTCTCTTTCAATGCCAGGCACTCGGACAGTATTGAACAACCTTTCGTACTGCCATGAGCACAGCGGCACCATGTTTTGAAGCATAATCTGTTAAATTGACAATGGGATTTGTTCCTTAATTTCTTAAAGTATTAAATAAATAATTAATAATAACAATATCCTGGGATATTATTTACACAAGGCCACCTAATCCCAAACTAAGCAGAGTTTGTGCTATGGAAATCAGATACCTGATTTCCATTTAATGGTAATAAATACTTTATTGAGTAAATACATACTTATATAGATATGCACACAAATGACTGTCCTGGGTGGGAATCGAACCCTCGACCTCCGGCGTGAAAAGCAAGAATTTTCCAACCACGCCAACAGGCCCGTCAAATGTATATACACCAGAGTAATACTTTTTATTTATAGTTTTATGTTATATGGTAAAATATTTGAAAATTTATTTATTTTCTAAAGTATAGTGTCTTTAAGTATACTTAACGAAAATTATTTGAAATGTATTTATAATTATTATATCACATTTCTGCGAATTATGACAGACTTACAATAAACTATTATTTTATTGAGTATGATGTTTTATACATATATTTCGGTATTTTTTAAATAGTGTCTCTTTAATTTAAGTGTTGTGCACTTGTCGGTGTAGCTGTTTCCAGCCTTCTCTGTCGTAAGCCTTCTCCTTGGTTTCTTTGTACGCCTCTATTTACACAACTTCCTTCACCTAAATAGTAACGTACATATATTAATAAAAACAACTTACCGGCTCAAGTTCTTGCCTATCGATAAGTCTTCTGAACTTAAGGCACAGGTGAATAATAACTCCGGCGCGAGCAGCCTGGTTGCTTGTGGGTCTAAGCAATATAGCGTCAGTCCCATAAAAGTTGGAGTTGACCATCAAGGGTGATCGTCCACGCAGGTACACGTATTCCTCCCACCAATCTGACACATAGTTACTGGACCACCTAGTTAAAACAAACAAATCCTTCTAAATGAAACCGGCCAAGTGCGAGTCGGACTCGCCCATGAAGGGTTCTGTAGCAGCAAGTATTTTAGTTGATTAAATGAAAGGTAAATTGCGGTTTACGGTTTATGACGTATTAACAAAAAACTACTTACTAGATCTCGTTCAAACCAATTTTCGTTGTTAGTTTACATGGTAATGTACATCATATATTTTTTTTAGTTTTATCATTCTCTTATTTTAGAAGTTACAGGGGGCGGGGGCACTCATTTTTCCACTTTGGAAATGTCTCTCGCGCAAACTATTCAGTTTAG
Organism: Pseudoips prasinana; assembly: GCA_951640165.1. NCBI lineage: Eukaryota > Metazoa > Arthropoda > Insecta > Lepidoptera > Nolidae > Pseudoips > Pseudoips prasinana. Next base: position 30,560,662 of record OX621234.1, read on the forward strand.
AAAAAAAATATATTAGGAACCTTAATATCATTTTTGAAGACCTATCCATAGATACCCAATATGTATGGGTACAATGAAAAAAAAATTGAGTTTCAGTTCTATGTATGGGGATCCCCTAAAATTATTATTATTTTTCTATTTTTGTGTAAAAATCATAATGCGGTTCACAGAATACATCTACTTACCAAGTGTCAACAGTACAGCTCTTATAGTTTCGGAAAAAAATGTCTGTGACATACGGACGGACGGACAGACAGACATGACGAATCTATAAGGGTTCCGTTTTTTGCCATTTGGCTACGGAACCCTAAAAATCAATCAACGGCATATACATATTTAGTAAATAATGTCATCTATTCCAAAATAAAGATGCAAATATCGTGACAAATGGAAATCCGTTGTCTCTGCTTACCCCTCTGGGCAACGGGCGTGAGTTTGTGTATGTATTCCAAAATGTCAGAGGTCTTTGCAAATTTAATTTAAATTTAAACGCAAAAGGCGTTGTGATTTCTCGACCTTGGCTGTATTAAACAATAGCTAGTTATTTAATTATGACATTGTTTACACAGCTGACAATTTCTTTGGTAACGAAATGCGTCAACAATTAAATAAACAGTACTGCGATATATTGGCGTGATCGCAGCCGAAAGAATATTTATAATTTAAATAAATCACGTCATTGTGAAAATTATTAATGAAAATCTCATGTTAATAAGAACTTGTACATGAAACATAGCTAGTAACGTTACGATTAAATACCGTAGTAAAAATGGGCTATCCCTTTGAATCAATAATTCCAAAGACATGGTCCGACTCCATCTTGGTTCTGAACGTAAAAGATTTTAAATATATAAGATGCATAATTACCATGATTTGAGTACGAGGTATCTCTGCAGTTTTACGGCGATGGTCTCTTCAAATTCCTTAGCTAAATTTTCTACTCTTTTATAATTCGTATCGTCCAATAAGGGACGTACACTACTCAGGTACTGAAAAATAAAGAAAAGTTATTACTGCGTTCTACTGCGAGTATAAGTAGTAACACAAGCTAAATTTATATGAAGAGGAATCAAGAGCCATTGCTCCCGATTGTATGCTATTACAACTGAACTAATTACGGCATATCTTTCTGACATAGTCATAATGAAAGGGACGTGAGGATCTACATTATCTTCACATTAATAATCATACGAATATTATTAAGGCGAAAGTTTGTGAGTGTGTATGTTTGTTACTTCTTCACGTCTAAACGGCTGGAGCGATTTTAATAAAATTTGGTATGGAGTTAGGGAACACCCTGGATTAACACACACAACGTAAAACCGCGGGGCACAGCTAGCTATAATAAGATCCTGGGACATTATTAAGACGCGGCCAGCTGATCCCAAACAAAACTTAGCTTGTACTATTAAAACTAGATAGCTGATATATTACTGACTCTCTCTGACTTATTATAAGCCCGGTACGCGTATAAGTTTGAGTTTTAGTTATTTCATAGTTCTATGTATACCCTGTTTTTTTATAATATAGCTATATTAGAGAGAAAATGACATTTGAATTACTGTATTGGTGTAATAGGAAGAATCGCCAGCATAGTTAACTGCCACTACTATACCCGACCGTATAGCTTTTGTGGATAATTCTATTTTATTAGAAATTATGACTCTTCAAAATCTAATAAATAGCCAACCTTTTCGGTAGTTTTAGGCGTCAGTAAACTTCGTTAACGTGAATAGATAGTAGCTGTTGAGTTTTGATAATACTTCAATATCCTTTGCGCAATTATATGTGGTGTCTGAGAATTATAAACAGTAAGTATTATGTGAATGCCTTATATAGAACTTACCCTTTTCATAGTATCTTTAACTGCGGGGAGAGGTAGTCTCGGCAATGATCCTTGGAAACTGTACAACTTGGGTTTGTTCCATCCAGATAAAACCTTCACAATACTTATCCATAACATGGTCTTTATAGATATTTTAGAACCTGGGGCACGAGATTCGTACATCCAACCCTGCAAGATAAACGTTTTATTAGCACATGTTTTATAACAATAATGCGGCCAAGTGCAAGTTGGGTAGCGCTCTATTGGACTCCGTACATATGAAACCGTGAAGGATATTATGCTTGTTTGTTTGGGCCATACAATACAAACTACTTCATGTATATGTTTACATTTTAAGGCATTTATCTAGCGCTCGTTGGCCGCTGTCCGGGCTCGCTCGCCTTCGCGTCTTAATGTTCACAGTTCTATCCTCACCTAACCCAAATTATTTCATAACAGTACAATTTTAGAAATCTATACAAATAAATAAAATTGAAGTGTCTGTTTGTAATATTTAAATAACCGTTTTTTACTACATGTATATGAATATATATACGGTACATACACCAAAATATTTTTTTTACAATTTTTGTCTGTCTGTCTGTCTGTTTGTTCCGGATAATCTCTGAAATGGCTGGACCGATTTTGACGGGACTTTTATTGGCAGGTAGCTGATGTAATAAGGAATAACTTAGGCTACTTTAATTTTAGAAAAATCTTTTTTTTTTTGAAAGTCAAAACTAAAACAAAATAAACTAATTAACACGCGGGCGAAGTCGCGGGCACAGCTAGTATATTGTATATGTTACGCTTCACGATCTTACGACAGTTAACAATCTCGTGAGATAGTTTGTAATCTAACGGTATTTACAATTTAACGGTGACATATACAACACATAATCTAAAACTGGCATAAGGCGGACGACTTTGACCATGGGCCTTTATTTTTAATATTTGGACTTTTGTTTTAGTGGTTCGATCCCCACACTTCACATGCCATCTGATCCCTAACTAGGCAGAGCCTGTACTATGGTTAGCCGACAAACATGCTTATATTCTTCTAATACTTACATATAATACATGCAATTACACTCAGACTGAGAACAAATAAACGAGCTCATCGCACAATGTTTTGTCCTGGATGGGAATCGAACCCACGATTTCCGGCTTAGCAGTCAAGATCGCTAACCACTAGACCAACAGGACTATCAATAGTAAGCAGTAGTAAGTATTGAAATAACATTTTATACCAAATAATTTTAATTCTTTAATTCATTTCATTTAAAAGTTAAAGCCTTGTGACTTACATACAGAATAAAATACTTGAATGTCTGATATATTATACTTCTTATTGCCACAGTACTATTGTATGTTAATTAATTTAATGTAAAACGACTAGATGCATAATTATAAATTAAAAGTGAGTTGCAGGTAGTTGGCTATTACTTTTTTATATATTATAGTTAATGGAATTGTCACGGCTTCCAACCGCTTTATTACTACTCGACAATAAGTTTTGCACACATTCTTGGAAAAAACACATTAGCGTGTTCGTAGTGAATCTGAGTGGCATTATTAAAGTAACATTAATACGGTCTACTTGTATGTTTTGAAGACAGAGAGTTATATTCCGAATCAAAATGATCTTATATATTTTTGCTACTAAAAACGTTACGTAACTTTAATTACGTACAAACAGAGAATCCTATTCGAGCTATTTGTTTTTTAATATATAAAATATCGCCTATAATGTCCTGCTGTTCGAATTACGGATATGGCCGCCAGTCTTAAAGGAGCTACTAGCCATCTTCGCGCGAGATATTCATAGTGCAATTTGTGAGCAAACACAGAAGCACTTTCTATTCCGTCACTCCCATGATCCAATGGGACTTTATGTGGTTACGAAGCACGGGGGTGTGAATATCGCCAACCTCCAGAGTTCGGGCTCATACTGAGAAATTTTCGTCAGAGACAAATACTAAAATCATTTTTTGACCCGGACCGGGATTCGAACCCAGAAACCACGAAGCAGCCAAACAAAGATATGTACCACAATGTCGTTACCCGGCAACCGAAGGTTACACACATGACATAATTTACGCGTTGCAGACTATTAATCTCTGGCGCTTGCATGATCACATCAATCATATTTCTTGCAGCGTATTCTGTACAGTTGGAGTACGATGTTCTATTTCACTCTATGCTTTATTGATAATTACTCTGTTGGAGCGTAGCGGCAGCACCGCAGTCCGAGGAGAGGCCCCACCAAAGCGACTATTACCGCCGACACTGTGCCATCGAACGCGACAGACAACCGGCTTCCTACTTTACCTACATGTATCTAATTACGTTATAATAATAATAATAATAATAAACATTTATTTCAGACATGGTCCATATTTTGTTAGTAACAATGTGCTTAAAAACTAATGTTAGTAATTGGTAACAAAAAATTAAATTTCTGTGTGAAGCCGCACCCATCTTTGCAGCATGGGGGACTCCCACCGATCTGTAAAAACACCCAGAATAGTGTTGGTACTGCCACGAACGTGCGTGAGTAGGGAGGCGCATCTTTTTCTAACTATTGCGGCAAAGCCATCCACCCGCGCCTCAGCGAACATCCCTGACGCACTGCAACGCCATGGCAGCCCCAACAGTACCCTGAGTGCATTATTATACTGGACACGCAAGTCGCTGTATGTCCGCTTCGAATAGCTGACCCACAGGCTGCAGGTGTAGAAAGATTGGCAATATGCTTTAAAAAGCGTAATCTTAACTGAATTCGTACACCGTGCAAACCTGCGGGCCAGCATGTTACAACGGACAGCCAGCGACCTGCGTTCTCTTTCTATGTCTAAATTATCACTTAAGTCATCGGTGACCCAGTGGCCCAAATATTTAAATTTAGACACCCTACACAGAGGAGTGCCACACAGTGATAAATTAGGAAAAGCTGAGTACGAAAAACCACGGGCTTTGAAGAGCATTAGTTCACTCTTCCCAACATTATATTTGAGTCCATGAGTCACCGCATATGACTCACATATCGACAATAGCCTCCTCATAGCACTTATTGATGGACTTAATACCACCATGTCGTCAGCGTATGAAAGGTTATTGGTACATACTCCGTCAATATGACATCCGACCTTGGTGCTGCTGAGCTCAACAATCAGCCGGTTTATATACAGGTTGAACAACCGAGGCGAACTTAATCCACCCTGCCTCACTCCACATTCCAACCGGTACATACTCGACAAGGAACCGTTCCACCTTACACAATCGCGTTGGTTTCTATACCAGTACTTAAATATTGATATAACTTCAATCGGTACAGAAGTTTCAGATACCAACTTATTCCACATTACGTCATAATTGACAAGATCGAAAGCCTTCGATAAGTCCAAAAAACAGGCAAATACAGGCGTTTTTCTATCCTTGTAGTACTGCACAGTCTGCTTAAGACATAATATAGCGCTTTCAGTAGACAGCCCCGGCCTAAAGCCAAACTGAGCGTCGTGCAGTATTAGATGCTTAGCCAATTGTTCGTCTAGCAGACTGTCCAGCACCTTGGCAAAAACAGTTGCCAAGGATTTAGGCCTATAATTTGAAGCATCAGAGGCATTCCCAGTTTTATTTTTAATAACAGGTACTACAATGGTTAACATAAAGCTATTAGGTAGATAACAGTGGCTTATACATAAGTTAAAAAACATGGCTAGTACCCGAGGCAAGTGCACCCCGGCGTATTTCAGATGTTCGATACTGAGGCCATCGTGACCTGGTGACTTGCCTCGTTTCATCGATTTCACCACCGAAGCTACTTCCTTAGGAGTAAAATAAATATGTTATATAAATATGTATATAAAATGGAACTATTCATTTTCCAACTCTTCCTGGTTTCTTTCTGATAAAAATTCGTTACGGGATCCAAGACAGTTAAAACATGCCTGAGCCTCATCGCTGTGTCATTTTATTGTGCCACAGTTGATCCTGGCATACAGGAGTTGCAGTGGTGGGTAAGAGGAAGGGCCTAGTCCCGATTTAAAAAAAATGTTATGATTAACTAACACCACCCTCCAGTACGATCAATTTGATCGGGCTCGAAGGACCAATAGGATCGTGCAGGAGCAATATAAATCCTATTTATTACTCCTAATACAATTTGAAGTACATATGGTAGCTTAGGGAGAGCATCTGTTTGTCGCGTTCGTCAGCACCCTGCCAGTGGTGGTGGTAATGGTCGTTTAGGTGGGACCGCCGCTAGGCAACAACACTTATAAAGATACTTATTGTGGTAAAAATCAGCAGTTACCTTGTACATTAACAGCAGTTTCAGGATATATCTCATAAGGAATATTACACTAAGCCACATAGTAAGCGCTGCCAAAAAGCAAGCGACAACTTGCCACATTGTAGAGTTGCTAAAACAAAAGGTAAAGTTATACATAGTGGACTGACAACAATGTTAAACTGCCGTACAATATCGTAAGGCAGAAGTATCTACCAAGATAATTACTATTTAATTGCGGCGCTATAGAAGATCACTCCAAATTATAACATTGGTAAAGGCAATACAAGGCGGTATTACCACTATATCAGACATTTTAATTAAGTATTCAATATTGTCATGTAACTATGGGTAATTAAAATTCATTAGTTATATGTTAAGTATCATTTACGAAAGACATATCTCGATACAGTTTCTGTGATTACCCACGTGTAGTAATAAAATAACTTAAACGATCAAATTAATAATTATTTTTTCGTTAACAGTACAATAAACTGGATGTGTCGATTATTAAACTCGTGTTAGTCGTCTGACCAAATAAATATGATCAGTAATAACATATATCGGAGATATGAACTAATTTAATTTATTCAGCACTTGTTAAGTTCACAATTAAATAGTAAAAACTCGTGTATTTCGTCCTGATGAGAATAAACATGATCAGTTATAAAATATTGAAACTTGTCGAGACCGAGACGTACAAAATAATACATCTTAATCACTCACAACTGTTCTCGAGATATATGAAAAGAGTTCCATATAAATGAATTACGTACATTTTTAATTTCTGATGTTTTGATAGTTATTTTGCTATTAGGGTTGGAAATTGAAAACAGATCCAACTTAAAGATCAGAGCCCGTTCTCGCATTATAAATGGCAACTAAGCCGACTTCCTTATATATACGAATGTATAGGTATATATAGAATTAGAACAACCGAGCTATTGGTGAGCACGAGTAAGGCTCCCAACCAGTATTATTTTAATTTTATCTTGAATAATAATAAAGATAGAAGTTACAAGTTGTATGTGAAACGAAAATTTATAGATTTAGTACCCACTTCTGAACCACCCAATTCTGAAAACTCAAGGAAGCTGTAATAATAAAACAAACTTACCTAGGTAAAATAACTAATACTTTTTGTACTAATCCGAATGGTACGCTGAAGCCAGCGAAGTGGGCGGCAACAAGTAACGTCCACAGGACGTAGAGAGACTGCAAGTGGCCCGGGTACACGCCATTATGCACACTGTTCTGTAAAACAACCTTACATTAATTCCTTGTATGAACGTTAAAGAAAACTATCGCTATCTGCACGTTCCATAATGGCTGGCCTTTTGGTCTAATGGTTATTGACCCGGACTGATAAAGCAGAGGTCGTAGGTTCGATCCCCAATCAGGACACATTGGTGTGTTATGAGAACGATTAATAATGTATCTATCATATTATGTAAAACGATGCATTTGAGAATAGTATTATTATCAATTGCCTTGTGCCATAATTAAGGCTAAAACATTCTGCTTAAAAGGATTAACTGATTTTTTAATAGACTAGTTAAAGAATACTGGCATCAAAAGACAAACGAAAACTTAGATGCTTGGCTGTTAAAACTTGCTACTTACATATTTTGTCAAGCACAATTAACTGTGTCCCAGGATATTATTATTATTACATTCATGGCTCTATTGCAATTACGATACGTCTATTTTGATTGTTAAATACAAAAGACAACGTCAGGTAAATAACTACCTTTATCGCGGGTAACAAACACGCAATCTACGAATATTAAACACACTTTAGACTGAGATCAACTAGATTTGGGTCACAAGAATTGTGGTGCTCTACGTAATAAACCCGCACAAGGCCACCATTTTAACCACTGCGCCACACGTATAACAATTTATTTATCGGTTCTGCATCCTCCAAATAAACTTAGATTGAACAGAACAGACTTATTATCCATACATCCATCATAGACAGCCGTTTATTAAATTAACTTATTATGTAAATAATGTGTTAAATAATTATCACACAAAATAGGCACAACCATTTTTTCCGATCTAACTCTAGAAACATGGAAGGTTTCTTTTATGTGAAAAGTTATTGACCTTTCTTTTTTTTTTAATAAATGTTATACCAAATTTTTTGTAACTTATTAAAAAGCGATCTTTTAATAGATTTATTAGACGTTCAAAATTATCACATACAAATTATATGTATATATAAGATACATTGATACCCAAAAAAATTACAATAATTCACTTTAGTCAACTCCATTGCTTCACTTTGTTCTGACAATATTTTTAGGTATATATACCTACATACCCCTGCACTTAAATATAACTAATAGTGTGCCAGCTTATCACAATGACACTAATATTATAAAGGCGAAAGTTTGTGAGTGTGTATGTTTGTTACTTCTTCACGTCTAAATGGCTAGAGAGATTTTAATAATATTTGGTATGGAGTTAGCTGAAACCTTAGATTAACACATAGGCTATATATAGGTAACACCGCGGGGCACAGCTAGTATTACAATATTTAAAACCTGTATTAGGCATGGGTAGATAGATAACCACAATGATACAAATATGCGACATTTAGTGTATGTTTAAAAAAATCGCCTAGAGTCGCTCATGTCAAAACCTTACAGAAATACTAACCCTGAATCGCGCTAGACGTTTCTTCCACGAGCGTATGCCAGACTCCCAGACTAGATAGAGGACTTCCCGGTCAAAGTTCACGTCCCACCCGTCGTGGGTGATAGCGAACGAGAACGCGACGGCTGAGTGTGCTTCCGCCATCCTCCGTCACCGGCCTAAGGACAATGCAATTAATTTGTCGTGTGTATTATCATTACATCCATTCATTACACCTTACTTCTAAACAAAAGTAGAAGTTGGTGCAATGTTTTTTTTAAACAGGAATTATGCTGTTCACTGTTTTGTCATTTTAATGTAGGAAGGAAACTAGGCATAAATACGTTTACTATGTATTTAATATGTGTATCATATTTGTGATATAAAATATTTTTATAATACATCTTAGCACACAGTAAAAATACTTATATCTCACATATATAATATACATATTGAACTCTGTACTGTGTCTCTTTAGTGTACACTGTACTAATATGACACACATATGTACATAAACTTTATCACATAATATATAATACAATTATTAATACAGATTAAAAATAGTTATGCCCAGTTTTGACTGGCCAGTGGTTAGTGACCTTGACTGCTAAGCCAGAGGTTGTACATTCAATCCCCACCAAAATCTTTCTGTGATGAACATGATTTTAGGTTCTGTATCTGGGTGTAATTTATATATTAGGTCTTTACCTATGAAATTGCCGTTCTGCAGTACTGGCCATTTCAAATCAAAATAATTTTTGTTTGGCTAAGAATTCTAATTTCAAATTAATTTTATTTTAAAAACATGGATTCTTTTTTCCAAAAGTAGTCATTTCTTTATTGATTAGTGTTACATTTTCATCGCATTTCAATCTTTTTCGTCATCATGGATACGTTAAAAATTCGAGTAATTATGGAATATGAGTACCGTCGTGGCAGCAACGCGGCACAAGCGGCACGCAACATCAACGACGTTTACGGAGCTAACACTACAAACCAACGCACCACCTGTTATTGGTTTGCTCGCTTCCGTTCTGGAAATTTCGACCTGAAAAATGAACCTCGCGGTCGTCCGAAGACTTTGGTCGACAATGACGAATTAAAGGCGGTTGTGGAAGCTGATGATACACAATCTACGGCTGAATTAGCAGCAGCTTTCGACGTTAGCGTCAAAACAATATTGGTCCATTTGCGTCAAATTGGCAAGGTAAAAAAGCTTGACAAATGGGTGCCCCACGAACTCAATGATCGCCAGCGCGAAGTACGCGTCGAGACGTGCCTTGCACTGCTCAACAGACACACAAATGAAGGAATTTTGAACCGCATTGTTACCTGCGATGAAAAATGGATTCTGTTTGATAACCGCAAGCGCTCAGCAAGTTGGTTGGATCCTGGTTCAGCACCTAAACAATGCCCTAAACGAAAACTTACCCCTAGAAAAGTGATGGTCACTGTTTGGTGGTCTAGCGCCGGTGTGATTCATCACAGCTTCTTACCAAACGGGGTGAGCATTACTGCAGATGTGTACTGTGAAGAACTGAGCACAATGATGGAGAAGCTGGCGCATCTCCAACCAGCATTGGTCAATCGCTCGTCTCCGCTGCTCCTGCACGACAACGCGCGACCTCATACTGCACAGCAGACGGTCTCCAAGTTGCAAGAACTGGGGTTGGAAGCTCTCCGTCATCCGCCCTACTCACCAGACCTTGCGCCTACAGACTACTACTTTTTCCAGAATTTGGATAACTTCTTGGCGGGAAAAAAATTCAATACCCGAGAGGCAGTACAAAATGCCTTTGAAGAATTTGTTGCCTCCCGTCCAGCTGATTTCTTTAAGAAGGGCATCAATAAACTGCCACTGCGATGGCAAAGATGCATTGATTGCATGGGTGATTACTTCGATTAATACAAATAAAAAAATTCATGAAAAAAATTCGTTTAAATTTTTTCATACAAAACGGCAATTTCATAGGTAAAGACCTATTATAATATGTATGTTTTCCAAAATATAAAAGTATATTTAGCAGTTGTCTGGTTACCATAGTACAGGCGCTGCCTTGTTTGGTTTCAGATGGCAATGTGTTAGTTGACAGTATAATTACTATTTTAAAAAACATTGAAACCTCTTCAACATTTCTTTATAACAAGCCAAATAAAATGAAATTAAATTATATGTTTTATTAATTTATTTTTCTTATTGGTTGTTCAAAAGCATTCCCTATGGATTCATAAATAAATTTCAAATCTGTTCACAAACAACAGAGATATCACATAACACACATACAAAAACAAACAGACACTTAATTGATAACAGCCTTCTTTTGAGGTCAGCTAAATATTGGGATACATTTTCTTTCATACAATACATGTGAAATAATCTTATATACAATTGCATTTAATTTGTGAACATAGTGTACATAAAATAAACCCAACAGTAAATAAATAATGTACTGAATTGTGTACGGAAATGTACCAATAAATGAGCAGTTACTAAAGTTTAATGTAAGTAAGAACTATATAGATAAATAATAAGACAAAAATAAAAAGGCATTGCAATCAGGTCAGCTGTTTGAGAATTACTATGTTACAGATGGATACATAATTGTGCATGGCAAATTCATAACACGGCTCAGCATAGGGGATGAAAAAGGTAACAGAGTGAATATCAAATTTCAAATAAATTCCTGTAAAATGTAGCTTAGGATTGATCTTGAATAAAGCCTAATAGTGGAAACAAAAGTCAAATTATCTGAATACCAAAGGAGTTGTGTGCATTTAAATATCATGTTAGAAGAAGAATTCACCATACTAACATATGATATATTGTAGGGGAGCCATAGACCATAGCCATAGCCCAAAACAGTTGTTTTGGGAGAAAGGTACATAAATAATTTAAAACATTTATATCCATTAAGTTTATCAGTGAATTTTAATTACCACAAATATAATTCAGAAAGCAATAGATATTTAACTAAACATTTAAGAAGTATTATTTTTTAATTTTTAAAATAATTCTACTATTTCTAATAATTACTACATCAGACCCATCCCCTATTGCCATCTTTAGGCCAATCACAGTAATCGAGGGTACATAGGAATTATACACTTCAACTTCATCATATATATGTTTATATATACATATCTTAAGAAAAGAACACATAGGCAACTGGAATTTTAAATTAAATTTGTCCAATAAGTAAACAATGTAGTAACATTCGCAAATTGCCCTGGCTAGCAATGATTTAATGATAGTTTTGGACTTTTGCAATTTTTACTATTATTATAAATTTCATAAATGGTGATGTCACACCAACCAAGACATTGGGGAAAAAAGCATTTAAGATTAGTTCATCTCTATAAATTCAAATAACATTTACTGAAAAAGCAAAGAAGACTTTTCTTTCTCAATCTCATACTCCATTGAGACAGGTGACACAATCATAGACAACAGTAGCGGAGCTGACAGGTTCCATGTTCTGCAACGCATGGTCTAACAAACTCCCAGTATATGGGGTGATGCTAGGATTTTTGTTGCAATAAAAATCACAAGAACAATTTTACCCCAACCTGGGATTCAAACTCAGGACTTCATTGCCTGCAATTGGACAAGCTAATCCAACCAACCAGGCCCTTCTCTGTACAACATACTTAAACCTAAACTCTTTATCACTCTAAAACTGCAAAGTCATTGCTTAAGTTAATTTTGTATGTAAACATAAATTGTTAACGAAAATGAATTAATTAAAACATAAATAACTAATTAGCTCCTTTTAGTATGTATTTAGTAGGTAGTAGGAGAGTTGGAAGAAAAATTTTCATTATATTGATAGACCAACAATCAACCACCACCTACTTATTATTTAAATATTCAACCTTTTCGTAAATGCAAATTCAAATAGATGCCCTTTCAGTATCTACTTTCACACACACAACAGAATACAGTATTACTACAAGACACCAGACTTCAATTTCAATTTAGTTGATATCTAGTTGACCAATAAAACTGTGTCAAAGCTAAGCACAGGGTTAATGGTACATACAACATGGGCATCAATAAACCTCTGTATATTTAATTTTATTTCAGATTACTTGCACTTCTTTAATTTGACATGCTGGTCTAGTGGTTTTTGACCCTAAGCCAGAGGTTGTAGGTACCATATGGGGATCTAACCCAAACAAATATTTGTGTGATGAGCATTATTTGTTCTGCATCTGAGTGTAATTTATATATAATATGTATGTATTTAGAAATAGATAAGTATGTTTATTAGTTGTCTGGTTGTCATGGTACAGACATTACCTAGTTTGGCATTTTTGATCAGATGGCAGTGTGTTAGTTGTCTCTAGATAGGCATTTATTATTATTATGAAGCTTGACAATAACTTATTATAAGCTTGCTAAATAACTAAATCATATGTACCTTAGAATAATTATGTTTACTTAGTTGCATTACTACAAACATGTTCTGACTATTTCAAAGCTTTTATTAAAACTATATGTGAATAAAATCTATAATATTAATATTTATTATAATTATAAAATATAAAAATAACTACTATGTTACATTAACCAATAAAGCACTGACTTTACTGTACACAATTATTGTCCTCTGAAGCAGCCTAAGGTAATGGTCAGCCTCCTAACTAAATTAATGCTCAAAAGTTAACAAAAGTTGAACCCTCAACTTTGGTAACTTCTATCCTATGAAAATGTGCTGTTAAAAAATCTAATCCATTTATAAACAAACCTAAATCTGTACTTTCACTTGCATGTAGTTTTTTGTCATGTCATTTTACTTTATGTTTGCCCATTCCAACTAAAGACCTTTCCTCCATTTTAAGATTTTATTGTATATAACAATGAAATCTTTTATACTAGTAATGCAAGTTTAATACAAGTTTTATGTATAATTAATTACTCACGACAACAGTAAACTAAAACAAACGTTGAAAAAAGGACATGTATTTAATAGCTATAATTAATTATTACTACACGTCATGAGCATGAATAACGTATAGAATTTAGTTTAAAAATGTTTTTAAATGTTCTGTTAGAGAAATCGTTTCACACATTCGCAACGCAGATATAAATACGCACAATGGTACACAACACGCACACACGCCAAGCAGGTGTCAAAGTCTAATTTGAGAAACGCGACTCTTTTACGTAAATTCGCAACCGTAGAAACATTACAAATACAGATTTTTATATTAATCTTATCAATGGTTAAAATATCACATTAGAACTCCATCAATCTATTACCTAAACGTATAGACCTAGGCACTAGTCACATGCTATCCACGTAGAAAATAAAAGCACCTTTTGCTAGAGAATCAAGATGATACATTTTAAATATAAAATGTATTGAACAAGTTAAGAATAAACACTTAGTATTTAATGTATATTTTGTTCTTACCTTAGATCCACAGAACAATCAGTTATTAACAATGTAGTACGCAGACAGGTACTGGTACTTTTCAGTCAGTAACAGTACCTTGCTTCAAATTTATTCACACACCACCTTCCAGCATATTGCAGAATTTTATTATAAAACAATATATTCTACAGACTTTCGTGAATTTCCATACCAAGCTTTTCAAAAATTATATTATTTTATAATCAGTAATAAATATTTAAAGTTTCTCCATACGTGTCCGACGATCAAAGAATACTAAACCCACAAACCTCGATAAGTAAAATCTAACTAACAGTAAACCTAAACTGCTTGTGTGCGCAAAGACAATATAACAAACTAGTTGTGTGCGTGCGACCGCGATCAGTTGTAAGTGTTGCTAGAACATTTATTCTAGTTGCGCGGAAGTTTGTGATATTAAATTTAAAATAATATAATAGTGCCCCAAATAAAAGAATACTATTATTATTTTTATAGATACAAATAGGATGAGATTTTCGTGAGTATGTACAAAAGACTATGTCCGTGTCAATGATGTATGTCATGCCGATTTTCACATTAATATCGCTATCTATAATATTAATCCTTACCAGTAAATGCCAGTAATATACATTAGTACTATAATAGGATGGATGGGATTTTGTATGGGTGAAAATACGATTCTGGAGTGAAGTAAGAATATTTAAGACAAACTCAGAAGATATTTTAAATCCTTTATTTGTCGCAATAGAGTTGTCGGTTGTCGCTTAAATCTTCGCCGCTAGACAATTTAGCGGGCGTATATACTTTGTGCGATTAAAATGAAAGTAGTATACCTATAATTTTCAATCACTACTAGAAAGGCACTGATATACATGACTATAGCTAGGAACGCGCATCGATTTAAATAAATTCTATTACAAAATTAATTTATTCCGGAAAAAATGTAAGTCTCTTATATGGGCATATAAGAGACTTACATTTTATATCAGTAATACATATTAGTAGTAGTATAGCCAGTGGATATGAAATATCGATAACTTGATACAGCCCTAGGGTAAAACGAAAATTATTTCTTTACACTAAATATTCGTAAATTCTGCATTATGTGTACTAGATCTTCGCTTTTTACATTAATAAGTGGAGAAATAACAACAAATTTCATCAAAAACTTTTGGATTCAAGAATTTCTATAGTTTTTAAGAAATAAGCTGAAATATAAAATACAGAAAAAACCTATTTATAAAATTAAGATATAAATAAAGAAGTAATGCAAAATTAAATACATTCCAGGAGTGTTAAAGTGTTAAATGAAATCAAAATGCACATGCAACGACATACGACTTGCGAATAAATGCGATTAGGTAATATTAGTTACTATTTCTTCAGCTTTTCTAGCTATTTTCTATTAATAATTATTGCTTGACATAGCACTGACTCCTAATTATACTTAACGTTATAAAATCATATTTTAAGGGAATTGATTTTGTATCTTCAAAATCTATATTTCTATGGCTATAGTAATATTACCACGTCTATTACAGTAACGTTTGGCATTGAATCCTCGGTCTAACTATAAAGCGTGATTACGTGAACTTTGTGAATAAGACAGCAACCAATTACCTACGATGAGCGTACCGCAAAACGCGAACAATTTTTGGAAAAGTTATTTGCAATTGAGATCTCAATTCATTTAGATATAGAAGAAATACATTTTTCACTTTTTACACTATATCACGTTAGCCGAAAATTACATATTATATAAATTTACATCCATCAAGGTGTATAAATCAATTCATGCATATTTAATACACACAAAGTAATTGAAAGTAATAAACTTTACTTTCAATTACTTTGTGTTAAATGGTTTGTGCTGTTCTAATTAGTGTATGATGGTCAATCAATCAATCAATCATTTATTATTTGTAAAACATAGGTACAAAAAAAAATACAGATCTTAAAGTAAATTACAGTGCGCTATTTTTTGTCTATTTTAAGACATACAAATGATTCAAAAGTAGTTTTAAAGTTCACAGTAAATTATTTAAACAATGTCAAAAAATTCAGTATATAAATCAAAGAAATCATAAAATATATTTTTAGAATTTATTTATTTATTAATTTATTTATTTGAATATTAAAAAATGTCAAAAACTTTATCTTTTAAGAAATCGTCAACCGTGTAACATCCGTGTGTGCTTAATTCACGCATATTTAACACTGCTGAGTATAGATCGATTGTTACTTGGCGCCGCATCTGCGTGCTATTCACAGACAAGAAATTGCTGACAATGAGCAGTCTACCATCGGTAGAATACTGTGTGGTAGCACGGATCAGAGATGAGTAATCTTAGTGTGGATACGAATATAATTCAACACACTTAAATATCAATGCTCTAATGAAATTAGTGGGATGAGATCAGAAATTAACCGTATTAGTTCTTTGTTAGAAAATAAGTTGGTTCAAATGCGCAGATAATAAAAAATATGCAAGAGAATACTCTCTTTTAACATAAAAACTTACTTAACTGAAATGAAACGTTAGCAAACAATTAACGCGGTTTCATATAAGGTGGGTGAATTTATTACTCAGATAAATGATATCAAGTTTTCAACCATCAGCATGTTGTCAGAATTACTGGATATGTAATGCCAAATGGCTGCTTCAAATAACCTCAGAAAATCTACTAATTTCATGCTAGCAAATTATTTAGATAAGAAAAACGTCCTACTTGTGGGTTTTTCTAATTCGTGCATATTTAATACACACTAATAAACTTTACTTTCAATTAATTTGTGTTAAATGGTTTGTGCTGTTCTAATTAGTGTATGATGGTCGTGTGTTAATTCACATTCATATTTAACCCAGCTGAGTATAGATCGATTGTTATTTTTGACTCACACAACTGTTGTCAGAATTACTGGATATGTAATGCCAAATGGCTGTTTCAAATAACTCAGAAAACCAACTTATTTTATACTAGCAAATTATTTAGATTAGAAAAACGTCCTACTTGTGGGTTTTTCAGAACCGACTACTTTAAAGCCAAGGAAAAGCTATTAAATCTTGAAACTGATATGTAAATGTATTATCCTTACATTATAAAGGACATTTCCATATTCATATTCCAACACCAATTAAGGGGTTTAGAACTGACAAACATGTCCCAGGAACAATAAACTGCATCAAGGTTCGTTTCATCGCACAGGAATAAAGATTTGCTACCCAAAGAAAACATAATTTACGCCAAACAAACACTTTTGTTTTCCCACAGAATTTTGTTTTCTTAAATCTTAAATCTCTCAAAGAAGAACTGAAATATTTTGGATAAAACTGTGGGGCACATAACCAAATATAGGAACAAAATGGTAGAAATACATTTATGGAATACTAGACTACCAAATTCATCCAGCAAACAAGTCCCGAATACAAATTACCATTTCAAAGCAATCGTCAAAAAATATAGGAATAAAACTGCCTCGCCAATAAAAACAAATAGTAGAAATACATCTATGGAATACTAGACTACCAAATTCTTCCAACAAACAAGTCCCAAATACAAATTAACAAATTAATTTTTAAGCAATCGTTAAAAATATTTTGTAAAACTTAACTGCAAATTAAGAAATATACCATAGAATAAACATGTTATGTTATTAACGGAATCCTTTATTCGTACAGAAGCTTGAGCACTACAAGCTATATCCGTTACTACGACTTCAGAATCAATGGTGGTGGAGGCGGGGTATCTTCTTACTGAGAGACTATGTACGTTGGAGAAATGAGTATTTATCTATACAGTTTCATAAATATGCACAATCTCTATTTCCGGTAACGTTTTAACTGATCAACAGTTAAACAAACGTGACCGGAAATACAGATTACGCAGTAATTGAAGAATACATTAGGCAATATACAGAAAAAGCAAAGTAGTAGAGACAAAGCACCTAAACTCATCAAAAAGATTGTATAGGTATAAAAGTGATCGCAAAAATAAAAGTTTTGTGTTTAGAATATAACTACTATCTGAACGAAAGTAAAAAAAAAACTTTTACTAGAACGTTTAAGCCTATTATAACACGACAACTCTAAAAAGCGGAATCAAACTAAATAAAATCTATAATGTAATTAACACCTTAACTACAAACAATTGAAACAAAGTTGTTTTCCTGCCTAATTATAAATTGGATCTGATGAAAGTAAATATACCGAATCGCATATTTAAAATAATATTCAGTTTGGCCCATTCATTTAGATTATTGTGGATGGATTTTAAATAAAACTATTCTATTTGCTAACCATTTGACCAAATATTACAATTTTTTTTTAACTATTTTCTGAAATTTTAAATATTATTTGTAATCTCGACCCGAATTGCAGTATTATGGCCGAGAGGATATGTACTTAAGTAGTTAAAGGTATAAAAGGCAAAAAAAAAACAACTCAACGCTTTAAGGAACTTTGCATCTCCAGATATTTTAAATTAAAAATTGAAAAAGTTACCCCAATAATTAATCGGACACAAAATCAGTTCGATTATTTCTGTATTACCTGTCTTGTCAAAAATCCTAAAGAAAGTGAGGTGCTACACGTGAGGTTGAAAAAATATTATGCTCTAATAATAAATTTACTGAACAGCAATATCTCATCATGCCCAGGCATCTGAAGAATTACGGCAAAACAATGATAACTACTGCTAGAGCGCGGCTATATAATAAAAAAACGGTCCCTAATAAATAAAATGCGAATTTTGTTTACACATTTAATAAACAATAAGTTCGATATATTATTACCAAATAATTAAAAAACAAAATAAAAAGATGTATACCAATAACTTAGATTTGGCAAATTTATTCACAAGGGCTCTTTGCTGCTCAGTACGCTTGGTGCAGTCTTTACAGCGAAGCAGAGATAACAGAACACATCGTGGTATTCGAGTGGGTTCCATTCTGTGCACATGCCCCAACCAACGTAAACGCTTCTGTTTAAGAAACGCTGTCAGGCTAGGTAGCTGTGCTGTTTCTAGAACTCTCTCGTTAGTGACCCTATCTTGCCATGTAATGTCCAAGATCTTACGGAGACAACGCATGTAAAAGGAACCTATTCGGCGCTCCTGTAAGGAACCTATACGACGTCCACGTCTCTACTCCATACAAGAGTATGCCTAAGATGGAGGCCTGGAAGACTATCATCTTGGTCTTAATTGTAAGCAGTTTATTGTGCCATACTCTCGTGCCAAGCTTCCCAAAACATGGTCACCGCTTTCCCGATGCGAGCATCTATCTCTGCGTTAAGTAAGAAATTATTATCTACGGTCGATCCAAGGTACC
The DNA here is from genome assembly GCA_951640165.1 of Pseudoips prasinana. NCBI lineage: Eukaryota > Metazoa > Arthropoda > Insecta > Lepidoptera > Nolidae > Pseudoips > Pseudoips prasinana. Next base: position 30,580,142 of record OX621234.1, read on the forward strand.
AGAACCGATCGACTTCCTCTAACTGCGTGCCATTCAGAGAAATCTCTGGGGCCACAGGAATGCCTTGTGCTAGCACAACTGTCTTTTTTGTATTTATAGACATGGCAAACAGAGAACAGGCCTGAGAAAATTTATCCACCATTAACTGAAACTCGCCCGCAGAACTAGCCACAAAGGCTGCGTCGTCGGCAAAGAGAAGACTGTCAACGAAAAGATCCTCACGGTTTCTTTTAGATTTGAGGAGGGAGATGTTCAACATCTTTCAGCCAGCCCTCGTGTGTAGATGGATACCCTGTCAACCTTCGCCGAAAAATATATTCCGAATAGGGTAGGTGTCAACACGCAGCTCTAGCGCACACCTCTGCGAACGTCAAACGGCTCAGATTCATTACCGTTAAAAACTACTGCGCCTTTCATGCCCTCGCGGAAAGATTGACGTGGCTCAGGAATTTAGGCGGACACCCAATGCTCTCCAATGCATAGTATAAACCTTCCTTGCTGACAGTGTTGACGGCCTAATTAAGGCAACAAACGCTATAAACAAGGGAGTCTTTTGTTCTCTACACTTCTCCTGTAATTGGCTAAGTGTAAAGATCATATCCACTGTAGAACGTTGAGGACGGAAGCCACATTGTGCCGCAGGATAGACGCGCTCAGCAAGCTTTTGCAGTCTAGATAAGACGACTCGAGCGAAAAGCTTACCGACTATGCTCAAAAGAGAGATGACACGGTAGTGGTTGCAGTCACCGCGGTCCCCTTTCCCTTTGTATAATGTAGTGATGTTAGCGTCCCGCATATCCTGTGGCACCTTCCCCGCTTCTCAACATTTACATACATACATACATAGACTCATGCCTGTCTCCCAGAGGGGTAGGCAGAGACAACGGACTTCCATTTGTCACGATCCTTGTATACCTCTTTCGTTTCGTTTACTGACATTATATTCTTCATACATGCTCGCCGGTTTAGGGTACTTCTGACCTGACCTTTCTTAAGTACGTCTCCGATTTGATCAGAGAATGTTCTACGAGGTCTTCCCCTTCCGGTTGTACCATTCACACAGGCCAGGTATACTTCTTTTGTCAATCTTCTTTCATTCATCCTTTCTAAATGGCCAAACCATCTCAGCATACCTTTTTCAATCTTTGTGACTACATCCTCTTTCACACCACAACGCTCTCTTACATCTGTATTTCCAATTCTGTCTCTCAAAGTCACACCACACATACTTCACAGAGCTCTCATTTCCACTGCATTTATTTTACTTTCATTCCTTTTCTGCCATACCCATCTTTCACTTCCATACATTAAAGTTGTCACTAACACTCCATCGTGCACGGCCTGTCGAGCCTTCTTTGAGACTAGTCTGCTATTCATAAAGGCGTGTAGTGCCCCATTCACTCTGTTCCCCGCATTTACTCTTCTAACAATATCTTTTTCATATTTCCCATGTCTCGTAAACAAAGTTCCCAAATATACAAACTCTTTCACCTGTTCGACTTTCTCTCCTCCAATCACAATATCACATGCTGTCGTGTATTCATCCCTCTCAAATACCATTACTTTCGTGTTAGCAACATTCATTTTCATCCCTTTCCTTTCAAAAGCTTCATGCATATTTGTTACCATCACCTGCAACTCGTCCGCCGATGATGCAAGTAGAACTTGATCATCAGCGTAAAGCAGACATTTGATGAGTAACTCATTCATCCTTATGCCACATTCACTTTCTTTCAAATCTTTTAAACAGCTATTCATGAATAGGTTAAACAACCACGGTGACGCTACACATCCCTGTCTAACACCCTTTTGGATGCTCAACCACTCAGTGTATGACTCGTTAATCCTCACGCAAGCTCTGGAATCCCTATAAAGAGATTTCAGTGCTTGAACAAGGTTGTCGTCTAACCCATACATGGACAGTACCGACCAAAGCTCATTCCTCAACACTCCATCGTAGGCCTTTTCTAAGTCTACGAAGGCAACTTTACTTACAATTATTTTTGTCTATACCTAATGAACTACGTTCACTCTCTGTTACACTTCTATCATACAAACTTTCAAAATACTCCTTCCAACGTTTCAACACGCATTCTTCCCCTTTCACTATATTATGTCCATTTTGGTCTCGGATGGAATTCAGTTCTGAGATTTGGGTTATAACTCTTACTGATCTAACGGATTTCCAGAAAAAACTTAATATTCATCTGAAAATCCATAGACAACCTTCTATCAAAATTATCCTTTTGTTCATTTTTCTTTTCGTTCACCACATCCTTTACTATTCCTTTCATCCTTTTATAGTCATTCCAGGCTCTTTCTATATCTTCATTCTTCGCCTTATGCATTCGTTCGTTTGCTCTGGTGGCTAGCCAATCTAACCACGCTTTCTTCTTTTCACATACAACTTTTTGTACACTTTTATCCCACCAAATATTCTTCATCTTTCTTCTTCTTCTCCTCTTTATTACACCACATACTACACTAGCTACACTCACCACACCTTCTTTGACTGACTTCCATAGCTCTTCCCTACTACTTCCCTCATATCTTCAGATCCCTCAAACTTATCAATCAACTTACTTTTGTACTCATCTGCCACTCTTGCCTCTTGCAGTTTCTCTACTTTTATTCTCTCTAGTACACTCTTAGTCTCAGGGATTCGGTGACGCCATCCTGTGAACGGACCACTTATTTGGCTCATAACCAGAAAGTGGTCTGTATGGATTGCGGTCCCACGATAGACTCTTGTGTCTAGAACATTCTTTCTCAATCTTTCATCTACAATCACGAAGTCAATCATACTCTTTCTCATATTTTTTCTCTCCCGTGTAAACGTATGGATTCTTTTATGTTCAAACATAGTATTTGTAATACAAAGACCCCATTCCAGACATATCTCAAGCAGCCTGTTCCCATTCTCATTCTCACTCTCATCACCGCATTGACCTAGTACTCTTTCAAAACCATCACGCTGTACCCCAACCCAACCATTAAAATCACCTAACATTATTACTCTTTCATTATACTGACTTATTCGTAACACATCTCTCAGGGTCTCCCAGAATGCCTTTCTTTCCTCTTGTTCTCGCTGTGACACAACTGCACCCATATCTACAGGAGCGTACACCCCTACTAGGAAGATACGGGTCATACCAACTTTCATTCTCAACCAAATAATTCTTGCATTCACGCATTCAAACTCAGTCACACGTTCGGACATACTTGTGGAAAGAATGAGACCCACACCCTGGCAAGCTCTGGTGGTATTCGGTACTCCAGACCAATACGCCGTGTATAGTCCGTGTTTTGTAGTATCACATCCTTTCCGCTTCATCTCATTCACACACAACACATCGATCCGTTTTTCACTCATCAGCTGACATACTTCGTCCAACTTACCTTCTATTTCTCCTCCTAAATTCAACGTAGCAAAACGGCTTCCGTACCAAAACCGTTTAGTCCCTAATACTCGTGGGAACGCAATGGAGATAAGAAATTTTAATACTTCAAATGGCGGCGACGTGGTCCGCCACCCGTCACGTCTCGTTACCCGGAGAGGCGAAAAGTGGCCACACTTTTCGCCTCTCCGGGTAACGAAGTTGAAGTATTAAAATTTCTTATCTCCATTGCGTTCCCACGAGTATTAGGGACTAAACGGTCCACCCTCGCAGAGCCCTATACGGGGGTAGGACGGATCCATGCTGTGTCCTATGACCGCCAACATAGACATCCTCCGGTATCGTCCAGACTGCCCTCTGGCCATGGATCCCTCAGCACGGGTCGGATAACACTTTGGATCGGGGTTTTGTTTCAGGTATGCTCCCTCGTTTGGACTAAATAGCTCACTTGTGCTCGTCCCCTGCGTCTCGGTGAGCATACAGTAAGCCAACTAACTCAGCCTGTGAGCGCCGCCGTTGGTATGCATAATTATGACTACTCTTCCGCCGCCGCTCTAAGTTACTATCCTGTACTGATAGTAACTATTCTATTCGTGTGCCTCTGATGAATCCCTCGATTCTAGAGCCCCCGATAGAGGCAGTTTAAAGTCATATACCCGGGACCATCCGGGAAGGTCGTCTGACTAATATATAATACATCTAATAATATTAATAATAATATATATATATATATATATATATATATATATATATATATATATATATATATATATATATATATATATATATATATATATATATTAATAGTAGGATTACGTCCAACCAGAGAGTATGTAACAAACCAGTTTTAAGACTCGGGACGTCTTAAAAAGCATGTGTTTGAAAATGTATGTAGTCTGACAAGCGAGTCATGTCCACGACTATTTAGCTGATTTCTTGCCATAATGGCAACATGTTATCTGTCAAATGGATTGTCACAACTTCTATTCAGCCAACTGTAGCCAACCTGGATGATTTTGATTTATCAGCTATATGCAATAATATTAATGAATTTAACTGTGTAAAAAAAATAAATTTATTGTGCAAGTTCCAACTCTAGGAGTTATATTGGAGTGATGGAGATAGGAGTTGTGTAGTAAAGTAAAAAAATCATGGCAAGCGCCATCCACAAGCGAAATAATTGATAAAATATCGTCAGGCAAAAGGCATTATGTTGTTCATGCCAGATCCGAAAAAGGTTTTATCTCCAATGCATTATTAGTATTCAGTACTAAATATAAAATGGCAGATTAGCATAATGATATGAACATAAATAATTTTATGTAATAGTTACTACGTGAAAAATTTTTTCTGTTCATATCATCATGATAATCGGCCATTTCTGTGCGTAATGATGATTTCTCTTATGAAGACATTGAATTTCAATTTTTTTGTGATAGAATTTTGATTGTAACTAAAAAAATACCTACATGCACTTTTTAATTTATCCAAACAAAATTTTTTATCTACAAAATTCAAGTATCAAACAGGTTTTTATTGTAATCAGTGTGGTCACCTGTAACATTTTTTAATTTGCCGCCTATTTCAGGGGACAACACTCGCTTGACAAACTCTAGTACTTATTACACGGGATCGTAGTACACTATATGGATTTCTCTATGGGTATAAACATTTATTACATAAAGTGACAACAAGTGGCAGCCTTGTACTGCCAATATAATATGACCAATGACCGAACAGCAGCTAAGGGTGTAAGCATATCGATAATGTTATTAAAATTACCCCAAAATAATTGCATGGGAGCTAATTAGTTGTTATTATGTGCAATTATATTGGCGTACATTTAGAAAGTCTAAAATAAAGGCAAAAAATGTAAAAATGGTGTGACGTTATCACACCATTTAACTAATTAGGAGAGCCAACCATTTACGACTTCAAATCTCTAGATGCCATGATGTCCCAAAAGGGGTGAGGCAGCAACCCGATCGGAGAGAAAATGGATAACAGTTCTGAATACCATTTTTTACAAAGTATAGCATATTATTAGTTTGGCTACCCTAATACTTATTTATCTGTTGATTAGAATTTAAACGCAGAGCACTCGTGGTTACGACAGGTAATTAATAAAATATACGCTCGATTGCCTACTCAAGAACTAGCGAATATCAACAGCAAATTTTCTGGGTAAAAAGAAGCCGTAATATTTACCTAGAACAATGACGCATTCCGGGGTGGAGGGAGGTAAAGCTATCCCGGCATAAATACAGGTGGCTCGTACTCAGTAGTGACCTATTTCGAAAGTGTATGTCACTCTTATCGAGCACATTGTACCGTTGTCGCGAATGCAATGTCATCATTCTCATGCCAAAAGATATGGGATGGTACGTTGCTTTATTCTTAGCGGATAAAGTTTACGTAGTGCACAAATAATTTGCCACAGCTGCCATGTCAAGAAATGTAACCTGGTAAGTTATTTTAGCGGATAAACAAAACTTACCGGTAATAATCTAATGTTGCCATCAATTGGGCGTTAAGTGCTTCTATTCTTTGAGCAAAACCCATGTGCTACTACAAAAAAACCGGCTCGACGATTCCAGCCAAAATTTCATATGGAGGCTCTTGAACTCTTCTAGGTATCAGCCATACCATAAGCTACCGAATTAATTTTGTGGGCCGACGAAGCTATGTTTACACGTGTGGGTATTACTATGGCCTACGCTACGACTTCTGGTTCGTGGCTGCCACTCGATGAATTTTCTGTCCTAGCGGGGACGTCAGTTCGTCGTTAGCTTAATGTGTACAGCACTATTGTTAAGAATGCAATACAGTTTTTGAATGAAATATTGAATGTAATAATATTTCTAGTGTTAAGAAGTCTTGGATACGAGAAATCTATGTATTATGCACATAATTTGCCACTACACTGCAAATTTCGCATTCAATAGTCTTGATGATGATTTTTAAGTAACTAGAAAATTGACGTGATTCATGATGATTGAGATTCGTAACCCATTTTTTTTCTTTTGTATCCAGCGGTCGTTCGTGTTCCAGTTTTTTCACCTCATGGGTTCCAGAGATTTCCTACGTAATATGTTTTGGGTAAAACATTTACACAAACCACATTATGCAGTAATATTAATATTCTATGACAACAAAATGTTTTATTTTGTGCTGTTTTCAATATTCTCAATCGATATGTTTAGCTACAGCCCTGACTGCCGCTGGCTCGTTGGTTGTTTGGCATGTTATGTTGGCAGTAAGAAGTTGTCATTTTTGTTGATGTTGGTACCCACCATACTGTCAATTATATTAATTTTAATAGGTAAATAGTGTATATGCTCTGTCTACGATATGTACATAATTGTACCTGTATATTTCATTTATTTTGCTGACTCTTAAACGTACCTAGTTAGACATACATATACATACTGTCTGTTTATGTCAACTACGACGTAAACCTAGTGTTTACATACTTCTGTTTCTGTATTCTGTCTGTGCTTCTGGTAATCAATTCATAACGTCAAAACAAAATTCAGATATCAGCGCAAGTAGTAACTTTTTTAATAATATATGACGTGATCAGTGAACGCAGACGTGATATGCAATGGAGCTAGAGTAATATCGGCCCGTAATAAATATTCTCATTTGTATCTAAGTTTTAATATTAACAGCACTTGTTACAATGATATTCTCTTTCTCATTATTAAAACTTAAAGATAGAGCATCTATTTTGTTTGTTGCGTTGTTTATATTCGTGATTGTATATTTTTATCTAAATCATTTACAACAAAATTACAATAGTGCCCAGTGGTCCGGTGAACGCTGTTTGTCGGAATTAACATCTATTAAATATCAATTAAACGGTAAGACAACATTGGCTTATCTAGACTTAGTCGCTTGTGGTAGTATTGTGGAGATTATTGAGGGTCAAGGTTCAGTATTTTGGTACACTCTCTGATGGTATAATTGAAATCATCATAATATGATCATATTATTTTTATATATGTTGTTCTCTTATGTTAAATGGAACAAACAGAAAGTTTGTGCGATTGATTACAATATTGTATACTTTATATTTATTCTTGTACACACATGACATACATTATATAGAGACAAGTATGAAGAAATGATTAATACAAAGGTACTTCTTTTACAAAAAAAATATTCCAGCAGACCCACAAAAAGGAGAAATTTTTAAGAGCTATTAAACATGTGTAGGTCAATAATACATTTACATACTAATAATTACATAAATACTTAAATACATATAAATATGGGTAAATATTATATCCAATTTAGACTTGGAAAAGTACTAAATACATTCTATAAGGTTGAAATGGAAAGATAGTGCTCTTGCACTTGTCTTTTGAAAGAGTAATATAGTTTTGCTGTTTTGTATATTTAAAGACATTTCAGGCATGAATTAAGTTCTAACTCATTCAATTTATTAATGGAATAATAATATGCAAGTTAGAATGCAAGTGGTAACTTTCTCTTATAATCTCAATTATAACAATAAAATAATCTACACATACACTCACTCATACAAGCACATTTGTATGCATGGTATATTTGTTGCATGTATTTGTTTTCCACAATATTGGCCCTCATTTACCCTAACCTAACAAATCAATAGATTTGCATAAATGCAATGCAAATGCAATTGAGCATGTCAATTGCATTGATCATAACATGATTAAAAATCATACAAAAAGCAGTTGCATCGAGAAACTGCTTCTCTCTTGAAAATATGCACAATATCGGAATAACGCAATAGGCCAAGGCAATTATGGGTAAATTTGTTATGTTTAACAGTTTTATTTATCAATATTTCATCAGCGTACACGAATTGATTTAGCTAATATGTTAAATCAACCTGTATTAGAAAATAAAATAAATCAATTAGCATGCTCTCTTCTGCTGTGAACTAAAACCCATCAATAATGACAATAATACCTAGTCTTGAGAGTCTGAACTTATATCCTATGGAGTGTAGGGGAGAAGCAGTACAGTATTTTTGTATCAAGATTAATAACCTCACATTTTTTCTGTAATTTCAGTTGTCACAGATTATAAAAACAGGCTTGATAAATTATTAACGGAGACCCAAAAATCTCAAGACGCTGAGAAAGAAAGATTTAAGGATATGATGGAAAGCTGTGTCGCAATGAAACAACAGTCTTCTATATGCCAGGTAGAGTAATTTGTTATCTTAGAACAATAATAAATAATAATAAATAATTTTATTCAAGAAATAATGTGCACAAGATAAATTGATAATAATATGGATGCTGCTAAGAATTATTGTTAAAGCTAGACATTATATATGCCTTAAAAGTTAACAAAGTTAGTAAAATTATATTATTATTTAAGTATTTAAAGGTTATGTTGGCTAAAGAATCCACAATTCTAACATATGAGGGCACTTCTACAGGGCCATAAAAGCACTAAACTCTCACAGTTATTTTGTTCAGTTTGTATCTAAAATCTTTGACTTTATGTATTATGTTTGTGCCAGTAGATATTTTATAAAGTTTGATATCTTTAATTAATTCAATATCAGTGCATTTCCTTACTATTATTATGGTTAAATCCATTCAGCAGCCAATGTTAACAGAAACTAGCCAACTATGGGGCAGTTATTACGAGGTGGACCTTTAGTTCCCTCATTCTTATACTCTGATGAGTATCATATGCAATGCAACACAACCTCAAAGATGGTATCTTTTCGATTCTAGGATCAATGGCTTTATTTATTTATTGCTAGGATGTTGTGATTCTTACCCTGCCTCTCATAGTTGTGAGTAGTTAGCTGGTGTGCAAATTTATTGAAGTGATTAATTCTGCTTCTCATATCTCTCAGAGACATCTTGCACATCCTCCTTTACTGTTATCACATACATATGTTTATGTGCATTATTATTTGCAAGATATTGCAGATTCAGATAAAAAGCTGTTACTTTCAATATATCTAGACAGAAAAATCACAATGGCCTATCACATATAAAATGGGACATTCTCCTTTAAGATGATCAACGGAGTACTTAGCAATAGAACCAAGGGTTCTGTGTTTTCTATAAACTTATTTGTATTGCCAAATTGATGCACTGTCACCTAAACTACCAGCTTAGAAGTTAATCCCTGTAGGTGAGATGATAAGAGATGGCTGGACAGAGTTAACTGATAGATAGCCTTGCCTTGTTGCAAGGGCAATGCTGTGATCTGAAACTATTTTACAATAACTAGGTAGGTGCCTACATACTACCTATATAGGTCAGTATTGTTAGTATTATCTAAAAGTTTCAACACACAGTCATTACTTATTATGCTGACTTATTAACCCTTGGAAGGGTCTTGGCCTTTGATACCAAAAGTTTATATCTGTGCAACTATGATTGCTGTAGCATTCATAAATCCACAACATTGATAGCATGTGTGTAAATCTAAATATACTTGTATTAAATATGTGTGTATATGTTATGAAAATCTCTCCAATAATATTACAGCTATTTTGGAGTTCTGGTCTGATAAGAGTTATAAATGTTTGGCCTCATCTTTATATTGCTGTCTTATTCGGGTATAACTGGAGCCCTTATTATAATTTTTTTGTATAATTTTAAGTAGTAGTTGAAATATCCTTGTTATTCATATAATAATAAGTACTTTACTCCACATTTACAGAGTCAATTTGAAGACCTTCAAAGTGAAGCTAAAAGAGTAAAAGAAGAATACGACAAATTAAAAATAGAATTTGATAAACTAAAGTCTACAGGGTAACTTCCTATGGAAATAAGCTATTTGTGATATGAGTTTTTTGTAAGTGACTGCAGGCATGTCCTAAATAGCGGTAACTATATTTTGTTAATTGTATTCACTAAAAACTTTTGCATTTAAAACAGAGTGCAATGAAACTAAGATAACACTAATAAAAACTAAACAAGTTCAATTGTAACTAAACTCAGATCAAACATAAAACTGGTTAGTGCCGATTTCACCTTTAAAATTAAACGCGATCAATGGACGCTAAACTCAGTTACATGAAGCAGAACCGAGTTTAGCGCCCATTGATCGCGTTTAATTTTAACGGTGAAATCGGCTCTAAGTGAAAAAACAACTTAGTTTTATTAAACTCAGTTTTAAATACAAACAGTAAAATCAGCTAGAATGTTGTTTTCAAACTCAGATTACAACATACTTATTCCAACACCTACAATTTGATTCTTTTTAAAACAAAATTCATTCATTGTACAATGTGCATTATAAAATAGTTTCCCTGCAAAGATTGGTAGTCTTCTTGAGACTGAAATTCAACCCGTCGGACTTAATTAATTAGGATTGGATCCTCGCCCTAGCATCTGTAGTTAGCTCTGGTGATCACAACTTCTATGCACATCTGTGCCTTTACTTAAGGGATTCTCTGAGCTGTGATCTATACCCTATATATAGCATAGACTTAGGGTCAGCGCAGACAGAGAGGAGCGCAGCGAAGAGCATTTTATTAAGGCACTAGAAAATCAACTTTAGAGCTATAGGAATAAAGTGCATATATGCTTGAACCTGACAAAATGCTCGCGCAGTCTCGCGCATTATAATGTTCAAGCATGCATGCACTTTATTTAAATAATTTAAAAGTTGATTTTCTAGTGTTTTAATAAAATCCTCTCCGCTGCGCTCCGCCTGCGCTGGCCCTTTTAGGCGTTTGTCGCCTAGATATATAAAAGTAATAGTTCAGAGCCTCTTTTGCTTGTGTTTATATAATTGGCACAAACTTAACATCTAATAGGTCAATAAGGTCTATGATCCCAGACGACTACCGACAGGGTAATCCAATATTACACATTAAAGCAAATATTTTAATTATTTTAGCTACTTATTTATTGATAAGTATATTGGAGAGTGACGAATAAATATAATTTATTTGATTTAGCATAATAAGTAGACTAAGGCATTTGAGTATCCCATATGGATACCTAATCAATGTTTGACTATTGTCCGATGAAGCAATAAAATTTTTAAATATAAGGTTTATTAGGTACCCTGTAGGTAAAAAAATAATACTAGGCTGGGCTAGTGGAAAAAAATATTTATATTATGTTCGCTAGCCCAGCCTGAGTGTTGAAACTAAGAGTTAACAGAATTGCTGTTGATGTAGGTAAATACGTAATGAATAACTTGTGATAATTGGAGAATTGTAAATAGAATATTTTAGTTTTTATAAAAATGTAACCTTCCTAATTGATTGCTGATTTAATTAGCTGATAAGAACCATACTCATGCCCATTATCAGCAAATTGTTCACTATCAGTGAGTATCAGAATGGCGGCCGCAATGTTATAAATATACATGTAGTAGATATGAAAGTTATGTACCAGCAATATACACTTGTGGACAGATTTAGATGTACGCAAGTAAAAGTGTATTTATAATAAAATATCATGGATATTTGTTTAGTTCAGTTTAGAAATTTTCAGTTTTTGCATATTATTCGATCATTTAAAATTGGTAAAGTCGAAAAACAAATGGTCAAAAAGACAAAAATTTACCAATTAAAAAAAAGAAACATTTTACCTAAAAGAGTTATTTGTAATGCTCAACATATTTTAATACGGCGTAATAAGTATTTATCCTGCATTATAATCAGTAGTTAGTGGTTGCTTAGTGTGGTTTTGTTTAAAATAATCAATAAAATCTTGAGGGGCTACATTCCATTCTTCCTGTTATGCTTTTTTAAGATTACTCAAATTAGCTAGCACAGGATTTATTTTTCAATTTGTTTTCCTAGCTTATCCCATACATGCTCTATCTGGGGATCAGTAGGGCGAGGGCGCTGGCCCCATAAATTTGTCAACTAGTGTACTTGATTCCTTATAAAATATAACGAAAAATACTCGTCTAAAGTTGTATTAATCACCAAAAATATAGTTGGCTGCCATGCTGTTAACACATTGGTTTGAGTAATGTTAAATCTGAATGGCAATGCTACTTTGTATAAAATAGAGTATATCCTTTTAGAGAAGAGCAATGCAATCTATAAAGTTATGTACAGACGCCGGCACATCCAGCTACCCTAATCTGTCAAATTTCTTTTATAGACTTTCAACTTCATCAGAAAAGCATAAGACTCACTTTCAATTGGGGAAATTGGACAGATTGGGATACCTTGATGTGCTGGCGTCTGTACATTAGATGCATTAGAGATACTCAATGTTCTGTCCAATTAAATATTCTAGTGAATATGTAAAATCTGCCATACTAATGTACTATTAATGTATCGAGAAATCTATATAATTGCTCAAGTAAAAATAATTTATTAACTATCTATTAAATCTAAAAACATTAGGGAGGTATTATTTTACCTCTAATATGTTATAATGCGGTTGCAGAGCAGAAAGAATTTTGTATATTCATTCAAGGCTCTGTCACTCCTGAGTATCATGCTCAAACAGATCCAATAACTGCGTCTTAAAGCAAGGGAAACCTATTACCTGCGATAGTAAGGCCTGCTTTTTTTTTGTTTTTACTATTTCTTATTTCATCATCATCATCATCATCCATTACTTATCTACTAGCACATCATACAAAAATGGTTGTGACTACAGTTTGTTGATAACAAGATTGTTCAAGTTTATTCCTGCTCCACGAGCGCACTTTAGAACGAGTACATTGATTAAGACATTAATTATCTACTTAATTATAATTAACATTACATTACTCAGACTTAAATAAGAATGTTACCTCAAATACTTTTATGGCATCACAGATTTATGTAAGTAAACTACTGTGAATTATCAATCATATACTCGTATATTATAAGTAAAGTCAGGTAGCTGGTATCGTAACATTACAATTGTCATTTTGATGAAGCAAAAGCAGATAACATTTAGTATATTAGTATTCACTTGATTTTAGCAAAGCTTAAATTAAAATAAGGGATGAATTAGACTACCAATATGGGCCATTATTGTGGTCTTTATTGGTACTATTGTCTTTATTGGTATCTATTTTTATTGATACATTCTATGCTGTACTTAAAATACTGATATAAACTAGGATAACTTATCGGCAGAGATAGTAATCAATATTGTGTGCAATCAATATTAACGGCCAGTTGGCGTGGTTGGTAAATGGTCTCCTTTCACTCCGCAAGTCGTAGGTTCGATTCCCACCCAGGACAGATATTTGTGTGCATGAACATGTATGATGGATCTGAGTCTGGGTGTAATTATCTATGTACGTATGTATTTACTAAAGAAAAGTAGTACCTATATGTAATTGGTTACAGTAGTACAAATTGTGCTTAGTTTGGGATCTGATGGCCGTGTGTGAATAATGTCATCATCATCATTACAGCTTAAATAAGTCCACTGCTGGACAAGCCTCCCTCAAGAATCATCTTGAGGGGATATGCCATAATCGCCACGCTTGGCAGACGGGTTGGCGATCGCAGTATGATGGTCGTAGTACTCAGAAGGAAGCTGCTTCCCGTCCTCTGGTAGATATTCCCTCGATGGCCGTGTGTGAATATTGTACAAGGATATTATTATTGTCATATCAGCATTATAAGCATGTACAGATACATGTCTGACTAAGGCTTCCATTATATCATTGGTAGTATATTTCCGTAATTTTATTGATTAACTAGCTGTGCCCTGCGGTTTTACCCGCGTTAAACTTTATAAATTATCACAGCTCCTCCCCCGTAAGTGATAGCGGGATAATATGTAGCTTATATGTTGACCCGACCTCTTAGTAATATTCATGCAAAATTTAAAGTAAATAAATGCAGTAATTTTTGAGTTTAGCCCGGACATACATACAGACAAAAATTGTAAAAACTATATTTTTGGCTTCGATATCGATTGTAGATCCAAGTATCCTTTTTAAAAAAATATTCAATGTACAGTTTTGACTTTCCTACGATTTTATTATATGTATAGATATTGTAGAGAGACTGTTTTATACTACCATGTTTACATTTTGTTAAGTTGTATATGTAGTGTATTCTTATTTCAAGGGTCAAGTAATGTTAGTGTAAGTACGGTCTTTACCTTTTGTACAGTGGACCCCTGTTCAATAGACCTGCTTACTCACCATACTCATAGCTGCGCCTGCTGACTATGTAAGACGCTTACTGTATAGCATGTGAACTAGCCACATTAACAATAGCTCTGTATATTGGACTTGCATACGCATTTTATACGAAGCAGAAACCTATATTTTTGTGTAGCAAGCTGGGAATCAATTGTAGATTTCCTGCCTTTTTAAATATGAATCTGAAAATTTCTACAAGTATTGGTAGTCTCTTATATTAGACCATGTTTGTAATCAAAGAATTTATAATATAGATTGGATTAAATGAAGTGAACGATCTAAAGCAATGTGGCAAGGAAAAGGTGTGGTAGGAATTGTGAAAAGTTTCTACCAAAACCAGCATTTTAAAGATTGAAGAAAAATCTCTAATACGGTATTTACGAGATAAATGTTATGTTCAATCTGTAGAATGCTGGGTACAGTCAACAGCAAAAGTAGATGATCAAAGTCGGATATTCAATACTAATTATCATAAATTGCGACAAAATAGTGTGGTGGTGAAGAGTATCTAGTTGAAGGTGTGCGTGAGTGTTAAGTGTAAAAAATATTAACTAGTGAAAACTGCCGCCCAATAACATCATAAACTCAAAACTCAGGTCCGATTTTGATCATCTACTTATGCTATTGACTGTACAAAAAACTTTGTTAACCAAACCTGCGTAAATGGAAATATAAAGAAAATTTTACTTATTCCCCATTTTACAGTTACTGCTAGATTATCTGTACGACTTCCACGTATAGTGGTAGATCTTGTAAAGTACACTGTAAAGACGCCAGCACATCCAGCTACCCCAATCCGTTAAATTTCTTTTATAGATTTTCAACTTTATCTCATAAATATAAGGTTCACTTTCGACGCTTCCATCTTAAATGCTTAAATAACTAGAAAAGGTGTTTATGTTTATATTTCCACATACATTAACTGTTCGTGAATCTTTTAGCCATAAAAGTTGGGGAACTACGCGGCGAAAATGTTTTGTACAGAAGTTAACAACCATAAAACCATAAATAACAAGTTGAAAGTACGGGGACTTACAATCAGTGCTAACTATAAACCTATTTAAAAGGCAAATAAAAACTATTGACATATAAATGGCAGATATTGTGTCTTGTTTACCTGAAAGGCAACATATAAAGTATCGAAGTTTAATTAATATATGTTCATGAATGAAATTACTTATACGTAGGTATAAATGTATATTTAATCTTATTCTTACATCACCTGTTGTAAATACAAAGTTGATTAAATATTATATATAAGGATATTGACCTGTGAATGAAACTTAATATTGTGGGGTCAATTAAATATGTATTAGAAAAACGAGTGTGCTTTTTAAAACACTCGACTGAAGTAAAACTACGATATACGAAACGTAACTATGAGAGCAAGAGAGAAAGAAAATGTGTGCTCGCAAGTTAGTGAATCTAGGAACAGAGAGGCTCTTCCTATCTTCACTAAATTATATTCGAATCCAGAATCAGTGAGACGGCAGCTCAGTCAAGACTTTTTCTCGAAATTTAGTGTTCAATAATAATTTGTTTGATCCTTATACGAAACACATCTAACTTATATCCCAATTCATATTCGTGGAGACCTATAAATGGCTAACTGTTGTGTATACCTTATGTATTAAGATATTGTAAGCTATAGGTCTTCCTAATAATGTTAAATAAATAAATAAATAAAAATAAATAAATCCCTCTCAACTTCCTTTCGTCTCGCCCGAACACATTTCATAATACTCTCGTCGCGCCTTCACTAGCTTACTTCCAAGTCAAGCGTGCGTAAAGAGGTTTTACTTGATTATTACCAATGGTATTGACTAACGCAATGATAGATATCAAGTTGCAGGCTCCTGTTTTGCAATTGCAATGCTATTGTTGACGGGCCTGTTGGCTTGGTACGCAAATGCTTGCCTTACTCCGGAGGTCGTGGGTTCGATTCCCATCCAGGACGATATTTGTGTGCATGAACATGTCTGTTTGTCCTGATTCTGGGCATAATTATCTATATAAGTATCCTGGGACATTATTTATTGTAGTATGTATTTATAACAGAAAAGTATCATAATATTATTGTCTTATACGGCATTATTAGCTTGTACAGATTAATTATCATTAATATCATGCATTTCTTTCTAACAGAGTTGTTATGGAAAGGATAGGACATTTTTGCTTGTTTTAATTTAGTTTTGGCAGGTAATACTGAGTTCATCGCTCGGTCTGCGTATTAACCCTTAACCAGGCTTTGGAATATTTCAATTTAATTGTTTTTGGACTTTATTCCAAAGCGATAAGGTTGAAATCAAGTTTAAGGGTTAATTCGCAGTTTTAGGTTGACAGTTTAATGTATGCATAAAATATAATTGTAACAATTGAATTAGTTTAGTGGTATAAAAGAGAAAATCGACATAAATGATTTTATTATTATTATTGTAAATTATTTATAATTTTATGCATTTTACTTCTTACTATGAATTAAATTCACCACAAAAACAATATTGTAATATATTCTTTATACACATGAATATATTACAACTAGCTGTGCCCCGCGGTTTTACTCACGTTAAACTTTATAAATAGCCTATGTGTTAATCCAGGATGTCAGCTAACTCCATACCATATTTTATTAAAATCGCTCCAGCCGTTTAGACGTGAAGAAGTAAGAAACATACACACTCACACACTCACAAGCTCTCGCCTTTATAATATTAGTGTGATATTGTTTGTGGCGAATTTAATTCATGGTAAATACTTACCGAGTAAAGATTATTATGTTTGCTATTTAAACCAAGTACTAGGTACAAAAAATTACTCTGAACTTGATGTTGATGTATTTGGAATTGAATTTTAGCAATAAATTAAACCAAAGATTATTTTATAATGGTTGATTATTCTTTTTCCTCTATTGGCATTATTATTACTATATATACAGGGTTCGTTGTAAAACACCAACAACAGAACAACATATGCAACAACTTTTGTTCTACAACTTAATTATCTGTTACATTTTATTTTCATACCAAAATAAGTATTAATTTAATTTCCCACTTAGATAAATGTTTATAACTCTACGAACATCGCAAAGACGCGAGCATAACGTCGTTCGCGCGTCCTCCTTTCCTGTATGATTGAAACATAGACCTACAAATGTCGCGACAGTACACCAACACTTTAATGATAATTTTTTTTTCATGAATTGAGTTATGACTGCAACTCCGTAACTCGTAGAACAAAAGTTATTACTTATGATGTTAGCAATCTAGTCCTGCGAGGTTTTTGGTGTTTTACAAATAACCGTGTAACTTGACTCGTTGGCCTAGCGGTAGCGTGTACACACGGCTACATATCAAGCTATACATTTCCAGTATAAGCTGATCCCGCGTTGCAGAGGATTTCCATACAATGAGAGGTTAGCTTATATTGGAAATGTATAGCTTGATATGCAGCCATGCGTACAACCGCAGTAATGGTATTGAGATTTTATTGCCAAGAATAACACCCAGTTTGCAGCGTGCAGTCTCAAAGTTGCTGTTATTATATGTGCCTCTCAGAGAACACGTAAAACTGTTGGTCCTTTGGCTGTTCACTCCCCAGTCCTGTCGGATAGCGGTCCTTCTGGATTATGAGAGTTAAGAATAGAGAGTGCAGAGTGTTTACACGAACATTCCTGCACTATAGTATGTCCTGTGTAGTTGGCTACTCTCTGTTGAGGTTAGCCGCCGCAGTCGAAATTCGACGAGTTTACCAACTATTATGATACTTACAATCTTGAATACGACTACAGCAAAGAACCTGTGTTCCATAGGTCAAAATATGGGCAGTATTTATAAACCCATCTCTACTCTGAAATACTATTAGTATACATTGAGAAGTGATTGTAAAATCTAATTGGATTCTAAAGGCTACATCATTGTTGTAATCGCAATACTAAGTGCCATATTCAGGACCATATTTTAAAGCATAATTGGAATCAAATGTTTCAGTGATAAATTTACAGCAAACACTTCGTTACTGTAAGTTGGTTTTTGTGTGTAAGCTGTAGAAACTTGTCTCCGGCCGACTCATGGCGTTGAGGAAAACCAGTGCTCTGAGAGTATTAGACTATAGTAAAAAAAATATAATAATATACTTCAAACTAAGATGAATACTGAGCTAATTCTTACACTATAAGCTATTGGACTAGAGTTACTACGCCCTATT
Organism: Pseudoips prasinana; assembly: GCA_951640165.1. NCBI lineage: Eukaryota > Metazoa > Arthropoda > Insecta > Lepidoptera > Nolidae > Pseudoips > Pseudoips prasinana. Next base: position 30,598,837 of record OX621234.1, read on the forward strand.
AGCAATCGACAAGAATTGAACAGGTTCTTGTTGAAATTAAGAATTTCGGAACTCGCCACTTATTGTCAGAAGCTCGATCCCCGCACAGTACAACTATTCTTACATGCGTGACCCAAAATAGTTGTTCTGAGTCTGAGTGTACAATGTGTATCCGTCGATAATATATTTCTTAAGTAATAGTCCGGTCATTTTAGACAAAAATAGTGATCAAATAAAGAAAATTCCGACAGAGCCAAATCTTCGTAGAGACCTTAGGTTTACCACAAGGAATAAAGTGTCAAAAGTCCCCATCAGTCCCATGTGAGCTTAGGGACTTATTCGGGGCCCAAGGTCAAAATTTTAGGTTTTTTGGATTTTTCTCGAAAACGGTAAGTTTTATCGAAAAAGTACCTCGGAGCAAAGTTATAGATCCTAAAATTCTCTATAAAAATGGTCCCTATGATTTTTTCTCTAAGACCCACTATTTCCCAGATATTGCGCTTGTAAGAATCACGTTCTACATAATATGCACACATTTCCACACCACCTGTGAGGTAGTGTACTCGGCGCGTTTTTTTTAACGTGGTATCCTCGGTAGGCCTATTCCACGAACCTTTATGACGTTATTTTCAGGAACAATAATTATTTAATAGTATGAAGTTTATTGATATGGGTTACTGAGTTTAACTGTCGTTCTAACTTTTTTTTATTACTTTAATCTGACTCATACTCTTCATATTCAACTTCAACTATCATGTTTTCTTCAATTTCTTCTTGTTCTCCTTCCTGCTGATAAACGCTTAGAAATTGTTCAAATGAAGATGAATCAGTTGTCTCTTCATCAAAATCACATGAATCTTCCTCTCTTGTATTTAATTGAACATTTGAGCAAGAGACACCTTGGCAATTGGTACACGCTGGAGAACACTGCAACCCTACTTTTTTACAGCTACATTTGGCACTACAACCTTTCTTGCAATTGCAAAAAATACAACTACAACTGTCATGGTATTTAGCGTCAGCAGCAACTAAATCATACTGAAAATTAATACGCGCAAAGACAGCTTTTGACACATCATCAGAACGATCTTTAGATAATTTTAAAATGGAATCTTTGAATGTAAGTGTAGAAACTTTATGAATTTTTCGGCGATAAATCTTCACTTTCTTCTTTTCTGCTTCTTCATCCGCTTCATCGCCACAAAATAAGCAGTGGTTTATAAAACAAAAACTGGATTCACTTATTCGCGCTCTAGTATGAGGTGGACTTACTTTTGAAGTACTGGCCTGTTCTTCGTCACGTTGTCTTTTTGATGCAGAGTTTGAAGTTTTCCGGGTGTATGATTTTCTGCAATCCACGTGAATTGTAACGGACTTTTGGCTTCATAATGCATCGATTAAAGTTGGCATTCCTCGACTGACCACAACAGTTTCATCTTCAGTCATAAGTTTATTACAAATAAAGCAAAATTGTAACATTTTTTTTTAAATATTAATCAGCACTAAATTCAATAGTAGACGCTTGTAATAAATACGTATAGTCACTCGAACTGCTCGTTCAACACTAAAAGAAGCAGGTATACGTGAACGACACCACATGGATAAAAGAATAGGCAGATGTTTTTCAAGGCCAGATGTTATTCAAGTAGAGGGGATTCGGTAAGGGACCGGCGGTCATTTTAGAGTAAATTTTCTTAGAATAGTATAATGTATACATAACAGAGACACGAGTAGGCATTTTTGCTTGCTTGAGTACCTAAATATGTATATACGTGGCATATGTGTGCATACTATGTAGAACATGATTCTTACAAGCACAATATCTGGGAAATAGTGGGTCTTAGAGAAAAAATCATTGAGACCATTTTTATAGAGAATTTTAAGATCTACAACTTTGCTCGGAGGTACATTTTCGATAAAACTTAACGTTTTCGAGAAAAATCCAAAAGACCTAAAATTTTGACCTTGGGCCCCGAATAAGTCCCTAAGCTCACATGGGACTGATGGGGACTTTTGACACTTCATTCCTTATGGTAAACCTAAGGTCTCTACGAAGATTTGGCTCTGTCCGAATTTTCTTTATTTCAATTGTCTAAAATGACCGGACTATAAAACGCGACAAAGGGAGTCAATACTATGGATGGCAATAAAAATATAAAAATGCTATGTACAATAATATGGGCGTGGACCTTAAAAAAAAATGAAATGTATCGCTGTACCTATACTAATATAAAATTAGTATTTTTTTGTACCTAGACAGACCTGGATGGACTTAAAAAAACTATAAAGGTCACCAGTTACAGGTACTACAGCACCCTAAAAACGAAAAGGAAATGATTATTATTAAGAGCTACTATTATTAGAAAGAGTATTAGAAACACGAAATAATAGGTCTTTACCTATGAAATTGCCGTTTTGTATGAAAAAATTTAAACGAATTTTTTTCATGAATTTTTTTATTTGTATTAATCGAAGTAATCACCCATGCAATCAATGCATCTTTGCCATCGCAGTGGCAGTTTATTGATGCCCTTCTTAAAGAAATCAGCTGGACGGGAGGCAACAAATTCTTCAAAGGCATTTTGTACTGCCTCTCGGGTATTGAATTTTTTTCCCGCCAAGAAGTTATCCAAATTCTGGAAAAAGTAGTAGTCTGTAGGCGCAAGGTCTGGTGAGTAGGGCGGATGACGGAGAGCTTCCAACCCCAGTTCTTGCAACTTGGAGACCGTCTGCTGTGCAGTATGAGGTCGCGCGTTGTCGTGCAGGAGCAGCGGAGACGAGCGATTGACCAATGCTGGTTGGAGATGCGCCAGCTTCTCCATCATTGTGCTCAGTTCTTCACAGTACACATCTGCAGTAATGCTCACCCCGTTTGGTAAGAAGCTGTGATGAATCACACCGGCGCTAGACCACCAAACAGTGACCATCACTTTTCTAGGGGTAAGTTTTCGTTTAGGGCATTGTTTAGGTGCTGAACCAGGATCCAACCAACTTGCTGAGCGCTTGCGGTTATCAAACAGAATCCATTTTTCATCGCAGGTAACAATGCGGTTCAAAATTCCTTCATTTGTGTGTCTGTTGAGCAGTGCAAGGCACGTCTCGACGCGTACTTCGCGCTGGCGATCATTGAGTTCGTGGGGCACCCATTTGTCAAGCTTTTTTACCTTGCCAATTTGACGCAAATGGACCAATATTGTTTTGACGCTAACGTCGAAAGCTGCTGCTAATTCAGCCGTAGATTGTGTATCATCAGCTTCCACAACCGCCTTTAATTCGTCATTGTCGACCAAAGTCTTCGGACGACCGCGAGGTTCATTTTTCAGGTCGAAATTTCCAGAACGGAAGCGAGCAAACCAATAACAGGTGGTGCGTTGGTTTGTAGTGTTAGCTCCGTAAACGTCGTTGATGTTGCGTGCCGCTTGTGCCGCGTTGCTGCCACGACGGTACTCATATTCCATAATTACTCGAATTTTTAACGTATCCATGATGACGAAAAAGATTGAAATGCGATGAAAATGTAACACTAATCAATAAAGAAATGACTACTTTTGGAAAAAAGAATCCATGTTTTTAAAATAAAATTAATTTGAAATTAGAATTCTTAGCCAAACAAAAATTATTTTGATTTGAAATGGCCAGTACTGCAGAACGGCAATTTCATAGGTAAAGACCTAATATTAGCGGTACGAAAGTCCCTTAAGAATCTGCCGTTCACCTTTCTGTTTTATTATAAAAAGTTTCACAGTCGCTTCATAGATGGCAGCACCAGTTACAATTAGGTGATATGAGACACTGGAATTCACAATGTTACGGGACTGCCGCTAACTTCCTCACTCTAGCACCCCAGAAGTTTCCTAGACCGACGTTATTTAACCACGATTGTGAACCAGCTAACTACCAGCTGTCAGATCATAAAGGAGAAAAATAAAAAATCATCAAGAAATTCCTAATAACAGAATTATCTACTTTAAAATTAAATAACTAGGTACTTAATGTTTCCCCGTACTCCTATTCTTCCTAAAAGGATTTTTATAATTAGAATCTCTGTATTAGTTGTGCAGAGTTACTAAATTTTGCGGCATGTTTATTTAAAAATAATCCTAGGTATCTCAGTATGCGTAGGTACCTATCGTGCAATTTTTTAAACAATGTTGGTGGATATGCCGCGGTATATTAATAGTGCTTTATGTAATATTAAAATACCAATAATAATAATAATAATATCTAGGGACAATGTCACACAGATCATCCTAGCCCCAAACTAAGCAAAGCTTGTACTATGGGTACCAGGCGACGATATACATACTTATATAGATATATAAATACTTATATACATAGAAAACATCCATGACTCAGAAACAAATATTCGTGCGCTCATCACACAAATATTTGCACTTACCGGGATTCGAACCCAGGACCACCAGCTTCGTAGGAGGAGCACTACCAACTAGGCTACGGTGACCGTCATCTTGGCGACTGGCGATACGATTATGGCATACCCACAAGATGATTCTTGAGGGAGTCTTGTCCAGCTGTGGACTTCTTTCAATATTGATGATCATGTCACAGACATAGGTTATAACTTATAAATCCTGCCGGAACCCTGTGTGTTCTCGCACTTCTTTTCGTTTTTATACACGTACGGCGTAGCTGTTAAGACAGTCACTTCGCCATTTCGTGTCCCGGGTTCGATTCCCACACATGATAGTTATTTGTGTGACCCATTGTTCAGCTACACAGTGATTAATTAATAAATTATGGTAAGCATGTGCCAATGCAGCCATGCAGGCGTGGCTGAGTAGAAAAAATATTTTCAAAATATTTATGTATTTTCTCATACGTTAATATCAGAATCTGTAATACGATATCGTAAAATATATGGTTTATGTTTTTGAGTTCGTTCGCCATATTTTTATTCGGTACAATCATATTTTATGATATTGACAATTGACTATTGACATGGATGAGTTATGATTGACTATTATGAGTAAAGAAATTGGAAGATATCAATACTATCTACGAAGGCAATTACCTACTCAATAGTTTCGTGGCAAACAGGCGCCTGATCATTTTAAATAGCAATACGCCCCACATGGAATTTACAATTAAAACATCACTGTAATCCTAACTATTTTAATACGAACTACATTATTTTTTTTTGGTAAGGTAGGCCTTCGTTTGCCACCCGCAAAAAGTGTCAGCGGGTGGGTATGTCGGACTTGCACCGATAAACCTACCTGCCGTGGACTTCTCTTGGCGCCTGGTGGGGGAGTCCCGGGAACGCGGGTATGCTGCTCCGGTACCCCCCTTTTGCGCCATGTCCCAGATGGTCGGGACACGTACCCTGGGAGGGCTCCTTTGGATTGCCCTCCCTTATTGCCGACTCTAATACGAACTACCTACTTACTTAGGTAGTTTTATATATGAGTTTAAATGTACGCTTAGCTACACGACTGATCACCATTAAATTTTGCACCTGCTTTGGCTGTGGTAAATAAAGGAACATAGAGGTTCAAACAATAAAATTAAATATTCACAACCTATATTTTTAAATTGATTAAGAAATGGGGAATTATAAAACGATCGAATACAAAAATACTTAGCGACTGATCTTGAGATACTGTTTTAATAACTTGAGCGGCATGAATTTGAGGAAGCGAATAATTAACTAAACTAACGACGAATATTGATTAATAGATAATAAAATCCAGAACGAGCTTACAAAAAGTGGGTTATAATTAATCCATTTCAGATATAAAATTTTCTAGCCGTGCGACTAAATTACTAATTGAGCGAATAGAAATACAGAGAGGGCAACTTCCATATTAGGATAGAGACGAGTTTTCCGGAAGTTATTTGGGTTAGGTTAGGTTAGAACTGTGACCATCAAGCTAGACACTATTGGAGACATACAATGCAAATCTAAACAAAAGCAATGGCGCTTGAAGTCCGCCGCACAAGCCTCTGATCTCTCTGATTGGTCAAAGCGAAGAAATATTAGGTCGCTCAAATATTATGAAGCTTCTCATTTTGTATTTTAAGTAACTCAAATTAATATTTGTTAGTTGCTGTTCTGTTGATTTCTCGTCACTCGCAGTCAGTCGCTCACTCAGTAATACTATAACGTAAATTCATTATTTTTGTCACTTAAAACTTTAATTTACAGTCACTCGTTTAAATACTACCCTTAAGAAATTTACAATCGAATCGATTATTTTCTACGAATAAATATTTCAATGCATGGATCGTCTGTCAAATAAGATTCGCCTTATTACATATTTTCGTGTAACCAAAAACGAAATCACTTGCGTACATGCGTTGCTAAAATATGCAAAATAAGCAAGTAGGTAGCTCAAAAACCCTTGTTTGGTAGCTTAAAATCAAGATATTTTTACTTTGTTATTTTTTAACTTATTTATTAAAATAAAAATGCGGCGCCAAGGTCGGTAAGTTTAAAACTGTGAAACCCGGACAACAAATGTAACCCCAACCGGACGCTCCTTGAACGCCCCATGGAAAAGCAATAACTATCAAATAAAGAATTATTAAAAAACAACACACAGTCCAAGATAATTTTTATTCTTTTTGTGGTAATTCACGTTGTAATAAGTAATCGTATCTAGGGAAAAATTCATTCGGCTCGTTGGGCACCTTTTGGTTGAACTAAAATAATTGAATTCGCGTCATCTACTAAGAGTATGTATACCATGTATATAAGTATGTGTATCAACGTAGGCGAACCAAAGTAGCCGACATAGCCCAAAGAATTGCCAAACTGAAGTGGCATGGACAGGGACATAGCTCTTGTACCGACTGCCGATGGGGCAGGAAGACGCAGCGTAGGCAGGCCCCCTACAACGTGGACCGACGATCTTGCAAGGGCCGCCGGAAGCCGTTGGATGCGGCCAGCGCAGGACCGGCTATTGTGGAGATCCTTGGGGGAGGCCTTTGTCCAGCAGTGGACGTCTTTCGGCTGATATGATGATGAAGTATGTGTAGTTTTTGGGTGAACTAAGAGCGTTAAGGTCGCGATATCCTCACGTCTTTCTTATCATGAGCTATATGCAGGTATAACTATTATATTATACAGTATTTAGATAAGAGGCATAAAAATTGTTCATCAATTGTCATTTGTATTTTTATTTGTTTTTACATGACTTAATTATAGTTATCCTAGGAGGCAATTGCTGCTTCACTGGAAAATACATAATGGAATAATGAAATTTAGTCAGCACTTGGGTATTTACATACACTTGTACTTGTGAAGCTCACAATGCAGTAGGTACATAAACATAGTAGAAACAGTATTAACTAAAGAAAAAAAAATAGTCCGGCCGAGCGGTCTGTCTTATCACATATTTTTTAAATCATTCAATAAATAACAGGTTTCTAAGCTATAATTTTTTAATTTAGTACTACTTACTATATTAAAATTAAAGAATTGAAGACAATGAGCAGTTGGCTAGCGCAGAAGGCTCTCAAGCAGTAGTTTAATTTAAGCGACTAATACCTGAAGGCACCCTTATTGTGCTCAGCTCAGGGGGCGGCTGAACTAAAAAGACGGAATTCTAAATCAATGGATCACCGATCACGTACTAAGGAACCAACACGATCCTCGCCGCCGAATAACATACCCTAGCTAACCTGCGACTTCCTCTAGCTACATAGATAGATAGATATAGATATAATAGAGCGTAGAATCGAGTCATCTAGCAATATAAAACTAAGTACCGCATTTGGGGAACCAAACCGCACACCACTTGGGGTTCACACCTCGTGTCTGAGCGGTTACCAACGTGGAGATGCATGAGAAGGTCGAAAGTGTATGGCATAGTTTGTACAAATACGTACCTACTACGCGAAAAGGTTTCGTCCGATTGGAGACCGGAGAGGGCATTTCATGGACACGAATGCGAACTAAGTGTCATGGATGAACCTCGTGGTCGCCACGAGTTTGCGTTTTATGTGGGTGAATTTCCCAAATCGCTTTTTCTTTTGTCTTCAATGAAATTGATATTCGTAAAATGGAAAATTGTTCTGAATTATTTTTTTTAGTGTTCCATAGGTAGTTATTGGTTTGTGGCAAAAATATAATTTGCCTAGGACTATATGAACCTATAAAAATAAATACATAACCCTCTATTTTCTGCAAATCGGTGCTGTCCCTCTACTTTATTTACAAACAAAAAACCTTATACACTAATCAAAATAAGTAAATTAAGTATATAACCTATTCCATTTCATAGAATATTAGTTTTATTATTAATATATATAGCATATTTTATTACATAATTAACGATTATTATTACTGAGAGGCTACGTAATGGGCTACGAAAACTGTGACCGAAAAGGTAATTTACTTAAATATTAAAACTATCTTCCTAAGATAAGTTTTAAACAGTGCGATTATACAATTTTATATTTTATATATACTCTTATATATAAGTTATATTTAATAAAAATATGACATTTAAGAAATTATTTATTCATATATTTCTATATTGGAATGTCCCAGGTGGATTTTTTTTCTCTAAAATACCAAGTTATTCCGTGGTATGGCTGCATCGGAATAGCTTGGTATTCCAAAAAATCTCATACAGTAGGAACTGTATAAAAATAATACATACACAAATCCGCACAGAAAAACTAACACGCTCTCCATCTTAGACGGCGGCAATCCGGCAAGGCCAGATAGACAGCTGCAGTAACTAGGTACATCATTTGTAAACACTGATGTGAGTATGTTACAACTTACCTATAACCTACGGGATACTATCAGGTTTGCTTACCAGAATAATCTGAATAGGTTTTAGACCTTTAGACCTAACTCATGATTTGAACTATATCTCAATGCCCGCAGTACCTATACTAAGGTGGAAGTTAAATGTTTTAGGTACGTAAATTGAACATAAGTTTTTTAGGTACTTTATTTTTGACCGTACGCTGGTTAATCATAGGGCATTTTAAGAGGTCTCTTTTCCCGGAAATTGTAATGACTCATCCTGATTTTTTGCAACGTGTGTGACACTTTGTTCCACAGAAAAAATAATGTTGAAGATGTTATAATTAATGACGTGTGACATTATGAAACGAAACACTACCGTGCGCCGCGCCCGGACCCTCCTACACATTCCTTCATAATTTATAGGCACACAATAAAAAATACTGGTTTGAGTAGATATCCTTATATCCCAGCCTTAGAGTCGAGATTACGGGAAGTTTAGACAAGTTAGAGTGTACAAACGTTAATAGTTTTTACGGCTAAAGTGGCAGACAGGACGTCGCCGAGCCCGGATGTTTTGTTACGACGAATTTGATATTTCTTTATTTAAGGCTTATCTAATGATTGCTTAGACTGTGAAAAATACGCCCTTAATTATCCTGTACAGTTCACATTATCAGCCCGATATCGCCCACTACTGGACATAGGCCTCCCCAAATGTTTCTATAATGTTGCCATTTTCAGGTTTCCCGTAGCATGTGAGTTCGCGACCGCTGTTAGGTGGTAGGAAGTAGGTAGACAGCTGGCCTACTGCCCGACTACCAGGTGTAGATATCCCTTAGTCGTCTTTTCGTTACTCACGGGATAGTATGGGGCGGCCCTGTTATTCTTTCTAGACCGGAAACCACACGGTTAAACTCTTCCTCCTGTAGAATTAACACTGAAAAATACATAAAAACAAATGACACGCGATTAGTAATACGGGAATGAAACACTCAACATACAAAAACTGATATCAATTTGGAAATAATAGGTAAAAAAAGTATTCAATTTGGAATTACATAGTTTTTCAGAGATAATTATTTAGTAGTGGTAATGGTGCAAGGAATTGTTTTTGAAAAACTAAAATTTATTATGTAGGTACCTACTTATAAGTATACTTATAAAGGAAGTGGACACCAGTTGGTACCATATCAAATACATCGTATAATATCATTTTCAATTTACAGTACACCACAGAACTGCCAAATAACATAAACATGGTATAAGTCATCTCTATCTGGTTAGCTATGAAGGAATACGGTTTTCAGATAAATCAATTTCTGTGCCAGGTTTCCATTCCAGAATATTGATCAAGTGATTTATTTTGTATGGAGTCATATATTAAGTATACTTATCACAAACTAGTTTTCTGTATTTTGGTAGTTTCATGGGTCGGATGGTTGGATGGATTGGACACCTTGCATTAGTTAAGTCATCTCGATTTGTTTAGCACCTATGTCTGAATATTGAGCATTCTCAATATATGTATGTTCATAATAATAAGACAACAATATTTGTAATTTGTAAAAATAGGTATATAGTAGTATTGATAATTTTACAAAAGGATAACATTGGTTTATTACCTATAAAAATAATATCTTGAAGTTTTACAAGACTTAAATATTTTCGCGTTTGGTTTTGTTTCCCCCGATTTATGTAAATTATTTTATTATATCTTAACACTTAACTTTTTTTGCCATGTATATTGTATATTTTAATCCCTGTATAAGTTGTATACTTTTGTATCGTAGGCACCGAAACGCCAAATGCTGGCAAAATAAATAATATCTACTGGTGAAACATACACAGGTTACTCTCCTGTTTGTTTTTTTTTATCCGATTATATAGCCTCTCCTTTTTAAACACCCCTGGAACAATAGTGGCACATAATTAGATGACACAGCGGTGAGGCTCAGGCATGTCCCAGTGAATCGCTTCAGCTGTCTTGGAACACGAAACGTGTTTAATAAAAAGAAAAAACGCGGCGCTAGACCGAAGTAGTTCCATTTCTCTCCAGAACAAGGCGTGAGATGGAATGATATAAGGACATTTAAAGCTAGATAGCTCATAAAATGAGAGATTCTCTATGGTAAAGAACAATCTACCTGACCTACCAATAAAATGTCTGTCAACAAAACCAATGACAAAACTACCGGGTCGAATCGCTCTTATCAACATAATTAAAGAAAATTATAATTAAATCTAAACTCTGTTTTTTTAAATAGCACTCAGCAGTCTAGCGCAGCTAGCCGCTATAACAATAGATTAGAGCAGTTTAAAAAAAACGTAATTTCATGAAGGTTTTTCCTCGACCTTAGCAATCGCTGTGAAATCTTGTACGATGGTACTGAACCACTTGTGTGCGAATTCGCCTCGCTCTTGGCAGATTTTTAATCTACAGTAGGTATATTAGTGACACATGTCTGGAAAACTCGTTTTCACAAGATAATAGCTAGGCAGGTATATATAACTACTTGCTTAGCTTTAGTTTAGTTTTAGTACAAAAAAATAATGTTAACTATTCTTTATATCCCATGGAGAAAGCTAGATAGGAGATCTACAAACTTAAGGAACATAGGGTTAGCTCAACTTTATGTCACGTTTGGACTGAATTACCCCCTTAACTAAACAACCGTTATCATAACAACGCATTTATGTAGATATTTAACCAGGTATACATAAGTCCCCTAAATTGAGTTTGGTAATCATTGCGGTTGTGAGTCGGGGGTTGTGCTCCTAACAAAAGCGCAGTGTTCGAGTTTGAGGCAAGGGGCGGGGCGGCCGCGCCCCTCAGTACACTCTCATTCTATCCCATTCTCGCAAAATGATATTGATTTGTGCTTGACTTCCGTCATTATGATGTGAGGAGAATGGTTGGAATACTTACCTACTGTTACAAACTGTAGGTAGCGGCAGGTACCTAGTTACTCACCTAACTACGTATAAACGGTGATGAATCAATATCAACTGCGTTAAATTAAACACACGAAATTTAGCTTTAAAATAACTGATCCCAGTGAAACCTCTGAACATACATATGTCATCCCAGAGATAAAATTTAACAAATAGTAATAAATCATTTCATACAAACCGCAGATCTAAATATCTACAAGGAGCTTCATAGAAAGAATTATGTTTAGTTGATTAGGTACCTATTTCTACAAAAAATCTGAATTCTTATTTACAGGCGCTCTTTTGATGTCTTGGTACGTGTATGTACGTCCACCAGAATCGTATAGGTACAACTTAAACAAATTTTATTATCGGTCATGGTATCTATAATAGTTATGAGAATTTAGTTATAGCGTCAAATACTGAATAAAATTAAGCAACACGTTAGAACTTGGCGTCCAATTCGCGTAGGTATTATTTAATTTTACAGTTCTATATAGGTATCCCTCAGCGCCCTATTTGATAAAAGTTACAATTTACAATTACAGGTGACAGTTTTTGTTAAACAAATACAAATTTGTTATTATGAAAAATTCATGTATTTGTCGAGTTGTAGGTATGTAGGTAGGTATTTACAATTTTACATACCTATTTCTGTTCAATTTACAAATTTGTCCGTAAACCTTTATTGAACGCATAATTCTATTTAATTTAGTTACATATACAGATATGTAACAACATTCTTAATTTGGGGATCAAATGGAAGAATAAAGTAATTTAATAACACACATACCTACAATTTAAAAGTACCTATACTTATTTGATAAATTATCATACGCTTCTGACAGGCGACCATACCCCCGGTAACTCGTCTGCCACGCTTGGCAGACGAGTTGGCGATCGCAGCAGGATGGTCAAAGTACACAGAGAGACGCAGCAGCCCGTTCTCTGGAAGATATTCCCTTAGGTACGCACTCAAGCAATACGCTGCGTCATGCGAGGCAGTGTGCAAATCGCCTTGTACTTCGGAATTACTTACTTTGTTCAGTGACGTACCTATCTAACCATAATGTTTTGTTGCCTCGTATATTCTTTTGTACTTTTTGCGTAATAATATATCGGTGTGCCTGACGGCAAAGAATATCGCCACCCCACCGCGAACGAAGTCGACCTAAGGGAATATCTTCCAGAGAACGGGCAGCAGCTCTGTGTACTTTGACCATCATGCTGCGATCGCCAACTCGTCTGCCAAGCGTGGCAATTATGGCATATGCCTCCAAATGATGGTTACAAGTGCACTGTGGAAATATTTTGGGGAGGCCTTTGTCCAGCAGTGGACGTCATTCGGCTGACATGATAATGATGAATAGTCCATCTTGGTAATATATCAAGTTAATTGGTTGTCTAGGAGTGGCTTAGGGTATTGATGAGTCAGTCAGTCGGTCATAAAAATGTTTGTTTTCAGTAATCTATTCGGGCTAAATTAATGAAATTTTAAATTTCAAAAGAAGATAGAGTGCTTTAATAAATGTGCCAAATTTCATGTATGTAGATTAAACAGTTTACGAGTAGCGTTGCCGGTTCCTATTTTTACTTGGCTGGACACGCTGCCGAGTGTCTAGGTATTCACACTTACTTTTTACCTTCGCATCAGTTGAGGTTTAAATACTATTTAGGTTTCTGTACCTACTTACTACATTGCATTACAAAAAGCTAAACAAGCCCTAAGTCTTTTAAAGAAAGTCTTTTATTTTTTTTCTATTCATAGGACACCGTTGGCATTTAAAATAAAATAATGCGTTGCTTTTTTCCAAAAGAAACGACATTAGAATGCGATATTTTATGTTTTAAAAAATTTTTCATATGACATTAAAATTTGACATGACATGATAAAGAAAAGAAAATAATGTATTTCTTTATTTCTGCCATGCACCTAAGGTATTAATTAAAGAAATACTCTTTCTTTACATTTCCCCGCTTAGAGAAGAATATTAATTATTTAATTTTCTAATTATTTATAAGTCATTTCTGTTAGAAAAAGTGCAAGGTATTTCTGTTGTAGAAGTTAACTAATCCCGTAAAGCTATAATCAAAACTATTTCAAAGAAAGAAAGCACATGAATATTCATATTACTTCAGAGTGTTTTATAATTGCTGGGAAAAATTTCATTCCCTACCGCCAATAGTTATCTTCAATGCGGTACCTTAACTTACTACTTCTAATAATTATCGTCACGATTTGAAAGTTTCCAATATGTGTAATGCTTACCTATCGATGACAATACAATCATTAGGTTCCATCGAGTTGTATTAATAATGGATTCCACAGGTAGAATGCGTAGGTAACTGTTTAATGGTTCTATTAAACTCCCCGAGTTGACAATGAGGCCCTCATTTAATTGGTGATGCTTTGTGGAGGTGGATACATGGTGGAGCTAGTCAATGGTCATCAAAAAGTCTCTGGAATAATTCAGGTGAAGCATTTCTACGATGTAACTTTTTTCAAAATAGGTTGAAAACATAGTACCTATTTAACTTTGAGTTTTCTTACTTCTTTGAGCATCAGCGTGAGGTCGGTGCTCTCCCTGCTTCACATTGAGGCCTGGGTGGGAAGTAGGGGCGGTAGCGTCACCTATAGGCTGACTCAGGTTCTCACCGGACTTGGGTGTTTCGTTGAGTATCTGAGCCGGATCGCCCGAAAAGTGACGACACATCGTACCACTGCGGGAGCGACCTAGATACACCACGTTCTTTCCAAGTGCCCTATTTGGGAGGCAGAGAGGAGAGTGTCACGTTAAGCGCAGTGGTTTCTGGTTGTAGATAAATGAGCAAATTGTTTTGATCACACTAATCATTTTATTACTTACACAACACAGTAACTGCTGCATGTAGCAATGGTCTGTAGAATATTAGTCTGTAGATAGAGTCGTGGATAGGGATGAGAATAACAGATATCAGAATTACAAAAATGTCCAAGGTCCTTAGCACGAGCACTCCCCTCTGATCTGAAGAAGTGGCGTTCCAGCGTGCAGCGTGGTTCAAGATGGGCACAGCCATCTTTAACCACGTTGCACGCTGTAGCAGCCGGGTTACCCCACACGTGGTGATGGGGTGTGGCCGACTGAGTATGCAGCATGATGTGCCGTGACAGCCACTGCTTGTTAGTAGATGATTGCGTGGCCCAGCCCGCGATGTCGTGGTTCTGGACAATCTGTCGTCCTCTCCTCCTACGGACCCTCCAAGGTGAAGTCCCCGACAATTCGGCACAGGTCACATATAGAGTTAAAGAAGAATTAAATGTCTTAGTAGACGTCATGAAGTGAGCCGCCATCACCCTTCCGTGGATGATAAATTCCTCTCGTGAGCCGTCACTGGAACAAAGGAAGAGAAAAAAGCACGAAACAGCCGGTACCTACATTATATACCTACCCTTCGCCCGCCTATAGCGAGAATTGGTGGGGAAGTATTCACCGGCCGTGACTCAACAATGCCACAGAGCAATCATAATAAGGGTTTTCCTATTTACCGAACAACTCTAGCTGTTCGTACACTTTCTACCTTCGGACACCACGTACCGTATTAAATAGCAAAATGTAATGAAAGAATTATTAATGCAGTGTATCCTAGAACACCGTGTCCTGGTCGCAGATATCGGACGGGATCTGTCCCTGTCAGCTGCATGCAATGCTGGCGGGTGACTCCACCAAATGGGACGGCGGAGGTGGCAGCAGCCGATAGCCCAACTCCCCTTTGGAGCTTTAATGGCAGTAAGAGAAGTGTCCTCTACTGCCGCAAAGTGCCGCAATGGAAGCAGCTCCGGGAAGCACCGATCTGTTTGTGGCACAGTCACTGTGCATAACAAAGTCCTACCAAGGACGTTCCCCAACCAACCGGGACACTGAAAACTGGCAAAAGAAGGAAACCGGAACAGCTCACCCAGTTCACCAGGCACCAAGAGAAGTCCACGGCAGGTTAGGTTTATGGGTGCAAGTTCGAAATACCCACCCGCAGACACGGTGCGGGTGGTATGCAAAGAAATTGCCCGCCTGCTTTAACAAAATAAAAAATACAACAAAGATAGGCGCTGTTAAATGTGCCACTTTACACTAGCAGAGGGCATAGTGGAGACTTTTCCTGCAGCTGCTTTTATTCCGTACCTATCCTTAGTCCCTCTCCCCGGGATTAAATATACCTAGATAGGTTGCTCTCGTAATGCGAACCACTTTAAAACTTAACAAATCAAAATTCATATGAAAAGCAAGATGATGCTAGATTTTCGTATATTTTTCACTATATCCTACTTCCTAATAATATTATTAATGCGAAAGTTTGTGAGTGTAAAGATGTATGGATTTTAAGAAGTATGGATGTTTGATACTCTTTCACGCAAAAAATAACTCATCGATTTTGATGAAACTTTGTAGTAATATAGCTTACTGAACAGAATAACACATAGGCTGTAAATTTATAAAATACCGCGGATAAAAACCGCAGGGCACAGCTAGTTATTTATAATTTCCACGGGCAATTTAAGGGCAATAGAAAATATTCGTTGGTAAACTATAGATAGATAACATATTAGAAAGAATTAATAATTTCTATTAAGTTTACGGGCATAAAATAAGGACCGGTCTGAATTGTTGCCTCTTTGTTGAAAATTTTTTAAATTATATTTTTAAGAGATGAGATGCCATGGTATTGTACCGCCATTTCCCTGGTTTTTTCTTTGGGTGAGTAGTCGTGGTCTTATTTCTTTTAATTTTCGTCCAGTGTTGCTCTTGGCTGTTCTTAACAAGGTCGTCAATGGTGGCCGTTCCTATTCTTTCTAACCAATGTTCATTAATTTCATCTGTCCCGTAATTATTGCGACGTCTTACTGAGCTCATTCGTTTATGTATGCTGTCTTTTGATTCGGTTTGGATCTCCCATTCTTCGATCATTTTTATTAAACCGTCTACCTCCATTGCCTTATGTTGTAGTCTTAAAACGTCATTAGCATTCTGTAAAGAAAAAAATATAGGTGTTGTGGTGAATTCATTAATTTGATGAAGCCTCCATTAACATTAAAGATTTGGTTTTATTCAAGTCTTACATCTTTCACTCGAGGACGCCAATCCTTTTCCACAGTTATTTTATATCTCTTAAAACTCGTTGTATATATATTTTGCATCTTTCTAAAAATATTTAGCATTTTGCTATAGGAATCACCTACTTGGAATGCCAATGATTTATAGAAATGATCTTTGAAATGCATTACGGTGTCAATTTTCCTCATGGCATCTTTTACTAGTTCCATGCTCAAACTAGCTAAGAAAGTCCTAATTTTCCTTTGAGTAGGATGATCCTTTTCGGTTATGATTAGATCGCATGGTTTCCATTCCCCTAAAACAGAATACGGAGGAATACACTAAGTACACTTTATGCAACAATAACAAGTAGAATATACATTGGTGTTCAATTGTAAACATTTTATTGAGTCACAAGGTGTGCTCGCGACTCCAACGCGCGCTACTCCTTGTGTATTATTAAGTTAATTAATTGGAAACACAGTTTAAATGACGGTGACATGTCGCCGAAGTATAGTAAGTAAAGCTCAGCTCAGCGCAATGCTTCCCCGGACCCGGCACGTGTACATGAAGATTTCTAGAACTGCTTACCCGGGAAAGAGAGACGTACAACTGACCATGTGAGAAACAACTGAGACCGAGATCTACTCCAGTAACGCGAAAAGTCTGACCCTGAGCTTTATTAATTGTCAGTGCAAAACACACTGATACAGGGAATTGCGTTCTTTTAAACTGGTATGGAAATTTTTTTGGTATTATGAGAATTTTGGGAATCTAACGATTTCTCCGGTACCGCAACCAGTTAAAATTTGAGCCTCATTTTTATTTTGTTGTAACTGAATTACTTTTAGCCGGGTGCCATTGCAATGTTGAGGTGGTCTTAAATTTCGGAGCAGCATAATCGGTATACCAATTTTTAAACAAATTTTATGAAAAGGAAGTCCGGATATACATTTAAAGAATTTAAAAATTCTATCGGGTAATTAGTGGCTTCTTGTTCATCGACCATTCTGTTAATTGAATAATATACTTTGCTTTCTCCTTGTATATTTGACAGTATTTTACTATTAATCTCAGATGCCTGGTCATTGCAAGGGGTTAAAATGGATATATCGCATAGCCAAGAATTGTCACTATTTCATATATTTGTTAGTTCACCGTAAACCGACGATATAAGATGTTGTTGTGATTGCACTATGCATCATAACTCAGGTGTCAGAATAAGCTTTCCTTGGTGTGATTGTGCCTTCACCAATTTTTTATAATATATCAGAAAATTTATGATCATCCGGGTTATCCCCAGTTCTCACTCGCATGTTAATTACTTGTGGCCGGCTGCCTATCTAAATAAGTTAGGTGTCAAAGGAATGTTGTGGTGGAAGGAAGGATTGTTTTGTATAATTAAATAATATATAACATAAATAAAAAACCGAAATGTGTGCTGAGACGCTTAGTGCAGGTGAAACTTCAACGGACAAGGGTAAGAACGAATCGCAAAATAATTTTAACTTGGCCCGTAAGACGTCAAGTTAAAATTATTTTGCGAAGTTTAAATTTTATTTTAACTTTACTTCTTACGGGCCGATTTTTTATGTCCAATTTAAAAACCTGCCAGTAAAAATTCAAAAAAATTTTTATACAGTAGAACTAAATTCTGTATTTAGTTCTTCTGTATCAAAGTAATCCTCGAAGTGGGGTTCGCTTCCATCTGGCAATATTGCCACGTTCAATAACCAAAATAATATCATCTAGCAATTGTATTAAATGCAATGAATACAGTAACAGAGCGCAGAAAGTGAAACAATGGGCACGATTTCTATTAATTTGACTGTATAAAACCAAACTGAATGAGTTCTACACTAATAAACATTATGAATTTTAAAACTGACGCTATTCTCTGCACTGCACTATCAACACAGCGAAGAGCTTTGAATGAAATGAGACAGAGCCACCGTGAATCTACGAAATGCAACTACGCGCGTGAGTGCGTAAAAAGACCCGCACGATGATGGAGATCTGCACGCCCGCAAGTACGCGCTTAGGTGCATCGGCACGCAACATGCAGCGTGGTGCGTGGCAGTATGCCAATCCCCTTACAGATACTTTAGATGAGGAATGCTTTACAGCTGCCATGTTTATGACAATCATGGTCACATTGCGATTCCTTTCTTCCCTTTCTATCTATCCTTAATTGAGCGTATTAATGTAGAGCGATAGTCACTGAACACGTCCCCAGAAACCATCCTGTCTTTAGCCCGGAGGGCCCTGCCTTTGGTGCGTGGTAATTTATTTGTAGGTATGCCTGGTTAGATGGCTTAAGCCAACGCTCGCTTCTATTGTCTAATGAAACACTTAAAACCGAACGGAGCTAAATGTAAGCGAGATATTGAAAAATAATAGGACATGTAGTTTCAACCTGATTAATTTATTCATTAAAATCCAGTTGGGGTCAACCAAAATAAATATGTTTAGCTAAATGGACTGCACATGTGGGGCAGAAGCTGAAGCTTCGCCACTTCGTGTCCTGGGGATTTTTATTACCACACATATATTTGTGTGACTCATAACTGGTTGTTCTGGAGCTCGGTGAGCCTCGGTTTACCTTGTATCCGACAATTTTATATTTTTTATAGTAGGAACCTCGTGGCATTGGGTTTCATTATCACTAGTGCGGCGGTGTGTTAAAAAAAATGAACTACAGATGTACTTTATACGCAATTGAGATCTTATTCTAGCATGAGTTGAGTTCAAAATTAAACAAAATAGAAATTTACTCACTTGAAAATAAAAGAATAATTATCACAAACTGAAAAGCACTCATTTCGCATTAATACTAAGTAATGAACCTAGGTACCTACTTCCTCTCCTTATCATTAATTAGGTAATTTAATTACATTAATTTTTTCATGAGAAATTTATTCGTGTAAAACCTTTAAAGTGTGAGATAACGGTGTAAGCTGTTTTGTTTCTCACAGGTTTTTTCTTAACATAGCAGTCTATAGTTAGCCTTGAAAGTTTTTACTACTTTACAGGATGATAGAAGCGAGCGAGGGCTCTATTTAGCAAAATACGACTACAGAGGGCAATTCCAGGTTCGAACTACGACTCAGCAGTTGACTGAGCAGCAGTTGACCGAGCAGCAGTTGCCTGAGCAGCAGTTGGCTGAGCCGCAGTTGGCTGAGCAGCACTCAGCAGTGCATGAGAGGTCCATTTTTAGGCACATTCTAATCATCATCATCATATCAGCTGAAAGACGTGTACTGCTAGACAGGCCTCCCCCTTAAGATCTCTACAAGCCGGTCCTGCAGTCCATCTTGTAGGGGGTCTGCCTGTTTTAAGCACGTTTAGTGCAAATGTAAATACGATATAGACGCGGGTTGTACGTTCGATTGTTGATCGGGAAGGGCATTTAATCATCATTCATCATTTTATATTGATTTGAATAATTTTGAAAACTTAAAAACACTTTTGACTGCGAAAATCAGTCAAAGAGGTTTTTAACTAACTAACTACTAACTTGCCTTATTTTTGCAGTCAAACGTGCTTGTGACCGGTTATGAGTTTTGACTGTAACATATAATACTTTTAATTTGGGACGAATATCATTTAAATGTTTTGCTTATATTAATGGCACAAATTAGGATTAATATTCATCATCATCATATCAGCCGAAAGACGCCCACTGCTGGACAAATGCCTCCCCAAGGATTTCCAGAATGTCCGGTTTTTACCTTATTTACATAAGTAAAATTATATTCTGTTTATTATTTTTTTTTAACAACAATAATTACAATGGCCGCATTAGGTAATCTAATCCCTGTGTCGCGGGGTACTTTACAAACATATAATAGACGGACACAAATGACATCCAGACTCAGAACAACAATTTAAGGGTCACACAAATAGTAATCGGGCGCGGGACTCGAACCCGCGACACGAAGCGGCAAAGCGACCGTCTTAGCCGCTGCGCTACACGTGCAGTCATTTATTCATAGATTTGGTTTTTCTAAGCTTATTTTATTTTTCTTGGCATATCCATTACTTTACTTGGCATATATTGTAGCACATAAGCTAATAAGACGGATATCCTCGAGCTACCCTACTTAATTAAATGAGCATATTATTAGCACCATTACCTACAACCTTATCGAACAATATCATAAACTTGTAATGAATTTGGCCTTGGAAACATTGATAGTAACCTCTAAATCTCAAGTTCTCATTATTGGTGGCAGAAACATGTTTAACACCTTAAATTTTTCAGCCATTCCTCCTGTTCTTTTCGATGATGTGCCGATACCTTATTCAAAATTTGCCAAAAATTTAGGTGTTTTAATCGACTGTAACCTTTCGTGGAACAATCACGTTGCAGAGGTAAGCAGGAGGGTATACTGTTCTTTTCAATCTATCAAACGTCTCCAAAAATTCTTACCATTTCAGACTAGAGTTACTCTCGCTCATTCACTTCTACTCCCTCTTCTTGACTATGCTGATGTCTGTTTTCTTGATGCAACAGAAGAACTTCTAGATAAGCTCGAACGCCTGCAGAATTTATGCATCCGCTTTATTTTCGGCCTAAGGAAGTACGACCACGTGTCGGAGTTCCGGGCTCAATTGAAGTGGTTGCCTATTCGGCGGCGTCGTCGGGACTGTCATATCCTTTCTCTACTTTATTCCATTCTTCATAACTCTGTTGCTCCCATCTATCTCCGTGAACGCTTTGAGTATCTGGTGCCTAGAGGCAAACCTTGTCGCACAGCTATTTCTCTTCTTCTAAGGACTCCTTCTCATACTTCCAGCCGCTATGATGGCTCGTTTACTGTACGCGCAGTGCGCCTTTGGAACTCTTTACCACACTTCATACGTGATAGCTCGTCATTAAGTATATTTAAGAACAGAATTAAGAATCATTTCTTATCTCTTTAATTTATGTATATAATAGATATGTAGGTTTTATGTAGTTTATTCTCTATATATATATATATATCTATATATATATACATATTTTTAGGTATTGTATGTAAATATTTGTGTGTATTTTATCAATATTTTTAATTTAATATTTTGTTGTACACTGCTTGTACCCATTATATAATAATTTCACTCTCCTAATGGTTTGCTGGAAGAAAATTCATTAATGAATTAAGCTCGCCTATGTACATGACATTTTATTGTAAAATTTATTTTAATGTATGTTTCTGTGTGCAATAAAGAATAAGAATAAGAATAAGAATAGTATGTGAATCACTCGAACAATAAATTTCCCCATAAAATAACATGTATTAATTACTAGCTGTGCCCCGCGGTTTTACCCGCGTTAAACTTTATAAAATATGGCCTATTTGTTATCCTAACTATAAAAATTTGCCTATGTTCTTTCTCAGGGTCTAGACCATCTGTATACCAAATTTCATTCCGTTGAGTAGTTTTGGCGTGAAAGAGTAACAGACAGACAGAGTTACTTTCGCATTTATAATATTAAGTTAGGATTAGGATGTATGTACAGACACCAGCACATCCAGCTACCCCAATCTGTCAATTTTCTTTTATAGATTTTCAACTTTATCTCATAAACATAAGGTTCACTTTCAATTGGAGAAATTTGACACATTATAGTAGCTGGATGTGCTGGCGTCTGTAGGTACACACGGCTACATATCAAGATTTCCAGTATAAGCTGATGTCGCGTTGTATAGGATTTCCATACAATGAGAGGTCAGCTTATATTGAAAATGTTTAGCTTGATATGTAGCCGTATGTACAAGATGTAACATAAATAGTGGACGTAACGTGATGTGAAGCGTTATTTGCTTATGAAACTGAACAACATGTGACACATTTATAAGCAAAATACCCCGAAAATATATAAACTTCCCGTATAAAATTAAAACAAACTGCTGATTTTAATTAGGGAGCCAAAAATACACACTAATATTATAAAGCCAAAAGTTTGTTGGTGTGTGAGTGTTTGTTACTTCTTCACGTCTAAACGGCTGGATCGATTTTAATAAAATTCGGTATGGAGTTAGCTGACACCCTGGATTAACGCATAGGCTATAATTTATAAAGTGAACGCGGGTAAAACAGCGGGCACAGCTAGTTATTAATATTTTACCAACTGGTTTTGCTAATTTTATCCCTTTGTATGGGTGGACAGTGCTCCATAAGTTTCCCCATTATCTCTGTTTTACTTTGATTATGTATGTGTATATAAAGTTATATGCTGTTGCCTTCACTGACTGATGCATGCAAAACCGAGCATAGGCATTTAGTTAGGTAAATCAGGAGTAAAAGAGGACCGTAAAAAACCAAATCCTTGTAGGTAATCATTAAGAAACATATACTGGTAGGTACACCATACGTTATATACCGATATTTATTTACATATTTGGTACATAGGATGGGCCTGTTGGGGTGGTTGGCAAATCCTTGCTTTTCACGCCGCAGGTCGTTGGTTCGATTCCCAACCAGGAGAGACATTTGTGTGCATGAACTTGTTTGTCCTGGTCTGGGTGTAGTTATCTATATGAAAGCAGTATATGTATTTTATCAGCTATCTGATTTGCTACAAGCTGCTCTTAATTTAGGATCAGAAGGCCGCGTGTGGATAATGTTATTAATTATAATTTACACAAATTTGACATTTCATTCACACCTGTCATTGATTTATTAATCACTATCGGTAGCTCACACAGTGTCATCGTCATTGCGTATTTTGATGACAACTGTTACTATAAGTCCTGTATTTTAATTCTATGGTTCCCATTAAGACTACACAACAATTATTATCTTTTCTAAAGTCTTCCCTTCCCCCATTCTTTTAAATTGTATAAGTTATTCGAATGACGTCACAGAACGAGACGTGGAACACAATTAATCCATTTGGAATTTATCCGGTGCAGTTAGCCCGAGGGTTCAATTAAAATGTAAATGGGTGTTGACAGTACTGGGTGTCGGGGGCGGTTACACATTATCCAAACACAACAGCGCACCGTCACCTCGTGAATAGCTTTGCCTCTGTGTGGTGGCTTTAATTAAGGATCTCAAATTGGTGTATATTTGTTCACTTTTAGCCAACCATGTGTTTGTGTACCGTTTAGAAAGTGGTGAAGGTGTTTATAGGAACTATTACGTCGGAGCTTCTGTTGACTGTAATCTTGTGGGTATAAAAAGTACTGCAATTAAGGCTATCTCCCACACACCCTTTTACATACATTACACAAAGAAGTCGGTCGCCAGTCGGTCCAACTATGATAAATTATTCTCAGAATGCAAACTGCTCCCCGTCCACGAGAAAGTACGGTGGTCAATTGCAGTGGAACAGTATAAAAGCGAGAATTTAAAAAATGTAGCGAATTTTACCTAAACGTCCGGTAAACGTCGTTCGTTAAACGTCGTCGTTCGATCACAAAATGGTGAACTACCAATTTTTTTCATAATTCTCTCTTTATGGATATCAAATTAAAGGGATTGACTAGTAGAATTTGACAAATGTCGGGGGTTTTTATTTTTAACTAGCTGTGCCCCGCGGTTTTACCCGCGTTAATTTTACGGGGGAGGAGCTGTGATAATTTATATGTTGACCTAACCTCTTAGTAATATTAATGCAAAATTTGAAGTAAACCCATGCAGTACTTTTTGAGTTTAGCCCGGACATACTTACGGACAAAAATTCTAAACACTATATTTTTGGCTTCGATATCGATTTTAGATCAAGACACAAGTAGGTATCCTTTTAAAAAAAAATTTAGTGTACAGTTTTGATTTTCCTACGATTTTATTATATGTATACCTATATATGGTAGATTAGGAACAGTAGACTAGTTAAAGCAGAACTTTACACGTCTGTAACATATAAGGTAGGCCACAGAAACAATGAACCACTGGTCAGCAGTGGACTGGAGCAGGGAAAGGCGCTAGACTGTATACAAACCCGCGAGCGATCTAGCTAGAAGGGGGATCGTACCAAAATATTTCGTACTCATATAAGGTTTCTGTGTATAAATCGTCTATGTCAAAAAAAAAAAACTTATTGGTATAACTCCTCAAGGTTGTGATGCAAAACATCTAAAATTAATTAATTTTGATAAATGTTTAACTAAATATAACTGGAAACATAGAAGAATTTACCAACGAAAGCATAATTATTTGTTTAAATTTCATAAATCGAAGGTGCTTTTGACCACACGAATGAAGTAAAACTTAAATATGCGAAACGTAACAGGCATTGAGAGAACGGGAGAAAGAAAATGTGTGCTCGCAGTTCTCTCTCTCTCTCTATATATATATATGCTATAGCTATTTTTATAAAACTTGGTACACAACAAGAAATCAGCCGAATCACTTGCCGTTCTCATCTTATGCTTCGTCATACAAATGGTACCTAATTAATTTTCAAATCCCTGCCCAATGAAATAAAGATATTGCGAATTTTCGATTTCAATACTCCGAGGGACCGTTGAGAGCAAGTTATTGAATTATTGATTGGTAACTTGATAACTTTAAATAACTTAAGAGATTGTTCGAGTAGCAACAGTTAAGCCGAGATGGCTCGGGGCGGTATTGGCCCTCAGTATTCATAATTCGATATTCATTAAACGTATCGGCTGCTAAACTCGGCAGCATTACAGAGCTCCGCTAGGATTATACCTTGATTTTGTTGAACGATGGATAGGTACACTAAGCTACCAAAAATGCATTGGCATGTTAAAGGGCTGACCATAATCAAATGAGTTTCATTCCGCAAGATTTTAGCCAATACTAGTATGATTACAACTGTATGTAGTAGTTTAAAGATGGACTGATGATCTTGTGCGGGTCGCTGGAAATCGCTGGATGCGGATAGCGCAAGACCGGCAATTGTGGAGATCTTTGGGGGAAGTCATTGTCCAGCTGTGGACGTCTTTCGGCTTATATGATGATGATGATGAGGATGATGGCTGTCTGTTAAAGAACTTCAACAAGTTATCGTCAATAGATCACGAAACAGCTCTAAAACCTTAAATTCAAAAAGGCTCGGAGAATTACAAATGCCTTTTAAATTACCACCAATGAATAATTTAAAAGGCATTTGTAATTCTCCGAGCCTTTTTGAATTTAAGGTTTTAGAGCTGTTTCGTGATCTATTGACGATAACTTGTTGAAGTTCTTTAACAGACAGCCATATATATATATATATCGATTATATTTTCCCTCCAATGAATAATTTTAAAGAATTTCACCCGGATTTTTTACCTCCTTATTGTTTCCTGTTCTTTTGACTCGTACCGGAAATAATATTAGTCCAGGAGTGGAATTGCCGTGTAACGATACAATTGAATGTTGTCAGCTTCTTAAAGATCATTCCCGTGCAACAAAGCGTATACACGAAAATGGTGTCGTGGCACCATTTACAAGAGAAAAATATAGACAATGTATTCCTAAGTGTCTCGATAAGAAAATCAATAATAAGCATAAGTTAAACCACATTCTAAACAAAGAAAAAACATAAAGTTAACAAGAAGTGTTTTGGAATCGGATTGCCATTCATACTTTATAATAAAAATATTTGTACTTTATTTCTGGCACATGTTACTAAATTATACTATTTGTAAACAATAAATAACGTAAAAGTACTTTATTTTACAGCAATGTTGTTGTAGGTAGGATTTTACTAATAAAATAACTTAAACGCCATTGTTTTCTATTAGATACTATTCTTATTTATCTGGCCACTGCATACAATAACTATATAAAATAGGCCTCATAAACTTCTACTGAAACTACGACATGGTAAGGAGCGGATGCTGTAAGAATGCTTGTATGACACCTGTCGATTCAGAATATTTAAAGTCAAAATTGAGCAAATATGCCGTGAAATGTCTAAATTACTACACTATTTAGGTATAGTTACTATAACCTAAGTTTTAGCTTTTCATGAAGTAAATAACTTTTATACTGATGATTGTTGAAAACTACTTAGTATCATCATAATTTTGTCTTCATTTCTATTGAGTTCTAAGATTCAAGTAATTAAACACACACAGAATCATCCACCTGCGTTCATGCAGATGCATGTTCTGTGTTGGACTGTGCGTGTTTTCTATACAAACGAAGATTGAACTGTAAATTAATTCAGAGTTAGTAGAAATACGCATAAACTGTGAATCTTTATTCAAAAGTCCCTGTGCCAGCCAGTGATTCCATCAAATGTAATATTTAGACACTACAAAAATGTGACGGCAGCGTGGGTAGTACAGTGACAAAGCTTCATTACGGTCCTTGGAAAAGCTGCTTTTATTGGAGGAAAATAAAGTTGAATTTACTCTGGCTTTGTCCACGTGGATCCTATGCCACTCCACTACAAATGTCACGGATCGAATCGACAATAAATGGTAAGTATTTACTTTAGATTTACTCTTTAATTGTACGTCCAGTCGTCCATAATGACAGACAGAGTGCTCGCTCGAATTCTGTCCATGACAATGCACGTTCTTCAGTAGGCAGTGTTATTTTATAAAACTAACCGGAGGTGGTGTCATGTGCACGCACTTTTATAAGCGTTTTGAATTGTTTTATAATGCACAGTCATAAGTAAATTCAAGTTGCGTACCCAATTCAGTATCATATTCAAGATTTAGCAAAGTTCAAAGTTGTAAAGTAGCAATTGTTTAGGTATAAAATAAAATAAAATCTAAATAACTTGTAGAGAACAAGTTATTTAGATTTTATTTATAAAGCGATGTGCTTGCTTTGGTATATGGCTATGGTATATAAGTTGTGCTGGCTGGTAATATATGATATATTTATAGAGATCAAACAATTGCTCATAGGTATACTCTGTGACTCAAAACAGCCCACTATTAACATTTCCCATTTTTCTATCGAGCTTGTTTTAGTAGGAGTGTATTTAAGATAAAAATTGTTATATCAAAGTCTTTCACATAGATATCGAGAATCCAGCTCTTCTGCTAATAAAATATAACTGAACAAATATTTAAATGTACGTTTTTGTTTCTTAATTGGCATCTGTCGTAATTCGCGTAAGTCGATAGCAACACTTTGCACCCGGTTCGGGGCCCCGGTCGGGGTACGTGGTTAGAGTAGGTACTTATTTACTTTAATAATAATAATAATATCCAGGGACAGTGCCACACAGATCATACTAACCCCAAACTAAGCAAAGCTTGTACTATGGGTACCAGGCGACGATATACATACTTATATAGATAGATAAATACTTATATACTTAGGTACATAGAAAACATCTAATATCATGAAGGACATATAAAATTGTTTATCTTTACTTTTATGAACAAAAGAATCATCCCACTAATATTATAAAGGCGAAAGTTTGTGAGTGTGTATGTTTGTTATTTCTTCACGTCTAAACGGAAGCGATTTTAATAAATTTGGTAGGTATATAGTTAGCTGAAACCCTGGATTAACACATTAGGCCATAATTTATAAAGTTTCACGCGGGTAAAACCGAGGGGCACAGCTAGCTACAAATATATGTAACAACTAAGGTCACCATTTTGAAATACAATAAATTAAATTAATAGAAGATAAAGAAAGCTCAATCCCTAAAAAGTCACGATACCAAAAATGTATCTGTAATTTTTGATTTCGTAATTTTTTTTTGTCGAAATCGTAGCACGTGTATATAACCTTGCAGAATGTCGCTCGGTGGTTTATTCTTTGTTATTACCTATGTACAGACGCAGGACATCCAGCTACCCCAATCTGTCAAATTCCTTTTATAGATTTTCAACTTTATCGCAGAAGCATAAGGTTCACTTTCAATTGGGGAAATTTGACAGATTGGGGTAGCTTGATGTGCTGGCGTCTGTACATTATGCGCTGTGTTCTAAGAGTCGAAATACTCGAAATCCCGGTGAAAACACATGTGAGTATTTAGGTACCCTTGTAACAATGTGCTTCTCTCCGTCCCTTTTGTTCGACTAGTAAAATTACGAAAACGAATAAAACTAGGTCTAGATTTGGAGCGCGGGACTTGTCACTTTGACGGAAGTTCTTTTATTTAATGTTTATTAAATTTTACAAAATTGTAGGTAATATTACATTGTAGAAATTATTACTATTTACTTAAAATTTAAAGCATAGATTGTAATTTTTCATTTGGCTGCTACCTCAATTTCATTTTAGCCCCACACCACACTGTGTCCCTAATAAAATCAAGTCTAATCTTGTAAGTAAACACTAGCAAATGGTTTAGATAAAAATGAGGACAGACTTTTGTTTATTATTTATTTTATTTTAATTATCACTTTATGCACATAAAATTGTACAAAGGCGTACTTGATGCCCAAGGCATTTTCTGCCAGGCAACCTTAGGGTGGTGCAGAGAGAGCATGGTAGCACCTAAACATAAAAGTAAAAAATAAAACTGGATTATACAATACTATAAAATACTATACAATGCAATGCAAAATGCATAAGATACTATACTATAGATACTATTCAATCCCATCATGTAATCATAAATTTATAATCGAGGGGTTCCTGCTAAGAATTTCCGAAACTTCTGAAGAAATTAGGTAACTTATACTAATTATTTTCATTAGTCTCTGCGTTACTACAGCTTTCATGGTTTTGCGCTATACGTAAGCACATTATATACTTAAATACCAAGCATGTAGTAGTATTATGGTACATAATAATATGGTGCCTTGGCTGTTTATTGATTGATATGTAGTATAGTATAGTAAGTATGTATAGTTTACAGGTTTATTATGTACCGCGTCGTATATAGATGAGGCTGCTCCGGTATATTGGCAGCTTAGGAAACAAAGGTGGGGAATAGCTGGGTCGCGTCGCTCAATAATACAAGGCAACGTGCGCATGCGTGACGCCCAGGCCGCCGACCTGCTACCCGTTTATGGTTCCCTCGAATACTTATTATACATATGTACTCACCATCAAAATGACGAACCATTATTGTAAATTTAAAGAATTTAATGTTACTCCCGTCTACCTGAATATGGAGTAAAACTGCTTGATTAGATAATGGCGTGCTTGGCGGAGATCTGGGTAGGCGGCTAATCACAACGGACACTTGCCAACGGCATAGCATGTATTTTAGTGCACTTGTGCTTCCGTAAACATCTGTACACTCTTTATTCCCCCATAATCTTCAAATCCGATGGGATCACTCTCAGTCACCACATGGACGACTTAAGTGGTAAGAGGGTTTACTTGTTCTAGGAACAGGGCACTGTCATCGAACTAATTTTTTTCTGGTCAGAATAATCTCAATAACACTTATTGACCCAACACGGAATCCACACCAGGGATTTTAGTATTTGCGTAAAGGTTAAAGTAACGTAGTTAATATAATTAGGTATTCCTAAGTAGTCATAGAGGCGTTGCTAATGGTAATTCATGATAAAGATATAATGGGATTCTCAAAATAGTAAAAGCATTAAATTTGGAGATAGTTTGATACGAGGGGATGGGCATACTCAATTATATATATTCTGATTCTGAAACTCAAATGAAAAAAAAGAAAAATGAAGTATAATTTCCCATATTATATTCCGTTCTATTTGTTTTGGTAGTCGTACATCATACAAACAAATAAAAAATGAAAGATGAAATTCAAATGTTTATTTATATTATTAATTTTAAAAATACTTTTTATTTAACATCCTTAATTAATAATATTTCTAATTAATTTCTGTTTAGAGAGTTGTGCTCCAAGGTACCTTCGCGTGCTGGCGCTATCTGCATTATAAGTTACAACTTGAGAAACTTACAAATTATTTAGAATGAGATTAAGAATGAGATTTTCAAGAAAAGACAAACTTTACACCGATCATTCAGGGTGCAATTTGAGCTGATTGAAAAAAGGAAACAATGACAACCTTCTTTACATTTATTTTTTTATAGGAAAAGTTTCAAGCCTTTTAGTTTTCTTTTTAGTAGTTGTTGATGTAAATATGATGATTTTATACGAAGAAAAGTTATGATAAATTTTCGTAAGCTCGCATTTAACTCGACGGCATACAAACGCCTGCCACTGTTCTGCGCCGCCCCAATGCACGCAACATGCCGGGGGGTCTGACCACAGAGAGAGATGTTACAGTATCACCCTATTTTCATATAAAATCAATTCTTAACAGGGATAATGTCCCTATCTAAAAGCCTGCAAACAAAATTTTATCCAAGAACATCGCATTAAGGTTCATTTTTCAGTGAATATGTAAAATAAAATGGTTCAGAAATAAAGGTACTTCAAGATATTTTTTTATTTTTATAAGGAACAACAATGGAAGCATTTATTGGCCTCTTTGTAGATCAGTAACTGTCACAAAGCGTTTAGTCATCGCCCTATCGGCTGTGTAAACATTTGGAAATTAAAATTCTCTAGTCAAAAGAGGCTGGAAAAAATAGATATCTCGCATTGTTATTTTAAAACAATTAAGTATATGAACTAGGTTTAAGACTCTTGATTGATTTAGATAGGTGTACTTAATGTGTAATAAGGTGATATATTGTATTAGTTACCTATATTAAGTAGATAATAATAATGAAAATATTGCATTGTTTCAAGTCGTCCTCGCCCATGGAATATATATTTATTTCATTAAAGCCGATCCCGCTACCAAAACAAATAGAACGGAATATAATATGGGAAGTTACACTTCATTTCTTTTTTCTTTTCTTTCATCAACGTTTGTAAACACTAAAATAAAACTTCATATCCATACCTTAACCATACAGAATGGAAGAAAAAGATTTTCAAAGATTTCTTTCTCCTTTTCTTCCAGACGCGCTGATTTCAATGCAAATTACAAATTATTGATTACATGATATTTAATTGATGTTTGTGTTACACGTGTAAATGTGTGTAATATCATCATCCCATCACCATCACTCATAAAACCCGTTTCATGTTCCACTAGAAGGTATACAAAATATCTCAAGGTCTCTTTAGGGACAATACTTATCGGAATTAATTAAGAAATCACAATAAACACTGGTATCCTAATCCTAACTAATGTTATAAATGCGAAAGTAACTCTGTCTGTCTGTCTGTCTGTTACTCTTTCACGCCAAAACTACTGAACGGATTTGAATGAAATTTGGTATACAGATGGTCTAGACCCTGAGAAAGAACATAGGCTAATTTTTATAGTTAGGATAACACATAGGCCATATTTTATAAAGTTTAACGCGGGTAAAACCGCGGGGCACAGCTAGTTGTAAATAAAATAAAAGTGTTAAAAATATTTTATATTTTGGTAAATAAGTAAAATTAATTAATTTGCTATGTAGTGACGGCATGGAATATCATCACCCCATCTGATCCCGTAGGGGGCGTAGAAATCGACTGAGGAATACCTACCAGAGAACGGGCAGCAGCGTGAACTATGACCATCATACTGCAATCGCCAACCCGTCTGCCAAGCGTAGCGATTATGGCATATCCCATTCTTTGGGGAGGTTTTTGTCCAGCTGTGGACGTACTTTGGCTGACATGATGAGATTAACGTGAATAGCAAAATAATTAAATGTCAATTGAATTCATTATACATAATTACCGGAAAAAGAAATATTTTGCAATGTTGAATTATAATGGATTCGCCAAGTGTTAACTAACGGAAACGACTAGGCCTAGACGGTAATAATAATTGAAGTTTGAGTTTAAAGTAAATACTTTTGCTGCATTTTATCTTGTCGGCTATACTACATATATTGTTATACAATTTGGCGCCATTTCATACACACTTTTATGAAGTAAAGCCTTTTTATTGGTTTAAGAATAAGCTATTTGGGCGACGTTGACTGATTAATGTTTTACAATTAAAATTTTAAAAACATCGTCGACTTCTGTTTCAACGGAATCCTCAGAATAATTGTTTTGTTTAAACGGAATCCTCATAACATAGTTGGTCTATACATTTTTGAATAAGTATGCCATTTTACAACTGGTACGGGTCAATAATTATGATGCGTATTGCCATTTTGCATTGTACATTGTACACATACATATATTGGTATTTGACATTCTTTACACCGAATAACTTAAACAGTGTTAGATAATGTCACTTTTGTTATACAGCCAAATTTTAATGCCTGTATGGACTTATGGTATAAAATAGTAAGTATATTATCCAACTACTCGATATTACATAGCTAGAGAGACGACTAAAGAGAACAAAACCTTATGAATTTGTGTCATCATTAGTGAATTTAGTGATTAGTGATATAAATAATACTATGATCAGATCAGATGAACAAAGTGTCTTCCACTTATTAAATATGACTAAGTCAAATCGGTGGAATGATTATTTGAATTATATATGTTTATGTATAAGTTTGGCAATTCTTACGGCTATGTCGGTTACTTAGGTTCGCCTGCGGATCTCAACATTTCTGATTCGATCTCGCAGGGAAACTCCAAGCATACCCCTTTCCATTGCTCTTTGGTGAACTTGAGCCGTCTGATAAGGCCCATAGTCAGCGACCACGTCTCTCTACCGTAAGTCATCACTGGCAACACACACTGGTCGAAGACTTTCGCCTTAAAACACTGCGGTATTTGGGACGAGAAGAAATTACGTATCTTGGGCAGGCCCCCTACAAGATGGACCGATGATCTTGTGCGGGTCGCTGGAAATTGCTGGATGCGGATAGCGCAAGACCGGCAATTCTGGAGATCTTTGGGGGAGGCCTTTATCCAGCAGTGGACGTCTTTCGGCTGATATGATGCTGATGATGATGTATAAGTTTAGGTCAATATAAAATTATTTATTAGTCTGTAGACTAGATTGTAATACGAATAAAATACTATATTTAGATCTTTATTTAAAAAAAAACCTACACACGAAACTAAACAATACTGCAGTACTCATAATAAAAAATGCTACTTTCTAAATAATCACGCCAGTTAGTCGTGCGAGGGATATTGAATAGTCAAGTTTCATTTTCTGAACTCCTTATGAAACCCACAATAATATAATATATTAAGTATTCAAATTCCTTTATAATTGTTTGATAGTTAAGGTTACTATAATCTAGAGATTTTAGTATTTTCTGTAATTTTAGAGCTTGGTCACGTCATGACTGGGGTCAAATGTTAATATATAATGGAAATAGTCACTTTCATTTGTTTACAATATAGATTACTTAACTCCTAGCATAATATACCTTACACGGTGACCGTGGAATACGATTGCGATGACTTTATACAATTAGGTAGGTCAGAATGAGCAAACATCTATTATGCTCTCAGCTATCTGCTAGCCGTCGCCATAGAAATACTAAAGTCATTTGAACAAATAAAGCTTAATCCGCATTGTAAAGAGATTTGCAATAACACGAGACTTAAATTCATAATCTTGACAAAAGGAATTAGAAGTGTGGACTATTGTGACAAATTGGGTAGGCTCTCGGCCGTAAAATCGTCGTGGAACCATTGACAGCGGGCGTTTATAAAAACATGACAACATGTCAAAACTGACCAGATTTGGTGGCGACAAGTGACGCGCATTGTTGGATCCCCATTGAAATTTGTGGATCGCTATTGAAATTTGTGTGGGCTCGACATCAACTACGTGGCGTTGTGATGATGTCGGGAATGCGGGAGTGTTTACTCATCGGTGGGTTCCGCGGATAATCGTACCGGCTAAAAACTGAGCACGCCCTCCATTCATGAAAACTGTCCGAATCGACGAGCGGCCGACATTAATGATACGTCACTTATGAACGTGAGATAGTCACGTATTTAATTAAAACCACAAAGAAATATAATCTATATATTACAGAGCACATTTCTTTATGAGGTATTGTGAAATTTGGGGTTAGTTAAATAGCGCTCAAATCTTGAAATAGCTCATATTTAGTTAGCATAGGATTACAAAGTATATATCATAATCTTTTGTGACTATTTTTATTAAAAAAAGAATTAAACATAAATAATAATAATAATATTTAAGGACAATGTCACACAGATCATCCTAGCCCCAAACTAAGCAAAGCTTGTACTATGAATAAAGAGGATATTGTTAATTCACTTACTTCACAGAAGGTAGAACACCGACACGTTTTAACGGGTTATCTAAGTCACATCCAAGGCCGGTGCCAGACAGTTTTACACTATTTTCTTACTCTGTATGGTGTATGTGAGCGCCAATTCCAGAGAAGGTATTTAATTGAATTTTTATTATGGATACGTGCTTAAAATATGACTTGCCTCTACATGGTAGGGTAAGATAAACTTATTAAATTAGGTTTTATATTATACCATAACACTATACAAGGTGTAACATAAGTAGTGGAGAAATATTAAGGATTGCAATGTTACCATGACAAGAACAAATTAAACCATAACTTAATAAATTGAAGAGCTATAAATGTTGTTGACGGTTAACCTAGTAGTTAGGTTTTCACAGCTTGTGCGTGTAGAACGTATCAGCTGTTGAAGTTGAAAATCAGTTGTTATTGTTGATTATTTAAGGTTATTTAGTTTACATCCTAGCTACGTCCATAAGTCCCGGCTTTAATTAATAATTTAATTTATTCCTAAGTCTCGGCCATTATTTATATAACACAAAGTCGAAGTCAAAAATTATTTATTCCGTAATAATTTTACATTTATGTGGAATCGTCCTATTTTTTTTACCCTACCGTGCAGTGGATGTGGCAGCTACTGAGAAACACTGCACAAAACTCAGTAGGAATCCTTTATGAAATAAAATATACTTAAGATTAATTACAATCATGTGTGTTAACTCACAACAACTCAATTCCAAGCACTTTTATCACTTAAATAATCAGAAATTTTGTAATATGCCCTGCTACACAATTTGGCTTTAATAATTCTTTAAAACTTATTCGTAGACAATTCTCTAATATGATTGGAAAGTTTGTTATAGAATCTTATACTTTGCCCCATAAACGAGTGACTTATTTTGTGGAGACGGGTTAAACGTACAATTCTATGTAGGTAATGAAAATTGACGTAGCTTTTTCAGTCAGCACGCTCGCGCGCTCCTGAGAAACATTCACATCAAATGGTGACTGCATGTGTGGCGCAGCGGCTAAGACAGGCATAAATAGTTTTTCTGAGTCTGGATATAATTTGTGTCCGTCTATATTTGTTTATAAAGTACCCCGCGGCACAGGGATTGGATTCCCTAGTGCGAGAGTTGTCTTTTTTATAAAAAAATACTTTTTACTTACACTCAGACTCGGAACAACTTATATAGGTCACACAAATATTTCTTCTGTGTGGATATTGAAACTAAAACACATAAGTGGCTAGGTAGTAAAGTAGCGGGGCGATTACCTTTACTACTTCCCCACAAGTGCAGTCAAAAATGGAGACGCCCCGATGACGGTAGGTAGGTATAGTGTTTCGTTTATTTTGTTAATCTTGCCATATTATTAAGTTGCCCATGTTTTATAATTGTAACTCGAGTGAAAACGGGTTAACATACAATAGACACTCACATTATGACTCCGGTGCCAAGCACTCGCATTTTAGTTCGTTCTATTGTGAGTGCTAGTGTCTGAACGAGAGATAGCGGTCATAACAATTTTTACTCAAAGATTAACCCCACTGGCGGAGTAACCTCACTGGCGGAGTAACCCCACTGGCGGAGTAACCTCACTGGCGGAGTAGGTACCTGTTGCTGTATACACACTAATAATAACTTAATGTGTTCCAGTGTGCGACTAAGCAGTCAGCATACTGTCTACCCTCAGGGAAGTCTTCATCAGAAACATATTTGCTTTGGGTTAAATTTATATATAAATAGCATAATAGGAGTAAAACTTTTACCGCAAGACCTACCACCATCTGCGCTTAAAATTCAAAATGCTATAACACGCCGAAGAGTTTATATCAGGAGTATACAAGAGCTGGACCGAAACCAACTGGTTGTACAACAGAAACCAACTGAGACTGACAGTAGCAGCGTTCACGGGACACTATGGCGCCAATGAGCACCTACACAGAATGAGACTACTGCATAGTCTGCCCTACAGGACAAAACGAGGCAATATTTTATTAATGCAACGCTTTGGCAAAGTATAAGATAGACTACCTGGGACTTGCATATCCAGAACCAGGAAACTATAAAGTACGTGTAAATTACTCTCACAGATCTAAACGAAGAGGAAAAGAAATAGGGAATAGTAATCATTATCCTCCAGGATCCAAGTTCTGCCCGAGACTACATCCAAATAGCACCAAACCAAGTAGGAATGACTAAGTTTAAGTTATAAATGTTATATTATTGCTGTAGCTATTTCGCCTTTCCCGTGTCGATATTTGTTTTAATTATAAACAGTAGAAAGTGAGTTGTGCCCAGACCGATGCAGTTAAGTGAGCTTAAGGTTAGGGTGCGTGCACGGTAGCCACGTGTCGATGTTGACACATCACGCTGAAGCTAATTACGATTTATCTTAATCGGATCAGCGTTGATTGCGTTCCAGTTATATTAACCAGTGGCTGACATAACATTGGTATTGCAATTAAGTAATGTGAAATTAAATTAGTTATTGAAACTATCGGAATTTGTAAAAAAATATTAATAAAACAAACTTAAAAACTGGTAGTATATAAACCTTCAAAATTAAAAATCCTTTTATACTTATAAGAAAATATTACGTTAAGGGGCCTTTTACAGTCCACTAGCGCCGCCAATCGAAAAAA
The DNA here is from genome assembly GCA_951640165.1 of Pseudoips prasinana. Lineage (NCBI taxonomy): Eukaryota > Metazoa > Arthropoda > Insecta > Lepidoptera > Nolidae > Pseudoips > Pseudoips prasinana. The sequence continues at coordinate 30,636,203 of OX621234.1, forward strand.
TGTCATAACTCGTAAATAGAATCAAAAATACAAAATATGTTCTATTATTACTGTGGAAAAGGCAATAACGTAATTGTATAACACCTTATCAACACTTGAAATATAGCTGTTTAGCTAAATCGTGCATTCAAAACATAAACGGCCGTTTTTGTTACAAATGCACGATTTAGCTAAACAGCTATATTTCAAGTGTTGACAATGTGTTATAAAATTACGTTACTGCCTTTTCTACAGTAATAATAGACTACATTTTGTATTTTTGATTCTATTTACTAGTTATGAAATTTTTTCGATTGGCGGCGCTAGTGGACTGTAATAGGCCTCTTAAATCCTATGCAAAAATTACTGATCTTAAAATATTATAATACTAGCCGCAATTTTAATAATCTAAATTTAGTTTTAAATATAGAATTAAACTGAGATTTAAATTTAGAATAAATCTTAGATTTAAATTTAGATGTAAAACTAGATTTAATTTTAAAATTAAATTAATATAAATTGCATTTCTGTTTATACAAAAGGGGATTGTTTGTGTAAATAAATTAATTTCTTACGTCGTGGTATGGTTGCAGGTCTAACTTGTTGCGGACTTGAGTCTTGTTCCTTGCCTTACTTGGGCCGTCTTTCATCCACTAGCAGATGAACCTGCTGCCTTTGGCTCTGGTTGTAGCAAAAGTCACGTCCGTCGCCCCAAGGTGTGTCATAATAATAATGTCCAATTCTTTCCTCGATATAAATAGATCGATTCGGCCCTTCGATCAATAATAGTAGATACTATTATTGATTGAAGATTCGGCCAAGATGTAGTAAACTAACAAATATCAGAAACTATAAGTATTCACAATTAGTATTAAAAATACTTAAATAATGAATTTGATTATAATTTCAGGAAATTTGCTATTCAAGTAGGTATACTTCCCAGTACTTTTATAAATTAAATTGTAATTATGTATGATAAATATAAGGGACGGTCTAATCTATTTGAAGCGTTAAAAATACATATTAGCATTTTATTTCAATTTGATTGACTTTAGAAGGAGGAAGGTTCTAGATTCTATTAATATTTTCCTAACCCGTCATTGTACTATACCAGATTGAATTCCTAATAGTTTAATATGATTTTACTCTAATAAGTTTACGTAAAATTGCGACAGGTTGGGTGGCATGGTTGGTAGATACTTGCCTTTCACGCCGCAGGTTGTGGGTTCGATTCCCACCCGGGATAGATATTTGTGTGCATGAACATGTCTGTCCTGAGTCTGGGTGTAATTATCTATATAAGTATGTATTTACAAAAGAAAAGTAGTATATGTAGCATATCAGTTATCTGATTTCCACAGTACAAGCTCTGCTTAGTTTGTGATCAGATGGCCGTGTGTAAATAATGCCCCAGTATATTATTAGTATTATATTAAAAACATAATACAAGTTCAAAATCAATCATTTTTTTCGATTGATTAAGCTTTAAGTATTAAATCGCTCCTTTGGACCCGATGGAGCGGATAAAGATTATGGCCTCGAAAATACGAAGTTAATCTTATTTCTGTATTTGGTTAAGTTACGTTCATCACTGATGAAATAGAAACCTTGGATATTACTTGATTTACTTACTTGGGTTCTTAAAACTCTCCCTCAAAATTGACAATATACGGATTTTTGAGGCGAAATTCTATTTTATAGTATTCGGTATCGGTTGTCAATTACAACGTTTTCGTAGAGGAAAAACAAAAGAAAAGCTTCGTATTTCAAACTGCCTTAATTTGATCAGTTTCACTATTTCCTTATATAAAACTTTATTAATGTAGATGTAATAAGTTCGCGACAGTAAATTTTGCTCTCTCATTTACCTCAAGCATTTTGCTACGTCCGAGATGACATACACCTAGGACCAGGCCTTATTTGTCTACAAAGGATACAGAGATTAATTTAATTAGACCGGGCGTTACCGCAACAAAAACAAGAAAAAATAACCGGCCAAGTGCGAGTCGGACTCGCCCATGAAGGGTTCCGTAGCAGCAAGTACTTCTGTTGATTAAATGAAAGGTAAATTACGGTTTACGCTAAAAAACTACTTACTAGATCTCGTTCAAACAAATTTTCGGTGGAAGTATGTATGTAAGTGATATTAGAAACCTCAATATCATTTTTGAAGACCTATACATAGATACACCACATGCATTGATAGGATGAAAAAAAAATATGAGATTCAGTTCTATGTATGGGGAACCCCCAAAATTATTGTTTATTTACTATTTTTGTGTGAAAATCTTAATGCGGTTCACGGAATACATCTACTTAAAAAGTGGCTGTGACATACGGGACGGACAGACAGACAGAAATGACGAATCTATAAGGGTTCCGTTTTTGGCCATTTGGGTACGAAACCCTAAAAATGCTCTTACCTGTGGAATCCAAGTAAATTTGATATTATTTTATTATTGCGATTTATTTATTCACAAGGATAACTTTAATGTAGGTACTAACTAGGCTTTAACATTGAAATGTAAAATTTATAGTAGAGAAAGGAAAACATATTTCTATTGAACTTTATCCGCTCGCTCCAGCAATATGTTCTCAGCCACAAGTCCTCAGCGGACGAGCACGTCACAAGCGTTTAGCTTATCTAAACATCGGCACTAAGTTTAGCCGCGGCTTAGCCCCGGCACCATCACAGCCACTTTTATTAAACCAAGCTTTATAAATAGTTTTATTCTTGCGTTAATCATTATATAGTTTTATAGGAATTCTCTTTAATGGGTCTTCGTTTTTAGAATATTGTTGTGTGTAGCATTGAAGTATGGTATACTTAAGTGGTTCAATTTACCCATTAAACTGTACAGCCTGTAGAACATTGGCTTGCAAAATAGACAACTATGTATAAAACTCGTAACTTCATACATGTTCGTAGTGCGTCAGCTTTTATGGTTGAAGTAAATATAATTAAACCTATTTTGGAATGATTGTTGTACAGTTCATACTAACATAAGTATTCTGAAATATTTATTCCACACGTTGTATATTTAAAAGGATGTGTGTTTTTAAGCAATTAACTGATTTACTGTCTCAGTCATGAATGAACCACAAGATGCCCGTCACCACAATAATGAATGAACTACAATATGCGAGTTACCAGTAGCGACTCAAAAATATTTGATTTACCTATTTAATATATGTCTTTTCCTTTGTTTTACCTTCTCATGTCATGTAAACGAATGTCCTTCTAAAAGGTTGGTTTTAAGGTTTCCTTTTAAGAACGCTAAATATTGAACTCACTTTTGACATACGTATGTCAAAAGTGAGTTCAATACTTAAAAATTATGAAAGGAGGAATTGATAAATTCGTATAGCCTTTACAATTTGTGTATTGTTGTTGCTGCGATAAAACAGTTATACTATAATAGCTACTTGTACATTTTATGGAGTGTACTTAAGTTCAAGCGCAGATTGTACCCAACCGTCACTCACGACGCAAAGTCTAGTCCCTCTCCAGCAGTTTTTGTATACTCCGTATTATTTTGACCTTCAAGGTTTCCAATAAATGCTCTTATTGAGGGAAAACAATCAGGTACTTAGCTGTGTGGAAGAGTTGCTTGTCACGTTGCGCTTGCTGAACGTCAATTTCTATAAATTTAAAAATATTTTATTAGTCCTACTTGAAAAGAGGAATATTTAAACGTTAACAAGCTATTGATCGTTCGAAAGATCCGAAGGGGAGGCTGGAGGGATAGCCGATAGGACTGAAGTGAGGTCGGGTGCGGGTCCGCGGGTATAGGATCTGAAGCACAGGGGTGTGAAACCACCAACTCTCTGTCTCTGGACTGCTACCTTACTTCTTACTTCGTAATTACTAAATCGTACCCGTCTAGTAGATTTAAAGTAAATATACTGTGACAAGTTGACCGACAGACATGCACTAGAGATCCTATAAGAGTTCAATATCTCATCATATTTACGCAAGTTTAAAAAGTACCTAACTTTATAAATAGCAGACATAGATCAGTAAATATCAACAGTTAGCAGAATTTATTAAATAAATATATGTTATTTATTTAAAAAGATCGATAAATAAGCACGACCCGAGCCCCGAGAGTGGAGACTCACACTGCTTTGTTTATTTTGTATTTAATTTTAACGATATAGCCTGCGAAACGAAATATATGTTTTCAGTATTTCGTAAATATCTAGTCCATATCGTGTTTCATTCATATTTCCCCCGCCACAAAACAAGGGGCGTTATAAATATATATAAGTTTAAAGTTGGAGAAATATAAAAACTTTCTTATTTTGGGGTATAATACCTTCCTATTTCCTATAATTCACTGTAATGTCAATTTATTAGGCCATACTGGTCATGAGAGAAACATTAAAAAAGTATTTTGTTATGCAAATAAAAAATGGCATTGCATGTCTGCCTAATCGATATCTTTCATCACATAATTTAACCAAGTTAATTTTTCCCATGATCTGTATCATATAGCCTAATTAATATTCCCTGAAGAAGTATGAGGTGGAATAGTGGAGGAAACTTAAAGGGCGCTCCTTAACCATGAATCTGAACTTCATCCGCGTTAAACTTATTAAATTATAGCCTATGTGTTATTCAGATATATAAGCTATACACGTGATCGGTAACACCGTGCAAGTGATCTGACCCCCATTTCAAATTCCATCTTTTTACTTCAGCGGCCGCCTGAGATGTGGCCCATAAGGTGCCCTCAGGTATTAGTCGTTTAAATTAAGCTACTGGTTGAGAGCCTTTTACGCTAGCCAACTGCTCGTTGTTTTCAATTCTTTAATTTTATATACTATTGCTAAATGTAACAATAATAGCTTAGTAACTTGCTATTTATTATTTATTTAAGAATATTAATAATACATGTGACGAAACAGACCGCACCGACGGACTAATTTAAAATATTTTGTTACTTTAATTACTGTTTTTAAACTGTGTTTATGTAATACATTGTGAGCTTGACAAGTACAAGTGTATGTAAATACCCAAGTGTTTTAACACCCAATTTCTATTACTACAAAGTTTCATCAAAATTCATTCAATAGTTTTGGCGTAAAATATCAATACCTCTAGCGGTTTTTTTGCTCCGCATATAAAACTTATCAACTGATCTGATCGTGATATTGGTGAATCTGTTTTGTATTTTGCTTCCAGGTACAGACACCAGCACATCAAGCTACCCCAAACTGTAAAATTATAATTGAAAGTGAACCTTATGCTTATGTGATAAAGTTGAAAATCTATAAAAGAAATTTGACATTGGGGTAGCTAGATGTGCTGGCCTCAGTACTTTAACTTTATCGTATGGACAGAGCCGCTCGGTGGGCCTTTGACATGGCTTAACGACTGTTGTCTAATGATGACAACCGGGACCGCGAGCTTTTCGTGCCCTCCGCAGCGCAGACACGCACATAAAATTAAACCACTTAGACGGTCGCCATAGGTTGGCTGCCAGTGCCAGTGGCTCGCCGGTCACTGACGGGCCTGGGAGGGCAACTGGCTGTGAGTGGCTGCTATGAGTTATATGTATACCTAGTCAAAAAGTAGTATAAATTAAAATTTCTTTTATAGTCCCTATATAATAACAGCGATACTTTTTTATGCAAATGGTGTTTGCAATATATGTGTCAACAAACACTTTTGTGGTAAGAAAATAAAAGAAAATTTACTTTAACACAATAGTAGAGACGATGTCATAATGCATATCCTTTTGACATGTTTATTTTTTTGTTTATATTCTATTTATTTAAGAATAATATCAGTTACATATTAAACAATGTACACAACATAATAAGCATGATAAAACAAAATATATAACCCACAAAATTTTCCACAGATGGTTCTATGACATGGTTCTAAGACTTTTGAGAAAATGAAAATTTGATGGGAGAATCTTCTACTCAGAATTGAACTTGATGCGCTTTGAGGTTTTTACAGAACTATTGTAGTTTTCTTTAGTATTGTCACGAACAGATGTCACAAATAGGTTATCAAAACGTTGAGTTGAAGTTAAAATAATTTTGTATAAATAGGTACAAAGGAAGAGCTTTTCTGTTGGAGACGTGTTTACACAACAAGAGATATTACGGGTTAAGCCTGTTAATAATCTGGTAAAGAGTTATGACGGCGAGAACCGCGGTGTGCGGCGAGCTTAACCCGCCGCCACACCGCATGCCGCTGTCCTGCGTTGTGTATGATCACCATAAGTGTAAGCGAACCTTGAGATAATTCCCAATATTTTGCTGTACGCGTTGAAGATATTAAGACTTTTAAGTTTTCATGGAATTTAATTTATGTGTACACATTCCAAATAATTGTGAATATTAAGAAAGATGATCCTTCCTACAATAAATTTTATATTAAAATTAGAATTATAGTTATATATTCTTCACATTTCTTGCTTTTTATAAGTAAATTATCCTTATACGTTATTGTCAACATAAGAGGGGTATTTACTAAAAATCTCAAAATCATGAAAAAAGTTTATTCTCGTTGGAAAATCTGAATTATAATAATTGGAATTATCCGTTAGATGTTTTAAAAAACTTCTTTATTTTCAAAATAAAACAATTTGTTTGCGGTTTACTGTAGCGTAATCTGGAGAAAACAAAACTTCGGAACAAGTCAATACAAGTATTTCTATACATAACACTTATATATTATGTATATACAACACGTTGTGTAATATGTCTATACATGTAAAATTATATATTTGTACTGTTTATATATTATACTATCTGCTGCCCTGCGGTTTCACCCGCATTAAAGTTTATGAATTAAAGCCTATGTGTTATTCCTTGGCTACGGAACCCTAAAATGAAATAATGCTCAGAGGTAAAGTATATTTATAATAATAATAATATATTGTTGTTATTTATATTTTTTATATGTTAATACATTTTTAAAATACAATAAAAACGTTTGAATAAAAGATAATAATATATGAAAGACCCCGGGAACGCGGGTATGCTGCCCCGGTGCCCCCCTTTAGGGCTATGTCCCAGGTGATCGGGACATGTACTCTGGGAGGGCTCCAGTTACCCCCCCCCCCCCATAAGCTACATTATTGTAAAGTTTCACTAAAATCCATTCAGTATTTTTTACGTGAAAGAGTAACAAACATCCATCCATACCTACAAACCTTCACGTTTATAATATTAGTAGGATTATTGTAATATTATATTAATAATTTACAGTAAACATAACGTCTAAACATGAATATCGTGAAGTACACATATACTTAAGAATTAAAAAAAACGGAGCGAGTGCTGTGTCGTTATTTCACTTACTTGGAAATTAAGACATAATGCAGTCGACAATCGTTATCGTACTAACTTGAATAGATTTTTTTCAACAACTAAAATTAACTAATAACATACTAAATATCGAATAATATATAAAATACTTAACAATCATGTGTTATATTATTATCTGTATTATATCAATCATTTATTGCAAAATACAAGCAACCTCACAGTATACTGGCATGAAATAATTAAATATGTAAATGAGATAATTTGATTGGCGTGTTGGTCTAATGGCTAGTGACCGTGACTACTAAGCCACTGGTCACAAATCTTTGAGCACGATTATTTGTTTTGTGTCTGTGTGTAATTTCTCTATAATATGTATGTATTTAAAAATATATGAGTATGTTTATCAGTTTTATGGTAGTCATACTACATATAGGCTCTGCCTAGTTTGCTTTCAGATGGTAGTGTATTAGTAGTCACAAGATATTTATTTATCTAGATAACCGCACAACACTCAATCCGCTAATTTTATTCTTAAACATGCATCAACCACAGTATAATTATAGTAATAATAATAATAAAATTACAGTCCTATTTTAATGTTTTAGTATACGTACGTAAATATACGCCACTGAGATGTACTAAAATAAAATGGAAGTTATACACGTATCTATGTTCCTAATTGCTAAATACTATTTAGCAAAGTAACTTTGATTCAGTCCAAGTAATAATTTGTCCCAATTGTGTTGTAACAATTGGTGGTTAACGCCGCGTACCCATGTGCGCGCCACATTGCGCGTTAACGGGTAGGTACGTATTGAAAGGTAAAACCAAATATTGCCCGTCATTTGTTTATTGAGATCAACACCACGATTGGGGTTATTCCACAAGGAATACAACTTAATCAATATCATTTTGAGAGAGATACCTAGACTAAAATAAAAGAATATAAATGAGTGCAATCTCCATATTACAAATCTCTTGATTATCTCATATCACACAAACTTCGGCGGATAATTGGCGATAAGGAGCATTATTTTTCTCACTGGAAACTTCTACTACTACAACCGCAATTACCAAGCATTCACGGATTCCAAACGGACACGAAAACTCATCCAGACTCAGAACAACGATGTAGTCCCCATAATTGATTGTCCTATGTGGACAATTTTTATGGGTATTATTTATATATGGGCGCTGATGTAGTAGCTAGGCGCTACCTTAACCACTTACACTAAGATTAATTTATAATTGGCTCTCACCATATAAAGCTTGAGATTTTGCCGTGTGGTGTGGTAATATCAGGGCTACCCCATACCATCCCGTGAATGTCATAAAACGCGACTAATGGACACATCATGTAGTCGGGCAGCAGCGCCACCTGTGTAATAGCTACCATCTGACTGCGATCGCCAACTCGCATGCCAAGCGAGGTGACTACTATACGGCAAACCCCTCCAATTAACTATGCTATAGAAACCTTTGTGGGAGGCCATACCAGCAGTGGACGATATCAAGGTGATGATGTGATTAAAATCTTAGCTTAGATTAAATTCCAGTCTATAAGAGACATAAACATGAATGGGACAACCGGAAGGGGAAGACCTCGTCGAACATTCTCTGACCAAATCGGAGACGTTCTTAAGAAAGGGCAGGTCAGAAGTACCCTAAACCGGCGAGCATGTATGAAGAATATAATGACAGTAATCGAGGCAAAAGAGGTGTGCAAAGATGGTGACAAATGGAAATCCGTTGCCTCTGCCTACCCCTCTGGGAAACAGGCGTGAGTCTATGTAAGAGACATAAATAAACATTTTGAATACAGTTTGGTAGCGACAAGGCCGCCATTTATACAATATTGTAAACATATTATTGATTTATGTATGTAGGTACAATGAAGAGTTACGTATTGTCTTGCTAAAAGACAATGATGTTAGGACAGCCAATGTAACATGATAATTTTCTGTAGGACGTCTTGGAAAAAATACCTTTTTTATCTTGGGGAATCCTTATGGACATCCTCTGCCATGAGGAGGGGCATGCCGGACTCAAACCGGCCTAAACCCCACGGTGGCCACACGGAACGAATACCTAGCATAACAATGGTCTAAATTAAATAATAAATAAAATAAAATACACTTTATTGTACACAAAAAATAAAAGAACATTTAACAATGAAACATTAATTATAATGTACAATGGGCGGTCTTATCGCATATTTCTTCCAGACAACCTTTGGATGGATAGGAATGAAATGTGTAAAAATGCCGGGGATGGTGCAACAAAGTGTGGTACATAGATAAAAAACAAGAAAAGAGATAATTAAAAAGGTATACTAAAATCTAAAAATATGTTAATGATCATATTATTATTACACATACATATACGTAAATAAAATACTATATTATACTGTACTATAAAAATATAATACTATATTAAAAGACTATATCCAAATAAAATAAATTAATAAGTATTATGATCGAGACAGATAGTGGTCTTTCACAAGTTTTTTGAAGCTTTGAATATAAAATGGTAACTCATTCCACAAACAAGCTGCTTGGACTGCAAATGATTTGTCCATAAAGATGGAAGAGTGCGCTGGAATGTGCAATTTAAGGTTTTCTGATGATCTTAAAAGCCTCGAATGTGTGTCACAAAGGAATTCAAAACGTTCTTTAAGACATGAAGGAGTAGTGGGGTTGAAAAGTATATTGAATAATAAAGCGAGAATATGGGCATTCCGACGAAAGCGAATAGGCAACCACTTGAGCTTGGCACGAAACTCGGAAACATGATCATATTTGCGTAAGCCAAATATGAATCTGATACAAACATTTTGGAGTCGCTCAAGTTTATCAAGTTGTTCTTGTGTGAGATCAAGATAGCTGGTGTCGGCATAGTCGAGAATCGGTAAGAGAAGTGATTGTGCAAGGGCAGTTTTAGTGGTAATGGGTAGGAAGTTTCGAAGACGTCTTAGGGAACCAGCGGATGCATAAAGTTTTCGACTCACTGTCTTTAATTGTGGACCCCAAGATAGAGTGTTGTCTATTATTATCCTCAGGTTCTTCACTTGATTGCTAAATGGGATCAGAACACCATCAAAATTAATTTGAGGGATTCGGGACCAATCTACCCTGGAAACCATTCGAGAGCTGCCCACGACAATAGCCTGGGTTTTCAATGGATTAACTCGGAGACCATACTCTTGACTCCATTTACATATCTTAGCGAGATCATTGTTGACTAAGTTAATAGTTTCCGTAAGTGCAGCTAGTGGAGTGTGAGTATAAATTTGAAGATCATCAGCATAAAGATGATAGGATGAGGTTAGGTGTCGGGAGATCGTATTAATAAAAATAGCGAAGAGTAACGGAGAAAGCACGCCACCCTGAGGCACGCCGGCTGTTGTACTGCACCATGAAGAAAAACAATTTTCAATAAGAAATCTTTGCCAGCGGCCGAACAGGTAAGTACGGAACCAATCAATTACAGTTGGAGATATGTTAAGAGAGTTTAAAATACCAAGGAGAATGTCGAAATCTACCGAGTTGAAAGCGTTACTAAAATCAAGAAGAATGAGAACTGTTAGATTCCCATCCTCCATGGCCTTTCTTATGTCATCCGTAATATGAACAAGGGCAGTTACGGTACTATGGCCGGGACGTAAACCTGATTGCATCGGGTTGAGGAGATGGTTTCTGCAAAGGAAGGAGCTAAGTTGGTTGGAAACAAGGCGTTCCAGGACTTTTGACAGGAAAGGGAGTATAGAAATGGGACGGTAATCTAAAAATGATTCAGGATTTTTGGTTTTGGGTAAGGGAGTGACTTGGGCAGATTTCCATGCTGTCGGGAAGCAGCCACTGGAAATGGAAAAGTTAAAGATATGGGAAAGAACAGGAAGGATTTCATCAAGGATAGGAAGAACCATATTACGGGTGACATTGTCAGTTCCAACCGCGTTAGATGATATCGACAGAATGCTCTTCTTAACATCACTATCTGTAAATTGATTAAAAACGAATGGAGAGTAAGTAGGAGTAGGAATAGATGAAAGATAGTTAAGAGTATTAGTTTTGGTTGTTCCATTAAAATTGGATGACGCAGAGGAAAAATGCTGATTAAGCGAATCAATATTTAATGTTTTAGGAATTGAATCTTTACTTTTTCCCACTCGTAATGATATGAGAAATTTCCAAATCCTTGCCGGATCGTCATTTTCAACAGATTTATGAATATTTTGGCGCTGTGCATTCCTACACATCTTATTGCTGAGATTCCGAACGGCAATGTACTTTTCTTTAGTTAAGGCTGAAGGCCGACATTTATACCTACTTTTCGCTGCTGCTTTTCGAGCCATAATGTTTTTTATTTCGGCGGTTAGCCAAGGAGCCGGGAGATGCTTTACCTTTATGGCTCGAATTGGGGCATAAATATCGTATAAAGCAATCAGCTGAGAAGTTAGTACGTTAACTTGATCGTTGACTGAAGTTGAGTCTAAGAGTGCACTCCAATCAATGTTTTTAGCAGCTTCTCGTAGTTTCTCGATGTTCAATTATAGAAACATATAGAACATATAGAAAAAGGGCTGACACTGTGGCATCAAGAGATTTTGATTAAGCTCAAGTAAGAAATCGTCTAAGTCATGGTTCTCCTTTTCAAAAAAACCGGCCAAGTGCGAGTCAGACTCGTACATGAAGGGAAGCAGCAAGTATTGATTAAATGAAAGGTAAATTGAGGTTCACGGTTTATGTGGTATTAAAAAAAAAAACTACTGACTAGATCTCGTTCAAACCAATTTTCGTTGTTAGTTTACATGGTAATGTACATCATATATTTTTTTTAGTTTTATCATTCTCTTATTTTAGAAGTTACAGGGGGGGGGGGGGGGGGGGACACTCATTTTTCCACTTTGGAAGTGTCTCTCGCGCAAACTCAGTTTAGAAAAAAATGATATTAGGAACCTCAATATAATTTTTGAAGACCTATCCATAGATACCCCACATGTATGGGTACGATGAAAAAAAATTTTTAGGTTCAGTTCTATGTGTGGGTACCCCTAAAATTATTATTATTTTTCTATTTTTGTGTAAAAATCTTAATGCGGTTCACAGAATACATCTACTTACCAAGTTTCAACAGTACAGCTCTTATAGTTTCGGAAAAAAATGGCTGTGACATACGGACGGACAGACAGACAGACATGACGAATCTATAAGGGTTCAATTTTTTGCCATTTGGCTACGGAACCCTAAAAACGACTTCAACGTTTCTTAATGATACCTACTAATTTAAATGAAAGGGCGGCGGTCATCGCTTACTCTCAGGAGAAACACTTCCGCGTTTGCCATCCTATTAAATAAAAAATGTGGAACTACTCCCAAATGTCGGTAAGGTTACATACAAACAAAATGAACGGTCAAATAGATAACCTCCATTAAAAAGGCAGACTGACGTAATATTATTTTATACATAAGAACAATTGTCGCTATATAAGACTCTGGATGGAGAGTAGAGGGAGAGAGAGAGAGAGACGGAAGACTACCATATTCTACCTATTAAATATTACTGCAAATTCTATATTTTCCTAAACTTATATAAATATAACTGCTTGCTATTACAGCTCCTGTGTTGTAGCATAACTGTTAATGAAACGAAACCGCCAGTTCGAAGTGACTGATTAGTAAATACTATATAGGTTCTAGCGCAACGCTTATTTTCCCTTTGTATTCGCGGCTAAATTTAATTTATAGAACAAAAATGTGCCTGTTTAATTGTTCTAATAAATCATAAATACGTGCTCATCGCACAAAGATTTGTACTGGTTAGTGATCGAAACCATCGCCATCGTTTCGTCATGTTGAAAAAAAAATAGCAGTCAGTGACACTAACCATAGACCGATAGGGCAGTTAACAATGACAAAGCACGTTAAGTACAGTTCCACAAACTTATCTGGCCCGCTGGCAGCGTCGCTGTTATCGCATTTAGTGTTGCTAGTAACTATTTTTTGCAATAAAGTGGGTAAAAATAATATGAACATTGTAACGTAAATGTTACTACACTAAAAAGCAAACAAATACTGTCATTACAAATCTTTATATTTTTATACAATAATTATGATCATTTACATAAAATGTATGCTGAGTGTTCTCTAATGGAGATACTCCAGGTATTATAATGTCACCGGAATGGTTGAATTCAGAAGTCATTTCATTATCATCATTATCGGAAACACTGCTTTCGCTTTCACTATCACTACCTAAATGAATGATGAAAAGCTCAACTAAGTATCCATCCCTTTTTCGATACACATTTTCAATATTTTTTCACATGATTGCAATGCTTTTGCCATTCATTGACTGTTATTTTATCAAAAGCTTCTGCAGTCAATGATAGGATTTCAGAATTCGATCTACCAATATTCTGATCTGCTTGCTCTTTTTCGTTCACAAGTTTTATTACAAATCGCTCCCGGACATCTACAAAGGAAATAGTAAAAATTAAATCATTAATGAATATTTTAAAATATGTATTTTAATTTAAAGTGCGATGGGGAGTTTCGTATTTTTTCAGACGCTGACAACACTAACCTGTAGCAGCAGCTACGCGTTCATACAACTTATTGAAGGGTATAATTGGTGCCTGAAGGCGTTTTTCTTCCTTCATATAATTCAATTCTTGTATTATAGCGTTCCTCGCATCACTTTTTAAAGCTTTCGGCATTTTTCACAATTGGGATGGGAAAAGGAATGTCATGGAATAACAGGCCGATTGACATTTCAAACTGGCGTCGTTAGTTCTACTTTTGTCCACCGGGCCAGATAAGTTTGTAGCACTAGACGTCACGTCATCTACGTCATGAGATCATTTATCGGGTACTCAAAACCGTATAGAATTTTATTTCTGGGTACGGGCCGGGAAACGAGATGGTTTGGGTTTTGAGGTCAGATAACAGTCGCTCGATAAATTTTACTAGCATGCAAGACCTATCTAGCTTGCCAAGGAATAAATCTTTGATTTATATATACTTACCTACTAGCTATGCCCCGCGGTTTTACCCGCGTTAAATTTTATAAATTATGACACCCCTTCCCCGTAGGTGATAGCGTGATAATATGTAGCCTGTATGTTGACCTCTTAGTAATATTCATGGAAATTTGAAGTAATTCCATGCAGTACTTTTTGCGTTTATCCCAGACATACATACATACAAGCAGACAAAAATTCTATAAACTATATTTTTGGTTGCGATGTCGACTGTAGATCGTGCCCCAAGTATCCTTTTTAAAATATATTCAATGTATAGTTTTGACTTTCCAACGATTTTACTAAATGTATATAGATTATGATTTGATATGTTCTGTTTGTTGGCTGAACTCTTAATATTTGAAAGAACCCTTGTTTTCCCATTTTTAGAAAAATAAACTAATCCTACCGCTTATTATAAAACTAAATTTAAAAATGCAAACAGTTTTTTTTGCAATGCAGCACTTTGCTAAATGCATCGGGCAATAAGTCAATCCACAAGTACCTAGTAATTTCAATTTATTTGTTGTTATTCGAAGAATACTGCTTCCAGATAATTTATTTGAGTGAAGTAGATAATGGATTTCAAAATCTTTTATATTTATTTTAATTAATTATGTAGGTACCATCATCCATAATTATTTTTATACCAAAAATTTAAAAAGTCATCGTTTTTAAGAATTTTTCTTGCAGGTATTCTGTCTAATACTGGGGAAGCATAACTACGTTCCCATCAGGCGGCCGCACTAAGTCCTCGGCAGGTTAGGTTTAGTCCACCGGAGCAGCATACCCGCGTTCCCGGGTTACTCCCGTTAGGCGCCAAGAGAAGTCCACGGCAGGTTAGGTTTAGTCGGTCCGACATAACCACCCGCAGACACTTTTTGCGGTGGCATGCGTATAGTCGGTGCGAGTCCGACATACCCACCCGCAGACACATTTTTGCGGGTGGTACACATGCCACCCGCAAAAATTACTGTTTTAAAATTGGCGTTATAAAATAAATATATAAAATAAAAAAGGTTTTTATTCACGTAGACTTTAAAAAAGTGCTTGTAAACAGTCAGAACATGTTCGCAGTAATATATAATTATTTCTAGGTACATACATAGATATTTAGGTACACGGAATGTAGGAAATAATGTACAATAAGATTTATTTTATAACAGTAACGATATTTAGCTAACTAAAATTAAGTTATTGTCAAGGATCATGTGGGGGTTTAATTATCTAAATTTTAGCTATATTTTTACTACATACTGTCTGAATGGTTCTGTCTATATTGAGGTACGAATTAAATGTTATCCTATATAACATATATAATTAAATGTTATCCTATGTCTGCTTTATCAAAAATGTAAGATGTGCCTATTCAGTCACTCTTATAACATAAGCCGATGAGACGGCTATCGGCGCGAGACCACCAGTTGCAGCGGCGCGCGGCGCGGCTATGTGACTTGCCAGAAAAACGCCAATCTTTATAGCACATCCATTATTTCAATTTTGGGCCACATTATCTACGATTGAAGTCACTCATGGGCTCTAAAACGTTGCTGGACCAACGTTTTAGAGTCACTTTCTTATGTGGACTGTAGCGTTGATCTAGAACGAGGCAGTCACTCATGTACACTGTAGCGTCAGTTTAGATAGGGGAAATCAGACAATCATGTGACCTATGTGGGAATTATTATTATTATATTAATAAAACAATTTTAATTTTCGTTTAAGTAACGAATTACTTAGAGTTAGTGCCTTATTGTGCTTTTATATTAATTACATTTTTTAATTTTGAAAATCGATTAAAAGTGACTGAAAGTAATTTAGGATTAAGGTGGCGCTAGATTCTGTTGATTCGGGTAACTAATTATATAACACATTTTATTATTTTCATAGGAAGTAATAGGAACCGTTTATTCAACCGTACTAATTTATTTCCTACGCCAGCACATCCAACTACCCCAATCTGTCAAATTTCTTTAATAGATTTTCTACTCTATTACCAAGGCATAAGGTTCACTTTCAATTGGGGATGTTTGACAGATTAGAGTAGCTTGATATGCTGGCGTCTGTACATCCGTATTCCTGACGTTGATCAATGCATCGAGCTAGATGCTGTTACTGGTCCGTAAGCGATCGGAGAGGTTCAGTAACGAGGCTCGCGGTCAGTCTATGGATGGGGGACCGCCGAAGTGGTTTAATATATGAGCGTCTCCGTGCTTCAGAGGGCACGTTAAGCTATCGGTCCCGGTTGTAGACATTAGGCAACAGTCGTAAAGCCACGTCAGAGGCCTACTAGGTGGCTTGAACAACTCTGACACTAGGGTAACCACTGGTCATACGATAAGCAAGCATCAATGCATCAGCTCACACACTCACTTCTTACACTATAATATGTCCTATTTCTTGGCTAGTCTCTGTTCTATGTCATGGAAACCCGAAGGATCCTGGGGACACTTATCACGTAGGTTGCTTAGGTATCTTTATTGATAGTAATAAATGAATAAGTAAATACGAAGTTAAATAGCCTCTACGTACAACAATAAGATATTCTAAAACAATTTGTCGGTAATGTAAATAATACGTACGAAGAACCCAACTGATTCGCCTTACTGCGTTCTGTTAAAGGTGAAAATGGCGTCACGTAACAATAGGAGTTGGGCCTTTTCTTCTTAGCGATGCCAATATTAGGGGCGCTTTGTTTATACAAGGGATGTTTGTGTGTATTTAATGTTAAAATAAGTCTACCAAACGAAATTAGGCGTGGAGGCTAAATCCAAATTGCAGCTGTTTGGTTCGAGTTGCGGTTGTTTCGTCCCGCCGATAAACCACGTTGATCTTTAATTACGTTTGAAGTTATTTTACATTTTGGTTAAAGGGTAATTTAATTTAAAATGGGGTATTGTTAATAATCTATATATGTATACTATAAATTAAAGTAATGTTCGGAAAATTGTTAAATAAGTATTTCTACCTCCTATTATCGGAAGGCCTGTGGCGTGGTCGGTAACTGCTTGCTTTGCATGCCGCAGGTCGTGGGTTCTATTCTCACCCCGGAAATATATTTGTGTGTATGAACATGTCTGTTTGTCCTGAGTCTGGAAGTAATTATCTTTATAATTATGTATTTACAAAAGATAAATAGTATATCAGTTATCTAGTTTCCATAGTAGGTTAGGTACAAGCTTTGCTTAGTTTGGGATCAGTTGACCGTGTGTGAATAATAATATTATGTTTTTTTTTATACAACTTAGTTGCAACACCAGGGGCATCATTAGCGCGTTGTCGACTCTTTAGAAACCTTATGTCCTTTTGGGGTTGCGAGTGTCCATGGGCGGCGGTGATCACTTACCATCAGGTGACCCACTTGCTCGTTTGTCGCCCATTGGCATAAAAAAGAAAAATGTCCTAAGAAGATATTATTTTACAGTACATTTTGATTGATTCTTCCTACAAAGTCGGTGAAATTCAGTAAATATTATTATTATGCCAATTAACAAAAAAGTTAGACGCTTGATATTGAGTACCTACCTAAAGCAATTTTGGTTAAATAATCGATTTAAGAATTAGGTAATGAAATGGTATGGAACTTATATTAGAAAATATATTACCTAACAATCAAAAACCGCTAACTTTATTCAATAAAGGATCCTTTATTCTATTAACAAAAAACCCCTACTTTCACATTCACCAAATTTAGAATCGCAACAAAAATAAAATAATAATATAAACACCAAGTGTGATATGTTTCTTGTTTAAATTGTAAAATCTCTATATATAATCTTTTGCGGTGTTTACCTTTAAGTAATTGTTACATTGTTATAAGTTTATTGATAACTAGCTGTGCCCCGCAGTTTTACCCGCATTGAATTTTATAAATGCTCACAGCTCCTCCCCCGTAGGTGATAGCGTGATAATATGTAGCCTATATGTTGACCCGACCTCTTAGTAATATTCATGCAAAATTGGAAGCAAATCCATGCTGTAATATATTTTTTTCATACAGACAAACAGATACAAAGACAAAAATTCTAAAAACTATATTTTTGGCTTCGATTTCGTTTGTAGTGCACGCCCAAAGTATCATTTTTAAAAAATATTCAATGTACAGTTTTGACTTTCCTACGATTTTATTATATGATGTAGGTATAGATGTGTTTTATATTAGGTCTTTACCTATGAAATTGCCGTTCTGCATTGCCATTTTCAAAATAAAACAATTTGTTTGCGGTTTACTGTAGCGTAATCTGGAGAAAACAAAACTTCGGAACAAGTCAATACAAGTATTTCTATACATAACACTTATATTAGGTCTTTACCTATGAAATTGCCGTTCTGCAGTACTGGCCATTTCAAATCAAAATAATTTTTGTTTGGCTAAGAATTCTAATTTCAAATTAATTTTATTTTAAAAACATGGATTCTTTTTTCCAAAAGTAGTCATTTCTTTATTGATTAGTGTTACATTTTCATCGCATTTCAATCTTTTTCGTCATCATGGATACGTTAAAAATTCGAGTAATTATGGAATATGAGTACCGTCGTGGCAGCAACGCGGCACAAGCGGCACGCAACATCAACGACGTTTACGGAGCTAACACTACAAACCAACGCACCACCTGTTATTGGTTTGCTCGCTTCCGTTCTGGAAATTTCGACCTGAAAAATGAACCTCGCGGTCGTCCGAAGACTTTGGTCGACAATGACGAATTAAAGGCGGTTGTGGAAGCTGATGATACACAATCTACGGCTGAATTAGCAGCAGCTTTCGACGTTAGCGTCAAAACAATATTGGTCCATTTGCGTCAAATTGGCAAGGTAAAAAAGCTTGACAAATGGGTGCCCCACGAACTCAATGATCGCCAGCGCGAAGTACGCGTCGAGACGTGCCTTGCACTGCTCAACAGACACACATGCATATAACCAATGAAGGAATTTTGAACCGCATTGTTACCTGCGATGAAAAATGGATTCTGTTTGATAACCGCAAGCGCTCAGCAAGTTGGTTGGATCCTGGTTCAGCACCTAAACAATGCCCTAAACGAAAACTTACCCCTAGAAAAGTGATGGTCACTGTTTGGTGGTCTAGCGCCGGTGTGATTCATCACAGCTTCTTACCAAACGGGGTGAGCATTACTGCAGATGTGTACTGTGAAGAACTGAGCACAATGATGGAGAAGCTGGCGCATCTCCAACCAGCATTGGTCAATCGCTCGTCTCCGCTGCTCCTGCACGACAACGCGCGACCTCATACTGCACAGCAGACGGTCTCCAAGTTGCAAGAACTGGGGTTGGAAGCTCTCCGTCATCCGCCCTACTCACCAGACCTTGCGCCTACAGACTACTACTTTTTCCAGAATTTGGATAACTTCTTGGCGGGAAAAAAATTCAATACCCGAGAGGCAGTACAAAATGCCTTTGAAGAATTTGTTGCCTCCCGTCCAGCTGATTTCTTTAAGAAGGGCATCAATAAACTGCCACTGCGATGGCAAAGATGCATTGATTGCATGGGTGATTACTTCGATTAATACAAATAAAAAAATTCATGAAAAAAATTCGTTTAAATTTTTTCATACAAAACGGCAATTTCATAGGTAAAGACCTATTATAAGAATTAATGTAAACAGTTGTTGGTGAACCTTATTTAATAAATAAATTTATTGAATAAAATCGGGAGTCTAGAACGGCTGAATGAATATTAGCGAAATAACTATATTGAAGAACCGTCTCTATAAAATGAGCTTGTTAGCGAGAAAAATCCCATTACAATGCATCTTGGTGTAGTGGTTAGTGACCCTGAATCCCCACCCAGGGGCTCAACCGGCTAAGTCGCCGAACATCGATTTCTTAAATGACGTTCAAATAAATAATGGTTAAAAATGACTTAATCAATAATTAAATCGGCTATTATATTATTAAACTCCCGATGTTTGCGTCGGGGGTTAAAATTCTGTCTCATGATTCAGGAGGTAAAGTCAATAACTATAGCAATTCATGTTTTCATGTGGGTGGAATAGCACTTAAGAAAGTAAAGACCTCATCTTGGTTCAAGAATAAAAAATATACAAATCTATTGATAAATATTTTTACTGTTAAGGACACTATTTTCGTCATTTTTGACGACTTGACAGGATAGAATGAGTAGTTTTATAGCGTGCTTAACCAGGACTTTAAAAAGAGTATAAGAAAGCCATAACTAGATAGAGTTGAACAAACAAAATAAATTCCTTAAAACAACAAAATACATTTATAGACTTAGTACATTATTTATAAGTACAGACGCCAGCACATCCAACTACCCCTTTCTTTCAAATTTCTTTTATAGATTTTCAACTTTATCACAACAACATAAGGTTCACTTTCGATTGCGGAAATTTGACTGATTGGGGAAGCATGATGTGCTGGCGTCTGTACAAGAAAATCCGAAATTAATTTTTTATAGCAAATTGTAGCCTTGTAATACTTTACTTTTTATGTATTTAAACTCATTAAAAGATGATTGGATATTTTAAATTTCTAATGTTTTTCGCTGCAATATATGTATGTATATTGTAGCCTTAAACATTACAATACTTGGTTGTTTCAAAGCAAATAGCCGCGCAACCCTTTAGTTTTAAGAAAAATCTAAATTTAATATTCCAAAATAAGCTGTTAAAATGGAAGTTTGCATTTTATGTTGCATGTTAATTCATGTTGCCAATTTTAGTACATAAAAGAAATTGTGTTTTGCTCTCATTCAGGACCACAGAAGGAGCAGACTGACACTCAATTTCACTATGTGTAGTCAGTATCGTAATTACGTTACATATAAGTTTAAGTTATATGATTTCACGCGGAAGCTGTCGCGGACACGTTAATAATAATAATATATAGCTGAAACTTTGATAATAACTTAATACAAGGTAGCTAAATATAATTGCTATTATAAAATATTTTTGAAGTTACACTTCTTTTGGCGCGATGGAGAAAAATGATGAGAGTGAATTTTAACGATGCGCGCGCACACCGACACCAAAAAATTTGACAGCATGAAGTTAGTTCTAGGTGGTATATATATGTATATATATAAATATATATATATCCTAACTCAGATTAGCCAGTATCCATATTTAGTAGATAATGAAAATGTTAACCTATTATTTGTATTCCAGAACGTTTTCTAATAAACAGTCCAATAGTACTAAGTTTTATTTTCGCTCTGTGTATGTAAACGTATGCATTGACTCAGAATCGGACAGTACTTTTAATATAATAAAACTTCAATAAACAATACGCATGACAATTTTGAAAAAGAATATACTAGTATTTTAACTTAAAAGTTTAGAGCGCAAGATCCAAGTTTTTTTGCGAATACTGTAGTGATAGAAAACTCATTTTGTTTCAAAGTGTTCCACAAAAGAGCCGGCTCTAATTAATCAAGATCAAAGGCGTCGCGATTAATTGAGCAATCATCGGAGGAAGAAGCGAGCGATCTCATGCGTCGCGGCGCCCGCGCGTCACCGCGCGCAATTTGTAGCCACACGTGCGTTTTGCTCTTGTTCCTACCAGTCACCGAATCATACTTTGTCCAAAAAGTACCTACCTTATATATATGGTAAATTCAAAGACTTTGCTACAAGGAAACAAAATAAATCTCAAAAAAGTTTATTAATATTTTTTTTAATTATAAGATAGGCTGACTGGTTAGTATAACAAGATATGAGGTAGCTAGTTACTTTAACCGAGCCGTAAATGGTCGTAGAGGTAAAAAGGAAACGGGCATGCGGTCAGTTTAAAGAGGTGTGACTAAAGTGGTATAAACATGAGCGTCTCTGTGCTTCGAAGGGCACGTTAAGCTGTCTATATGCAAAATATGAGGAACCAAGTTAAAGTGAGGATGTGCTATATATATAGAGGAATGAGATGCCAATAACCCTTAGATTCACAGAATTAATCTCTGGAGCGGAGGCTGGTAAAAGGATAGGGAATGGTTGGAACTTGGTTATCCAGAAAATTATGGCATCTAATGCCCTGTTTTTTAACCTGCTGTGCAAATATGCAGTTATTAAACCGGGTTAGATATTCGCGAAAGTAGATTTGGCGAATATCCGTGCAGCAGATGGGTCTGCTTTCTATCTGGACTCTACAGGTAAGTGACCTAAAGAGGTTTTCGGTATCTGTGTTGGTGACAAGAATCTTTGTTGCATACTTAGATGCATTTATATTTGTTAACGGAGACTTCGTTGCCCTTGAAGGCACGGGCCTCGTTTCTGCCATTTTATCACCAGATTTTCGGTATGGAAACCGACCTGTAATCGAAAGTGATACCACTAGACTATAGACGACGAGGGCGGGTTGGCGTGGTTGATAAATACTTGCCTTTCACGCCGCAGGTCACGGGTTCGACTTCCAACCAGGACAGATATTTGTGTGCATGGATATATCTGTTAGTCCCGAGTCTATATACGTACGTATGTATTTACAAAAGACATCTAGGTAGTATGTCAGTTGGTTTCCATAGTACAAGCTCTGCTTAGTTTGGGATCAAATGACCGTGTGTAAATAATGTCCCACGATATTATTAAAATCATCGCTCTTCATTAATGTATACCTCACCATCATCATGTCAGCCAAAGTACTTCCCCTGCTGGTCAAAAACCTTCCAAAAGAATGGGGGAATATGCCATAATCGCCACGCTTGGCAGACGGGTTGGCGATCGCAGTTTGATGGTATAGTTACATAGTTCACAGAAAAGCACTGCTGCCCATTCTCTGGAGCGTATTCTCTCGGTCGATTTCTACGACCCCCACGGGATTATATGAAGTGATGATATTCTATGCCGTCACCACACAGCCTACCAGTTATATAAAATTCTAGTTGGTACACAGGTGGCAGCTTTACGGGATTACCGGGAATTATTTTAATTGCTCACTAATATAAACGCGCACATCCGTTGCAGGTGCTAATTCGCGATAAAACTCTTTGAAGCGTATCCATTATATTATGTGTGTTGTCATCAGCTCGTGACAATTCGCGACTAACGTTTGATCAAGCAGCCCGCCAGATGATAAATTGATGCCCGGCCATGACGTCCAGCTAGGAATCGATCCCCAGTTTCCTCCAACCATTATTTATGCGTTAAGTTTGGCAGATGGTGAGATACATATCCGTTGAAAATAAAAAACAATTTTAACGTCTACACGTTGTAATAAAGACTTAAGGAATTTTGAAATTATGTAGGTGCAAGCTTTATTAGCAAGGTTCCTCTAAAACGCGACGAAACTAATTATGACTTACACCGTCATCTACTACCTATTTAAAAAAATAACTAAATCTGTTTTATAAAGACTTATTTGAATAAAATTGACATGAGACTATGGAGAACGAAGAGATTGCGTGACGTACTTTGTGTAGGCTAAGGAGTTCTACGGAAAACGGTTAAACGGATGCTACAAATGCTATGCTTATTATACCCCTCACCATATAACACAATACATTGAAATATTCACATGGCGTAGAACGTATACGGAGATGTCTCTCTTATAGATAAAACGTTAGTCACGCGCAAGCTTTTCAATTCATGCCTTTATTGATAACAGATTGAATTGAAGTTCATTACAAAAAGCCACGCGTAAAATATGCTGATCCGCAGACAGTATCAAATCGAAACCGCATCGAAAATAGAGTGAAAGGGGTGGCGTGTCGCGGTGTGATAACGCGGCGCCGCCGCCGGCGGTGCGGGAGCCCGCAGAACAAGCGAGCCCCACAATAACCAGAACAATTCATCCAAAAATGAACAAAGCGCACTAAGCCGCGCTTTGTTCGCAACCCACGCGCCACCTACCCACATTGTGCACATCATAACTTTTATCTTAATTGCAACCTGTATGTAGAATTAAAATCTAAATCAAATTACTGTCTTTTATCACGTGTTTTTTTTTCAATAGCGCGCATTTTTTGTTATGTCAGTGCGGCGTGGGTGAAATTAAGACACATGTAAATATAAAGACTCAAGGTCACCCCAAAAATCTCTGAGTAAAGCTCTCTCGATTATGTTCGGAGTATCTCTGCGAGATCGAATCAGAAAATGTTGAAATCCGCAGTCGAACCACAGGACCCGACATAGCCCGGAAAATTGCACAAACTGAAGTGGCATTGGGTGCAGCACATGTCTCGTAGAACTAACGGCTATTGGGGCAGAAAGATTCTGGAGTCGTGACCACAAGCTGGAAGCCCCTGGCAGCTCAAGACCGGCCATTCTAGAGATTCTTGTTGGGGAAGCCTTCGTCCAGTCGTGCACGTCTTTCGCCTAATATTATAATGATGAAATATATTCTCATTTTTTTGTTATTGCACAATGCACACACGCCTAAAGAAACTGTTGTTAACACAGTGGTCTGTGTAGTGGAAGAATCGAACCCGGGGGTCCCACGCATACACGGAGGTTAATCCGAACGACCAACCTCTTGACTACGTAGATCAACAATATTTTAGTACAATGAAGAAATAAAAGAAAGAAGTGGCAATACGTAAATATAAACTATTATACTTCCCTATTTAATTAAAGTGTAATTAGTTCATTATGCTATCACTAAATTGGAATTCGGAGTGGAACCATCATGAGTGTTAACTTGAGCAGCTGATAGTTAATCAGTCGAAGCAGGTCCCTGGACTTTATTTAACGTGAGCCTAAGCTCCTACGACATATTTTGTCGACAGGCTTAAGTCATTGGATCCTATTCTTCCTTTCGCAAACTATTACCAAAAATTAAATTATCTTTGATAAAGGTCTGTGTTTACTCAGCAAATGACATGAATGGACGCCAGAGGAAATCATTAAGACATATTGCAATATAAAAACTCTGCACGTTGTGAGGCGATGGGAATTGCTGTAGGACTTTCGACTCTTAATTGTTAGAAATAAAGGCTTTAAAAGCTTATTCATCTTAGCGAGGTACAAAAAACAGGGTCCGGACCACTCCGGACGGGCAGCATGAATGGTGTCAACATGACAAGCCAGTTTTTTGCTAAGTTTATGATAGACCCAGTGGCGGGTCGGTTATTTTGCCGAGTTTAGTTTCACAACAGCTCATCATAATACTTATTAAATTTAATAGATCGATAACTAGTTAGCCTACACAGTGCGCTTTAACCATCCATTTTAGGTGATTTTATTAGGGAATAAAATCACCTAAAATGGATGCCTAATGGTCTCCAAGCACTAAGGAAAGTAATTAGAATTAGCAAGAAAAGTAATTAGTACCTAGTAAAAAATATATTTTAGCCGATGTAATTTTTACAGAAATCAACAATCTACATGGGCAAAAATTACTTAATTTATCCTACTAATATTACACATGCAAAAGTTTGTGAGTATGTGATGTATGGGTGTTTATAACTCTTTCAATCTAAATGCTTTGTACTAATTTAGGTTATATATCCAAATACGGTAAAATTTAAAGCGGGTGAAACCGCGGGGTACAATTAGTAAATTATACATCTACTTACTTTAAAAATATTAAGACACTGATGACTTTGACAGATGGTTGGTCCCATTCTCCTGAATGTAATATCCTATTAGAATGACAAAATAAAAAATAGTGCTAATCCTAGCTTTCTCTTATTCTTAAATTAGATAAAATTGATTGATTGGGTTTTTTTTTACAACAACAGATAAGACGGGTGATATAAGTTTGAAGCTTATATCTTTGTGTCTGTATGTCTATGGATCTTTGCTTCGAAACGTGGTCCATTTCAATCTGGCTAATAGTATAGTTAGTTTAGTTTTATTGAGTTGGTTATTTGCAATGTCTCATGGTAATCCATTCATCTAATTAAAAAATCGTGAGGAATCCTCTCTTGCGGGTTCTGTAGTCTTACTTACTGGACCGCTGGACTTGTTAATATAAGTGGAAGACAAACGAGCATGTTGGTTACCTGATGGAGAGTGATCACAGCCGCCCATGTACGCTTTCACCGCAAGAGGAGTCGCAGGTGCATCGCTGGAATTTGAAGAAGATGGCAAACAAGTGTTGCTTTCCCCACCCTGGTCAGTCTGGTGACCTTACACGCAGGAACAGAATATTAATGATTGACTTGTTGGCCTATTAGTTAGAGGTCGTGGGTCCGATCCCCGTCCTGGACCAATATTTGTGTGGTCAGAAAACGGTACTTAAAGACCATCAAACTGCAATTGCCAATTCGTCTGCCAAGCGTGACTATAATGGCCAGACTCCCCCAAGAATCATCTTGAGGAGATATGCCTTAATCGCCACGCTTGGCAGACGGGTTGTCATAGTACGCAGAAAGATAGATATATTCTGATATTCGATTATATACCTAATATAGTAGGTACAGACGCCAGCACATTAAACTACCCCAATCTGTCTTTCTCCAATTGAAAGTGAACCTTAAGATTTGTGATAAAGGTTAAAATCTATAAAAGTAATTTGAAAGGTTGGGGTAGCTGGATGGGCTGGCGTCTGTACATACTTGTTCATTATTACTGGCCACGATTCTATACAATGCCAACAAAAATAAATTTAATATAATTGCATTTCTGTATAACACTGTTTTTCTTTTTATAAAAACGACAGGGCTGTTTTAAATGTTAGGGGAAATTAGGCAACACGCTGCAATTTGGCGACCAAATGTGGTCACCGGACCAACAGTTATGGTCGTTCGAGAGTTCTATGTATGCCGTTCGTTTCATACGAGCTGTTTATGAGACAGATGTAATGACTAAATTAGTTTAGTGGTGAATAAGACGGAATCGCCAGCATTATATTCATTAATGACAGTACCGCTAATAGCTTGTCATTTTATCTGTCATAAAACTAATTTGCTGTAACCTGAACCCCGTCTCCAAACATGTCTTATTTTGATTGATCCCAAGTTTATGTTCACAAAAAAGAGCGATCTTAAATACGTTAGCAAAAAACTATTAACTACAATATTCAACTACAAAAAAGATAAAAATAGGAGCTTACAGCCCAAACGTTCTTTTGGGACCACCTGTAACGCAACTGAAATGGCAACGTCATTGTTAACAAATTGAATTAAATCGCATGCGAAAAATGTTACGTTTCAAATTTGTAAATAGAACGTGTTAGCGCAAAAAGTAGAATACTATACTATAGTGCAGTTATGTGATGCGGTGTAGCACTTCTGCTTATTGTAAAAAGGTTGAAAGTCGAGTAAGTTTACACATTTAAGTGAATATATCTATGGTTATTGATGTATTGTCAGTTTTTTGCGGATTATAGGTATTTCTGTATTGTGTACCCGGGGCGCGGTGGCGCGCGAGGTGGATTATTCGCCACATTACCCCGCGGGTGCAGATTCTATTCTCAATGCGGGTATCATCCCGACCCGAAAATTGTTGCGCATTTGTATTATTGATTGAATGCTAGAAAAATGGGCTTTTTATTGAGTAGGTTTTTATAGTGAAGTAATGGACTTATTGTTCAAGAAAACATTTAATTAAGTAATGTAAGTTAGTTATTTATGGAAAAGTGGCATCACAATGGCAAAATTATGCATCATAATGGAATTTAATGAATATCTAAAGTATGATTCATCAAACTAAAAATAAATAGTTAAAGGGAAGATTCCATAACATAAATCGTATGGGAAAGCTGCACAACAACGCAAGAAACTTAAAAATTTATCGAACAACCTGTAACTAAACCTTGGTTATCGGTCCGTCTGTCTGTCAGCGGGCTGAATCTCATAAACTGTTGTAATAAGTAGACAGTTCAAGTTTTCACACTGTGCATTCCTATTGTCATAATTTCTATTTAAAATAAAATATTATATAATAAATTGCTATAGTCTCTCAATGGCACGGAACCCTTCGAGCGCGAGTAGGTATGACTCGCGTTTTACATTTTTTTATATATATTTTGCAAATCAATGTGTTACACACAATTTATAGTTGAGTTTCGTCCACTACTTAGATCAATATTCAGCTTGTAAAATATTAGTTATGTCATGCCAATCGTGCCTTTACTTAATTAAGCATAAATAAATGATAAAATAATATTAAGAAAACGAATTCTCTATCTATTGAATACTTTGCCTGTTGACATCAGACAAGAAGATAAGAAAATAAAATTCGAACGTCAGCTAAAGAGATATTTATTAGATACTATGCAAAATGTAGGTATTAAGTTAATACTTAATACCTACTAATTAATAATTAATAACATACTATAACCTAATGGTTATAGTATGCTATTAATTAATGTCTCAATGATCTCAGAGTTAAACTGCGTAAGCAGTTTTGTGGGGCTATGTAATAAGTATTTAAGACATTTTAAGAGAAATAAAGAAATAAAACAAACACGAAACAAAAAAAAAAAGATTCTGAAAAAGACAAACACATTAATAATATTAAGATAGATAAAAAAAGACATTATTAAAGTCACCATAGTGCTAGGTGAACTCATAACTATGTAGATTAACATATTTTTAGCTGAACTAGAGAAACGGTATGAGGAAAGTATCCGACGGAACTGAAAGCATTCCTAGAAATACGTGATTTCATCTTGATTTACTCTTTAAAATAAATATATATTAAAGCTGCCGTGCTACGTTTACTCTGTAGCACTAGATAGCCAGCTAGGCAGTGATTGTCTGCTACACTAAGCGACGTTTGTTACACGGTGCTACGGCATATGGAGCCTGTCGGGCTCCCAAGATTAAAAGTTTTTTTTTATAATGCAGGAACAATGCCTACGCATGCCTCCCGTAAAAGGTCTACGGTTGGGTATATTGGACTCGAACCGACTAAACCTAACGTGGAATTCTTCTAGCGGTTGATGGGAGGGGCCCTGGGAACGCGGGTATTCTGCTCCGGTGCCCCCCTTTTGTGCCATGTCCTAGGTGGCTACATATTTATATTTACTTTTTGATAGAGCTCAAAAGAAAGAAATGTATGATAGTTAGGTACAACGTTTTGAGTATAGAAGTGGGAATTAATCTAATAAGCAAGGGATACTGGCATATAGCGGCATGCATTCGATACAATAAATATCATTTATTTTCTCCACAAATATTTTAAGATAAAGTACAAGTTACGAGGTTGCCGGTTAGAAATAGGTTGTTCAGATATGTTGTGGAGACTGGAGCCGGTACTAGGTGAACGCTGTGTTACAAGTCTCCAGGTCTCCACCTCGGACAGGTGAGATATTTCCTTAAATTAAATTTATACTACTATAATATAGGTATAGTTGTGTATAACATACACGTGGTACATGATTGCTACGCTGTGCTACGTCTACTACGCCATGCTTCGTCACACCGTATAATTTTGCCTACAGTGCAGTGTACAATATTGTGCTACGAGTTAAATACGTAGGTCTTATGATCTTACCTTATACCTTATACGTCACATAACTGTATTTTACACAAAAGTTGTCCTTAGAATCAAATCTTGACTCAAGATATCTTCAAAATGTATCATTGTAAGTATATTTATATAATTTTATTATATTTTACTCATCATTAACTGCATTAGAACTGAATCTCGTAAACAGTTATACCCACTACACCAGGCGAAAGAAAATAAAATGCATGCCCGAAAACTGAATTTAGGGAAGGAAGGTTTAACCTCACTCTATCCAACGACATAATTTGGTGTTCAGATTTACGACTTCCAGATTGCGTAAAACACATCTATGAGATACTAAATAAACACATGCGTGCGCGCACCCGTCTATAAAGCGCAAGTTATCCACATTTAATTACATTCTGTATTTTTGTAAGTACACACCCGGACCGCCCGCGCCGGCGGCACGCCCTGGTGGTCACACTTTACTTCCTACCTAGTACTACCAACCTAACACACGACGTTTTTAATAAATTAGGAATATATTGTATTTGATGAAGATGACATTATTTCCATACTCTTATTTTGACTATCGTTAATAACTATAAGAGTAAAGAGCAAAATCATATATCAAAATTTCCTTCTTTATTGTCAATTGAATACCTAGATATTAGATTAATTTATAGGAATGTACCATCCTAGAACTGGGTTGCTTAACATTATGTCTCCAGAAAAAAACTCTAAAACGTAAATATACACACCAGGGATCTGAGCCAAGCGACCAAACAAGTCAAAAGAGTCCATGTCGCTATTGTCTCGGCGTGCAACAATTTGGCCTAGGGCTTGCGTTACTTGATTATCTTTATTTTTTTTTTAATATCTATGGACAATGTCACACAGATCATCCTAGCCGCAAACTAAGCAAAGCTTGTACTATGGGTACCAGGCGACGATGTACATACTTATATATAGAAAACATCCATGACTCAGAAACAAATATCCATGTTCATCACACAAATATTTGCACGGGATTCGAACCCAGGACCACCAGCTTCGTAGGCAGGAGTACTACCAACTAGGCTACGGTGATCGTCAAAAAAAATCTGAATCGTGGAATAGCTTGACTACTTGTGTATCTCGTATTTACGTGCTTTTTATCGTATATAAAATTGAACTCCACCTTAAGATACCTCTGTCCTATATGTTGTTGTATAATATTTTACACACATAATTCACAAAGCGTCGCCACAGTTTTTCTTTCGAATAGTTCTGAACAATAGATCCCAAGACAATAAAAAATGTTAAATATGTTGAAACGAGTGTCACATTTATAACCGGAGACACTTTATTACTGCATTAATAGTGGATGATTCGCGGTGAAAAGTTACGAGTTGTTTGCTTGTAAGATATCAAAACAACGTCGAGAATATAATCTGTTGTAAAACATTGGGTATCTAAATGAAACCGCGTTTTAATCCCGAGAAATCTCAATGTCATATTAACTAGTAACGTAAATTCTTATGTTTTATAAATGTTATTGTTTTGTAATGTTTTCCTTGTAGTAAAAATTGATTTAGGTAAGTTTTACGGTGTAAGTTTGTGGTCCCGGTCCCGATTGGACCTAAGTATACCGTTTTTCGAAATAAAGCAGAGACATCAATTTTGTATTCGATTGTGTTATCACTTCTAACAAAAGATGACAAGCACAATATTTGATAATATTCAACGATAGCGCCAAATTTGTCTAGTAAACCGAATATCAGAGCTTTTACCAACCACTTTATATTTGGTTAACAAAGTGCGAGTGAATAATTTTAATCTACCTTTTGCAAATGACTATATCAATGATCTCACAAGTAAAGTTTTAATTTAGTCAGAGGGCAAAGAGCGGGCAACTTAATACTCTCACAATATGAATAACAAAGTTATGAAAATGACTGGAAGCCTTATCGGAGCGTTATTGAAAGTTTCAAAAGTCTGTATTGATCTGAAGTTTGAACGACGCCGAGCAGAATGTAAATTACGATTACCGGAGCTGTCACGAGGGGAAGTTTACCTATAGTTAAGTATATAGGGGCAGAGTGAGCAAACATTTAGCTATAAACCGTTCCCAACGACGCCCGCGGCGGCATTGGCCCAAACGACGGTTGGCGGGAATAGGCAAATATTTGCCCTGAGGGTTGGGAAGCAGCCGACTAATTGTTCTTTAAATACCTCGGGCCCACCCTTCAGCAAACAATTTCGAAATCGATTTATTGATGCCGACTCCCTACCCTTTATTTTTTTATAACAGAACATCTCTGCATATTAGTTTTCGGTGCAACGAATAGGTTGCCGGACAAACAATATTGAAACTCGATAAATATTTGCTCGTTCAGAATTCTACGAGTAGTGCCTCGACACGGGGGTATATTTTTCAAGTTTGGACGGTCAGTCGACAATAGTTGTGTTTTAATTTGTGCATCAATATTCAGAAGTTATCGTGGACGGTCTCTTTCGACTACATTTCGACATTATGAACTATAATTACACCGAACAAAACATAATTCCCACTATTTTAAATTTAACATGAAAAATGGTATGTTTGTAGCGGCATTAGCACGCGAACAGATCGACGTGTGTTCAACTGTCAGCGTTTCTATTTCCGTCACGTCTATTTGTCACGAATGTCTAATTTGTGTTAATGTTGATGTTAAGATTTATTGTTGGTACAGCGAGGCGCAGCACATCGAGGGGAACATGCTTGCCAATGTGAGATGCTGCTGGATTCCAAACGATCCATTATGATTGCTTAATTTTAATGAAATTTTAATAACAGTTTTATGACATAATAGCTGTGCCCCTCGGTTTCACCCGCATTAAAATTTATAAATTATATAGCCTCTGTGTTATTCTGATAGCTATATTACTACAAAGTTTCATAAAATACATCCATACTCACAAATTTTCGCTTATAACTACCTAATTCATATGCGGGGGATATAACAATATTAAGTTTACTTAGTATAGAAGGATGTGTGCCAAAACATAGAGTTGTATCTTACACCAGAGTTACCAGAGTACCTAACTATTTTCCACAGGATAAAGGAAGAGCACGGAGCATCCCCTTGTTTCCGCAGCATTGGTGTCCCCATCTTTTCCATACCTCTCCCGACGCGAACGGGTAGGTACCACGACTCTACCTATTCCGGTTGAATAGCAGTAATGTGTTCCGGCTGAAGGGTAGATATAGCCGTTCCTGTCTTCCCATATCCTACCCTTTGTGAGGGGTGAAGTTCGGGCGGCTTTCGAGGAGAGCGGTGAGTCATGGACCCGATGGGCTCGTTGAACGTGGCAAGCTGACGCGGAGTTCAGGGAAACCCGGTGGGAATGGTTCCATCGGCCACCTGCCAGACAGTAGGGGACCCGAACCTGGGTATATCCAATCCCGCCATCCGGCGATAATCCCGTCATTTAGCCGTTGTGCCGGATTGGGAACACGGAGTGGAACCCAGCGGTTGCATGCGGGGGGCACAGGGGGCCCTTCCGTGCTCCGTGTCAGTTTCTGAGATAACAATTGGGCCCGCCAATTTTAAACCCCGCACACTTTCTTTGGGTGTCACCTTGACCCTACCCCTCGTAGATCTTCCCTAACTCAATTTAAAAAAAAAATTAACTCGAAGAAAAAGAAAAGGAATTCTACGGCGGACACCCATTCCAATCTCAACGCCGTCCATTACCACCTCGAGATGTCGCGGCTTGCCTTACTCTTTTTGACGGAGACTCAAATATCTTCCCCGGACGATATATCGTACCTAAGATACCCCGGGTACGAAGTCGAACACACGTTCATTCGGAAAGCCGGGGTGTGCGTTTTCATACGGGGCGATATTTGTTGTCGCCGACTTCGGAGCCTCGACAGGGCGACCAGTCTATTTTATGGCTACGCGTAGACTATGGAGGGCTCACCCGAATCTACGCGTGCCTGTACAGGTCCCCTGGCAGTAATCTGGGGTCGATTCAACTCATCGAGAAAGTCCAAAAGGAGCAACCTAATATTGGAGCAGTGCCCGTCCGCGGAGGTGGTGGTCCTTGGAGATTTCAACGTGGTTGGGATCCCGGACCACTGACCTCCCTGGTCGAACAGTTTTCAATATGGCCTCGGCCTATGATCTCTCCCAACTGGTAATATAGCCCACCCGTATTCCAGACATAGAGAACCATAAGCCCTCCTTGTTGGATCTTTTGCTGACAACTCATCCGCACGATTAAAGGGTGGTGGTCGATGCTCCCCGAGGATCAACTGACCACTGCCTTATCCGAAGCTCCGCCCCTGTTGCGCGCCCTGACCGCACTCCTGCCGCCGGATCCTGCAGAGTCTGGCAATATGAGTTAGCAGATTGGGGTCGACTACGTGAGTTTTTTGCGTCCTACCCTTGGAAGCGGCTCTGCTTTTCCACCGAAGATCCTGACACATGTGCTGACTACATCACGGAGACAGTCCTACAGGGGATGGAACGTTTCATCCCTTGTGGCAAAATTCACGTTGGCGGCAGTCGCCCCTGGTTCAACAAAGCCAGTAGGGATGCCGCGCGCCGCAAGCAGTCTGCATATCTGGTGTGGGATAGGGCCCGGAAAATTCAAGATCCGGAAGTAAAGGTGGAGAAGCGGAAGTTCAATGCTGCTTCTAGGTCTTGCAAGGGAGTTATTGCCAAGGCCAAAGTAGAACATGTTGCCAGAGTTGGCGAGCGACTAGGAAAGTATCCCTCCGGGAGTCGCGCGTTCTGGGCGCTCGCCTAAACTGCTTAACGCAACTTCTGCCAGTCCAATCTTCCACCACTGCAGAAACAAGATGGCAGTCTGGCCCATAGTGCTAAGGATAAGGCAGATCTTCTTTGCCAAACCTTTGCCTCAAACTCGAATTTGGTTGATGCGGGTGCCATACCTCCATCGCACGGTGTGAATACTCTCTGCCCGAAATCCGCATAACGCAACGTGCGGTTAGGCGAGAGCTTAAGCTCTTAGACGTCCATAAGTTGAGCGGGCCGGATGGCATCCCTTTAGTGGTGCTAAAGTCATACGCCCCTGAGTTGACCCCGGTTTTAACGCGCCTTTACCGTCTCTCTTACAGCGCTAAAAGGGTTCCATTTTCGTGGAAGGAAGCCAACGTCCACCCTATACGACCTACGAACTAAAGGCCTATAGCGGTAACATCCTTGCTGTCCAAGGTCATAGAGAGAGTCATCAACTCTAAGATCCTACAATACCTAGAGAAGCACCAGCTGATAAGCGATCGTCAGTATGGCTTCCGTCACGGTCGTTCAGCTGGTAATCTTCTAGTGTATTTGACACACCGTTGGGCACAAACTTTGGAAAGCAAGGGTGGAGCTCTGGCCTGTAGCCTTGACATAGCCAAATCATTCGATGGGGTCTGGCATAAGGCTCTTCTATCGTTGCTACCATCATATGGAATCCTCGAGGGACTCTGCAGTTAGATCACCAGCTTTTTGGATGGTCGGAGCATTAAAGTCGTAGCAGACGGTTCTTGCTCCGACACCAAAACCATTACCGCTGGCGTACCACAAGGCTCGGTGCTCTCCCCTACGCTATTTATTCTGCATATCCATGACATGTTATCTATAGAAAACATGCATTGCTATGCGGATGACAGCACGTGTGATGCGCGGTATAACGGCCACCAGAATGTCTCTCGGAGCTCAGTACAAGAGAAACGGTTGCAACTTGTGTCTGAAGTCGAAGGTTCTCTCGGGCGGGCCTATGAATGGGTTGTAGAGAGCCTAGTCAAGTTTAACCCCATTAAGACACAAGTGTGCACGTGCACTGAGAAGAAGGACCTATTTGTCGTAGCGCCTCGATTCCAAGGGGTTGATCTTTGTGTATCCGAGAGCATTGGGATCCTCGGAATCGAAATTTCGAGCACCTGCCGATTCAGGGGTCATTTGGAGGACAAGGCCAAACTGGCAAGCAAGAAGTTGGGCGTCCTGAATAGAGCTAGGCGGTACTTCACTCCAAGACAGCGGCTAGCGCTATATAAAGTAGGTACAAGTCCACCCGCATATGGAGTATTGCTCACGTATTTGGGCAGGAGCCTCTAAATACCAGCTCGACCCACTTGACTCCCTACAAAGGCGTGCTATTAGAATCGTTGGGGATTCCAATCTTACGGATAGATTGGAGTCGTTAGAGCAGCGGAGAGACTTTGGATCTCTCTGCGTGTTCTACCGTCTCTTTCACTCTTTCACGGGGAATACTCTGATGAACTGTTTGAGCTGGTGCCACCGTCCCCTTTTTATCATCGCACCACGCGCACTCGCAGTAAAGTCATCCGTACGACCTGGAAGCGATCTCGTCAAGCACGGTTCGCTTTCAGCGTTCGTACAACCCAGGTACGTGCTGGCTCTGGAATGAATTACCTGCTGCGGTGTTTCCCCAGCGCTACGTCCTTCTTCAAACGAGGCTTAAAAAGCGTAAAACCACATATTGCAAGCAATATGTGGTTTTAGTAATTTGTAAAATGTAATTATCTATACAAGTATGTATTTACAAATGTTTATACATTTGTAAATTATCTGGCTGCTATGTAAGTTATCTGGTTTCTATAGTACAAGCTCTGTTTAGTTTGGGATCAGATGACCGTGTGTGAATAAAATCACAGGATATTATCATTATATATTTGAGTGTGAATGTCCATTTTACGAGTAATTTACATTGTGGTTTAATCTAAATTAAATACCGGTCCATAAGTGATTACATGGGTGCCGCCAAAGTGGTTGGATTTCTGAGCGTCTCCGTGCTTCGGAGGGCTCTAAGCTGTAGGCTCCGGTTGTAGAGCATGTTTTTTATTTAGGCAACAGGTGTTAAGTCATGGGTGGCTTGAACAACACTGACTCTAGAGTAACCACTGCCCATACGATAAGTAAGTAATGATATTTTTTAAAGACACATCAGCCAGATAAAAACCACACTTTTTAAAACTCTTCATCAGTTAAACGCTATGAAAAAGTTTGAGGTGTATTTACTTTATATACTACGGTGTTATTTTTTACCTTTATTTTTTGACTAAGCAACCACGTTACACGTATCTTTTGATGAAGTTATACATGGTGAAAATATAATAATTCCACGACACAATACCTACAGAAGCAACTGGAATGCTGAAACTGCTCAAAATATCTGATTGTCGACAAAAGAGCGCGCGAAGTGATCAAAGTGATGGAATCTATAACGTAAACTCAGTTCGTTGTAACATACACTTTTTGTTTAAAAACTTATTCGACAGTTGGCTAGCGGACACGTTGTATATGTAAACTAGATAGCTTTTGACAGATTTCCCTGCTTTGCGAACCGGAAAATAAATAAACGAGCTCATCCAAGCAGCTGAGTGACACGCGGGGAACAATTTGGAGGATTCTCTTTTATGTCCATCCTTGTTATGCATACGTTTGGTTTTAATTTTGCCTTTACTTCACTTTTTATCGTAAACTTTGGAATATGTTCTTTAGATATCACTATTAAATTACTATTCACCGATTTTAACCGATTTCAAAAGGAGGAGGTTCTCAAGTTGACTGGTATTTTTTTTATCAACAAATTTGGCGTGGTTGGTAGTAATTGCCTTTCATGCCGCAGGTCGTGAGTTCGATTCCCACCCAGAACAGATATTTGTGTGCATGAACATGTCTGTTCCCCTGAGTCTGGGTGTAATTATCTGTATAAGTATGTATTTACAAAATAAAAGTAGTAAATGTAGTATATCAGTTACCTGGTTTCCATAGTACAAGCTCTGCTTAGTTTGAAATCAGATGGCCATCTGTGAATAATGTCCTAGGATATTTTTATTAACTAGCTGTGCCCCGCGGTGTTACCCGCGTTAAATTTTATAAATTTTCTTTGCTATAAACCTCACGAAACCCGAGACCTTTCCAACGAATGCAAAACCGTGGAAATCGGTTCGTGCGTTCTGGAGTTATAGCGTCAGGAAGGAAAACCCGACTTATTTTTATATAGTAGATAACCAAATATTTATTGGCTGTGATTAAGAAAAAACCAGTGAATATGTTTCTTTAACATGAACGAGGATACTAAGGATCTATTTAGGTTTATTTTTACAAAAATAGTACATTACATTTCAAAACATAATTGTACTTCATGCAAGATTCCTCTTAGATATTTAATTATACTTAAACAGGTTTTTTTTTAATTTAATACCTACTATATATCCTTTCAGAAAAAATGAATTACTATTCGATTATCTTTCTTCTTTTCGTTCACTTG
This sequence comes from Pseudoips prasinana, assembly GCA_951640165.1. Taxonomy (NCBI): domain Eukaryota; kingdom Metazoa; phylum Arthropoda; class Insecta; order Lepidoptera; family Nolidae; genus Pseudoips; species Pseudoips prasinana. The sequence continues at coordinate 30,674,072 of OX621234.1, forward strand.
ATAATAACTACTATCAGAATAATTATTATAATAATTAATAATGTAATAATGTCCTTATCGTATCGATGGTAATATTTAGATTTTATCAGTCCAAACATGGGCGCTGAATGCTTTGGTTGAAGCCTCGTAGAACTCCTGAAGGGAGCAGGAGGCTGGATAGGAGGTACAAATGTACTAATAAATAGTATTACATAAAAAAAGTGCCGACACAGGAAAGTTATTTATCTGACCTATTTATTCAGGAACTAAGTTTGGTGGTGTTTATATTCCCGATTATTTACTTATTATCGTGTGGAACGTGGTTACCCTAGTGTCAGAGTGTTCAAACCGCATAGCAGGTACTCTGATATGGCTTCATATATATGAATATGATATAATGTAGGTAATGACGACAATTTAAAGTAACGAAATTATACCACTTTGGCGATCACCCATCTATTGACTGACCGCGTGCCTAGATGAGGTGAGAACCTCGTAGATTACTCCTATATAAGGATTTTTTTAACATTGTTTATACCATTCTATTAGTAAAACATTAATATTACCCGAATCGTATACCAGGTGGACTATCTAACGACTTGAAATCCCTATAATGTATTTCAAATTTTAAATGATATGAAACCAAATGGAGTGTTGTGCGGCAATGAAAGAAGCTAAAATAGCTCTGTGGCATTGCAGTCGGGTCCATATGGGACATGTCTCGGGCTACCCTTTCTGGGGCCACTATTTTTGTAATGACAGTTCGCAGGCGGTCGGGCGCTTCAGGGAAACACCTAATTGTGTTGTACCCGCCACACTTGATGAATGAACAGATATTTACATTGCGTTTTATTTATAACAAATCGCTGGCCGAGATGTTCGTTTCATAGTTAATTGTACGCTCGTTATTGTCATGTCGGCTTGTAAATGCTTAATGTTCCACAATAATTGTGTCCTTGCTACATTTAAACGTTGACTTGACTTTAGATTGTACGTTTGTGATATCGGTCATATTACGTTGCGATTTTCTCAGTATATTATCAATACGAATATATAACTATTTATGATATAAATACATACCTATGTGAGGATCTATTAGATAATGTTAAAATATTTTATTTTTAATATTTTACTATGATCGTCATATTAGCTAAAACACGTCCACTGCTGGACAATGTCCTCCTCCAAAGATCCCCACTATTGTCCGTCAATTATGAATAAATTTTTGGATTTTTTCACATACATTTCAACTCAATTTTATTATACGGAATGATAACATGCTAGATGATCCATATCATACGCGGCTACTGTATGGCTATCGATTTTATGTCATATTATGACGTCATAAGGACTTAATTTTGACTAATCACCATGATCCTTCTTAATGTTCTTTTGCGCAACTGTTCGCAAGAAGATATTTTCAATATATTTATTTTAATATAATCATAGACAACTGCGGAAAATGAAATGTTAATAAGAGTATTTCGTTTAATATTTCATATGCGGTCGAATATATTATCGCATACACTATGTTGGCTGACAGTACGTGGGTTGGCACCATCTGACAACCATCTCTGCACCACCGCGCGCGCTCATTGGTCAAATCAAATAAAACGCGCATGCTCGTTTTCTCACGTTTCCTGTAACACATTTCCGTCCCATTTACAAAATCACTCTGACGAAAGATACCCAGCGGTAAGATGTTACATATCAAAAACATACATGCGTTCATAGATAACATTACTAAGAATTAACCATTGATAAATAAAATAGAAGATTCTATTTTATTGTCTATCATAGATTTCCCCTATCTAACTACTTTTTATTCTGGCTATAGGGTAATCAGCACCCATATGCTAATGTAAAGTAAACCTAGAAAAACATAAATGTATCGATGTACTGATATACTTAGATTGTATAAGACATACTTACTTAAAAATGATAATTTATTAATTTATTAGACTCTTAGTGTTTGCGGCAGTCGTCCTCTTCGGTAAGTACCTTTCGTCCCAGGAACGACTTGGACTATCCGTACAATGAGATCATGGCTAATTTAGACCTAGTAAAGGTTATTAGATACTTTGGTGATGCAGTGCATAATCTAGTATATCGACCCACCGGCTGAGAGTAGGTACGACCGCGAACGCGTCTCTCCTATTCTCAATTTGAAAAGGATAATTGGTAAAAGCCTCCTTAAAAACAAACTATCTATAGCAGCTATAACAAATAACACTAAAATAAACGTGACTTTTTCGTTAATTGTTCGATGACGGACAATCTTGTATGAGGATACGGAATACTTTCTGCGAGTCTGACTGGCACATGGCCGGTTTTACTTTATTACACTCTCCGAGCAAAAACAAGCACATGCTTGTTATTCCTCCGAGATTACACTGGTCTGCGATGATGCGGTACCTATGTCAAACTAATTTTAAAAAGAGAATAGATTTGGTTCTGTTTATTTTTATTAATATTGGAAGAAAGTAAAAAATACTTAGCTGAATTTAAAAAAAACACTAACTTGTAGAAAGCAGTATTTTTAGAGATTGTATTTCAATTAAAAATAACTGACATCCGTACGAAAAATACAATAAGTATCAAACATTTGTCTATAGAAGTTGTTGTTTGGATTGCGCTGCGAAAACTATTATTGACGATAGGTACAGATGCCAGCACATCAAGCTACCCCAATCTGTCAAATTTCTTTTATAGACTTTCAACTTTATCTATAAAGCATAAGGTTCACTTTCAAGTGGGGAGTTTTGACAGATTGGGGTAGCTTGATGTGCTGGCGTCTGTACATCCAAAAACATTTATTTCGTTTTAACGTTACCTTTATGTGGAATCGTCAATGTCTTTACCCAAGCGTGCAATACTACTGAGAACACAGCCAGAAATCTCAGTAGGAATTGTTATACATTTGGCATCAGAGTAATTATTTTTTTTATGTGTTGACTAAGAAGAACTCAATCCCAAGCACTTTTGTCACTTAAATAATCAGAAATATTGTAATGTGCTCTGCCATACAAAAGGGCTTTAATAAACATAAAATTATGTCTAACATATCTGTTGGTTTATTGGCTAGTTAACCTGGGGATCAAACCTACGACCCCTGGCTTGGCGACCCAGGAACAACTTTGTGTGATGAGCACGATTAACTTGTTCTGTGTTTGGGTGTAATTTATGTACAACTAGCTGTGCCCCGCGGTTTTACCCGCGTTAAACTTTTTAAATTATCACAGTTCCTCCCCCGTAGGTGATAGCGTGATAATATGTAACCTATATGTTCATCCGACCTCTTACTTATATTCATGCAAAATTTGAAGTAAATCCACGCAGTACTTTTTGAGTTTAGCCCGGACATACATACAGACAAAAAGATAAACAGACAAAAATTCTAAAATCTATATTTTTGGCTTCGATATCGATTATAGATCGCGATCCAAATATCCTTTCTTAAAAATATTCAATGTACAGTTTTGACTTTCCTACGATTTTATTATATGTATAGATATGTATTCAGAAATATATTTAAAGTAGGTGCGTTTATTAGTTGTCTGATACCTAGTACAGGACTGCCAGCTTGGGATCAGATTGCACCCACAAAAATATAGTTAAGGTTATAGGTGTAAATATTACAGTTAAGTCACCATAACTGCGTTTTATTCAAGTTTCTTTCTAATTACGAGCACAATAAAAATAATTGCAATCTATATTTTGTTATCTGTACAATTGCTAATCTAGCTATATTTCCACCGGTACGGAACGGGGGCAGTATCTAATATATTCATAGTGAATTACTTTTATAATGCCAATATGGAATGTACACGTAAATAGATCCAATTTATAAAACGCATTCCACAGGAGCTTCCGGAGTTTGTATAATACTTTGTACTCACTCCTCTTAGTGTAGATTTTCCGAGATTTCATTCGGAATATGAGTACCTACTCCGTGCGTGTGTTTATAATATCGTCAATTTCATCAAATTCTTTGTTATTCTCCAGATATTGACTAGGTAGTTACTGGATTGTTGGCGATGAAAGTCTCGCTTATTATAGGATAATTCCACTACTCCAATGTGTAACATTAATAGTGGAAAAATTTTAGAAGCTTGTGTTTCCTATTAATCTGGACGTGTAGAACTAATTTGTAAAGTACACAAAAAGAATTACAATAATAATTAAGTTTTCAATTTCATCTTCTGGATACCTTTAAAATGTTCAGTGTCACGTCTTCATAACAATTATGTTACCCGCAAAAAAGTTTGCGGATGGGTATCGCAGACTCGCACCAACTAAACCTAAAAGGCTGTGGATATCTCTCGCGGGAATGCTGCTCCGTAGCCCCCCCTTTTAATAATAATATACTGGAACGTTATTTACACACGGCCATCTGATCCCAAACTAAGCAGAGCTTTCAATTTCAATTTCAATTTATTTATTGCATTCAAGGGTTTACATAGGTCTTAACAATAGAATAGGTACAGCACCAAACATGAACCCTGCTAGGGCACAGCAATATTTTTACAATATAATTTGTCATTCAAGCTTGTACTATGAAAACCAGATAACTGATATACTACATATAACACATTTCTTTTGTACATCTATACTTATACAGATAATTACACCCAGACTCAGGACAAACAAACATATTCATGGACATAAATATCTGTTCTGGGTGGCAATCGAACCCACGACCTCCGGCGTGAAAAGCAAGCATATACCAACCACGCCAAAAGGCCCGTCAAACTTTTGCTTTTGGTTTGTCTTTCGTAGTTTGCGACTCTTGTCAGTCAGGAACGTGACAATGTCACAAGCACATCGCTGTCTTCCCAGGGCTGATTTCACGTGACGGCAGTAGAGGACATTTCTGTTACTCATTTTATACCTAATGAGTCAGGAACTGCAGTGGAACGCACATACGTTCCTCTTTAAGAGGTCTTCTCTCTTCGCTCCATAAACGGATATAGACGTTATCTGTTTCCATATAAAACAGATAACGTCTTGGTGATTATCAATTATGATATTATTGTGATCCTGTGTGTGAGTAAGGTTGCCAGATCCCAATGGGGTATAGGAACATAACTACTCACTATCAGGTGGGCTATATGCATGTATAATGGCGCTCCCCTATTACGTATATTGCAGACACCGAGAGGTAGCGAAATTTGTGCAACAATTGCTCTTCAATTATGTATGATGCGCTGTGCCAAATAGCGATTGGAGGACAATTTTTACGTAAATCTTCACATCCCTTGGCTTCTGATAGATGGATGTGACTTAGGAGGCTTTCCAGTATCGAAACTGTTTTGATATTTATATTTCTTCAAGCAGGAATAATTGTCAGCAGCATTTGCCTGAAGCCAGGATGTAGGCAATGTCGAAATCACCACCATACATCATTTTGCGCACTTATCTATAGGTAAGCCATTGTCATAAAGCACAGATGCTAACCTTCATTGTGACAGGCCATGGCTGAGATTACTCAAAAAGGATATAATTAATATAAACCTACGTAATGTGATCCAGATTATGATATAAGCGACATATTCAAGCAGGATGAACCGCTCTGTGTCGTGTCTGTCCGTACTCATCGACGATCTCACGGTTATGTAAACGTTACTAAGTCAAGGATTAATAGTAAAGTTTATTTTAAAACGGTTTTATTTATTTACTCAACAAGTGCTTAGTAATGTAAACGTAATCGCAGGCGGCCGATACCATCCCGTGAGTTGAACTCGGTGGCACAGCGCGCCGCCCGCCGACGGTTGTTCCCCGTCATTTCCGACATGTGTTATACTTTTTAACATTCTAAATATCATTTGTACAAAATACCAGCAGTCAATCACAAATGTAATTTTGTGAGCGCTTTCTCAGACGCTTGGTTTACTACCCAAAACATTTCCGCATTACTATATTATCGATTTATTTCAATATTTCTTTTACATCTGTTTTAATATTACCAATTATTAAATATTAAGCTTACTTTTACGTATATTTAGTTTATCGAGTAAAATTTTCCATTAGAAACAAGCCGGTGGAAAGGGCAGCGATCTGGGACCAGTTTCGTGCCAAATTAGATTCGATAAAGTAAATATTTATTTAACTTTCGATATAAACGTAGTAGGAGGTGAGATAGCCGTCAAATCAAATTGCTTTTCGACTAGACTGCGGGTGGCTTTGGCTTGCGTTTCTCAGATTTCCAATGCCGAGATTTTAATGCGATTACAAATAGGAAATCTTATCGAACCGCCGCGGCATAAGATTTAATTAAAAGTTATGCGATTTACTCGTCTGTAGTTAAAGAGGATTTTGTACGTTCATACTGTTTTAACATTTTTTAACCTTGCGGCGGATTTATTTAGTTAGTACATTTAATTCTATTTAAATTTAGCAGAAACTGCTTTTATTTCTATAAAATTAGTAAAATATGTTATAGAGATTTTATGCAATTGTTTAGGCTGAGAATTTATAAAAAAGCCATACTTTTATTGCAATTCACAGCCTAATCGAATGCAAAATCAATTTATATTTATAATAGTTTTATTGATAGTTTTTATAGTCCAACCATATGGCAAATATATATAATTTTAAAAGAAGTCAAAATAGAGGTTGTGGATAAAATAACTATTACATAAATTTCAGTTTATAATTAATTTCATAACAATCGGGGGAAAAATAGAAATGCGAAATGTACAATTGAGCACCAAGTTAATAATCTTGTTATACGTACAAAGAAGTTATGATATCTCTGGTTTTCCTTTTTGCCAGGGGTCCGTGCGTCTCGCGGACTAGCTTAGCTATACTTTATTACACTTCAATAAAAAGTACTGTGTGAAAGTAAAAAAAATTGATACACTATAAAAGTTAAAACTAAATATTGGCTGTCAAAGACTGAAATATCTATTAAATATAAAAAGAATAATAGATTATATTGGTTGGAAAAAATAGCAGTAATTTTCTTGCGGTATATATTATTAGCAGATAATAAGTATTTATACTTGAAATATATAATCGCAAAACAAGTAATTCAAAATTTATATAATAAGTTAGTTACGAGTAAATTCTACGTCGTATCAGGAGTTGCACGTGGGTGGGATGAATTCAGACGTGGAATAACATCTACTAATGATAAACTTTTGGACGACTTGTTACTGAAATGGTAAAACATAAATAAATTTAGTTTGAGAAGGTCATTCTATGTCACTATCGTCATGGAGCTACTATAACGAGCACATTATAGAAGAAATTCTTTACTATTTTTAAGAAAAAAAGTCAGGTCTTATTTGAATATGATAACGCCCCGACTCACAAGTTGCGATACAATTCTTACTGAATGAAAACGCTCGAGCATCATCCATATTCATTAGCATTTCTGAGTGCACATCAATTGGAAGAAGCTGAATCGCTGCATTATTTGCAGGATTTTTTAAGGGAAATACGTTTAAGGAAACTAAAAGTTTCCTTAGAAAAAAGGCATTCCAAGTTTAAAGGTACATTGAAAGGTGTGTCGAAAAATAATTCATTTTGACGTTTAAGGGAATTTTTATGCTTAGAAAAAAGGCATTCCAAGTTCCATTAAAGGTATACACGGAAATGTCGTTAAATGATTTCATTTATCAACATTTTCGTGTAATAGTGTCGTATATAGGTAATGTAGTAGTCTGAATGAAGTGTTATATATAAAATATAACAATTCTTTCTGACGTTTTATTGAACTATTGTAATATTTGCGGCTAGCTTACAAATATTTTTTTAACTTAAATTAAACGATTGACTGCCGTCAGACCTATTAACTTATATAGGGTGCTAGTAAATACGTTAGTATTATATTATCTTTGCTGGAACCAAAATAGAACAGATATCAGACACTTTAGTAGTAAATTTCTCAAATTGAAAGTGAGCCTTATGCCTAATGAGATATAGTTGAAAATCTATAAAAGAAATTTGACAGATTGGGGTAGCTGGAGGTGCTGGCGTCGGTACATGCTTAATGTTGGCGCACCAGTCCAAATGATGCAATCTCCCGCGTATTAGAATTGTCACGATTCTTAAACACCGGACAAGGCCGGACTTCGAACTATGTTCATATGACAAAGTTTTCTTCAGTGTAACGTTTCGTCCAGCAGGCATACTCAGCAATGCGTTCAATAAGAAAAATATTTTTGGGTAGAGCATTATTGAATTACGATTTTTCATTGCGGTTTTACGATTTGTAATTTCATGGCTTTTTCAAAAGATAATAGCCATAAAAGTGTTCTTAGAGAAAAAAATCTGATGTCGATATAAGAAACGTTATGAAAATAAAAAAATACCTAAAATGTTAACTTTAAATAAATATGAGTTAATTATTTATATTTATTATCTGACTTTGTTGAACGGAACCAGAAGTACGGAATCGGAAGACGATAACAAAGGTAACAATTAATAATAAATACAGTGATACTTATACCTGACAGGTATCCGATTAAGCACATTCATACACATTTGCACATTCATGCGTTTTAAGTTAACACTTATTCTTGTTGGATAGTTTAATAAATATTAACTGCTAGATGTGACCCGCGGTTTTACCTTTGTAAAACTTTGTAAATTATAGCCTTAGTGTTATTCTGTATTAATACAAAGTTTCATCAAAATCCGCAGGTATGGTGGTATTTGCGTGAATGAGTAACAAACATCCAGGCTTTCGATCGGCTCAACTCACAAACTTTCGCATTTATAATATAAGTAGGATGATTTGAAAAGAATAAGTCAATATTTTTAAATTTTCTTTTTTACTTATCATATGGGCAGTGATTATCCTAGTGTCAGCCTTGTTCAATCGGCCCAGTAAGTCCCTGACAAGGCTTAACGACTGTTGCCTTATGGCTACAACCAGGTCCGACAGCTTAACGTACACTTCGAAGGACGGAGACGCTCAGAAATTATGCACTTAGGCGGTAAACATCTTAGGATCGCGACCATGAGCGCCTTCTACCTACACCTACCTACATCTTGTAACTTATATTACACACATTTATAATTTCAGAAGCTGTTACCGCAACCACCGTACAGGATGTAAAAGTGGATGTAAAAGAAGGTCTCGATCCTACTCTCTTTCAAAAATTTTCTGCAGATACGATGGATGGATTTTTGGAATACTTTAGACACCAGTGGGCAAATCACGCTAACTGGGGCCCAAATGTGTGTTATGAACAATTTATTAAATGCATAACACTACTGTAAGTATAATTTATTAAGTGTTGGATCCACTCAACACTTTTTAGATCTGGATAAGATAATGTCACTTACTCGCAAGCATGTAGAGCTACCAAAAAAGTTGATATATCTATGTTCTATGAATATTGGCAGATAAACACATAGGTCACTTGGAGTCAATTAAAAAGAAGAAACTATTTATACTTATCAACTTTACCTGTGTATACTTGGTCCTACAAATAATGCTAAGCATTAAAGTCGTTAGGGAAGTTTTTGCCTTGAGAATGTTTTGGCTTTCATCAAACTGTTATATAAAACCGATACCCCTTTGACTTATCCTACTTTCTGAGTTAGTAGTTGATAAGTCTCATAATGATAACATTGTATAACTGAGCAAGTACATCAATGAAGACAATTGTAGGAACTAACAAGCTTTAAATTCTTCATCATTAGATTATATTGACGGAGAATTTAACCACGACAGGACTTTCCCGGTTCAAATCCGCCTGTTCTTCGACTTAGAGTATTTATTTTTTCCAAAATCTTGTTCGCATTGTATTGAAGAGTAATCAGACAATTTGGGTACCTTGCTTGATCTTCTTTCGGATTCTTTCGGAATTTCGAAGCAAACATAAGTTAAAGAAAGTTCATTGGGTATGAGGATGTTGGAAAAGAACGAGCTTTAAGCGAGGTTTCAGAAATCACTATTAAATCTTCATTTTCTTTAAATAATATAAATGAACTGCTCTAATATAAAACTATAGTTAACATATTAAATGTTTCCAGCATTCAATAAGTTGCGAGTCTTAGCAATAATGTAACATACTAAAGAATTTTCCTATTCGGTTTCAGTGTGAATCCAACGCCAATCTGTGCCTACAAATATGGCATCAAAGAAGGTGTTTTTCATACATACCATAATACTTGCGAAATGCAGCTTACGAATTGTCACGAGGGAAAGAGTAAGTACCTACTTTATACATGGAGGCTGATTTTTAATACGTTTTATTAAGTCTACATAAAAAATCAGCTTGGTTCTATATATTGTTTTATGTGGGGAAATACATTTCATGTACGTTGGGCTGCCAGGAGATCACCAATATACTGAATAAAACTCTACGGTACTTCCTACATTACCTTTACCCTAAGCCACGGGATTAACACGAACATTCACCGCAGCTCAGAGTTCCCCTTTCCTATTATTTATTCGCTCCACCGTCTAGGGCCTCTTCTGATCAGGCAGCAGACCACTCTCAGTCCCAGCTAGTCTCACTCACGTCACGTCACTGCGGTGGTGACACTCAAATGTCTGCTCAGGGCCTATTAGATGTAGGAACTTTCTAAAGCATCCATGCACCGAAGAAATTCGGGCTCGGCTATTCCTTAGCCCATTATTTGCAGGACATTATTGGCCGCCGAGGTCTGCCTCCACACGGGAGCCCCTAAAGGTACAGTTTCCGGTAGAAGGCGCTTAGCCTCAGCTACGTTGTGCTGTATGTGCTAGCGTAACTGCTGCGGAAATACTAACCTTCAGATATTTTTCCGTATTTCAATCGGCCATTGAGAATATAACGTAAATATCTCATCGATATCACAGCAATGATGCTGACGCCTCCCACCGTGATGGAAGAACCTACTGGTGCCGGTCTCCACGGTCCATGAAAGAATAGAGATTCGGATTTGTCGAACACCACGTCGAGTCCCAATAGCCGAATCCTTCCCACAACCTGCGCAACCCCCCTGTGGCCAATATTGCTTGTTAGTGCCACTTCGCCCGCGCCGTAACTAATGTATCGTCAGCGTAATAGCCTACGCCAAGTAGATCGCCATACAACACCAATAAAGAAGCGGCCCAAAAACCAAACCCTGAGTATAATAACCGACCGACCCATGCAACTAGATGCATGGGGTCGGTGAATGATACCCGGATAGACCACTGACCTTTCAGACAGATTTGGTGGAGGCAGTTTGGCACGAGTTGGTAATCAAAAGTTAAACATCAATGCGTTGGCGAATCTCATATGTGTGAACCTTATTTGTTCTTTTGCCAAATATAGACCAGCCCCAGTCGAAGAAGACGGTCTACCATGACTCTACTCTATCCAGGAACACAATGGGGTGATAGGCAGAAAACGAGCCTGCTGGGCGGCACATCTTCTGGGTCTGAACCAGATAACCAAGTTTCCACTGTACTGGAAACTGACGCCAAACGTACGCTAAAGTGTCCTCGCAGGCGTAGCCCAAGAGCCCTAAGGGTCAGAACCCACACACCCAGGAATACTATCAGGACCTGGGGCGGTGCTTGAAGCGCTTGCCCCACCAGACTCACCCTTTCCCAGGTTACTTGGGACATTTCTTCATTCTTGACGCTGGATGTCGCCCAAGAAGTCATGGCTGGCGGAGTGTGCTATATCAGGGAACAGGGCTACTATCAACACCGGTCTAATATTGACATATGTTTTAGCCCCCAAGATTTCTAGCTGCACATCTTGGCAAGATGGAAACACTCATGTGCATATCTGTAGCTGTTATACAGCTGCACTTCTATATCTGCCGCATGTTGTGTTCGGCGGCGCGCCACCACGCAAGTGCTGAGTACCTAATTGCACAATTTCTGGCGTCCACCAGTATATCTGACGTTTACCAGGTTTTCTCGCACTTATTACAAAATGTTTTTGACCGCTGTTTTAATAACCGATAGCCTAAAAAAGTTACAGATAGAAATCTGTTACTTTTTTAGGCTATTGGTACAATTTTTTACCACTTATTTAGCGATGTAAAATGTAGTTACTATCAACATTTCAATTTTGTAACTACAATGAATTAGGTAAATAAGTCGGTAAGGGTAATATGAAATTTGGTATTTCATAAATGTTTATTGCAGTGGTAGTGTGGGTAGATACGGTCAGTAATTGAAGTACATCCACTGAGAATAAAATATTAGAATCTAGAAGGTACTAATTGGTTATCAATAGGATTGTGCCTGTCTTCTCTGCGCCAATAGTATTGTAAGCTACCAAATTTATTGAATAGGGGGCGATAATTAGTAAGTGTATTTGAAGCAAGCTTATTTTCGACTATTTATTTATTTTCAGGAATCTATTACATCGCTTATCGTGCTGTCTGTGGCGGGATGCATAATAGAGCGAATGAGAACGTCTAAGAGAAAATTCAAGAGAATATTGAGCTGTGTTCATCATATGGTCTAATAACCTTATTATTTCGGTGTTTGTGTGAATTTAATTCATATGTAGGTATCTATTGAATAGCAAAACCCGTTCTACAATTGGTAAAAATAACTGGGTACAAGTAGTACAAGTATTATTATCAGTGTAAGAAAAATATAAGAGGCATAACCCGCAATTGAGTCATACCTAATAAGAGCAAAACAATAAATTCAAGGGGCAGAAGTATAATAAATTATGTAGTGTACCAGTACATGGAAAAATGTTTCTTAAAAAGTCACAAATGCCATTCACGATCATTATCAGACTTTCGCCAATGCCTTGGACAAATGGTTAACACGGTGGAGAATCATGTGAACCTTAGAAAAAAAGCTACCATGTTCTATTCTCAGCAATTCTCCCTGCATCAATCGAATTATTGCAATTTTCGGCGAATATATGCCTTGGGAAAGGAAGCCAAATATTTTGGTATGACTCATGGCCAAAGTTTTAGTTGCCTTTGGAATGGGCGCAATAAAACATCCTTTACCTACAGGGTCAAAAATAACACAAGAACTTCTTTAGAAATATGAACAATCACTTTTAAATCAGAATAAAATTTCACTTTAATTTTATAGAGATTTTAAAAAATATTAAAATTACCCAAACAGATTAATAGTAGTACCTAATAAAAAACGTAGTTATCAGACTATCGATCGTAACTTTCATTACGTTTGCAAATAACTTCTTTGTTGACCAAAGACAAAGCTCATTAATTAAACCGAAAAAAAAATTGTTTCAAAATTTCCCAAACCATTCCCTAATCCTGTTATTCCTGATGACTGAATACCTAATAAAGTCATTAAACTCGTTGCCGATGTGACAGTTTCTCCCTTGAGTCATAATATGAACCTTTGTGTAAGCTCAGGCATCTTTCTTACTTATATAAAAACTATTATGTTTATAAAAACTGTTATATGTATATAAACAAGAGGGAAGCAATTACTATATACCTAATAAATAAATATCCTGGGACATGGGACCTACATACCGCCATCTGATCTCAAACTAAGTAGAGCTTCCAGACTCCGGACAAACAGACATGTTCATGCACACAAATATCTGTTCTGGGTGGGAAGTGGGAATCGAACCCACGACCTGCGGCGTGAAAAGCAATCATTTGCCAACCACGTAACAAGCCCGTCACGTATTGATTGATATTAGTTAAATACTGAACTGTTAATAATAATGAAAAATAAATATCCTATTTTAACCGTAATATTAATAATAATTATACCGTGTATGAATATATTATTCACACACGGTCATCAGATAACTGATATACTACATATACAACTTTTCTTTTGTAAATACACACTTATATCGATAATTACACCCAGACTCAGGACAAACAGACATGTCCATGCACACAAATATCTGTCCTGGGTGGGAATCGAACTCACGACCTGCGGCGTGCAAAGCAAGCATTTACCAACCACGCCACATCCATCACGTCACTTTAATGGAGTAAATATAGATACGGTTAAGGTTTTCGAGTGGCCAGCACGAACCGGAACACGCGGCGTGGGCAGGCTCCCTACAAGAGGGACCGATAATCTTGTGTTCGCTGGAAGCCGCTAGATGCGGGTAGCGCAGGACTACCCACTGTGGAGAACTTGGGTGAAGGCTTTGACCAAGCGAGGATCTCTTTCGGCTCATGTGATGATGATGATGATGAAATACACATATAGGATGGTAATGCCTACAGGGACCATATAATGTACAATAAGAAAGTCGTAGTAGCAAGTAAGACTGTATCATCTACGAATAGTTATCAAAATGTAAAAGGTTAACACGTTTTCTTGTTTGTTGCAATATTTTGTCCATCGTAGGTACAGAGGTAAACAGAGTAAAGCCGGTTCCTCCTTGAGTGGTTTTTATATGAACTCTATAAGACAACAAAAGATTATTTAGTTTCTATTTTTGGTACACTCTCAGCTCTCAACAGAATTTTAAAAGCTATAATTTATTCTTTATTCGAGTCTTGAAACGTCGAAGTTTAGTATAGTATCAACGGTAGGTCGTAATTCAAGCGGGCGGATTATTTTCTTATATGTTGGAGTATGATACATGACTGCGCTCAGATGCTTACCGTCCCGGCGCATCGGACTATTAGAAGCATTGTATAAACAAAGGATTAAATTATCGCGTTAAGACAGAGATAATCCATACAGATGAGGTGGTTGTTGACCTCCGATGTCGGGAAAGTATGCCCTGACTCATTTTGAATTATTTTAAAGTTGGAAACTGTGAAAACGCTTTCATATTAATTGAAGATAACTTCACAACTTAGATAATTATACTCGTACACATTTTTTTTATTCCTTGCCTCCTTTTTTGGGTTCCGTAAGGAAATAGTAACATGGAACCCTTATGTAATATTCGAACTGTTCTTCTATTTTTTACTAGCACGTTCAAATTGAACATTTTTAAATATTGCTAAATTGATGGGCTAACAAAAGCATATCATTGGAAAATAGGCTGGAGCAAGGACTTCAAAGTAGCTGCAGTGCTGAATCAATGAAAGGTCCATACAATTGGTTGTTGTTTGAGTGAAGCGTGGAGAACTTATGATTAAAATGATAAAGGATACACAAATATGCTTATATGTTGTATCTCAACAGTTGTAGATGCATACAATCTGCAATAATTATTGTTCCAATTAATATATTTTTAACTTGAATATACCATGAAAAAGCATCTATCGGAAGATCCGCACTGCAGTAATACACCTTTTTTTTTTAATAATATTAAACATTTTTTAATTTCATTTAAATAATAAAGCAGTATTTCACAGGGCACAGTTTCATGTAATCAAACCAAGAAACCTTCACCTACACACCTAACTGAGTTATGCGGTCTAGTTCTTAGAATTATTAGAAGTAAAAGCACGGAACCAGTACACGTGTAGGATTCGAACTTTGCCCGATTGTTCTTCCATAATATAGGGGTGGGCTCCCGTTTAAATCTGTTGCGCTTGCTTTTAGAACTAAACGGGCTACTACCATCTGTTCTCGAAACCAGTAATCAAGATGGCAATCAATACTGTCTCACTCTGTCTATTACCATAGAGATTCTCATAAGGACAAGGAGCAACCGCATAACTTACTTAACTAGCTAGCATCATAACATAGTATAATAATATCTTATTCACATACGGCCATCTGATCCCAAACTTTTGTAAAACAAATTTTCTTTTGTTAATACATCATCATCATCATCATATCAGCCGAAAGGCGGCCACTGCTCGACAAAGGCCTCCCTCCTAAGATCTCCACAATTGTCAGTCTGTAAATACATACTTATGCCTCTAGATAATTACCCCCACACTCAGGACAAACAGCCATGTTCATGCATACAAATAACTGTCCTGGGTGGGAATCGAACCCACGACCTGCAGCGTGGAAGGCAAGTATTTACACGTGTCTTTAAGACTTATCTGTTGGTATAGTGGTTACTAATCTAGACCACTAAGCCAGAGGTCGTGGGCTCGATCACCACCCAGGACAAATATTTGTGTGATGAACACGATTATTGGTTCAGTTAGGGTCAGCGCAGATAGAGAGGCGCGCAGCGCAGAGGATTTTATTAAGGCACTAGAAAATCAACTTTAGAGCTATAGGAATAAAGTGCATATATGCTTGAACCTGACAAAATGCTCGCGCAGTCTCGCGCATTTTAATGTTCAAGCATACATGCACTTTACTTCAATAATTTTAAAGTTGATTTTCTAGTGCCTTAATAAAATCCTCTCCGCTGCGCTCCTCTCTGTCTGCGCTGACCCTTACTCTTTTACGCAAAAACTAGCGAACGGATTTGGATGAAACTCTGTAGTAATATAGCTTATATATATGAATAAAACATAGGCTATAGATGTATTTTTTTCGGTATGGGAAGTAAATTGCTCTACCCTCTGACTTCCCGGGTTAAATTACATAGCCCTGCTATCCATAAATGTAAGGAACATTTGGACACGGCTTCAGATTTAATGTGATGAAGCTTCCGCTAGAATTACACGTGCGAAGCATCATCATCGTTTTATCCCCACTAATATGCTAGTGGATATGGTTTCTGCACTTAGTCCCGATATGGAATATTGTACGCAAACCATGGCAGCATTAATTCCATCAAGCCCACCTGCTTCCAGGAGCGAAGCATACCATCTCACTCACCTAATAGGGAACTAAAATATAACTAAAGTTTGTTTGACATGATTCATAAAAGATAAAATATAATCAGATTGCCCCAACTCGGTACGCTGGTTGATTTGCACTTGCCTAATTTTTTACACTCGAATCTTCGTTAATCGCGTGTCGAACTGGAGTTTTTATGTGTCTCGTAAAAGACGTACTTAGATAAGTATGTAGGTACTCACTTAAATTTATTTATTTTGTACAAGTCAAAAGTTGTTTGGTTATGTACCTACCGAAGTTTAAGGTGTTATTATAAGATGGCTTTGCCAAATGCAATTGCGCAATGACATATGAATAAAAAAATGTGTTACCAGCGAGCCCTTAGGGCTCTGAACCAGTTCTTGAGAATACCTAGCGGATAATTCCTCTGTATGGAGGCGATGCTGGTGTTTGGATGGGTTGTTAAATTCTGGCTTCACCGAATACTAGGGGCAAGTGTGGGCTCAAGTCGTCTAGCATATAAAATCTTTAGGGTTCGAACCTCGACTCTTGTGTCTCTGCCACTCTACCGCTATACGCGAAGAACCGGAGCTCTCGTACGATTTAGCAGCCAGGGGACACAACAAACTGCTGGTTACCGTGATATTAATACACTTTTAAAACCTCGATTAAAGGAGGACACGTCGTAGCGCTGCTGAGGTAAGTGATACGATCAACAAATATAGTAAAATTTCAATGAATTGGGATGTTTGAATACAGGATTTCTCACGATTCTTGTGTATGAAGCTCGCTCTAGGGGCAAAATTCGAATCGTACTTAGTTACAGATTCTGGCGCATGGCGTAACAGCGCCGCGCCATTATTCTGTTATTATAAGGCCACGGTTATGTAAACCTACCTGTTTGTACGAGACTTACCATTTTAAACAAATAGAATTTGTGCCAATAACAACACGGCTGTTGTAGAAAAACAATAAACACCGGTTCGTTGACCGATACTGAATGTTCTGCCAAAATAAGCTCCCCTTACCTTCCACAATGTATGAGAAGTCCGATTGAAAATCTGTGTAGTTACTGTTAAACATAGTAAGTTAAGTGGAGATACGGAGTAGACAATTAATAATACGTGTGACTAAGCAAACTTTATGTTATGGAGATAGGTATAAACAAAAGTTTATTTATCACTTGAAAACTTCGTTAGGAGCGTTGAGGACTTCTTGGTTGAAAACTAATCGTGGAGTTCGCGTCATCGCCACGTCACGTTCCCAGGAACTACATGTACCTATACTGCGTATATATGTGTACTTTTTGGGTGAACAAAAAGCGTGAACCTCGCGTCACCGTCACGCTTCCAAAGAGCTACATTACATTACATTGTAAATTATTTAGATGAAATGCGTTAAAAAAAGTTTAACTTTCTATCGGAAAAGACTGAAAAACATGCCTGGCAGCATGTTTTTTTTGACATGGCCCACAGTTAGTAAATGAAGCTTCCACTGATTCACGGTTACGGTTAAGAATAACTTTATTTCTCATAAAGAATTGTATACATAATTCACTTACTGAGAAACAATTTTTGGAACTAAGATTAATAATTAAGGCGCACAAAGGTACGTATATAAATTAACAAAAACAATATTCTTAAGAAAAAATCACTGAACATAAAGGCGAATAGGACTCCCACGGTCTACAAATAAGACTACAAACAAAGTAGCCCGCGTCAGAGGCAACTACATTTGGAGTTCGTATCTAGAGTGTTATCGATGTATTTTATAGTGACAGTTTTTGGAACGTTTTTGTGCAACTCTACGTTAACACGCGATCACGCATACCGTACGTGTCGTAAATAATGATTGGAGGGAGGCGACCAATACGTCGACCAATCAAACTAAGGGTCATAAAATTCGATGGTGCCCGCGGCGACTCCGTGGTCTAACTC